>JAKSZT010053887.1:27641024-28058515 GCA_026826555.1 Tolypeutes matacus
AAATAAATAAATAAATAAATAAATAAATAAATAAATAAATAAATAAATAAAAAGATTGACCCCTTGATTCTGGTGATGACAGCCTGCTCCTGTCATTGTATATTGGGTTTTCTCCTTTGGGACAGGAAAGTAATCTGTGTGGTATACTTTGGCACCATAAGAATGTCCTTTCTCCATCCATCAATCTAATGACTTTATTACCAATAGTTAATTTCTGCCAAAATTAATGTTTGCATTCATGGTTGGAAAATGATGATTTTCTAATTCTCTCATTCTTTCTATTTATTCAATTTATTTCCTATTATTCTATAAAAGAGAGCTTTCCATCATCAACTGGGGCAACTTGTTTGCTCTGAAATATAGATCCCACTGTATTCAAAGAGGTAGGATAATTAACTTTTTCCTCTTTAATTACCATTTAAATATTTCTTTCTATTTATAGTTCTTTAGTGAATTGTCTGATCAGGTCCTTTGCCTATTTTGCAAAGAAAGTGTTCCTTTCATTGATTTATCTTTGTCATATGTGGTATATGTTTCCTTCAGTTTGTTGTCTGACTTCTCCATGTACAGATATTTTATATTTTATACTTTTATTTAATCTGGTCCATAAATCTTTTTTTTTTTTTTCTTTATGGTTTCTTCTTGCTTTTATATGTAGAAATCCTTCTTTATCCCAAAGTCAGATCCACCTTTCTGTTTTTAAAACACCAATCTGATCTTGTTATTCCCCTGCTTTCACTCCTTCTCATTGGCTGCAGGATAAAAGTCAAACTTCCTAACTTGGTGTATCAGTTCATCGGAATTTGGCTTCATTTCCCGTAATGAAGTGATAGGAGACCAAATACAGATTCCATCCCCTGCCACAGCCTGCCTGAGAGGCCTTTATTTTCCCAATAACTATCCTCAAATATCATTGTAAAAAGCTTTCCATGTTTCTCTCCAGCCTTTTGGTCATACATTTTGGGACCCTTATCTCATTGGGCTCTCATTGTCTTTCTACATGTCTCTCTCCCCATCCTGATTGAGAGCACCTTACAGGCGAAACCATATCATATTAACTGTTGTATCTTTGGTGCTCAGCATACAGAAGGCATACAATATTTGTTGAATATGTGAAGAGTTAACTAAAATCAGTTTTGGATGGTAAACCAAGACAAGAGTTTGTGGAGTAGAGGAAATGTTTCAGAATTTCCAAGATATAGACGAGAAACTTTTCTTCCTCTTTATGTTTTAGAAATATGGCTGTCAAAGACAGTGCTAACCTAAAATGAAAATAACATCATATAAATACGACACCTAGGTGTTGAGGATAGCTTTTGATGTGTAGTGAGAGTGACAAAGAAATGCCACAGTGGCAAGCTACTGATGCAATTATGCAGTGCTGGGAACTTCCTGCTCCCCATCCTACCCCCAGCCTTTGCAGCCCCTCCCGCCCCCAGCTCTTTACTCCTGGTTCTGCAGTGCTGGGGTCCAAGACTCAGACACATCCCCACCCAAATGAAAATCTGCACCTCCCTCTCCTACCAAGTCTGGCTGGAGCCTTGAGATGTAAGGGGCTCCCTCTGGTGGCTGGTCGCACACCGATGACTTCACAGAGACAATCCCATTTCTCCATCCCTCGTAGCAGTTTAAAAACCCAGGCCTTCCACGTTCCACAGAACTCGTTCACATACCAATAGTGCAATCTCCAGGTCAGGAATGTAAAAAATATATATAACATATTATATATATATATATATATATATATATAATATAGAGAGAGTGCTAGAAATAATCTTCACTACTATATGATGAAAAAGTAATGACATAAAACAGCACTATCCAATAGAAATGAATGCAAGCCACATATTTAATTTTAAATTTTCTAGTAGCCACTTAAAAAAAGTAAAATGAAATAAGTAGAATTAATTATAATATATTTAACCCAATATTTCCAAAGTATTATCATTTATGTAATAAATGTTTTTAAAATTCTACATTGATTTGATTTTAAAATTTAAATTAATATTAAATAAAATTAAAATTAACAAAATCAGAAAATTTAGTATTAATATAATACTACTATCTATTCCACTGTCTATATTCAAATTTCATCAATTGTTTAAATTATGTCCTTTATGGCCATTTCTTCTCCCCGGTCCAGAATCTAATTCAGGATCACATATTTCATTTAATTGTCAGGTCTATTTACTCTCCTTTAATCTAGGAAATATCCTCATCCTTTCTTTGTCTCTCTTGGCATTGACATTTTTGAAAAGTACAGGCCCTTATTTTGAAGAACGTCCTTTAATTTGGGTCTGTCCAATGTTTCTAAAAGATTCTCTTCATGTTTTGCATTTTTTGCAAGAATCTCACAGAAATTATGTGTGTCTGTGGTAGACACAGAGATTCCCCGCCCAGATGCTCCATCCAGGAAGGACTTGCCACCCAGCTACAGGGACCGTGACCAGCAGATAGTCTAACTGACAGCGCTGTAAGGGTCTGCTTTAGCTTTAGGGAGTCATCTCCTTCAATGGCAGGCTTGTCTAGGGGAAGTCCACATGTAGTGACAGCGTGAGGGAGGGATATAAAAGCCTGGCCATTCTGGCCTAACTCAGGACACTCTAATGGGCAAAACCTCGAAGCTAGGCTGGCCAATGCTTTGATAGACCTGCTTCACAGTTCCACTCCTGCCTTTGCTGAATACTGTTTGTTTCCCCTTCCTTCCACAGGTATTGGTCCCTAATTTTGCACCCCAAACTCAGTCTTAATGTCTATTTCCAAGCTATGATGGTACCAGAAATGGTGTGATGTGAGAAAATATGGGTGTTTGAGGTTGAATCATTTCCTACCTGGCTTATGGTAAGTGGAGTACAGACAGTCCCTGGCCCAGTGTGGTGGTCCAATTGTTAAAACCTTCAGCAGTGGTAAATTGGGAAGGTGTACTGGTGGAAGGGAATATACTAGAGATATAATGTATCAGGCCTTTAATATATATAGAGAAAAGAGTAGCTTATGAGGACAACGGATTGGATGATGTTTTTGTTTCCTTGGCTGCTCAAGCAAATACCATGAAATGGGTCAACTTAAACAATGGGAATTTATTAGCTTATGGTTTTGAGGCTAAAAGAAAGTCCACATATGGCGTCATCAATGCCATGATTTCTCCCTGAAGACTGTGGCATTCTGGGGCTGGCTGCGGGTGATCCTTGGTCCTTAGTTTGTCACATGGCAAGGCACATGGTGGCATCTCCTGGTCTCTCACTTCTCTTCTGGGTTCTGTTGGTGTTCAACTTCTGGCTGCTCCATCTGTGGCTTTCTTTCTGTCTGAATTTAATTCTGCTTATAAAGGACTCCAATTATAGGATTAGGACCCATCATGATTGGGCTGGGCCACACATTAACTGAAATAATCTCATCCAAAAGTCCTACTTACAACGAGTTCACACCCACAGGAATGGATTAAATTTAAGAACATGTTTTTCTGGGTACAAACAGTGTCAAACCACCACAGATGGTTATTGCTGACTGATATTGAGACTCTACACAAAAATATAATAAACAGCTAAGGGTGTGTAATAGGCAATTGAAAACCAAGTATGAAGAAAGCTAGAGGGCCACTTTGGTTGCATTAAAAAAAAGAAGAAGGAGAAGGAGGAGAAGGAAAAAAAGCTCCAGTTTTTCCTTCACACTAGAGAGTGTGAAGTAAGAGAAAGATCAGATTAGAAGCCAATCCAGGCAGGTCTGTTATGAAGCTCATGGTCATGATTGGGAAATATTAGTTGGGAAACAGGACACATGAGAAGGGGTCATATGGGTAGATGACCCTGAATATTTTGGCATGTGTCCCCATTCACCCAGACTCCTCTGAACATTCAGATGTGACTGTAGTCTACCCTTCACTTTTAAGCACTAGTACTTGCCTCCCACCCCTCCCACAAGGCAACATGTGCCACTGCCCTCACTTCCCCTCTTGGCCATCAGGTCAATAACGAAGGTTAAGTCACAGCATAACCCAGCTGAGGACGTGCTGGACTTTATAAAGAAGGAAAGGTCCTACATAGCAAAGAAGCTGCACAATCAAGCCAGCACATATCAGAAGGAGTCAGGGGAATGTGTGTGTGACTGGATTCTGAGGATGCTTAATCTAGGAACCAGAACATGAAACTGGATAGGGAAGAATATGAGTATAAGCCAATAGAATATTATTCAGCTGTAAAAGGGAATGAAGTTCTGATGCATGCAACAACATGAATGAACCTTGAAGATATCATTTTCAGTAAAATAAGCCAGACACAAAAGGACAAATATTGTATGATTTCACTAATAGGATATGTAGGATAAGAAAATTCGGAGAGACAGAAAGTAGATTAGAGTTTACCAGGGGATGGGAGGGGAGAATGGAACATTATTGTTTAATGGATACAGAGTCTCTGTTTGGGGTGAAGAAAAAGTTTTGGTAAGAAAAGGTGGTGATGGTGGCATAATATTGTGAATGTGGTATCACTGAATTGTACACATGAAAATGGTTAGAATGGGAAATTCTGTGTGGTATATATGTTCCCACAATAAAACTTAAAAGCAAAAAGCCATAGAAGTAGGCACACTGGAGTAGTTATACTATGTATGGCTGGAAGATCTGCCAGATGATTATCCTCACAGGAATGCCCAGAGGAATGAGATGGTGATGAGACAGGCATCACTAAAAGGTTCAGTGGTGGCTCTCTCTGTAAGCCATGGCTGCTGGTAGCAGAGGCTGTTACGGACTTTGACTCCCTGATAACATAGTACCCTAAACAAATAGCGGCCAGGTGCAATGCTTAAGCACCAGAGGCCAGGGGACTATGATAATTATGACTGGCAAAATCAGAGTAGCAGCTAAGGGGCCTGACAGCAAAGAATTATGGAGATGATTACTAGAATATGGCCTCCTTAGGGGCAGCTGGCAAGATTACTACTAAATTTGTTCTAGCAAAAGAAATAAGGATAGATTACTGAGAGGCTAAAGGAAGTCACCCCACAAAAATATCGTGATTCATTGTATCCCTACTAGGAATGACACGAGTCTGAGTACCAAAGGGTAGACGCAAAGTGGCACCTTTTACCATTACTCTCAATGACCCATTGGGGGACTTCATATTTGTCACCAAAACTTGTTCTGCAGGGTTAGGGTTCCTGGTCTCCTAACATGGCATACCTTTGCCAGGGGACAGAGCAAGAGCCCCATTGGATTATAAACAATAGCTGCTGCCTGACCACTTTTGGCTCCTTGTGTCTGGGGACCAGAAGGCATCAAGAGGAGTCACTGTCTTGGAAGGGGTAACTGCTCACCAGTAGGTTGGGAAGCTTTTAAACAACGGGGTCAGGGGGGAGTATGTGTGGAGATGACCCACAAAGGAGCCTCATCATACTCTCTTGCCCAGTTATGACTCTCCCTGGCCTGAGAAAGGCATAATGACCAGGGGCTCAGTTCCCTTGGGAATGAGAGTCTATGTCATGCCACTAGGTAAGGTAGCTGAAGTTGAGGGACATCTAGAATGGATAGTGGAGGAGGAAGATGATGATTATCAATTGCAATCCACAGACCAACTGTATCAGCTGTAGCCCATCTTACTACCCTTCCTTCCCTAAATTTCCCCTGAAGAAGAGAGGTCCACCAGATTCCTGGAGAAGTAGTCAAGCAATGCAAGGAGTTGACTGTGGTAGATATGGAGCTAAGCTCCCTCAATCCCCTTTCAATGAAGGACTGGCTGCCCAGCTTCATGGAGTGCAGCCCCTTTGGAGCTGCATCAGATGCAGAGTACTGCCTCATCTACGGTCATACTCTTCCCAGGACAGGATGGATATGGTGACTGAATGAGGTGGAGATATGAAGGCCTGATCATTTGGGCCCATGTAGGATATTCTGATAGGCAACATTCACTCCCCACTGGGCTGGGCAAGGCCTGTATTTGCAGTTCAACTTCTTCCTCTGCCCAATCCTGCTTCTGCCCTATTTCCATACACAGGTGTTAATCCCTCATAAACTCCTTGCATCCCAAACTCTTAGTATCTGCTTCCAGAGAGCCTAATTTGTGACAGTGTCCTACTCAGTGCCTCATATTAGGAAGTATATAAGGTTTGTTTGTTCCAAGATTGGTGACATTAACTTTGGTCACTTGGTTGAGGTGGCGTCTACTAGGTTTCTCCACTGTAAAGTTACTATTTTTCCCTTTGTGTAGTTAATAGGTGACTTGGGGAGATAGTTTGAGAATATGTGTGTATCCTTTTCCTCATTAACTTTTTTTTTAGGAGGTATCAGGGAACAAACCCGGGACCTCATACGCGGGAAGCTGGCGCTCAACCACTTGAGCTACATCTGCTCCCCTTCTCATTAACTTTTATCTACTAATGTTGGCATTCATGGATGATTTTCCAACTTCATAATTCCTTCTATACTTAATACTTGGCATTTTACTGTAAGAAAAAGCTTTCCACCATCTGTCTGTCTGTCTAATCTATCAATCAATCACATATCTATTATTTAAATTTATATCAGTATGGGCTCATGTATTATTTATTTAATCATTATTCTTATTCCATTCAATAGGTTTGAAAACGTTGTAATCATTGTTTAGTTTGATGCTCATATTGTCCGAGATTTGATCAGTGGGAGTTCCTTCAGGCTAGTGCCTGTGTCCTTTTTGTATATCCCTGTCATTCTTTTCCATTTCCTCGCTTTCTGACACAAGAAAATGGTCCAGGCTCATATTGTCCTTTCTGTGCCCCAGTCCTGAGATCAACCTTGTCTCTAAAGATCCTTGGTTCCTTTTAGTAAAAATGGCATTTATAAACCAAGATCTTGTTGATACCAGGTGTGCTCATTGTTACTTGTATGTCATTGCTTCTAGGCTGTCTCAATAACAGAGCTATCAGACACACACATACACACACACACACTTTTTTATTCCTTCATCCATCTATAGACTGATCTATTAAAAATCGATAACTCCAATTCCAATTCAACACCTCAGAGTATAATCTTAGTAATTCCCTTATTTTTAATTCCCTTCTCTGGCTTAAGAAATTTTACTCCCATTATCCTCAATGTACTGACTCATTTTCTCAAGCTTAGCAAACACAGAAAATAGTTTTGGAATTACTAATTAGAGTTCAATATTTGCATGCATTTTTTAAGGTAAAATTTACATACAATGAAAGTCACAAATCTTAAGTGTACCATTGGATGACTTTAGATAAAATCATGCACCTGTGTAACCGAAGCCTCTCTCAAGATTTGGACAATACAACCACCCTAGAAAGTTCTTCCATATTCCTTCCCAATATGTCTCCATCCTTTGAATCAACCACTATACTGATGTTTTAAATCATAGATTCATTTTGCCTTTTCTAAAACTTCATATAAATGCAATCATATGGAATGTATTTTTCAGTGTCTGGCTTCTTTTGTTCCACAGATGTTTGTTTTTTTTTTTTTTTTTTTTTTTACACACATCAATTTATTCAAACAAGAATTTTAAAAAACAGATCACATGTCTGTGTTTCCTTTCCATGCCTGTAAAATGAAGGGCTTTTTCTGGTTGGTTTTCATCTCCAGTTTTTCAAAATTAACCTCATGGTATGAACCCTTACTATCTCCACACAATAGCTCCGACATAGCATTGACAGACACGGCCATTGTGCCTGCGGAGAGCCAATGTTTAAAAATCATGCAGTCCTCAAAGAAGGTCTCATTTCAATAGACTATCCAGTGGTCTCAACGAAGTCCGATAATCATTTTTCTCCCATCGCTGTTGTAGCTTATCTGGTTGCTAGAGCCTGGCTCCCAGATCGCACGCGCGGGGCCTGAGGTAAATCTGCGGCCTCCTCATGGCCAAACCCAAATCCTGCAGCCACTACTCAAACTTGAGACTTGGCGATTTGGGCGCGAGTTCGCCACGTGAACTTTCAACATACACCACTCTACGCGCAAACCTCTAAAAACGCCTCATAGTACAGCAAAGTACCCAATCACAATCAAGTCCCCTTCCCTTGTTCAGTTATTCGCCCTAGATGCCCACTCACCTATACCCAACCACCAACTTTCAAGTCCCGACATCCACAGATGTTTTTAAAAAGTATTTGTATAGCCCAGAATATGGTCTATTTAGTGAATATTCCAGGTGAGAATAATGTGTATTCCACTATTGTTTGGTGGCATGTTCTACAATGTCAGTTATATCAAGTTGATTGATAGTTTTGTTCATGTCTTCTGCATCCTTCTTGATTTTTTTGATTACTTATTCTATCACCTACTGAAAGAGGAGTGAGGAAATCCCCAATTATATTTGTGTGTTTGTCTAATTCTCCTTTCATTTATATGAATTTTTGTTCCATGTACTTTTAAGCTCTGTTATTAGGTGCAAAATTATCTAGGACTGTTCTATCTTCTTGCTGAAAAGACTCCTGCATCATTATGAAGCACCCCTCTTTAACCTTGATAATATCCTTTATTCTGAAGTTTACAGTCTGATATTAATATAGCTAATTCATCTTTCCTTTAATATAGTCTTCAATTTTAATTCCTCTATTGGTTGATTGGTATTTGGATACCTCTTTAGTCATTCATCTTATAATATTTATCTTTAGTTTATCATAATCTACCATAAAATAATACTTATATATAATATGAGACTTTAACAATTTATGTTCATTCCCCCTTCCCTTATTTTGAGATTATCATATGTTTTATTATTTGCTATTTGTTACAAAGTTTGCTATAAAAAGCCAATTATATTTTAAAGAAAATCCAAAGAGAAAAATGTTTTTCTATGTACTCACCTATTTACCATTTCTGGTACTCTTTGTTCCTTTTGTGTGAATCCAAGTTTCCATCTGGGATCATTTTCCTTTCATCTGAAGCACTTTCTTTAATGTTTCTTATCTTTCAGGTATCTAGCAATTAATACTCTCATCTTTTGTTTGTCTGAAAATGTCTTTATTTCACCTTCATTTTTAAAAGCAATTTTATTGTGATATATGCACATACCATACAATCCATCTAAAGTACACATTCAAGGGCTTTTGGTTTCACAGAGTTGTGCATTCATCACTGCAATCAATATTAGAGCATTTTCATTACTCCAAAAAGAAAAACTCCCTATCCCTTAGCAGTCAACCTCTCAATCCCTCTATTCTTCCCCTGCCATACATATCCATGAATGTAATTCCATCTCTATAAATTTATTTATATTTACAATTTATATAAATGGAGTCAAACAATAAACAGTGCTTTGTGTCTGGTTTCTGTCATTTAGGATAATTCTCATTTTTATGATTGATGAAAAATATGAATATATTACTATTCACTACAGTCCATAGTTTGCTTTAGCTGAATTTTTGCCCAGATACTATCCTATTATTAACATCTTGTAATATTAATATACATCTCTTCTGATTCCTGGAAGAACATTATTATATTTGTACTATTAACCACACTTATTATCCACTACAGGGTTCACTATGCTATACAGTCCCTTGTTTCATCCTTTAGCTTCCCTTCTAGTGACATACACCTTCATTGTTTAAGAATACTTTTGCTCAGTATAGAATTCTAGGTTAACAAATTTTTTTTCCAGCACTTTGAGGATGCCATTCCATTATCTTCTGGCTTGCATTTTTTCTGATGTAAAATCATTAATCATTCTTATTTTTGTTCTCTGTTTGTAATGTGGCTTTTTATCTGGTTGTTTTAAAATATTTCTTTATTATTGGTTTCCAGCAGTTCAAATATAATGTTTCTTGTGGTTTTCTTTGTGTTATCCTGTTTGGGGTTTGTTTAGTTTTCTGAATCTGTGGGTTTATATTTTTCATTAAATTTAGAAAACCTTTGGCTGTATTTTCTTCTAATATTTTTTATTTGTTCTGTTCCCCTTCTGGAACTCTGATTACAAATGTTAAATAACTTGATATTGTCCCATAGATCTCCAAGACTCTATCCATTTTTTTCAACATTTTTTCTCTCTGTGCTTCAGTGTGGATTTGGGTTTTTTTTTTTTTTGCACTGTTTTCCTGATTCACTGATCGTTTCTTCTGCAGTGTCTAATCTGCTGTTAAGCCTATCCAAGGAATTTATTTCAGATGTTATATATATTTTTTCTGCTCTAGAAGTTTAATTTGGTCCTTTTAAATAGATTTTTAAATAGTTTTCATATTCATATTTTCCTTTAAATTCTTGACCATATTTATAAGAGTTCTTTTAAAGTCCTTATCTGCTAATTTCATCATCTCTGTCATTTCTGGGTCTATTTCTATTTACTGATTTTTCTTCTGTTTATGGTTATTATCTTCCTACTTATTCACATGTATAGTAATCTTTTATTGGATGCAGGGTATTATGGATATTACATGGTTGAGTGCCTATTTTGTTGTCTTCTTAAAGACTCAAGTTTCATTCAATCAAGCAGTTAGATTATTTTCATATCAGCTTTTTCAGCTTTGTATGGGTGGGTCTAGAAGAGCCTTTATTCTATGGCTAGTTTAGCCTGATTTCTAAAGCATGGCCTTTTGGGGCCTCTCTACCAAATACCCCAGTGTTCAATAAGGTTTCTCAACTCTAATTGGTCAGAATTTGAATGTTTACAAAATCTCTTCAACTCCAGTAGTTGCTCAGCTAACAGCTCCCCAGTATTTGTTTTTTCCCCAGTATTTGTTTTTTCTCCAGTAGTTGTTCTTTAACCAGTCTAATGGAATTTAGCCCTGTGGCTAAGCCAAAGATTCAAGGGGACCATTCTACATATTTCTGGAGCTCTTTCTCTGTAAATCTCCCTCTTCTGTGATACTCTACCCTGAAAATTTCAGTTGCCTCAGTTGCCTCAGTCTCTCTGAATTTCAATTTCTGTCTCCTCAGTTAGCAAGAGCACTGCACTCTGCGCTTCCTTCTACTCTGTGTGTAGGACCAGTAAATACCTCCAGGAAGAAAACTGGGGCAATCTTTGCACTCACTTTGTTTTCCATCTTTCCAGAATCACAGTCTTATTGTACCTATCGCCTAATATCTGAAAACTTGTTTCACAGATTTGGTCCAGTTTTCTATTGTCTGTAGGAGAAAGGTTTGTCTGGTACCAATTATTCATTCATGGCTGGATCACCATTAATATTTTTTAAATGTGAATTTTCAATTGAATAATAAAATATATACTGAAAAGGTGCATAAATTATAAGTGTATAGCTTGATGAATTTCCATTAATTACTCATTGGTGTAACCAGCACTCAGATTAAGAAGATCACTGTATGAACTCCAGAAGCCCCCTAGCATCCCCTTCCAAATATTAATACCCTCTAAGGGTAACTAATATCCTAACTTCTATCACTATATATTAGTTTTGCCTGTTTTTGAACATTGTATAAGTGGAATCATATAGTACACACACTTTTGTATGTGTTTTTTGTTCAACATTATGATTATGAGATTCATCCATATTTTGCGTGTAGTTGTAGATTGTTCATTCTCTTTTATGTATGTGAAAATTCTAAAATTTATCCAATTTATGGTTGATGGACATTTGGTGTGACAGTTTGAGATTATTTTTGTGAATCCCCAAAACAGAAAGATTATGTTGTAAATTACTCTATTCCTCTGGGTGTGATACCCTTTGATTGTATTAAATTCAGTGAGGGGCCTCTGATTAAGTTTATTTGGTAACATCAATTTAGGGCTTCTGATTGGGCTATGTCAGTAACTCATCTCAGGTTGAGTCCCCACCCCCTTGATGGGCTGATATAAATGGACACTCACTGAAGAAGACAAATGGTAAGAGAGAGAGCTCTGTCATTTTATAAAAAACTTTATTTATTTCTCCCCACCCCCTCGTTGTTTGCACTTGCTGTTTGCATTTGTCTTCCTTGTTTCTTTAGGAGGCACCGGGAACCTATCCCGGGACCTCCAGTGAGGGAGGGAGGTGCCTAATCACTTGAGCCACCTCCATTCCCTATAGCTCTGTCAGTTTTGATCCTGGGGCCCTGGGAAGAGAGATGAATCATTTGCCTGATAGTTTGCAGCTGACCTTGGGAAAAGAGTCGAGACTGATATAGGAAGCCCTGAGAGACAAGCCCTATGTCAGCCTACAGCTGAGATCAGGAAGAAGCTGGGGCCATGGAACCTTAAGAGGAAGAGGAAGTCCAGGAAGGAGAGAACAGGCAGAGATCAGCAACCATCTTGCTTCGACATGTGGCAACTGACTTTGGTGAGAAGGCAACCTTAAGCTGGACTCTTTAGGGCCTTGAAATTGTAGGCTTCTACCCCAAAGGGTATAAATACCCTTTATAAAAGCCAACAGATTTCTGGTACTTTGCATCAGCACCCCTTTGGCAGACTAATACATTTGGGTTGTTTTTAGTTTGGGACTATTATTAATAGTGCGCTTATAAACATTCTTGTACATATGTCTTTTGGTGAACATATGAATACAGTTCTGTTGAGAGTAAAATGCTGGGCTAAAGGGTGAGCATATGTTCAGCTTAAGAAGATATTGCCCAGCAGTTTTTCAAGGTGTTTGTACCATGCTCTTACAATTTTAATATGTATATTTAAGATTAAATTTCTCAAACTCAGTCTAGATTTAATCTATCTATCTGTTTCCCTAGACAAGATGAGAACCTTAGCATACTTTTCCTTTACTCTCTTCGCTGCCATCTCACATGTGAAGATCTTGGAATTTAGTTCCAATTCATTACTACTTTTCTTTGTTCAAATAGATCAACCTTTATTTAAACTAACCTGCAATGCTTCCCTGCCTTTTAGCCGCAGTAACCTCATTCACTTTTCTTCCCTGGGCAGACACCTTTGACTGCCTTTGCTTGTACACAAATGGTGGAGGGGGAGAGACTGAATTGACTGACTCCTATTGGGATATTTCAATAAATTATCCTGATAATTGCTCCAGAGCTCTCTCCTCCTCCCTGTATTCACTACCTCTGAGCTGGGAGCACCACCAAAGTAGGTCCCATCTGTACAGTATATTTGTTTGTTTTTAGGCCTTTGGTTATGGAAGAAGCATGTGTTTAGTTTGCCATCTTCATTCACTCTTTCTACTGAGGCCTCTTTTCTAGGCCCTCTACAATCTCTCCTATGGCTTTAAATATTTTGTCTACACTCCAAAAACCACATTTATATAATTAGTCCAGACCTTTCTTCTGAACTCCAGACCTACATATCTAAATCTATTTGCAGTTCCCATTTATAAACATCTCAAATTTAACACATCTGAAACCGTTTGTTCCTCCTTCTATATTCCCTGAATCAGTAAATAGCTTCTAAATCCATCCTGATACTTAAGAAAAAAACTCAAGAGTCATCCTTAATAATCCTCTTTTCTTTACTGTTCCGGCAAACCAATCCATTCAGTCCCTTAGATTCCACCTCCTATTTATACATACCTTCAAGTTATTCACCTCACTCTGTCTCTACTACCATTACTCTAGTTCAAGCCACCATCATCTCTGGCTTGCAACTCCTCTTGCCCTCTTCCAATCTATTCCCCATAAACAGCCTGAGTAAGCTTTTAGATATGTAAATCAGATCACACTTAACACTCTCTATTAGTTCCCCACTGACCTTAAGATATATTTCAAAATACAGTCTGAAATCTATAATGCGGTTAATAAGACCCTTCATGATCTGTCCACTGCCTTACTTATCTCAGCCTCTCTTTGCTCTGAGCACTTGGTTACACTGTCTTCTTTTGTGTTCCATAAAATTCTTTCATGCTCACGTCACCTCACACATAACATCCCCTTTCCGCAGATATTCTTTAAGCCTCTTTCATAGGCGTAGAGCTAAAAAGGTACTTCTTCAGAGACCTCTTCCCTGACAATCCAAAATTAATACATCGTTTCACCCAAATTTCACCGTGTGCTACATTTTACTCCTATAATCCAATACCTAATACGGTGTTTGGCACATTAGGTAGATGCTCGGGTAAATATTTGCATGCCCGATGCCAAGGCTGGAAGGTGCTGTAAGGTCAGCGTGTAGCACTTCTCTGCCTCAGTAAGGCTTCTTCTTGGGTGTGGTGGTAGATGGTAGGAGATCTTTACTTGCTCACTCAGAGGGGGCATTTCCACCCTCCCCCCCCCTTTTTTTTCGGGGCAGGAAAAGTGTTTGCTGTAGGACCGCATGTGAGAGACAAACTCTCTGAAAATACAGGGCGGAAGACGGAGGAGAATAAGCATATTTCTGGAGGATAGCAGAGATACCAACTCCTGACTCAAGTGCTTGAAAAGCTGACACTCTCTCCTGGAGTGGGCGGGATAACGCGGGCCCCGGATGGGGACGGTTCAGCGTGTACTTCCCACAGAATCTGATTGGTTTGGGATAGCAAAGGGTACGGGGGCGGAGCTTGATTCCGCTGGGCGCAGGCCACATTGGACGCGGTGCGGCCTATTGGAAAGGCCACTCCCCGGCCCCACAATGCACTGCGGGACGCGTCACTCGGAGCGGCGGGTCCCGGCTCGACAGGTACAGCTTGGCCGCATCAGACCTGTGCTCTCGCTTCTCAGGGCCGCTCCGACCCGGGCCGGCCACTCCTTTCGCTCTCCCGGCCTCCCGTCATTCCTTCAGCCCTCGTCCTGGGGACTACACTCCGGGATCTGGACCCGAGCCGTGGGGGCGGGAGCCGGGTGTCGTTGGAGCCGCGAAGCTCTGGCGGGGCGGGCAAGCGGGGACTCCGTCCTCTTCAGCTTGGGGGGGTCCTTGGGGCCGTGGTTGGAGGTTGCCCTTCTGCTGACCTACCCCGGGTGTGGGGCAGCCCGGGCAGGGTGTCTGAGGGGAAGGGACATCGCCGTAAGCCGCCCACGTGTGGAGGGAATTCCTTTGGAGCCCAGTTGTCAGAAACAGGGAGATCCATCGAGGCTATTTAGGTGACTGGAGAGGGCATTTCTTATTTCCCTAGGCCGAGTGGGATTTAAACCAGTGGCTTACTTGTGTTTTGTGAGGTTTGAATGAGCACCGAGCCCAGAGATTGCCGGGGTTGGCTCACGGAAACCTCTGGAGTTACTGAGCCAGTAGGCCGTGTTATTGGCACTTTGGGAAGATGTGACATAAGGAAGACCTGAGCACTTGGCTCAACAGGTGGAGAAGGGCTCCCAAACAGAAGGCCGGTTCGGCTTGAATCTCTGCCAGTGAAAACAGCTTTGGGCTTTCTTCCTACTCCTTAATTTCCTGGATCACCCATCTGGGGTAGGTGGAGAGATTGAGAACCCTCCTATGCCTATACAGCCAAGGTAAAGCCAGCGGGGCTGAAGTGCCAACCACCAGATGGGAGGTTGTTTGGATCTCTGCTGACAGATGAACAGCCACTTTTTAAAAGTCTGTGAATTACATTCCATTTTTCTCATGTTTATTTATGTGCTGAGATTGTAAGAAATTGGGCAGTTCCTTGAACGGTATCTACCATTTCTGATATATGAAGGTTGTAGCTCAGTATTTGAACCTGCCACTTTGTGACCGTTCCCTAAATTAATAGACCATCTGGGTCTAAAACATTGAGAACTGTCACATCAGTGTAGTGATTTTTTTGTTTTGTTTTGTTTGGTGTGTGACTGATGTTTTTAAAATCTACATTTATTTTTTGTTGGTGTGTGAAAGAAGTCCAGTCCTGTCAAAGGGGTGGCTGACTTTCTCTATGTATTTGAGTAAGAAGCTTGGATGTGTTGGGAGGCAGTGTCTTATAGTGTGATCAAGTTAAACCTGAGTTTAAGTCCATACTCTGTCACTTACTAGTTTAGTGATTGGATAAATCACTTATCCTCTCCAGGCTTGAATTTCCTCATAGCTAAAATGGAACTAATAATACCTGCTTAAATTATTGGAAGGGTTAAATGAGGTAATATGTGTTAGTGCCTGTTCCATAGAGGATAATAAAAAAATAAGAATAGCAAATACTTAATATAGCACTTACAGATTGCAAGACAATGTTTCAGGTACTTTAAGTTTAGTCTTTAAAATAACCCTTTGAGATAGATACTGGTAATAGCCACAATCTACAGGTTAGGAAATTGGGGTATAGAAAGGCGCATTAGCTTGCCCAAAGTTACACAGCTAGTATATGGGAGGGCCAGGATTTGAACCCAGACAATGTGTCTCCAGAGTCCATCCTCTTAATCACCACACTTACTGCCTCTTAAGGAAAATGTAAGTCATTATTTTATTATTATTATTTTTAAAAAATGAGTAACTATAGTTTTTTTTTTAAAGATTTATTTTTTTCTCCATCCCTCCCATCCCCACTCATTGTTTGCTCTCTGTATCTGTTTGTTGTGTGCTCATCTTCTTTTTAGGAGGCACCGAGAACTGAACCCAGGACCTCCCATGTGGGAGGGAGGCGCCCAATTGCTTGTGCCACCTCCGCTCCCCGCTTGTTGTGACTCATTGTGTTTCCTTGTTGTGTCTCTTCGTTGCATCAACTCACTGTCTTGCTTGTCTTTAGGAGGCACCGGGAACCAAACCTGGGACCTCCCATGTGGTAGGTGGGCGCCCAACTGCTTGAGCCACATCGCTTCCCTATATAGTTTCTGTATCATTGGATTCTCTCTCTGTTGGTTTTGGGAGACTGCTGTAGTACAGTGATGTAGAGGAATGAGAAATGTAGTTTTAAGTACCAGTTCTGCCATATATTAGCAGTGTGACATTGAGGCAGTACACTTCAGTTTCCTTATCTGTAAAATGAAGTTTATATCTACCTCACTGTTTATGAATTATGAGGTACTACATAAATGTTTGGGACTGACACATTTGAGCATGTATTGGGGGCCGTCTTCCTAGATGTGGGGCTAATCTGTTCTGGAACCTAAGGTCTTATACAACAGACCGTGCAGTGCAAGCATCCATATGAGAGTCTCAAAGGCTGCTAGGGAAGTAGGAGGCATAGGCAAAGCTGCAGAATAAATTCTGGTTGTCCTTGGTACCCTTCCCTCTTCCCCTCTTCATGTGCTATCTCCCAAGTGCCCTTCTGCTAACACCTTTTTTCACTCAAGCTTTCCCCCACTTTGTGCATCATAATTAGTATAGTTTTTTCTCCAGATAACTCTTTCCCATTTCCACAGATCTCAGATAGCACTCTTAATAAGATAATATGTACTAAGGTAGTGTTTTCCAAACTTTGGTCATCAGTTGTGCAAGATAATTTGGATGATAAGCAAATGAACATTTGAGAAAATAGTTCTTAAAAATTTTTTTCTTATACACATTTGCAATGAAACAAAAGATAATAATTCTCAATTTATTTTAACTTCTGTTAGGGAAACAACCTAATACCTTAAAACTTATTTCACAGATATTATTGCTAAGGCTAGGGCAAAAGTAAGTCCAGTTGAAAGACCTATATTAGGAAAATACTAGTACTGGTGGGACACATATGATAAGAATTCTGAAGGTGGTACTTGAATAGCTGAAATTTCAGAAATAATGAACTAAAATAAAGTATGAGCAATTGACCCCAGAATGAAATGTTTTTTTTTTTATCTTAAAGTAGATATAAAATCTACTTAAATGTTGTTTTTTGTTTATTTTTTTTGTATGTACAGCATAACATTTCCCATTTTAACCATCTTGAAGCATACAATTCAGTGGTATTCATTACATGCACAATGTTGTGTTACCATCACCACCATCCATTACTGAAACTTTTCCCTAAACAGAAGTTCTGTATCCATTAAACATTTACTCCCCATTTTCCCCTTCCAGCCCCTGCTGATCTGTAATCTACTTTCTGTCCCTATGAATTTGCATATCCTAGTTATTTTATATAAGTAAAATCATATAATACCTGCCCTTTTGTGTCTCAGCCTTCAAAAGGAATGAAGTTCTGATATACACTAGGATGAACCTCTAAGATCATGTTGAGTTTTTGTGTGTATCAGAACTTCATTCCTTTTGAAGGCTGAGTCATATTTAATTGCATGTATATACCACATTTTGTTTATCCATCTATCTGTTGATTGGTACTTGGCTTGCTCCCACCATTTGGCTATTGTGGATAGTGCTGTGATGAACACTGATATACAAATATCTGTTCGAGTCCCCTGCTCTAAATTCTTCTGGCTGTATACCTAAAAGTGGGACTGCCAGGTCATATAGTAATTCTGAGTTTAACTTTTGAGGAATTGCCAGACTGTTTTCCACAGTGATAACACCATTTTATTTTCCCATCAATAATGAATGAGTTCCTATTTCTCTGCATCCATGTCAACACTTGTTATTTTCTGTTTTTTTATTTTATTTTTATTTTTATTTTTTTATATTAGCTGTTCTAGTGGATGTGAAGTGGCATCTCATTGTGGTTTTTTGATTTGCATTCTTTAATGGCTAATGATGTTGAATATCTTTTCATGTGCCTATTGGCCATTTGTATATCTTCTTTGGAGAAATATCTATTCAAGTCCTTTGCCCATTTAACAAAAATTGGTTTGTCTTTTTGTTGTTGAATTGTAGGATATCTTCGTATATTATGGATATTAAACCCTTATCAGATATACAGTTTCCAAATATTTTCTCCTATTCTGTTGATTATCTTTTTACTTTCTTGATAATGTCCTTTGCACAAAAGTTTTTAATTTTGATGAAGTCCCATTGATCTATTTTTTCTTTCGTTGTTTGTTTTTTTGGGTAAAGTGTTAAGAATCCATTGCCTAATACAAAGTCCTAAAGATATTTTCCTAAGTTTTGTTCTGTTTGTTTATTGCCTTTCTGGTACCATAGGCTTACCCCTACCAACAGTCATTACCCCACAAGGTCCTGAGAAAGAGGGGTCAGCATCTTGTTATCTTGACTCTAAAAGGTTGCAGACCACTGCTATCGTAGTTTGGCGTTGTGGGAATTTATTTTCCTCAGCCTATACATAAAAGTTTAACCAGACCCGCTTAGATTCTAATTTGGGCTTTTTTCTCTAGAGTTGCCATAGGGCAGGGGTTCTTAACCTTTTTTTTCCATGGACCCCTTTGCCAGTCAGATGAAAACCATGGACCTCTTACTAAGTCCACACTATACTGTGCATTATTTAATAAATATATCACACTCGCACCAACACATCCCCACAAGAATAATTTTTTTTTGAATTTCAATTCAAGACCCCTAGTTAAGAACCCCTGCCATAGGGGAAAGTAAATATAGGCTGCTTCTCAGATTCCCTGAGAGTTTTCTGCTGCTGTCTGAAGGCATATGTAATATTCCCTCTGTGTTACAGATGAGGAAAAATGGACCATTGACCTAGAAACTTATCTGTGGCCCTGATAAAATAAAAACTACCACTTCCCCTCAATCTTCTCATGTTCTAACTTCTTGTTGTTCCACTGGCTTTTCCTTGTTTCTCCCAACCAGGACTCTGCCTAGAATCTAAGGGTACCCTAACCCTGTCTTGGCCTTTATGTGGACAGATCCTTTTTCTACTAGAACAGTCCAGATAAGGGTGGAGGTTTTCTAAAGAAGCTACCTTAAGAATCAAGGGTAAAAAGAAGATAAGGTGGTGGTGGGGAGCACGTTTATTGAGCTGGTAGAATTAACACTTATCCTGTGGTGATTGAAATCTATCTGCAATTAGCTTAGCCTGGCATTGTTGATTGGACATTCAGACCAGTTTCTTGTGCTTCCTTAACTTCAACCGATTTGGATGCTAGATCACATTAGTCTGGAAGAAAGAAATTTGATGTTTGCTCCTCAAAATATCTTGTCTGCTGATAAATAGAAACAATCCTCTGACAAACTTTTAAGAATTTTGGCAAAGAATATGACTGCTGCATTCTGCTTTTGGTTATAAGCCTGAAAGTATGTATTGGGAAAATCTGACATACAATTTTGTCAAACTATAGTTTTAAAATTAGTGAAATGACAGGCAACATAGCTTGCATTGTGTTTGCGCTTTTCATTTGAATTTCTCTTAATTTTTGGACTGATGCTTCTTTATGGTAGAAACAATATATTTCTAATGTCTGGCATAGACCCTGCATACAGCAGGTACTCACTGAATGTTTGTTAAACTAATAGATCTTAAAGTTAGAATTATTGTCTCAGTATATGATTTAGGAAGTATGAATCATATTTTCTGTCCTCCAATTCATTAAAAGAAAAGAGTAATTTTGACAATTACATCAAAGTTGGTACCCTATTAATGAAGACTATTCCTAATATTTCTATTAGGACCCTAGAAAGGTCAGGCATAAAGAATACAGCCTACTTTTAAATATTAGAATATGGATATTTGGAGCCTGTAAGTCACAATCCTGCCCTCCTGTTAATTTCCAGGGTGGTTATTATATTGCAGTGTACTTCTGGAAAGACACTAATTTAAATTTAAATAACAAATGTCTAAGGGTATAAAGTAAGACATTTGCCTACTGTTTTACATTTAGGCTAAATATTCCAATTATAGCTTAACAATTAAATAAAACATAGTAAAAAATTTTAAAGGGGGTTATAGTGTAGATATAAACCCTTGGTGGATCCCAGCTTACTCTTGCTACTACTAGATGAATGGGAAAGTAATACTGATTTGGATATGTCAAATATGGGATTTTAGTTTAAATCTTTCACTATGGTAAAATCTAATTTTATTTGCTGCTTTTTTTCCCTTTCTTTTAAATGAGTGGAGTAGAAAAACATTAAAAAGAAATGACCTAGGAGTGGATGGGGCCCAGGTTCAATTCCCAGTGCCTCCTGAAAAAACAAAAACAAACAAAAAGCAAAACAAACGAATAAACCAACTCAGGAAAGCCAATGTGACCCAGTGGTTGAGTACCGGTTTCCCACATATGAGGTCCTGGGTTCAATCCCTGGCCCCGGTACCTCAAAAAAAAAAAAAAAAAGGGTAATGACCTATTAATACCTAGCTATTTTTCCCATTTCCTCATGAAAAGAGGAAAAAAGAGGAGTAAATTTAATACATTAGTATCGTTATTTAGTTTAATTTTTATTGTCAGATCAGTTACCATCATGATTGGTAGTCTTCTGATTCCCAAACTTGGCACCAGCTAGTTTTCTGTGGCATTTTTGATATATTACTAGCTTAGTTTTTCATTTTTGGAATGGGATACTATTGACTTAGCCCAAATGGCTAGACAGATAGATATGGATTAATTTGGTTTCTGAGATACAATATCTTTGGAAAGAAGCCTATGGAATTTTTGTGAAACTTCTGAATTTTCACAGGCTGTTCCTTCTATTAGGGAAGGAGAAGCAGTTGAAGGCATTGAGCTCTGATGGTTTTGCTGAGGGAATAGTTATCACTTAATTTAAGACTGGACGTGTATTAATTCAGTGGATTTCAAAGTATGGTCCTTTGATAATAAGCATCATAATCATCTGGAAAATTTGCTACAATTGAATATTCTTAAGCCTTACACCCAGTTAATGAATCAGAATTTGGGGGTGAGGGGGAGGTAGGCCCAGAAATCTACATTTCTAACCATACTTCTATCAATTTTTATGCAAGCTTAAGATTGAAAACCAAAGTTTGACTGTTTACCTGATTTCTTTCAGATCTAGGCCTATGAAATCCTTTTATCTGTTTTTGTAAAGAATGACCAGATCTAATAAAAGCTACCATCATCATTTGCTTTCTGGTAAAAAGATTGAGAAAGAATTTAAAACTGGTGTTCCTTTGACTTTAGGATTGATTTTAAATATGTGGAATATTGTGAACATTTAGGAAATTATAAGAAGATAATCACCCATAACACTTTTCCCTGGAGATAAACATTATCCTAATTTTGACACCTTTTCTTCCAGTAACTGTTTCTCCACTTATCCCTCCCTCCTTTCTTCATTTTATCTTTAGGGAATATAAGATTTGCAATTTTTATCCTGCCATTTTCTACCTAACATATAATCATTTTACCACATTATTAAACTTTTTCCCACAAATGTAAAATTTTTTTTGCTGCCTCATAAGAGCATACCATAATTTACTTAACCATCCCCCTATGATTGGATATTTAAGTTGTTTTCGGTAATTTCTGTAGAAAAAATGTCTTTGTGTTTTAAATATTGTCTAAGACTGATTATTTTCCTCAGGGTAGGGTTATATTATTTAAATTTATAGGATCAAAGGATATACAATTTTTTAAACTCTTGTTGAATATTGACAAGTTATTTCAAGGATGGTGTTTATACCAGCTTTTATCTCCACCAATTACTTATAAGAATGCCAGGCAGAAGCAAGTATTTTTTAAAAAGCCTATTTGTTAAGTGTAGCATAGTATATGCCATTGATTTAGTTTGCTTTGATTACTAGTGAGCCGAACATTTTTACATATTTTTATCAGCTTTGGCTTTAATTTTTATCTGACTCCAATTGTTCATTTTGTTTTAGGTCTTCTCGAGCGGTTGAAATGTCTATGATTTTATCTGCCTCAGTCATTCGTGTCAGAGATGGACTGCCACTTTCTGCTTCTACTGATTATGAACAAAGCACAAGAGTGCAGGAGTGTAGAAAGTATTTTAAATTGCTCTCAAGGAAACTTGCTCAGCTTCCTGATAGATGTACACTGAAAACTGGACATTATAACATTAAGTAAGACAGTTTGCTCCATTAGAATTCCTTGCCTGGTGTTTGTCATTTTAATGAATTTTAAATAGTTGTAATATAAATTAGTGTTTGATTAGATTAGGAAACTTTGTTCATGTGATTCTGAACTTAAACCAAATAGTAGTCATGTCACCACTGTTTTTGCAGTTTCTCTGCATTTATACCTGGTGTTTAAAAATTTTGTAGTTTTACAGTTTATAGATATTCCTTCTTATAGGTCAGTCACTGGGTATTTATTGGTTTTTTCACATGCCCTTTTTTTTTTGTAGTAAGCAACTGTAATGGGAAATTTTAAAAAATCTTACATTAGGGAGCTGATTTGGCTCAGTGGTTGAGCGTCAGCTTCCCATATGTGAGATTCTGGGTTCAATCCCTGACCCTGGTACCTCAAAACAAACAAACAAACAAAAAAAAACTTACATGATACCTGCCCTCAAAGAACTTAAGGAAGCTTGCATTCTAGTGGGAGAAGAAAACACTCATCACTATTGTTTATGAAGAAAATAAAACTGGACCATGGGACAGTGAGTGACTTTAACTATCGTGGTCAAGGGCATCTCTGAGAGAATGACATTTAGGCAGAGATCTAAAAGATGAGAAAGGAGGCAGTTATATGAAGGATGCTGTGGATAAACAGCCAGTGTAGAAGCCCTTCAATAAAGATCAAGGGATAGAAAGAAATCCAATGATGATGAAATGTTATGGACAATTAATAGAGTAGCAGAGGGTGAGGTCAGGAAGGTAGGTGGCAAGTTATGTAGGTCTTTATGGGCTGTGGTAAGGAGTTTTGATTGAGTCTAAAGTAATAGGAAGCCATTGGAGAGTTTTGAGCTGGAGAGTTACATGATCTGATTTTGGCTTTGAATAGATTGTCCAAGCTGCTCTGCGAAGAATGAGCTGTAAGGGAGAAGGAGTGGAAGCATAAAGATCAGTTAGGAGATTCTTAGAAAACTTCAGGTAGAGGTGATGCTTGTAACTTGAACATGTTGATAATGATGAGAAGTGATTGGATTTGGGCTATGTTTTGAGAGTAGCACCAAAAAATCTTCCTAATGGATTAAAGCAGATGAGGGAAAGAGAAAAATCAGCAATAACCTGTAGATTTTTGGCCTGAGGAACCGGATGGATAATGGAGCTGAAATGAGCCAGACAAGGAAAAGTATCTCAGTGGTAAAAATCGAGTTCTATTTGAACTCATTAAGTCTAAGATGCCCATTAGACAGCCAGATGTAAGTGTCAAGTAGCAGTTGAATGTATGAGTCTGAAGTTTAGTGAAGAGAATAGGTCTGGATGTTTAGATTTGGTTTGTAGTTGAAGCCATAGGAATGGAAGAGACCACCTTGGGGAGCATACAAATGAAACATGAGCCATTTGATACTGATTGTAAATGCAGTAGGAAATCAGATAAGAACAAGGATCTTATGGGATATAATAAGCAGAAGACTTCTTTGAGATGAGACCTGAGGCAATGTTCTGAAGAATTAGTAAGATTTGGCTAAGGCTGGAAGAAGGGCATTCCAGGTATAGAGAGGAGAGGCAGAATAAGCAAAGAATGTGATCTAGTGTCGTAGGTATTTTAATCTGTTTGGCTTTGTGTAATGGATGGTGATTTAGGCATAGATATGAGAAATGTGTGATAATTAGTATTGGGGCCAGATCTTAGATTATCCTGAAAGTACAGATTGATAAAACCTTTGATATAATAGGTTATAGGAAGCTGCTACTGCACTTCAGAGGGAAGTGACTTGATAAAAACAATGCCAAGACAGTGGATTATGGGATGAAATGGAAAGTCTGATGAGGGAAGAGAGATGAAACAGATAGCTTGGAAGCTATCATAGTGTTTAGGGTATTTATGATTAGGGTCTGAATTAGGGAAATGTAAGTGTGAATGAAGAAGGAAATGCTAACCAGAAAGGCACTTCAAAAGAAGAAAACAGTCAAGCCTGATGAGATGGAATATCAGAGATGAAGAGGAGAAAGAGGCAAAGAGGTTTGAAGCCTTAGAATTAGAGAGAATAATGATATCATTGTCAGAAATGAGGTCTTATGAAAGGGTCGTTTATGGGGGATGGGGAAGAAGAGGAAGACAATGAGCCCATTTTGAACATTTTAATTGAGGTTATGATAAGACATCCAAGTGGAGATGAGATAGAGATTTTGGAATCATTCACATAGAAGTGGTTGAAACTCCGAGGGTAGATAAACCACTCTGTTTAGAGGAAGGTCCAGAAAAGATGTTAGAGAATGTCTACAATTACTTGGATCACCTGAATACTGGTAAGATAATGGGATGCTATCTTTAATTGGGTTTTCTATGAGTTTAGCCAGAAAACGTTATTGTTGTTGTAATTAAAATATATCTAAAAGGCATCTTAGCTTCTATTTTTTGGAGAAAAGACCTGAAATATTTTACTATTTTGTTTAATATTCAGGCTATTTTAGTGCCTGGGTCATTATTGTGGGTTTCAGTTGTGATTGTGCAGTGCTCTAGACAGATGTCAAAGTTATAGGAAATTAGCTTGACTGTATATTAATTCTGGGAGGGATCCTGGTCTTTTAAAAAAAAAAAAAGGTGGAACTTTTTTGCAAATGAATTTTTGTTCCTTTGCCTTATTTTCTTTAAAAGTAAAGTATATAGCAAAATTTTAACACCCCATTCTGTTTAATTATTAATTGTAAATACTAGATTTTTGAATTCTTTATTTCTACTCCATTTTATCCCACAAAGGATTTGAGACAATTTACAGAAAAAAAAAAAAAAAAAATTCGAGAGTACATGTAAGGGAATCATATGAAAGAAAATAGAGACAGGGGGATAATAAATCCAGGTAACATTTCCTTCTAGATATGCAAACTACACAGTTCATTCATTTGTTAGAAGAGAGCTACAGATTTTCCTCTGAGCTTCCTTGTGGCCGAAGAAAAGAATAATAATAGGATGTTACAGGAGTCACAGCATCCACCAGATAAAAACATTCTTTATTGTTATTTAGACCTGATGTACATAAAAGGGATGAACAGCATTTGGATTGCGTTCTTCCAGCAGCCATAATAATGAGCTTTGTATCATTTTTAAAATAACATTCCTTTGTATAAATAAGTGGCATGATGCAAAAAGCAATTTTATCAGAGTTTAAGGAGTGGGATGAATCAGCAGAGATCTAGTGTGGCCTTATCCATGAATACAATTTAGAATATGTCTAAAGGAATACATCGACCATATGTTCTTCAGAACCATGCATAGAAAAACCTTTGTGTATATTATTTTTGTAGCCAAGCTTTCAAAAAGGGATTGATCAAAGATAATTTTTAGTTTTATTTGCTGGCAAGAACCTGGATTTCATATAAAATTTTTTATCATTGATAAGAGGTGGAGTTAGTTGGTTTCTATTTTATTGAGGTTTTTACGCTATAGGACAATGATTTGAGACTGAAATATATAAAATGGGAACTTAGGTGTGTTACTTGATTTAAAATTCTCATGTGGCACCTCTTTTTCTAACCGGTTCCAGATTACCAGATAAAACTCACAAATCTGCAGTAAAAACATTTTAACAACCTGAAATTAGCACCTGGCAGCCTCTCCTTGCTGTGTTCTAAGTGCTGTTTTACCTTCAAAGCCTGGCTTGTCTTTCTTCTTTTTAATCACCTTCTTTCCCATTACATTTCATTTCACTAATAATTTATCTCTTCATACTGCCTGTAGAACTTGCTTGACAGCCTTTTTCATCATCTATTAAAATTTCTTATTTTTCACTTAATTTTTATTTCTATATCCTCTCTCTATAACTAGATGGTTAGTAACTCTTTGAGGAAATTGATCTGCCCTGGCTTATACTGTTTTTTTTTTTTCTAAAGATTTTATTTATTTATTCATTTATCCCCCCCCTGCTGCCTGTGCTCGCTGGGTCAGCCAACCATGCCATGCGGGCGGGCCTGCCCCCACCAGGAGGCCCCGGGAACCGAACCCGGGGTCCCCCATATGGTAAACGGGAGCCCCACTGATTGCGCCACAGCCGCTTCCCTGGCTTATACTGTTTTTGATACTCCCATCATTCAGCATTGTGGTTTCCAGACTTGTGTAGAAATCAAGGTACTCTTTGCAGAAGACCACTGATAACCCAAAACAAAATAACTAAGTATACAATTCTGTGCTAAACCAGATGGTCCCTCACATTAGATTATAGTTAAATAGGCAGAGGAAGCGAATGTGGCTCAAGTGGTTGGGCATCCGTCTACCATATGAAAGGATCTGGGTTCGATCCCCAGGACCTCCTGGTAAAATTAAAAAAAAAAAAAAAAAAAGGCAGGACAAGACATCCAAATTTTGAGAAAAAATGGAGAATTATTTAAAGTGGAGAAATTCTCTTTAATTTTTTGTCTCCTGTGAATTGGGAAAATGATATACTTTATCAGATTGAAGAAGCTGAATATTTCAATTTGGATAATGGGGTACATTCCATGGAAGCATGGCTTGTGCCTTGCATATTTTAGCATTGTGCATATCATAGTAGCTGTTTTGGGAGTATGTCAACATGCCATGGAGTTAAATCTTCATTTTCTCCAAAAGTTTTCAACTCAGTTCATTAATTTTTTTTGTTGGGGTAGGGGGAGACAATGGGGATAGACATCCAATTTTGTGATTCTTTTCATATTCCGTAGTGATATTGTAAGTTCTCTCTATAAGATTTTAAGGAGTTCATCTATTTTATAAGTTGTGATAAGATCGGATTTTGATTGAGTCTAATGTAATAAGATACTTTCCTTAAACTGTATGCATATTTAATGAATACATTTATGCCATTACTTAGGAAACAATGACTAAAGCCATAATTACAAACTATATGAAAATTAAACTGTGTCATCTGAAACCTTAAAATTTTGCAGTTGGGGAGAAGGGAGCAGGACTGGAAGAGTCGAAGTGCCCCAGCGCCCCTCACATCCACTGCGGGGATGGGGGATGGATGTGCAGCGTGGGCCAGTGTAGCAGCCTAGCCCAGGGGCAGCAGAACCATGAGTAGTAGCCAGCATGCAGAGCTTCCAGTCAGCTGGCCCACCCTCTCTGCCTAGAGCAGCAGGGGGCGAGGAATCTGATGGCTATACCCACTCTACGGAGTATCATATGACACTATATTTCGTGAATGATGGTAAATGTGATAGTTTTACAGCATGCAAGTGGCAGATTCAACTTTTACTGTTCTAAAACCTTACCAGCATTTAAAATCAATTGCCTCTGGAGCTCAAGGAATTGTGCTGCTTTTGATACAGTTCTTGGGCTAAATGTTGCAGTAAAGAAACTAAATCCCCCTTTTCACAAACAGACTCATGCAAAGAGAGTGTATCTTGAACTTGTCCTCTTAAAATGTGTCAATCAGAAAAACATGGGAAGCGGCTGTGGCTCAATCAGTAGGGCTCCCGTTTGCCATATGGGGGGCCCCGGGTTCGGTTCCCGGGGCCTCCTGGTGGGGGCAGGCCCGCCCGCACGGCGTGGTTGGCTGGCCCGGCGAGCACAAGCAGCAAGGGGGGGATAAATGAATAAATAAATAAATAAATCTTTAAAAAAAGAAAAACATAATTAGTGTGTTAAATGTGTCTACACCACAAAAAACTCTAGAATTTCAAGTTGTGTATTTGGATATGGAATTAATGGATGTTAACTTATGTCGGTTATCCATATGGAGTTGGACCATGAAAGAATGTCCTACCATGTTTACCAGATGTTTTTTGGTACTAAACATCTGCATTCAGCTAGTATAATTCATAGAGATTTGAAACCTAGCAACATTATAGTCAAGTCAGGCTGCACTCTTAAGATCCTTGACTTTGGCCTGGCCCGGACAGCCTACACTAACTTTATGATGACCCTCTACATGGTGACGCGATATTACCAAGCCCCCAAACACATCCTGGGGATGGCGTACAAAGAGAACATTGATATCTGGTCAGTGGGTTGCATCATGGGAGAAATGGTGAAAGGTTGTGTGATATTCCAAGGCACTGGCCATATCGATCAATGGAATAGTTATCATGCAGCTAGGAACACCGTCAGCAGATTTCATGAAGAAACTCTAGTCAACTGTGAGGAATTATGTAGAAAACAGACCAAAGTATCCAGGAACCAAATTTGAAGAACTCTTTCCAAAATGGATATTCCCATCAGAGTCTGAATGTGATAAAAATAAAAACAGATCAAGCTAGAGATTTGTTATTGCAAATGTTAGCGATAGATCCCAACAAATGGATCTCTGTAGATGAAGCTTTGCACCACCCATAAATAACTTTGGTATGACCCTGTTGAAGCAGGAGCATCACTACATCAGATTTACGATGCGTAGTTGAAAGAAAGAAGACATTCATTTGAAGAATGGAAAGAGCTAATTTACAAAGAAGTAATGGATTGGGAAGCAAGAAGCAAGAATGGCATTGTCAAATACCAGCCTTCAGTAAGAAGCAATTGTCAGTTGTCATCTATCAATGACATTTCATCTCTGTCCATCAAGTAGACACTGGCTTCAGATACTGACAGAAGTCTTGACGCCTCGACGGGACCCCTCGAAGGTTGTCAGTGATAAGTTAGAAATAGCAAACTTATCATCACTGAAGGAATTCTCACTTCCATGGGCCTCAGATGCTTGGAAGTTGATGGAACCAAATACAGAAACTCTGTGTTCTGCATGTAAGAAGCATAATGCCTTGCCCTTACTCAGTTCTAATAGAATTGCCTGCTTAGATTATAAAATGAAGCAGATTATGTCTGGAAAAAAAGTGTAAGTCACACTTTTAGAGATTTTGTTCACAGTCATTTCAGGTGAGCAAGTAGAATAGGTGAATTTTTTTTTAAGGAGGTACCGGGGATTGAACCCAGGACCTTGTATATGGGGGGAGGAGGTGCCCAACCACTGACCTACATCCACTCCCTAATAAGAGTTGGGTTTTTATCATTTGTTTGTTTTTAGGAGGTATCAGGGATCAGACCTGAGACCTCGTACATGGGAAGCAGGTGCTCAACCACTTGAGCTACATCCGCTTCCTTAGATGAATTAAAAAAAAATAATAATACAGTAATTTAGTGACATTTTCTCATCATCAATAACTGCTGGTACTCACCCCCAGTGCTTGCTTGTTCTTGCCCATCTAGTGCTTTGGAGATCAGTACTTAAATGTCAAATAATCTTCCAGGTAGTGCTGCTTTTAGAATTATCTCTTAATCCTGTTAAGTAATTTGGTATTTGTCTAGAAAAAAATAGATTTATGTGTATTAATTGGCCACCACCATATTATTATCCTGTCTTTGATGGTATCATTTACTCTAACTTTTGTATTTTAGAAGAAAAGGAATATAATTAATCTATTTAATAAATAATTAACTTTTTGTTAAAAAATTTTTGCAGCTGATTTTTTTTTTAAGATTTATTTTATTTATTTCTCCCCACCTCCTTGTTGTTTGCACTCACTGTCTGTCCATTGTGTGCTCGTCTTCCTTTTAGGAGGCATGAGAACCGAACCCAGGACGTCCCATGTGAGAAGGAGGCGCCTAATCACTTGAGCCACCTCTACTCTCTGCTTTGTTGTGTCTCTCATTATGTTTTCCTCCTTGTGTCTCTTGTTGTTTCAGGCGGTTGTGTCCAGCTTGCTGCACCAGCCTGTCACGTCAGTTCCCTGTCTTGTTCATTGTCTTTAGGAGGCATCGGGAGCCTCCCATGTGATAGGCGGGAGCTTAATTGCTTGAGCCGCATCTGCTTCCCTGCAGTTGGTTTTGAGGTCTAAAAATCATAATTGCACATTTTGAGATCTCTTTAAGCATTGAGACTCTGGTCTTATGAAAAGACAAATACCCTTTGGTACATCAGTTAAACACTATTGTCAATTTCTTTTTTTTCTTTTTTTTTTTTTTTAAGATTTATTTTATTTATTTACCTCTCCCCACTCCCTCATTGTTTTGCTCTTGCTGTGTCTGTTCATCTTCTTTGTTTCTTTAGGAGGCATTGGGAATTGAACCTGGGACCTCTGATGTGGGAGGGAGGTGCCTTATCGCTTAAGCCACCTCCATTCCCTGCTTTGTTGTGTCTCTTGTTATATTTTTCCTTTTGTGTCTCTTGTATCATCTTGTCTCATCAGCTCGCCCATCCTGCTTGTCCTGTTTAGGAGGCACTGGGAACCTCTGCTCCCAGCTTTGTTGTGTCTCATTATGTTTTTCTTCTTGTGTCTCTTGTTACATCATCTTGTGTCAGCTTACCATGCCTGCCTGTCGCACCAGCTTGTTGTCTTCTTTAGGAGACACCGGGAACCAAAGCATGGACCTCCCATGTGGTAGGTGGGAGCCCAATTGCTTGAGCCACACCTGCTTCTCTGCCAATTTCTTTTAATGCAAGTAATAAAATTCCTTAATTCTTTCACCGTGAATTCATTTGAAGGCTGATGATGGCTGGTCTCATAGGTTCTCTCCGTATCTGAGAGTTCACTTTCTCATATTTGTCCCTAAGCTGCTGCCTGCAGCCAGGAATACCATTCCAGGCCTCCCTGCCTTTTAGTTTAATCTCTAGCAGTGCTATTCTTTCTTTCTTTAATGATATTTTCTGGCTACAGAAATAATGTCAACAGTAACTCAATTATTAAGTATCTGTAATTGCCACGCACTTTACTTATATTTTCATTAAACTTTGCAACAGCTTTGAAGGTCAAGATGGCTAATAATTAGAGCTCTTTCCCATTGCCAGGGGCAGAAACACAACTCACACTAGCTTAATCTAAAAGGGGTATTGTGAAGGATAGGAGTGGGACTGGCTGCAGAGTGACTGGAGTGAGGGATTCAGATGCTGTGATCAGGAATCTTTCATTTCTGCAGTATCATGGCCTCATTCTCTCCTTTTACAGAAGAATATTCTCAATGGACTAGAAAACACTGCACAGCCAGCTCCAGGCTTACTTCATTCATTCCAGTGGAATAGTTCAAGAAAAGGACTCTAATTGGCCGTGCTTGTGTCATGGCCCATTTCTAGACTATTACTGTGGCCAGGGTGATGAAGGACTCTTATTTGGCCAAGCCTGGTCACCTGCCCTACCCTTTGACTGGGAAGCTTCACCAAAGCCATATTGAATAGGTAGTGAGACTGGAGATAATTCATTATGGTACCATCACTCCTAATTTGCAAGTGGAAGAATGAGACCTAAGGATATAAAGTAACTTGTTCAAAGTCACAAACCTAATAAATGATATATCTAACACACAGTCTTTTGGCTTCAAGAGTCACCTTATTCTCTGATAAAAGAGAGAATTGCCTCCCTTTACTCATAACCCCTTTCTTGACACAGTATGTTCCTAATTCTCTTAATTCTTTTCATATTTTATGGAGAGAGATTAACCAGGGAAGAGAACTATGTGAAATAAACCTCTATCTCTTTCTCTCTCTCTCTTTTTCTTCTTGCGAAATTATGAGGAGCAGAGTACCAGTGAAGCCTAAATTTGATGGAAGAGCATTGTCTTATTGAAGACAAGGTGTTTGGTGAGGAGGGGGCATGGCAGGGGAATACAATTACCAGTAACTACCAAACCACTTGGGGGCAGGGAAGAAGATAACCTGTGTATCCTACTTCCCTGTTTTGTTTCATTACTAGCTTCATACTACTTATTTTCTGCTATTTATCATGACAAAATGTATCACTTTTCAGCACCATGCATGTCAGATAGGCTCTTGTGAACTGGCCTTGGAACCTATTTATTGTTACAATACCATTTCTATGGGAAAATGTGTTCTATATGCAATAAACTTCTGGAATACACTCAATAGATAAATTAGAGATTGCTTGTGGTGGGTTGTCTTAAAAACAAAACAACAAACCAAGGTCTTCATTCTCTGGAATGGGTAGTGTGAAGGTGTTAGGGTTAATGGAAAAGAGTGAATCAGGAGATAGATGACTTGTGCAGAAAAGAGGTTGACTGATGTCAAAGGCAAACTTTGCTCTGAGCTTTAACTAAGACTCTGATGGTGTAATCACCTTTGACCACTTAACATCATCTCAGATTCTCCTTTAGCTTACTGTTATAAGTTGCTAACCCCTGTATACTGCATATTAATAAGTATATTCTAATTAAATGAGATTAAACAGTTGCTAAAAATCAGTCTTTTATTCACGCATATTTTATGACTAAACTTTTGTGACTGTGACTCATAATAAGAGATATGTTTTACTTTGTTAACAGCTATGTACATACATACAGGAAACTAAAACAAGTTTTATGAAACAATACATACTCCCAACATTTTTTGTTATATTCTATTTCAATGTTTTAGAAAATGTTGTAAACCACTAAACTAATTTTATGACCTGCTAATAGGTCATAACTTGTGGTTTGAAAAACATTGGGCTACATGATTGTGTATTAAGTGGAACTTTGGAAAGGAATTCCAGGTTACTCCAGAAGCATAGAATCAGCACAATTTCACTAGTAGCATATCCTACACCATTAATAATAGATGCCAACCCCAAATTATTTGACTGCCTGTGATGATCTCTTAAGTAGGATTCCAATATTTAATTCCAATAATTAATATTTACTTGCATGTATATACAAACTCTCTGTGGAAGAATTAATAACAGGGTTTATTTAAAGGAAAAAGAATTGGATATATGTGGGCAAGGCGGGGATAAGTCTCTATATTCTACCCTTTCATTCTTTTGAATTTGAATCATGTGAATATATTATTTATTCTAAAAATTACATTTTAAAAATTTCTTCATTATTATTAGAGAAAAAAAAAGGACTCCAAAATGGGTCAGTGTTTGGCAGGAAATATTGCTATGATAAATTAGCAGTGTCTGTCCCAGGAGTGGGGAGGTATACAGCTTGTATGCTCTGTGCTTGCCACCACTGATCAGACCAGCTATGTTGACAATACCATAGAAGGATGTTTAAGTGATTCATTAAAAAGGGTTCATTTGTGTTCCTTGTTCTCCTTATAAAGGAGTAGAGACAATAGTCTAGAAAGTTTTTTTAAAATATTTTATTAGAACATGGTTAATTTAAAGATTTTAGTGCCTTAAAGTGCACGTAAATTTGTTTTTAAGTTTTTACTTGTTATTTAGAAATGATTTCAAACTTTCAGAAAGCTGCACGAATAAGAAAAGTAACTATACCTGTTCCCAGATTCACTTTTTGTTGACGCCATTTACATTATCATTTTATCTATTTCTTTTCCCTGAACTGTTTGAGGGTAACTCACAAATATCATGCCCCTTTTTTTTTTTTTTTTTTTTTAAAGATTTTATTTATTTATTCATTTATCCCCCCCTTGCTTCTTGTGCTCGCTGGGTCAGCTAACCACGCCGCGCAGGCGGGCTTGCCTTCACCAGGAGGCCCCGGGAACCGAACCCGGGGCCTCCCATATGGTAAACGGGAGCCCTACTGATTGAGCCACAGCCGCTTCCCTATCATGCCCCTTTATTCCTGACTACTTCAGGGTATGTTTCTAAGATTAGGACTATTTTCTTATTTAACTACAATATAGTAATCAGCTTTAGTAAATTTTTGTTATTGATACTGTGCTTTCATCTAATCTACCATCTGTTTTCCATTTTTGCCAGTTGATCCAGAAATGTCCTCTGTAGCATTTATTTTCTCTTCCTGGTGTAGGATCCAGTCTAGGATCAGGTATTGCATTTAGTTGTTGTGTCTCATTAGCTTCCTTTGATCTGAAACCTTTCCAGTCTTTCTCTTTTATAACATTAAGATTTTAAAATAATATAGCTAACCCCCACCCTTTTTTTTTTTTTTTTTTTTTTAATAGAATTTTACACATTCTGATATTTCTTCATGTTTAAATTCAGGTTATTCATTCTTGGCCAGAATACTACATAGGTGATATTTCTTTCTCAGGATAAAACATTTGGAGGCAAACAGTACCTCTTTAGTGATGTTGGAGGACCTAGTCAAGGTGTTTTCTAGTTTCTGCTGTATAATTAATACTTTTTCCTTGCAATTAGTCTAGAGGAAGGCATTTTTAAACTATGCAAATATCCTGCTTCTCAAAAAAATTTCCCCCTAGATTTAGCATCTATTGATTGTCCTTGTCTGATTCAGCCTTTAGTATGATGGTTACAAACTGCTGATTTTTCCAGTTCTTACACTACCTCCATGTTTACCAGTTGGCACTTAGCATTTGGCTGTAAGCAAGAATCCTTCCTTCTCCCCCTTTTATTTCATATTATTTTATTTGTTATTGTTATGGACTCATAAATTTCTTTGTTTCAGTAGGTTGTCATTACTATGTGAACTAGAGGATTTAACTTGGGGTCAGTGGATGACATAAAGAGGTCAATAACCACCCTGAAATTGTATGCAGTTTTGTGTTGTTTGGACATCTTTCTGGGGAGAGTGTCCATAACTTTCATCAGACTCTCCAAAGGGTTCTTGACTCAAACAGGATTATGTTCCACTGGGTTAAAGGATTAAACCTTAATCTATCTGTAACCCTTATATAATTGCATATTCTTTTTCCTGCTCTCTATACCAAGTGATAAATAACGCAAGTGTTAGAACCATAATGTGTGTCCTTTTGTAGGTACATTCAATTTTTCTCTACTTTTTTTCAACTACAACTTAAAATATATATAGTGTTACATCTTTGTTACTTAAAAATTTTAGCTGGAATATATATTAATATTTTCAATACCACTGTAGAGGCAGTTTATGGTATATAGAACCAGTCTTGTGAAACAATGAATTACCTTGATTTCATTTGAAATTTTAAAACCTATGTTTTTTTATACTGTAGTTTTATTAGCTCTCTGGGAGTGAGCTACATGATGTTGTGTACTGAAAATTACCCCAATGTTCTGGCCTTCTCTTTCCTGGATGAGCTTCAGAAGGAGTTCATTACTACTTATAACATGATGAAGACAAATACTGCTGTCAGACCATACTGTTTCATTGAATTTGGTAAGGACCTGATTTTTTTTCCTTCTCATTATCCTATCTCCATTCAATCATAAGCAATTTTTCATTAAATGTTTGGGGGAGGGGGTGAAGGGGAGGGGCGGGGAAGAACTCAGGAAATTTCTGCTGCTGCCTTTTTTTTTTTTTTTATTATGGGTAAAAATCAAAATTCTCACAATACATACAAACATTTGCAAAATGATATATAAATATATATGCATATATGTGTATTTGCTTACAAAAATGTTATTTATATATATATATACATATATTTCAAGAGGTACTTATATTACCCAAAATATTACACGGAACCCACTGGGATTCCCATGTTGCCCACCTCCCACACCTCCCACCACATCCCACACAAACATCTCCCACAGTGTGGCCCACCACCCTCAATGAACTTACACATCCTGGAGCCTTGCCACCAACCATAGACCACAGTTCACACTGCAGACCACACTCTCTCCCACTCAGTTCTGAGTGGTGTGTGCTGATTTAAAATGGCCTACATCCGTTGCCACAACAGTACTCAGGACAACCTCCAACTCCCAAAGAAGCCCCTGTATTTCAACTGCTCATCCCCTCCCTACCCCAAAAGTGTCAAGTGGCCACTGGCTCCACCTCATTGTTATAATTTCTAGCATTGCTAGAATCACCATATGTGAACAAGAGAATACCATCAAGTCCACTCTAGTCCATAGTTCTTCCCCCAGTCCTGAGGGGACTGGGATGGTGATGTCCACTCCAACTCCAAGTGAGAGAGGGCTTATATCCCATGGATATGGTGGGTGGGATGATCCTGCCTGCAGATGCAGGCCCTCTCCATTCCCTGGGATGGCCATTGCCCATCGTTGTCTCCTCACCAGATGACTTGGATGAGTCCATTGAGCTGTAGGGTAGGGGTTGCAGCTCCACCTAGATTTCATGCACACCTGGCACATAGGTAGGTGGGAGGCTCCAGTCTCTGAAAGTATACCTAAAAACTCCAGCATCACATATAGGTTTGAATAGAAGGGACTGGTAGGTGGGAGGCTCCAGTCTCTGAAAGTATACCTAAAAACTCCAGCATCACATATAGGTTTGAATAGAAGGGACTGGTGAACCATGTGCAGGGAGGACTTATTTGAGTCTAATTCTGTCACTCTCAGGAGCACAGATTCCAAAATAGAACCCACTGATAAGGCATCAGTCTCTGGGGCTATCCCCCCTTTTATAGGACCAGGGTGTCTCCGGAGCTCTCAGGAACCCCACTGAGTGGGGTGATAGGCACTTAGATGTTCTATGAGCTCCTACTGAGGTGTGCGTAAGAGTTACCTCTGGGATGACCTCCCGACTCTCTTTGAAGTCTCTTAGCCACTTGAACTCATTTGTCTTTACCATTTCCCCCTTTTATTCAAGGTCTTTTTTCCAGTTGTGTTGCCTGCTGCCTTCTTTTGATAAACTAATTTGGCAAATGATCTATAAATTATGTCAACTTCTTACCTAATTAAGATGCTTATTAGAAAAAAAAAAATGCGTTTGAGCCATGAAAGGGGATTGTGATTATTGGCCCAAAGAATGAATCTTGGAAGACAGTTTCTCAATGAGAAATTTATGTCAGACATTCAGAGTTTTGTATTTATGTGATCTTATATAGTCAGCTTAATATAGAACAGGGGTTGGCAAACATTTTCTGTAAAGGACCAGGCAGTACATATTTTAGGCTTTAAGGGCCATATGGTCTCTGTTGCAACTATTTAGTCCTGCTGTAGTAGCTTGAAAGCAGCCAAAGGCAATACATAAATAAATGAGCATGGTTATGTTCCAGTAAAACTTTTACAAAAACAAGCAGCAGGCTGGAGTTTGCCTGTTGGCAGTAGTTTACTCGACTCCCTATGTAGAAGGAAAAAAAAAAGAAAAACCGTGGCAAATAGTAAAAATGAAATAGTAAAAATAAAAGATATTTAGGAAGTGTATTTTATTACATTATTTCTTTAAAACATACATTCTGTTGGTGTAAGCAATAAATAAGAAAATAGATCTATAAAAACATGCAACTCACAGTGTATGTTCTTATGTTATTTCAACTGGGAAATACTGACAGACTTAATATTTCATGAGATAGGGATCTCTATAAAAAAATACTGGTTTAAAGTTAAAGAAAGCCGATGTTTGTTTCTGCAGTTCCTTGAAGTGGATATAATAGAAGAAATATACTCTCGTAGTGGTAAACTCTTAGTTTATTTACAATTATTAATTTCTAGAGTATAATTCTAGAGTGTAAAACTGATGACTCTGTGATATATTAGCCATTAAAGTCAAATAGTGTTAGAATATTCCAAGGCAAATTGAACAGTTTTGAATAGCAAGTTAAACTGTTTACTTGCAAAATTTACTGTTTCATACACATCACACTCTCAAATGACTTAATTAATAAATGACTACAAGAAAATTTATTTTTTTTTATTTTACAAAGACAACTTCATTCAGAGGACCAAGCAGCGATATAATAATCCCAGGTCTCTTTCAACAAAGATAAATCTGTCTGACATGCAGATGGAAATTAAACTGAGGCCCCCTTATCAAATCTCCATGTGTGAACTGGGGTTGGCCAATGGAGTCACATCTGCATTTTCTAATGACTATAAAGGTGCTGGTAAGATTTCTTCTGGTAAGTTCTGGATCTCAATTATTTTATTTTTTAAATCATTATTTTGTAAGAATTGAAGAGCTCTTAAAAATGAATTACTTTATTCTAATATTTTAAAGCAAGTACATGAGAGAACATACAAGTTCAAAGTAGTCTTTCTCCCCATGGTTTATAAAGTAAGCTACCAGATATGTGACTAATCAGGAAAATACTTTCAAATAGAAATCTCAGAAGTTCCCTTTACTGGGAAAACATTTCTTTGTAAAAAGTGTTCTAGAAATGAATGATAGTTTCTTTGTAATGTATGTTTACAGGCATGTAAAGTACCTCCCATTATGTCAAAATGACACATTCAAGGTCAGGGTTCTTGACTGTCACAGAAAATGTTAGTGATCATCTACTCAAGCCTCCCATCCCAAATACCATCCTCAATAGTTGTGATAGTTTGAAAACTTCTGCTTAAAAACAGAAATTTCATTATTTTAAAAGGTAGTATATGTCATTGTTGGATATGTTTGTTTAAAAAATTCTTCCTGGGAAGTGGCTGTGGCTCAATCAGTAGGGCTCCCGTTTACCATATGGGAGGCCCCGGGTTCGGTTCCTGGGGCCTCCTGGTGAAGGCAAGCCCGCCCACACAGCGTGGTTAGCTGACCCAGCGAGCACAAGCAGCAAGGGGGGGATAAATGAATAAATAAATAAAATCTAAAAAAAAAAAAAAAATTCTTCCTTATATATTGAGCTAAAAAGTCTTCTTCCCTATAATGTCCACCTGAATGCCCACCTATGTGACCTCTCCCTCCCTCCCTAATAGCACTTGAGAATTTTGAAGTCAGCAGCTGTGTCCTTTCCATCTCTTTTAATCTGATTTACTTCATATAAAATAGCCTTAGTTCCCTAAGCTTTTCTTTCTATGACATTTTGAAGTGCTCACTATCCTGGAAGCTTCTTCTGGAAATGCTCTAGTCTGTTACTGTTCTTCAAATGTGGCACTCAGGATTGAACACAATACTTTACATATAGATTGATTAATACAAAATAGAGTAACCTCAAGCCAAGGCTTCCTACTTATATTTAAGTTGATCTGTTTGAACCTAAGTATGGTACTTAATCTCTGTTAAAGTTCCTCTTGTTCATTTTGGCCTCTGTTTCAGTTTATTGAAATAATTTTGAATTTTCAGTTTGTGCTTGTTTATATTAGCTTGTTCTCACAACTTTGGGCCTTCTACAAATTTGATAAGCATGGTTTTTTTGTTTTTATTCTTTTTTATTTCTTTAGGTACTGATTAAAATACTAATTAGAACTCAATTAAAGGAAGACTTATAAAGCATCCAACTACAGAAATTCTTCCAGTTTGACATCTCCATTCAACAAATCGTTTTTTTGTACCTATCACCTGACAAGTCCCATTCATTAAGCTAGAGATTTTAAAAAATGCACATAACTCTCCTGAGTGTGCTTATTAAGCTAGCTGTGAATCCTAAGTTTATTATTATACCTGCATTTAAAAAATCTTATTTCCAATCAAGAATATTGTACAAACATTCTGAAGCATTACCAAATTGCCTCAGTCTTTCCAAGGTAAATGATAACAGAATGGCTTGAATGGAAAGATTAAAATTAGCACAACGGTATTAAACTACCTTCTGATTTAAGAGTATGTGTGTATGCCCAGAATTGCCCTCAACTAACTTTTCCTGGAACTGCCTTATGCTCTTGGCAGCCCCATTTTAATATTACAAAAAAAAAAAAAAAAAGTCCATATTCTAGGAAATACAATTGCCAGACAGGTTCTTAAATGTTGCTAATGTTTCATTTGTCAGATTCACTCTATCTCAGGACACTACATTCTTGACCTTTGAAAGGCAAGTCTTTGTTTCTGGCCTATCCTATAAACTCCTGTGGGTAAAAGATAATTTAGCATAAAACATTTAAGTAAAGAATACGTGGTGTCAACCTAATAGCCTGACATTTTGGAAAATTACTGAACTAATCCACAATGCTTAAAATCTATTCATAAAATCCTAAAAATTGTGTGAAATATTTTGCTGAAAGTAGGTTGTAGTATGTTTATGGATAATTCTTTAGCCCCATTAAAATAGGGAAGAGGCGGTTTGCCATGACTTAATTATTGTAAATCTCAGCAAAACTGCTAGGGACTCTTCCTTTCTTTTCTAGGTGCTCACAAACTAAGACGTCTATGGTATAATTTTTATTTAGGCTATTACTTAAAATTATTATCAAATTTACCAGTCATTGTGTCCACAATTCTGTCTTCCCATCTCCACTTTTAAAAATTGTGTTATTTTTCCCTTCTGGTACAGTTTTCTAGTACTTAAGTTCTACAAAATTTTTCCAAAGAATGATACTGGTGGTACTGCAGCTATATTTGCAAGCTTTTTTTAAATAGTTTTTTTATTTGGAAGGTACTGGGGATTAAACCCAGGACCTCATACATGGGAAGCAGGCACTCAACCACTGAGCTATACCCACTCCCCTATTTAGAAGCTTTTTACAGTACTTTGAGATGTGTTGGGGGAGAGGGGCTCAAAATATTAACTTACTTAAAATAACTCCTTACCATTCTTATAACTGTGCAATATTTAGTTCTTGTTTTATGATATTCTTACAATCATATTTTGAGGATTCTTTTCTTTTCTGAATAAGGTAAAAAAAAAAAAAAAGTTGAGACAGTTGAGTTTTGTCTTTTTTTGGTCATCTATCTTCCTTATCATCTTCCCTAAGCAATTAGTCAGACTTTTTTGTTGTTGTTGTAATTCTTTTGCTTAGAATATGGCAGTGGAATTCATTTCAATTATTAGCAGATATCCCAAGTTTTGGTTTATGCTGAATTTTAGCTAGTCTTCAAGTAAGTTAATGCCTTAGCCTTTTAAAAATTTTATTGTGGTAGCATCTATATCTATATCTATATACATACACACACACACACACATAAAATCTGTCATTTTTAAGTATACAATGCAGTGGCATTAATGACATTTATAATGATGTGCTACCATCGCCACCATCTATTACCAAAACTTTTTCATCAGGCCAAACAGAAACTCTGTGCCCATTAAACAATAACTCACCATTCCTCCTCCCCTGACCCCTAATAACCTGAAATCAACTTTTTTTATTAGAGAAGTTGTGGGTTTATAGAACAGTCATGCATAAAATGCAGGATTCTCATATACCACCCTATATTAACACCTCACATTGGTGTGGAATTTTGATTGAAATCACGCTGAATCTGTAAATCACTGTGAGTAGGACTGACATCTTAAAAATACACGCTGAATTTGTAAATCACTGTGAGTAGGATTGACATGTCTTAAACATCTTAAATGTCCTTCCATTGATTTAGGTCGTCTTTGATATCTTTTAGGTTTATAGTGTTCTGTATACAAGTCCTTTATATTCTTGGTTAGATTTATTCCTAGATAACTGTTTCTTTTAGTTCCTATTGTAAATAGAATTTATTCCTTGATTTCTTCTGATTGTTCATTGGTTGTGTAAAGAAACACAACTGAATTGGGATTGTTGATGTTGTACCCTCTGACTTCGCTGAATTCATTTATTAGTTCTAGGAGCTTTGTTGTGGTTTTTCAGAATGTTCTAGATGTAGGATCATTTCATATGCAAATAAGGATAGTTTTACGTCTTTCTTTCCAGTGTAGATGCCTTTTATTTCTTTTTCTTGCCTAATTGCTGTGGTAAGAACTTCTAGTACAGTGTTGAATAACAGTGATGACAGTGGGCATCCTTGTCTTATTCCTGATTTTAGAGGGAAAGCTTTCAGTCTTTCACCTTTAAGTAGGATGTTAGCTGTGGGTTTTTCATATATGCCCTTTATCATGTCAAGGAAGTTTCCTTCTATTCCTAGTGTTCTAAGTGTTTTTATCATGGAGTGGTGCTGTATTTTGTAAAATGTCTGTTCTGCATCAATTGAGATGATCATGTGTTTTTTTCCCCCTTCATTCTTTTAATGTGGTGTATTAACAATAACTGATTTTCTTACGTTGAACCACTCTTGCATACCATGGATAAATTCCACTTGATCATAGTTTATAATTCATTTAATGTGCTGTTGCATTTGGTTTACTAGTATTTTGTTGAGGATTTTTGCATCTATATTCTTAAGAGATATTGTTCTGTAATTTTCTTGTGGTATCTTTATCTGGTTTTAGTATGAGTGTGATGATGGCCTAGTGGAATGAATTAGGGAGTTGTCTGTTCTCTTCCATTTGGGGGGAAGAGTTTGAGCAGAATTGGAGTTGAGTCTTCTTGGAATGTTTGTTAAAATTCCCCTTTGAAGCAATCTAGTCCTGGGCTTTTCTTTTTTGGGAGGTCTTTGATTACTGATTCAATCTCTTTACTAGTAATTGGTTTGTTGAGATCTTCTCTTTGTGAGTCAGGGTAGGTAGTTTTGTGTTTCTAAGAATAAGTTCATTTCATCTAGGTTATCTAAATTATTGGCATACAGTTGATCACAGTATCCTCTTATGTCCTTTTTATTTCAGTGGGATTGGTAGTGATGACCCTCTTTTTTTTCTGATTTTCGTTATTTGTATCCTCTCTTTGTACTTTGTCAGCCTAGCTATAGGTTTGTCAATTCTATTAATCTTTTCAAAGAACCAAGCTTTGGTTGTGTTGATTCTCTTTATTGTTTTTTTTGTTCTGTATTTCATTTATCTCTGCTCTAATCTTTGTTATTTTCTTCCTTCTGCTTACTTTGGATTTAGACTCCTCTTTTTTTGTAGTTTTAACAGTTTTGACATTAGGTCTTTAATTTGAAGTCTTTCTACTTTTTTTTTTTTTTTTTTAAAGATTTATTATTTATTTACTTTATCCATTTTAACCACCCCCCTCCCCTGTTTTTGCTGTTTTGTGTCCATTTGCTGGGCAATTCTCTGCATCCGTCTTCTGCCCTCTCTTCTCATCCTTCTCCTGTCTTCACCGGGATTTGATCCTGGGGACCTCTGATATGGGAGAGAGATGTTCTGCCACCTGTGCCACCTCAGTTCCTGGTTTTTTCGGCATGTTTCGTCTTGGCTCTCCCTTGTGTCTTTCTACTGCTATGTCATCATCCTGCTGCGTGGTTCGGCAGGGCCTGGCACACCCGTACGCCTTCTATATTTTTTTTCTTTATTTTACCAGGAGGTCCCAGGGATTGAACCCAGGCCCCTCCATATGGGAGATGGATGCCCAACCATTTGAGCCACATCTGCCCCCCTCTACTTTTTTATTTTAAGCATTTAGAGCTTTAAATTTTCCTCTCAGCACTGCCTTTGCTGCATGCCGTAAGATTTGGTACATTGTATTTTCATTTTCAGTTGCCTCACTATATTTCCTAATTTCTCTTTTTTATTTCTTCCTTAACCCACTGCTTATTTAAGAGCGCATTGCTAATTTCCACATATTTGTGAATTTTCAGTTTCTCTTTCACTGATTTCTAGTTTTATTCTGTTGTGGTCAGAGAGATACATTGTATGATTTCAAAAGTTTTGAATATATTGAGACTTGTTTTGTGACCTAACATATGGTGGTTCCTGGAGAATGATCCATGTGCACTCAAAAACAATGTGTATTTGTTGTTCAGTGAAGTGTTCTATATATGCCTGTTAGGTCTAGTTGGTTTAGAGTATCATTCAAGTCTTATATTTCCTTAGTGATCTTCTGACTAGATGTTCTACCCATTGTTGAAAGTGGTGTATTGAAGTCTACTATCACTGTAGAACTGTCAATTTCTCCCTTCAAATCTGTCAGTATTTGTTTCATGTATTTGTGGGCTCTGCTGTTAAGTGCATGTATCTTTATAATTGTTACATCATCTTGTTGAATTGACCCCTTTTATCAGTTATAATGACTATCCTTTTCCCTTGTAACTGTTTATTACTTAACGTTTATTTTATCTGATCTTAGTATAGCTAGCCCAGCTCTCTTTTGGTTACTACTTGCATGGTATATATTTTTTTCCATCCTTTCACTTTCAACCTACCTGTATTTTTTAATTTAAGGTGAGTCTCTTGCAGGCATCATATAGTTGGGTCATGCTTTTTTATGTATTCTGTCAATCTCTGTATTTTGAGTGGAGAGTTTAATCCATTTAAATTTAAAGTCACCATGGACAATGCAGGACTTCTGCCATTTTGCTATTTAACCTTTGTAAATCTTATACCTTTTTTGTCCCTTAATTCTTCCATTAATGCCTTCTTTTATATTGATTTGATTTTTTTGTGTGTTGTGTACCATATTGCATGCCTTCTCATTTCTATCTGGATATATTTTTCATATATTTTTCTTATGGTTACTGTATTAGTCTGCCAAGGGCTGCTGATGCAAAATACCAGAAATCGGTTGGTTTTTATAAAGGGTATTTATTTGGGGTAGAAGCGTACAGTTACTGGGCCATAAAGCATTAGTTTTTTCCTTCACTAAAATCTGTTGCTATGTGTTGGAGCAAGGCAGCTGCCGATGTTTGCCAGGGTTCAGGCTTCTTGGGTTTCCTCTCTTCCCAGGGCTCCGTTTCTCTCCAGGCTTAGCTCCTCTTTTTTCCACAAGGTCAGCTGTAGACTATGAGGCTCTCTAGGCTTTGCCTCTCTCCACAAGGCCAGCTGGGAACTCTCAGGCGAATGGCTCGTCTCTATCCCGGGGCCTTCTCTCGTTCCTCACCAGAAATCCAACATCAAAACTGCTCCAACTCTGTTCTTTGCCATGCCTTTTATATTTATATCAAATATAAATATAAAGGGGTGGGGCTCAACACCTTACTGATGTGGCCCAGTTAACACCCTAATCATAACTTAATCATGCCCAGATTAGCAGACCAGTTTACAAGCATGAGCCAATATCTATTTTTGGAATTCATAATTACAGCAAACTGCCAAACTGCTACAGTTACCATGGGGTTAAAATTTAGCATCCTAAATATATAATGCTCATATTTGGTTTGATACCAATTGAATTTACCCCAAACTATCTGCAATTTACTGGTCTTTATCATAATTTACCAGCCTCTCTCTCCTACTCTTTCCTGCATGCTGTATGGTATTATACTGGCCTCTGGAGTTTCAAATAGTTGTTTCAGACAGGTCAGGCCTGTTTAATAGTTGTTCTGGTGGAAGGACTGAATTCTAGAGCTTCCTACTATGCTATCTTCCCACAATCCTCTCCTATAATCACCTGTAGTCTCTATTAATTTGCCTTTTCTTGATATTTCATATAAGTGGAATTGTACAATATTTATCCTTTTGTGTCTGGCTTTTTCACATAGTATGTTTTCTAGTTTCATCCATGTTGTGCATATATCAGAACTTCATCCTTTATATGGGCTGTGTAATATTCTCTTGTAGTATATATCACATTTTGTTTATCCATTCATCTATTGATGGATACTTGGGTTGCTTCCACCTTTTTGCTGTTGTTACTAATGCTGTTATGAACATTAGCATACAAGTGCCTGATTTTCTTGATCCCTTTTAAATTTCATTGTTGATTACATGTTTCTCTGTCTTTTAAAATCTTGAGTTCTTCAGAAAGGTTCTCATATGGCCCCATTTGTTTCTTTAAATTCTGCCTTGGAGTCTCCCTCTTGTAATTGGACATCCTTGTCCTTTCTTCCTAACTATACATATGTTTATATATATCTTTTACATGAATCTTGGTGTCTAGATTCTTTTTAGCTTGTCATAATAAGTTCTAAGATAGCTAAGACATATTTTTCCTTAAGGTATTGTTTATTAAACATCATCCACCAGTTCTTTTTGGTCAGAATATCTGCCAGAACATCCCTTTCCATTGTTCCCATTAGCTATTTTTAAAAGGTGATACTATCAGAAAGTATTTCAGATGCTTTTGGGGAATGAAACTGCCAACAAACAGATATCAGATAATTCTACATCATTTGTACATCTTGCCTTCATATCAATTTCAGAAAATGTATTGGGAAAGCTTTGTTCATATGCATTTTGAATAATCAGGCTAACATACTCTCAAAAGGGTATTATTTGACGTCAGCAGGAATGGCAGAGTAAAGAGCTCAAAAAAGCCACTCTTCTATATAAACAGTTAATATAGTGGCCAAAATTTGTTCAAAATCCATCTTTTCAGAACTGTGGAAATAAAGCAAAGACTTGTAACAGTCTAAGGAATATTTATTTGAAATAAATGAATCTTGGTAAGAATGGTGAGCTTTGTGGCATTTTAATATGCTGTTTTCCCATAAGCTCTCCTTAGCTCTGTAGTAGCCTTGAAAACCTACAGCCTTGCAGTCATGGAGCCATGAAAGCCATTGGAAGGGGTAAAACAGTTTTGGAGCTCCCCAAAAGCTTCATTCCCACGGAATTGTCACTATTTGACCTGTCTAGCTGTTCCCTGGAAACCCCCACTTTCAACACTTGCCTTTATTTGACATGACTCAGAGCTTGGTCATTACAAATAGCTTTTTCATTAGGTAGTTTATTGAAAACAATTAGTGGCAATTGTTTAGCATTGTAGCTGCCAGATGTGGCCATAACAGTTGGAGCAAATAAGAGCTGAACAAAAAGCTTAAGGAAAAAGCAGGTGAATGAGATATCCATAGGGGACTTTGAAAATTCCATTGTATTCTTGCAACTCTAGAAGACCACTATGCATATGTAAGGCTGTGTGTATGCTGAAGAAAGATCTCAGAAGGCCCTAAGCCTTCAGCTTTGACTGACCTTACAGCTCTACACAAAGGCTAGGGAAGTGTTGTAAACCATTTGCAATTGTAATCCCTGTCAAAATCCTAGCTGTCTTTATTGTTGTTGTAGAAATTGACAAGCTGATCCTAAAGTTCATACGGAATTTCAAGGGATGAGCTAGCTAAAACAATTGAAAAAGAAGGAAAAAGTTGGAGGACTAATACTTGCCAATTTCAAAATGTTCTACTAAGCTACAGTTATCAAGACAGAGAATTCACTTCATATATTTTGGCTTTCTGCTGTTAGTTACATATATGTTTATAATTGTTAAATCTTCTTGTCGAGTTCACCCTTTTAGTGGTATATAATCCCCCTCTTTGTGTCTTGTAATAGTTTTTTGACCAAAAGTATTTTTGTCTGTTAATATAGCCATTCCCTCTCCTTGATTATTATTTGCATGAAATATTTTTCCATCCTTTCACTTTCAACCTGTTTGTATCTATAGATCTCAAATGGTTCTCTTGTAAACAGCACATAGTTGGATCATGTTTCCTTATCCATTCTGGCAATCTCTGCCTTTTGAATTTATGTTCTTCATGTCACAGATTACATCTTTATATATTTGCCCACTAACTAAATTTATGCTTGCTTGTATGCATTGCATTTTCACCCTTATAAGTAGTAAAAGATAGCATTACAAATGAAAAAATGGTACTGGCATATTATGTTTACCCATATTTTTACTTATACTGAAGACCTTTATTTCTTCATCCAGCATCAAGATACTCTCTAATATCTTTTTCTTTCAATGTGGAAGACTCCCTTTAATATTTCCTGTTAAGCAGGTATAATGATAATGAACTCATTTTTTGTTTGTCTGGAAATATTTTAATTCTCCCTCATTTTTGAAGGACAACTTTGCTGGATATATTATTCACAGGTAGCAGTTTAGTTTTTTTTTTTTTTTTCCTTTCAGCACTTTAAATATGTCCTCCAACTGTGTTCTGGTCTCCGTGGTTTCTTTTGAGAAATCGCATGTTAATCTTATTAAGGATCCCTTACATGTGACACGTACTTTCTCTCTAGCAATTTTTAAGATTCTGTCTTTGTCCTTGGCATTGGAGAGTTTGATCATAATGTGTCTCAGTATAGATCTTTTTGGGTTCATCCTCCTTTGTGTTTGTTGGGCATCTTGGATTTGTATATTCATGTTTCATCAGATTTGGGAATTTCTCTGCCATTATTTCTACAAATATTTTTTCTGGCCTTTTATCTCTTTCTTCCCTTGGATACTCCTAAGATAAGTATATTAGTATGTTTGATGGTGTTTGTCTTAATTTGCCAAAGGCTGCCGATGGAAAATACAAGAAATGGGTTGGCTTTTATAATGGGAAATTTATTAGGGGTAAAAGCTTATAGTTCCAAGTCTGTGAAAATGTCCAAATCATGGCACCATCAGAGATTCTGTCTCAACAAAGCCAGCTACTGGTGATCTTGGCATCCTGCCATGTGGTGAGGCAAGATGGCAGCTGATCTCTACTGGGGTCATTGTCTTTCCCACCAGAATTTACCATCTCCTGTAGCTTAGCTGTTGGCAACCAGGCATATGACTTGTCTCTTTCTGGGCCTCCTCTCTCAGCCTTGCAGCGCCACTTTCTCCCAGAGCCCAGCTGTGGGTGATCAGTCATATAGCTTATCTCTTCAGCCTTGAGCTGCGCCATGGACCCAACCTCTTGGGGCTTCATGCCTCAGTTTCGGCTACTAACTATCCTTGCATCCTCTCTCACATGGCAGGATCAAAATGGCAGAGCCTCCTTTTCTGTGTGTCTCTTCTCTGTGTTTCCGTTTATATAAGGCTCCAGTAAGAGGGCAAAGAACCAACCTGAGTCATGCCTCACTGATGTAGTCCAATCAAAAGTGATCAAATCATGGGAAGCGGCTGTGGCTCAATCAGTGGGGCTCCCGTTTACCATATGGGAGGCCCCGGGTTCGGTTCCCGGGGCCTCCTGGTGAGGGTGGGCCCGCCCGCACGGCGTGGTTGGCTGACCCAGCGAGCACAAGCAGCAAAGGGGGGATAAATGAATAAATAAATAAAATCTTAAAAAAAAAAAAAAAAAATTATCAAATCAAGTGATCTAATCAAGGTTCCTTAACGAAGTCTAATGCAACCAAAGGGTCTCACACTCATAGGAATTAGATTAGTTCAAAAACATAATCTTTTGGGGGGATTCACCAAATTCAAACTCTTAGTGTTCCACAGGTTCCTCAGGCTTTTTTCTTTTTTAAAAAATTCTGTTTTATTTTTGCTCTTCAACCTGGACAATTTCAACTGTTTTGTCTTTGAGTTATGCTCTTTAACCCCCTATTGAATTTTTCATTTCACTTATTGTACTTGTTCCAGAGTTTCCATTTGGTTCTTTATAATTTCTATCTCATTATTGAAATTCTCATATTGTTTCTATATTGTTTTCCTGATTTTCTTTAGTTTTTTATCCATGCTTTTCTTTAGTTCACTGATCCTGTTTATGAGAGTTTTTCTGGGATCTTTGATTGTAATTTCAAAGATAGTACTTTCTCTGGAATATTTCCCATCAAATTCTTTTTTTCAATTTTTTATATTTTCTGTTGTGTTTTGTATTTTTTGAGATACCAGGGCCAGGAATTGAACTCTGGTCCTTGTATGTGGGAAGCCGGCGCTCAACCACTGAGCTACATCAGCTCTCTTGAGCTATTTTTTTCATTTGTTTGCTTGTTGTTTGTGTTTTTGTTTTTTAGAAGACACTGGGGACCGAACCTGGGAAACAGGCACTCAACCGCTTGAGCCACATCCACTCACTCAAATTCTTTTTGTTATATGAATGGGCCATACTTTCCAGTCTCCTTGTATGTTTTGTAATTTTTTGTTGAGAACTGGATGTTATGAGTATCCTTTGTGATCTCTCTGAAATCTAATTCTCCCACTCTTCAGTCTGCCAGACTAAGAACAAGAAGAAAGAAAAAAGAAAAAAGAAAAAAAAAAAAGGAGGGGGAAAAAAGGAAAAGAAAAAAATACTAACAGACAAAATACTTTCCTACACACACACACACACACACACACACACAAAGGGAAAAAAAATAAGGAACCATACTGCCCTTCCAAGTCTCTTGTTATGTGCTAGTAGAAAGCCAGTAGCTGCTGCTTTCAAGGTCTTAGTATTCATTTCTTAAATAGATATTTGTCATCACATTAAAATGGTAATAATTTTTCCAGTGAAGAATAGTAATACTTTACTTAAACATAAAAAGCTAAGGTTTTTAGTTATAATGCAGAATATTTGGGGTTTTTAATCGGGTGAACTAGTTTTATATACTTTAGAGGTGTGATTTATATAATCTATTCAATTGTCAGGTGGTTTTATGGTCAAGGTCCATTTTAAGGATTTTTTCTTTCTTTTCATTAGAGACCAGTTCTCCCTTACTCACTACAGAGAGGGAGAGAGAGAATGTAAAATATGACTTACTGGTAGACCAATTTGGGTAGATGTTTAAATTGTAAGATTTGTTCTCAACTGGTATAAGACTTAGTATCAATACTTTATAATGACGTTTAATTTTCTATTTTCTTATTAAAATCTCGAGTAATTTGATTAAGAGACCAGGTAATCAGCTTGGGCACAGAAGAAATCTAAGAAAATACTATCTTTATCTGAATATTAGCATTTTCTTCTGAACCTGAGGAATAAATAATTTTTTATGATCTGTGGGGTTTTTTTTTTTTTTTTGTCTTTATGAGCTGTTTAGGGAAGCTATTCTTCTGTAATGGTTGAATATAAGTAGATAATATTTAAGCCCTTCCTTATATTAATGTTCTGCCTCATTAACTTTATTCTTAGCACTTTCACACTTCATTGATTTAAACAAAAAGATCTAAATGTGGTTCTGTTGTTCTCTTTCTCTCTCTCTCCCTTTTGAGGCTGAGATGATTATATATTTAGTTTTGTGTTTGCATTTAGGCTCATTGTTAATTCAATATATTAAGAGCAAGTTGGTGATTAAAGGAAGATATTATAACCAAATGTCTTATGCCGCTGAAGCCTTGAAAGATAAGGGAATATGTAAATAAGAAATGGTTACGGGAAGCGGCTGTGGCTCAGTTGGTTTGGCTCCTGTTTACCATGTGGGAGGCCCCAGGTTCGTTTCCCGGGGCCTCCTGGTGAAGGCAAGCTGGCCCCCACGGTGTGGTGAGCCAACGCAGCACAATGACTCAACAAAGGGAGACAAGCAGACACAGAAAAACACACACAAAAAAAAGCAAAATGGACACAGCAAGCACAAGCAGCAAGGGGGTGGGGGATAAGTAAATAAATTAAAAAAAAAAAAAGGTTGCTATTTCAACTAGCATTTTATCATTTTTACCTTAAAGTGGGCTTCAGAGGACCAGTGACTTCATAGCTATAAGACTCCATTCTTTTATGGAATTTAGATTGGTGATTATATATGAACTTTTATGGATATAGCTCTGGAACCCAAATAAGGGAGAGCTTTGCTTAAAAGCAGGCTAACTATGTCCTTAATATGTTTTCTGAGCATTTTCAGAAAAAGTAAGAATTAATGCAGTGAATTTCCAAGGAAAGTCACCTTTGCAAATATTGCAACTAGTTGCAAATAGTAGATATATTTAGGCAGTAAGGTTTTTGCCTACATGATTTACTTCCAGATTGAGCAGTTCTTAGCACTATATATCCCAAATGTAAGTTAGGTGCCTTTGTTAAAAATGTATAGAAAAAGCAGTAATTTGAGTGTAGGGAAATAAAATTGTTATGTTGTGAAATGTCTTGTATTTATTTGTTAAGTATTTAATTCCTTAAGTATATTGTTAAATAATTTGATGAAGATTAATTTGTATTTGACCCATTTAAATAGAGCAGTAAATCTTTGTGTTACATAAGTTTTGGTGCATGAGATATTTGGTGTTCATTTCTACTGTTTGTTATTTTTCAGCTCACCAGCGACTGGAACCAACAACCCTGTCAGGGATTGTGGCATTTATCCTTAGTCTTTTATGTGGAGCTCTGAATTTAATTCGAGGCTTTCATGCCATAGAAAGTCTCCTGCAGGTATCTTGCCATTTTTACAATTTCAGGTGACTGTGTCTATTGATTTCATTTGTTATACAACTGATTTGAATTGGATTGGATATTAGTACAAATTACAGTGCATTCTTAAATTATTTGTTCTTTATATCAATCCTTGTCTCCCTTATTCTAAAAACACTGATACCTGGTTGCCTTCTTTGACCTAATCAGCACGTATTTAACATCTCCTCGGCAGTACATTGCTTATAGGCACTCTAGGGACATCAAGACAAGTGTGACATGAGCCCTGCAGACTTAGAGCTTGCATTTTAATTGGGGGGGGGCGGAGAAATCCATGAGTACTTGCCAAGTACACAGAGTTCAGAAGAGGAAGGGTCAGTGTGAGCAACATAGGAGAAGGTTTTGTGGAGAAGGTAGACCTGGAAAGATATAAGTAGACAGAAAGGAGTGGAATAATGAAGAGGGCATCTGTGAGCAGTGTTTTTGTCCCACTTCTCTATTGTCCTGCTAAATTATCTGCTCCTTTTCTTTTCCTTTTTAGTTGGTAGCCCTTTTTTTTTTTTTTTTTTTGATGGATTTATGCTTTATTAATATGTATCAATAAAATTGATTTGTTTAAAAAAAAAAAAGGAATCATCATCTGCAACAGAGATCTATGGTAGGACTGCTGGGTCAAATGCATTTGCCTTCATTTTTGAAAGCTATATACACTAGGTATAGAAATCTAGGTTGATGATCTTGTAGATTACATAGTTTTTGATAGAAGTCTGTTGAAATTCTTATCTTTGTCCCACTGTATGTAATGTATACTTTTTTCCTATGGCTATTTTAAAGATTTTCTCTTATTACTGGTTTTCAGCAATTTGGTTATGATTTACCTTGGTGTGATTTTTTTTTTTTCTTTATTGGGTTTGTTGAGCTTCCTAGATCTGTTAATACTTTTAATTTGTACAAGTATTTTTTTAGATTTTTTTTTTTAAACTTTATTTTGTACATTTAATAATTGAAAATATATACAATTAAAAAATTAAAAGTAAACACAAATGAATAAATATAAACATTTCTCAATTAAATGTAATGGATACATATAAATTTTTTTTTTTAATCAAACAATATATTACACAATATATTTGGTTCATAGTCACACATTCATACAGTATTTGTCCTTTTGTGTCTGGCTTGCTTCATTCAACATAATGCCCTCCAGGTTCATCCATGTTGCCATATATATGCTTTATGACTTCATTTCTTCTTACAGCTGCATAATATTCCATTGTGTGAATAGACCACAGTTTATCCATTCATCTGTTGATGAACACCTGGGTTGTTTCCAACTTTTGGCAATGGTGAATAATGTTGCTATGAACATCAGTATGCAGGTGTCTGTTCGTGTCACTGCTCTCAGTTCTTCTGGGTATATACCCAGTAGTGGTATTGCAGGGTCACATGGCAAGTCTATATTCAACTTCTTTAGGAACTGCCAAACAGTCCTCCATAGTGGTTGTACCATTCTGCATTCCCACCAACAGTGAAAAAGTATTCCTATCTCTCCACATCCTATCCAACACTTGTAGTTCTCTGTCTTTTTAATAGTGGTCATTCTGATAGGTGTGAAATGATATCTCATTGTAGTTTTGATTTGCATTTCCCTAATCATGAGTGATGTTGAGCATTTCTTCATGTGTTTTTTTGCCATTTGTATTTCTTCTTCGGAGAAATGTCTATTTAAGTCTTTCGCCCATTTTTTAATTGGGTCGTTTGTCTTTTTATTGTTGAGTGGTAACATCTCTGTATATATCCTGGATATTAAACCCTTATCAGATATATGATTTCCACATATTTTTTCCCATTGAGTTGGCTGCCTTTTCACCCTTCTGACAAAGTCCTGTGAGGTGCAAAAGTGTTGAATTTAGAGGAGGTCCCATTTATCTGTTTTTTCTTTTGTTGCACGTGCTTTGGGTGTAAGGTCCAAAAAACCACTACCTACTACAAGGTCTTGAAGATGTTTCCCTACATTTTCTTCTAGTAGTTTTATGGTCCTGGCTTTTATATTTAGATCTTTGATCCATTCTGAGTTGATTCTTGTATAGGGGGTGAGATAGGGGTCTTCTTTCATTCTTTTGGTTATAGATATCCAGTTCTCCCAACACCATTTGTTGAAGAGACTGTTTTTTTTCCATTAGCGTGGGCTTGGTAAGTTTGTCAAAAACCAGTTGACTGTATAGGTGAGGGTATATTTCTGGGTTCTCAATTCTATTCCACTGATCGATGTGTCTATCTTTATGCCAGTACCATGCTGTTTTGACCACTGGAGCTTTGTAATATATTTCGAGGTCAGGCACTGAAATTCCTCCCACATTGCTCTTCTTTTTTAGAACGCTTTTGGCTATTCGGGTGCACTTACCCTTGCAGATGAATTTGGTAATTGCCTTCTCTAATTCTGTAAAGTAAGCTGTTGGGATTTTGAGTGGTATTGCATTGAATCTATAAATCAGTTTGGGCAAGATTGACATCTTCACAATATTTATTCTTCCATTCCATGAACACGGAACGTCTTTCCATTTGTTTAGGTCTTTTAAAATTTCTTTTAGCATTGTTTTGTAGTTTTCTGCATATAAGTCCTGTACTTCTTTGGTTAAATTAACTCCTAGGTATTTGAGTCTTTTTGTTGCTATTGTCGATGGAATTTTCCTCCTGATTTCCTCCTCAGATTGTTCAGTACTAGCGTACAAAAACATTACTTATTTTTTGCGTGTTGATCTTGTATCCTCCCACTTTGCTAAACTCATTTATTAGTTCAAGTAGCTTTTTTGTGGATACTTCAGGATTTTCTAAATACAGGATCATGTCATCCGCAAACAGTGAGAGTTTTACTTCCTCTTTCCCTATTTGGACACCTTTAATTTTTTTGTCTTGTCTAATTGCCCTCGCTAAAACTTCTAGTAGAATGTTGAATAACAATGGTGACAGTGGGCATCCTTGTCTTGTTCCTGATCTTAGGGGGAAAGCTTTCAACCCTTCCCCATTGAGTATGATGTTGGCTGTGGGTTTTTCATATATGCCTTTTATCATATTGCAGATTTTTCCTTTTATTCCTATCTTTTGAAGTATTTTTATCAAAAAGGATGTTGGATTTTGTCGAATGCCTTTTCTGCATCTATTGAGATGATCATGTGGTTTTTTTCCTTCAATTTGTTAATGTGATGTATTACATTGATTGATTTTCTTATGTTGAACCAGCCTTGCATACCAGGAATAAATCCCACTTGGTCGTGATGTATAAGTCTTTTGATATGCTGTTGTATTCAGTTTGCAAGTATTTTGTTGAGAATTTTTGCATCTATGTTCATGAGAGAGATTGGTCTGTACTTTTCTTTTCTTGTGGAATCTTTATCTGGCTTTGGTATTAGGGTGATGTTGGCGTCATAAAATGTGTTGGGTAATTTTCCCTCCTCTTCAATTTTTTGGAGGAGTTTCAACAGGATTGGTGTTAATTCTTTTTGAAATGCTTGGTAGAATTTACCTGTGAAGCCACCTGGTCCTGGACTTTTCTTTGCTGGGAGATTTTTGATGACAGATTCAGTCTCCTTAATTGTGATTGGTTTGTTAAGTTCTTGTATTTCTTGTTGTGTCAGTGTAGGTTGGTTATGAGTTTCTAGAAATTTGTCCATTTCATCCAGGTTGTCTAGTTTGTTGGCATATAGTTTCTCATAATATCCTCTTATGATTCTTTTTATTTCGTGAGGTCATTTGTAATTTCCCTCTTTCATTTCTGATTGTATTTATTTGCATCTTCTCTCTTTTTTTCTTTGTTAGTCTAGTGAGGGGTTTGTCAATTTTATTGATCTTCTCAAAGAACCAGCTTTTGGTTTTGTTGATTTTCTCTATTGCTTTTCTGTTCTCATTTTCATTTATTTCCGCTCTAATCTTCATTATTTCTTTTCTTCTTTTTGCTTTGGGATTGGTTTGCTGTTCTTTTTCTAGTTTCTCAAGTTATTCAGTTAAATCTTTGAGTTTAGCTCTTTCTGTTTCTTAATATAGGCATTTAGGGCTATAAATTTCCCTCTCAAGACTGCCTTTGCTGTATCCCATAAGTTTTGATACGTTGCGTTCTCATTTTCATTTGTCTCAATATATTTACTGATTTCACTTGCAATTTCTTCTTTGACCCACTGAATATTTAGGAGTGTGTTGTTCAGTCTCCACACATTTCAAATTTCCTTTTTTCCTGTCTGTTATTGATTTCTAGTTTCATGCCATTCTGATCTGAGAAGGTGCTTTGTATAATTTCAATCTTTTTATATTTATTGAGAGCTGTATTGTGACCTCACATGTGGTCTATCCTGGAGAAAGATCCATGGGCACTTGAGAAGAATGTATAACCCGCTGAGTTTGGATGCAGAGTTCTGTATATGTCTGTTAGGTCTAACTTGTTTATCATATTGTTCAAGTTCTCCTTGTTGATCTTCTGTCTAGTTGTTCTATCTAATGATGTGAGAGGGGTATTGAAGTCTCCGACGATTATTGTAGAAACGTCTGTTTCTCCCTTCAGTTTTGCCAGAATTTGTCTCATATATTTTGGGGCACCCTGGTTAGGTGCGTAGATATTTATGACTGTTATATCTTCCTGTAGGACCGTCCCTTTTATTAATATATAATGGCCTTCTGTACCTCTTATCACTGTTTTGCATTTAAAGTCTCTTTTGTCTGATATTAGTATAGCTACCCCTGCTTTTTCCCTTTTACTATTTGCGTGGAGCATCTTTTTCCAACCTTTTACTTGCAGCCGGTTTGTATCTCTGGGTCTGAAGTGAGTTTCTTGTAAGTAGCATATGGATAGCTCATGTTTTTTTATCCATTCTGTCAGCCTGTATCTTTTAATTGGGGAATTTAATCCATTCACATTCAATGATATTACTGAAAATGCACTATTTATTTCCTCCATTTTATTCTTTGTTTTTCATATGTCATCTTGTTTTTGTCTCTCTTTTTACTCTTTTGGTTATCCTTTCTGCTTTTCTTTCTTCTATACTCTCCTCCAAGCCTCTCTCTCCTGTCTTTTTCTTTCAGGTTCTAAGGCTTCCTTTAATATTTTCCTGCAAAGGTGGATTCTTTTTTGCAAACTCTCTTAGTGTCTGTTTGTTTGTGAATACTTTATATTCACCTTCATATTTGAAGGACAGTTTTGCTGGATAAAGAATTCTCGACTTGCAGTTTTTCTCTTTCAATTTCCTAATTGTATCATACCACTGTCTTCTTGCCTCCATGGTTTCTGAAGAGAAATCTGCACTAAGTCTTACTGGACTTCCTTTGTACGTGATCGTTTGCTTCTCTCTTGCTGCTCTGAGAAATTTCTCTTTCTCTTTTACATTTGACATTCTGAATAATATGTGTCTTGGCGTAGGTCTATTTGGATTTATTCTTATTGGGGTATGGTGTGCTTCTTGGGCATGTAAGTTCATTTCTTTCATGAGAGTTGGGAAATTTTCAGCTATTATTTCCTCAAAAACTCTTTCTGCCCCTTTTCCTTTCTCTTCTCCTTCTGGAACTCCCATGACACGTATATTCTTGCATTTTGTGTTGTCATTCAACTCTCTGAGCCCCTGCTCAATTTTTTCCATTCTTTTTTCTCTTCAATTTTAGCTGCTCTGTCTTCGGTATCACTTATTCTTTCTTCTATCATTTCGAGTCTGCTGTTGTATGCTTCAAATGTATTTTTGACTTCACCTATTGTGTCTTTCATTCCCATGAACTCCGTTACTTTTCTGTTCAGGATTTCAAATTCTTCTTTGCATTCGCTCAATGACTTCTTGATGTCATTGATCTCTTTAACTATATTCTCTTTCATCTCATTAATTTGATTTAGGAAATGTGTGCTCATCTCACTGATTAGTTCTCTCAAATTCCTCATCTCTTCTGGGACTTTGCTGTATTCCTTTTCTTGGGCCATGTCTTCTATTTTCTTAGTATGGCTCGTAATGTTTTGCTGGTGCTTAGGCATCTGGGTAGTTTGTATTTTACTTAGGTGCTCTATCTCTTTCTCTTTTATGGGGTTTTAGTGGTAGGAGGCTGTGAGTTACCACAACTCTTTGATTTTTGGCTCAACCTTGATTGTTAGGATTTTTCTGCTGGTTGCTCAAAACTGGGCATGGGACCCAGTAATTGGTTGTAGAGTCGTTTCCTAGGGCCTTGGGTAGGGAGGCTATAGAGGCCAGGAAAAGCCTCTCTTACTTATTAATTTTCTTATGTGCACTTCCTTGGTCTGCCAGGAGATGGTGCTTGTTGGCAGCTCTCAATTCAATGCCTGGTTGGAGTGTATTTGTTATGACACAGACCAGATCAATGTGCTAGAGCTTCCTGTCTGGGGGCTAAGATCCTTGTAATTCAAACTTTCTGAGACAGTTCTCCAGACTTCTCTTGTAATGCCCCCCTTTTCCCAGCTAGGAAATATTTCCACTCCTCTCTGAATCCTCAACAATCAGTCCCTGTTAGTAGAGGAGGAGATTGGGAGGTTTGTATATCTTTAGCCCCTTGCAGCCCCACCCGGCCTGGAAGGGCTCTTAGGACAGGGCAGACCAAACCTGGGAGTCAAAAGCAGGTTCAGCCCCAGGCTCTCTCTCCCGTCTCCTGTGTAGTCCTAAGCAATTAGTCCAGGCTAGAAGAGAGGGAGGTTGCGAGGGTCGGATTTCTGCAGTCCTTCCTAGGCTCCCAGGGCAAACTGCCGTGTGGAAGGGTCCGTGGGGCTCTGCAGCCCAAATGTACAGGTCAGAACCTGAGTCAGCCTAAGGCTGTGGCCATCTCTCCCCCCTTTCCGGGAGTGGTAGATCCCTGGAGCCCCCTTTGTCTGTGGTTGCTGGCCCAGAAGCCCGAGAATTCTAAAGAGTGTGGGGGAGGGTGCTCGCAGCAGCAGAAGGTGCTACTTCCAACTCACGGTTCTGTCGTCGCGATATTCCTCTTTTGTCCCTCTCTCCTCTGGATGGTGTGCAGCCTTCACCTGCTGTCCTAAACCCTAGAAGATCTTTTTCGAGGCTGTTTCAGCCTGCCCTCTAGCTATTTTTCTGGAGAAGAGATCCCCGTGTCTTACTAGTCCGCCATCTTACTGGAAGTCCTGGTAGCCCTTTAAAACCTGAGATACCTGTGCTATCCCTGATTTCTTCAGATATTGCCAACTATTTTGTTTTCCAGTGTATTTTTTACTATCCTTCTTAAACTATGTTTCCTTTCAGAGACTGTAGCCTTCAGAACATAATTTTTCTTTCATGATTTCATTGCTAATTCCCTTTCTTAAAGTCTAGTTCATTTCAGACATACAGATTCCCTTTTCCTTATTCATACTTACTTTCTCTGAAGATTCTTGATACTTCCACATTGTGCATCAATTCTTTTTTTTTTTTTTTTTGTCAGCATTAAGCTCAGAATACCTTGATCTTTACCATTTATCAAAACCCACTCACTACACCTTACATTTTATTTTAAATTTGCTGATAGATTGGGGAACACTCCGAAGGTACCATTCTGCTAGGCTTTGTTCCAGAGAAAGAGTTCAATTTTGAGCCAGCTACACAACTGTCAGTAAGAAACAAAGGCAATATGGAGACTACTGCCTAAATAGCTAGTGAATAAGATACTCTTTTTTTTTTTTTTTTTTTTAATTTGATGTGTAGTGGAAAGAACAATAGTATAGTGGTGAGAAGAGCTGATTTCTTGTGTGTATGTGAAACAAAGAGAGATGCTGGCCTTAGTTCAGCTACTGCTTACCTCTGTGACCTTGGATAGGTCACCTTACTTTTTGGTCCTCAGTTTCATTGCTTGTAAAATGAAAGAGAATGGTAGATTTGATGAGTATTTCTCAATGTATGGGGACATTTACCACTGACTATACATGATTTTAGGTGGTATAGGAGTGAACATTTTTAATTTTAAGAACTAGGTTTTTCAAAAATTAACTCAAAATGGATCAAAGACCTAAATATAAGAACTAGGACTATCAAACTCCTAGAAAAAATGTAGGAAGGCATCTTCAGGATCTTGTGTTAAGTAGTGGTTTCTTAGACTTTATATCTACAGCATAGAGAACAAAAGAAAAAATGGATAAATAAGACCTTGTCAAAATTCAAAACTTTTGTGCATCAGAGGACTTTATCATGAAACTGAAAAGTCAACCCACCCAATGGGAGAAAATAATTGGAAACCACATATCTGATAAGGGTTTAATATTTAGAATATATAGAGAAACCCTACAGCTCACCAATAAAAAGACAAACAACCAATTTAAAAATGGCAAAAGACTTGAATAGACATTTCTCCAAAGTAGATACACCAATGGCTAAGAAACACATGAAAAAAATGTTCAACATCATTAGCTATTAGAGAAATGCAAATCACAACCACTAGAATGGCTAATATAAAATTTTTTTAAGAATTTGATTAATGTAAAATTAATAAAGACTCAATTTAATAAAATTGATTACCTAAGTAATGGCATAATTAATATTTAGAGTAACCAAAAATTGTGAAGGTGGCTCATGAGATTAATAAAATTCTCTGGTTGTTTGAAATTAAGAAAAAAAAAAAAGAAGCCTATACAAAGAAATGTTTTTATACCACAGAGCCGTACCATCCCTAACTCAGAAGATAGTATATAAGTTGTAGAACCTGGAACTTAGACCGCATTACCTTTATGTTAAAATTCACACAAGGCTATTATATCTAACAAAATCTGTTAAAAGAAACAATAATGTATGTGTGCTTGGCCGTTCTCAGGTACTTAGATATTCTGTCCCTCCTCTTCTTGGTCTGATTCTTTCCTTCTCCATCCTTTGATTCACGACTTCAAAACTAAGGAAAGTAATTTAAACTAAGGTTTTTCATGATTTTGAGCTACCACACTTGAGTAAAGTCTACCTTGATTCCTAAGTATTCCATGTTCTCCCTCTGATCAGTAATATCTTTGCTTCGTTGCAGTGGATATAATTTTAGGTTTCAGGAGAACAACAATCTGATTAAACTAATTATCACTAATATGTAATTGAATGATAGCTCTGAGATTTCCTAGCCTGTTCCATTTTTAATAAACAACTTTACAGATCCATATCCCTCATGAACATACGTGTAAATCCTCAACAAAAATATTACCAGATTGAATCCAACAATGTATAATAAAAAATTGTATACCACCGCCAAGTGGGGTTTATTTCATATATGCAAGTCTGGTTCAACATTTGAAAATCAATTAATATAATTCATCACATGAACAATCTAAAGGAAAATCATATTGTTTATATCAATTAATGCAGAAAAGCATTTGACAAAATCCAACACCATTCATGATAAAAGCTCTAAGTAAACTAGGAATAGAGAACAACTTTCTCTACTTGATAAAAAGTACCTACATAAAACCTATAGTCAATGTCATACTTAATGGTAAAAGCTAGATGCTTTCTTCCTAAGATTGTGAACAAGGTAAGGATGACCTGTCACCACTCCTACTTGATATCATGCTGGAAGTCCTCGCTAAAGCAATAAGACAAGAAAAAGAAATAAAAAGTAGATAAATTGGGAAGGAAGAAATAAAACTATCTTTGTTCACAGATGACATGATTGTCTATATAGAAAATCCCAAAGAATTGACAACAAAGAAAAACTCTCCTGGACTTATTAGCAGTTATAGCAAGACCACAGGACACAAAGTTAATTCATAAAAGTCAGTTATTTTCCTATATACCAACAATGAATGATTGGCGTTTGAAATAAAAGCACACTATCATTTATATTAGCACCAAAAAAATACGTACAAGATCTATATGGGAAAAACTACAAAACTGATGAAAGGGATCAAAGAAGATCTAAATAAATAGATATATAGTCTAGGTGTATAGATAGGAAGACCCGATATTGTTAAGATGTCACTTCTCGGGGGTCGGATGTGGCTCAACTGGTTGGGTGTCCGTCTCCCATATGGAGGGACCTGGGTTCGATCCCCGGGACCTCCCGGTAAAAAAAAAAAAAAAAAAAAAAAAGATGTCACTTCTTCCTAATTTGATCAACACAATTCCAACCAAAATCCCAGCAAGTTATTTTGTGGATAGCAACAAACTAATTCTAAAGTTTATATAGAAAGATAAAAGACCCCAGAGTAGCCATTATAAAACTGAAGAAGAAGAGCAGAGTCAGAGAACTAATACTACTGTGGTGGTTTGAGTCTTTTGTGGATCCCAGAAAATCATGTCCTTAGAGCAAATCCATTCTTGTGCATGCAAATCTATTGTAGGTGGGACCTTTTATTTAAATTACTTAATTTAAGGGCCTTTGATTGGATTGTGTGACCCAGGGTGAGTTTTAATCCTCTTACTGGAGTCTTTTATAAGTGGGACAAACATGCAGAGATACACAGAGAGAAACCCCTGGGAGCTGAAAGAGAAGGCTCCAGGAGCCAGGAATTGAAGTCAGTGGAACACAGAAGCTGAGAGAAGGCCACTGAAGCCAGAAGCTAAAAGCAGCAAGGCCCAGAGGAGAGGGGAGAGAAGTGCATGATCACCCACAGCTGCAGCTCGGGGAGAAAACATCACCTGATGATGCCTTGTTTTGGACACTTTCACAGTCTCAGAACTGTACACTTTTAAGGTAAAAAATTCCCATTGTAAAAGCCAACCCATTTCTGGTATATTGCCTTGGTAGCCTTTAGCAAACTAAAGCAGCTATGCTACTTGAAGACTTACTATAAAGCTGCAATAATCAAGATGTTATGGTATTGGTGAAAGAATAGACAAATAGAGCAATGGAACCGAATAGAGAGCCCAGAAATAGATTCACCCAAGTATAGTCAACTGATCTTTGACAAAGGAGCAGAGGCAATTCAGTGGAGAAAGGATAGTCTTTTCAACAAATGGTGCTGGAACAACTGGACATCCACATACAAAACAACAATAACAACAATAACAAAAAAAACCAGTTTGGATATTGACCTTACATCTTGCACAAAAATTAACTCAAAATGAATCACAGACTTAAATGTAAAATGCAAACTATAAAACTTCTAGAAGATAGCATAGCAGAAAATTTAGGTGATCTTGGGTTTGACAGTGAGTTTTTAGATACAACACTGAAAACATGATCCATGAAAGAAAAATGTGATGTTTTGGGTCATTCAAATTAAAAATTCTGGTTTGTAAAAGTTACTGTTAAGAGAATGAAAAGATATGCCACAGACTGGGAAAAAAAATATTTGCAAAACATGTATTTGGTAAAGGACTTGTATCTAAAATATAGAAAGAACTCTTAAATCTCAATAATAAGAAAACAACCCAATTTAAAAATGAGCAAAAGATCTAGATACCTCACCAAAGAATATATACAGCAAATAAAAATGTGCTCAAATCATGTGTCATTAGGGAATTACAGATTAAAACAACAATGAGATACTACAAAACACTTATTAGAATGGCTAAAATCCTAAGAACTGACAATCCCAAAAGCTGGTGAGGATGTAGAACAATAGGAACTCTCATTCATTCCTGGTGGCAATGCAAAACGGTACTGCTGACTTTGGAAGATGGTTCAGCAGTTTCTTACAAAGTTAAACATAGTCTTACTATATGATCCGGCAATCTTTGGGGCAAATACTCTTAGGTATTTGCCCAAATGAAGTGAAAACTGATGCCCACGTAAAACCTACATGTGTATATTTATAATAGCTTTATTCATAATTGCCAAAAACTAGAAGCAACCAAGATATCCTTCAAAAGGTGAAGGTATAAACAAACTTTGCATAACTAAATGATGGAATATCATTCAGCAATAAAAAGAAATAAGTTATCAAGCCACAAAAAGATGTGGAAGACCTTTAATGTATATTACTTCATGAAAGAGCCAACTAAAAAGTGTACATACTGCATGGTTACAATGATTTGATGTTCTGAGATAGGCAAAACCATAGACACAGTAAAAAGATTAGTGGTTTGGGGGGTGGGAGAGGGAGAATAGGTGAGCATGGGGGATTTTTAGGGCCGTTAAATTACCTGTATGATACTGTAATGGTGAATAGATGGCGTTCTGCATTTATCAAAACCCAAAGAACTATACAACACGAAGGGGGAAGCTTAATGTAAATTATTGACTTATAATAATAATATATCAATTTTTTTAATCAGTTGTAACAAATGTACTATACTAATATGAGATGGGAATCTGATGAAGAGAAAGTGCATATATGGGAATACTATTTACCTGCTCAATTTTCTGTAAACCTAAAACTGCTCTAAAAAATTTAAGTATGTTAATTTTTTTAAAAAAGCAAACACAAAACATCAGCATTCAAAAGAGACTTTCTCCTGAATAAAAAGTTGAAGGAAAGTTGGAAAGAGAGGAATGTTCTCACTCTGGGCTTTGGTATTCTTTACTTAGGTATTGCTACACTTAATAGCGTCTCAGGTATGGCCTATTGCCTCTAGCCCACTCATAGGAAGTGGTAGACCAGATCTTCTCTTCTCTTCTCTTCACACAAGCCAGGTGGAGAGATTAGAGCCACAGCCAGGATGGAGCCCATGTTTTGGATTCTGATTTGTGTTTCAGGGTCAGAAATAAATTTTTGTGCCTGCTCAGAACAATGGCCATGTTGAGAAAGCCAGTGAGAGATGGACAGACCAGGTCCTGTAAGCATGCACCCACCAGTTCCTGCCAGCTCAGCCCCAATTACCCTTGTCCCCAAAGATGGCCTGGGTGAATAATGGTCTGTTTTAATTTGCATTAATTTGCATAAAGAATCTCTGAAAAGATAAACTAATAAATGTGATGGGAACTGGGCAGATGGGAAATGGTGTGAGAATGAGATTCTTCATACTATAACTTTTTATATGTTGTTTTGACTTTTTGAACCATGTGAATTTTTTGCTTATTCAAATTTTAAACAATAAAAATAAATATTAGCACCTGTTATGTGAGCAGGAAAAAAAGACAACTTTTGTTATCTTAATTCGTAGATTTTCATGTATCAGAAATTTTAGGCAGAGTAAAAGTAAATCTTTTTTTTTGGTGGTGGGGAGGGGGAGGTTTGGGAGAGCCTGAGCGTTTTCCCTCAGTTTTTATAGCTTCTTCCTGTGTTACAATCCACAGTTTCCCTAGAAGTTTCAATGTTTTTTTGTTTATTTGTTTCAAATAGTTCTTGAGAACTATGGTAATGGAGTGTGAAAGAGGATAAATTATGGGTAGCAAAAGGTTAGCATGGTCTTTTTATTAGTAGGTCATTTATGATTTGAGGACACTGGGTGCTTGTGTCTTTGAAGATGTAGCCTTCTCATGGTTGCTACAGAATCCTTTCTTTTTCATTGTTGTCTTAGACTAAATTTATTCCAACAACTTTTCTTTCTTGCCTAATTCAGTGGTTGATAAATTGGTCCATATGGGATTCTTAGCTAATAGGAAAATAGGATTGTACCTGGCTATGTTGTTCCCTTAGCATTAATTTTCAATCTTTCTTCATTCGTGATCCAGCTTACATATTCCAAATGCATTCATCAGTAGTTGAGGTTCCTAAAACAGTGATCCTCAGAAAGAGGAGCAAGAAAACAAAGTGGAAAGTTTTTGGAAATGTAGTCCATAGGTAGTTTTAAAAGATTTAAAAGACTTTCCAGCAAATTTTGATCTTCCCACCTAAAAGAGAATCACTGCCTTTGGAAAGCACTGGACCAAAAGTAGACATTTTCATTGCTCTGGTTATTATGGTGGTGATAGAGGAAGTGGAAAGTCAGATTAAGTGGTTTCAACATTTCTTTAATACTAGATTTACGAGCAAAGGGTTTATATTGGGATCATATTTTTTAGATCTAGCTGAAAATATGTATTGTATTTCTTGAGTGTGAGCAATATATAGATATTAATTTAAAGTTTAGTTTTTATAAGGTCATGAATTCTGACTACTCTTTTTGAATATTAAAAATGATGGCCACATTTATCTTATAGCATGTAACTTTGTGCCTGAGGCACATTTAAATTTAAGAAACCCACGTGAATCAACATTCCTGTATATTGGTAACTTCGTTAGAAGATTGAGCACAAGTTTGTTTCCACTGCATTAATAACTGCCTCTTAGGGTGATAGTGAGGGATTTTTAAAAATATGTAGCATGGAAGTTTTTCTTTGGTTTCTGAGTTCAGACTGGGGAGACTTAGGATGGGTGAGTTTTTTGTTGTTGATAAATTTGATTTGGTGTTCACAGTAATGTGTAAATTAGATTATTTTCACTTATTTCCTAACTTTGTTCTGAGTTTAGAGATGTTAATAAGTTTATTGTGAATTGACACCTCATGAATACATAAGCTTTTATCACATTGGGTTTATATTGCCTGTGTTCCTTTAAGGATCAATCATGAAGCAATGATATTAATTAGGCTGATGCCAAACTAGAAGTAATTTGCATGCGGTAAAGTAGAAAAAAAATATTTGAGTGTCTTTATATAGCTGTAGAAATTCTGGACTGGAAGTCCAGTGCTGGATGCCATCTGCCATTAACTAACTTTGTGACATCACATGAGTTAATGTTCATTATTGGATCTCATTTTCTTAATCTGCAAGATAAAGGTTTTAGATGTCATGAGCCCAAAGACCACTTCAGCACTAATGTTCTAAGATTCTGATTCTAAAATTGTTTGTAAAGGCTACTACAAAGCAGAAGTGATCTACTTGCTTTTATGCCTGGGATTCTTTATTTCCCATAAACATGTTAATATCTTTTAATATTACATACCTGTTAAAGTTCAATGGAAGTTTTTAAAATTTGTTTAGTGGGATATCTATACTAAGGTGAAGTATTTCCTTTCTTTAAAAAGAAATCATATTTTTTGTGACTCAGTGCTTGTTTTCGGAGAATTGGGGAGTATAAAGAAGAAAGTGAGAATCATCCCTAAATTTTCTCTTTGTATTCTATAAATGTTTCATTTCCAGTTTTGACCTGTGTCCTTTTTTTTTTCACTTAGGATTAAAAAGTGAATATTTCTGACTCCAAAAATATGTTTTAAGTATTCTAAAGGCAAATACGAGAGTTATAAAATGAATTTAGGGAAATAATAATATCCACATGTATGACAAAAATTATGGTACATCCCCACAGTGAAAGGTCTTATAATTATTACAAATTGTGTGGTTAAGGAATATTTACTGTATTGGGAAAGTGTTTAAGATATAATGTGAATAACTAAAAAGCAATATATTAAAGTATGATTCCATATATATATATATGCACACACAGAAACATACACACACATACAGCTTTTATAATCAGAAGAAGGATCATTTAAAAAATAAAGGACTAGGAACGACTAGCAAGAACTCGCAGAAACATCAGTTTAAAGCTTTAGAAAACAGTTAAGGGACTGCAGTAACAGGGCAAGTGCCAAATCAAGAAAAATGTAACTTAAAAGTGGATCTTCTGGCACCCTGGCTGGCCCCATTCTCAGCCCTCCTCTATCTCAGTGCAGAGCTGGCCTGCACTTCCAGGGTGGATCCCTGCCTCTGGTTCTAGAGGGAGCAGAGTAACTCTCACATACATACTGGTAGCATGTATGTCTGGCTCAGTCTGTCTGGTGGTGGACAGAGGGACTTGCTGCCCCAGAACCTGCCCTGCATGTAGAAGGCAGCTCACAGAGCTCTCCTGCAGAAGCTGTGGTAAAGTAATCAAGTCATGCTGCCCGGAGCAAGGGATTGCTCGCTGTAGGACATACGTTGCAGTGCCCTGGGAGCATGAGGAAAATGCTTCCTAGGGAAGAGGTGACATTTCCTATCCCATAAATAGGGGAATTCCTCAGGCCATACACACCTGCCCCAAATAAGACATATGTGCAAAAAGGATCAGGTAGGCCCCTATACTTTGGCCTTGAGCTATTTTCCAAGCTCATTGTATGGATAAGCTCTTAAGGAGAGCACTGGCACAGGTTAATCTGCAAAGACAGGAATGCTGTTTTTTGGTTTGTTTGTTTGTCAGTTTCTGGCATTAAAGGATTTTTCATAATACTAGCTGGATAGAAGCTTAAGGAATAGAGGCCTCAGAGTCTAAATTCCAGTGATAACACCCTAAAATATCAAAATGTCCAGGTTTCAACAAAGATTACAAAACATACAAAGAAACAAAAGTGATGCCCCAAGCAAAGGAGAAAATTAAAGCATTAGAAACTATCAATGAGGAGGATCAGACCTGGGATATTCTACACAAAAGCTTTTAAATAATGGTCCTAAATATGCTCAAAGAGCTAAAAGAGAGCATGGAAAAAGAACTAAAGGAAATCAGGAAAAGAATAGATAACTACAAAGACAATATCAGTAGAGATGGAATTATGAAAAGGAACCAAGCAGAACTTTCTACCACAGTAACAGAAATTAAAAATTCCCTAGGGTGGACTAGTAAGACATGGGAATCTCTTCACCAGAAAAATAGCTAGAGGACAGGCTGAAACAGCCCTGAAAAAGATCTTCTAGGGTTTAGGACAGCAGGTGAAGGCTGCATACCACCCAGAGGAGAGAGGGACAAAAGAGGGAAATCGTGATGACAGAACCGTGAGATGGAACCAGCAGTGGCTGCTGCTGCTGGCACCCTCCCCCACATTCTTTAGAATTCTAGGGCTTCTGGGCCTGCAACTACAGACAAAAGGGGCTCCAGGGAACTACCACTCCCGGAAAGGGGAGAGAGAGGGACACAGCCTTAGGCCGACTCAGGTTCTGACCCGCAAATTTGGGCTGCGGAGCCCCACGAACCCTTTCACGCGGCAGTTAGCCTTGGGAGCCTAGGAAGGACTGGAGAAATCTGACCCTCGCAGCCTCTTTCTCTCTTCTAGCCTGGACTAATTGTGGAGGACTCCACAGGAGAGGAGAGAGAGAGCCTGGGGCTGACCCTGCTTTTGACTCCCAGGCTTGGTCTGCCCTGTCCTAAGGGCCCTTCCAGGCATGTGGGGCTGGGCCGTTGTTTGCCTTGGAGCCTGCAAGGGGCTAAAGATATACAAACCTCCCAACCTCCTCCTCTACTAACAGGGACTGATTGTTGAGGATTCAGAGGGGAGTGGAAATATTTCCTAGCTGGGAAAAGGGAGGGGGCTACCAGAGAAGGCTGGAGAACTGTCTCAGAAAGTTTGAATTACAAGGCTCTTAGCCCCCAGACAGGAAGCTCTATCACTTTGATCTGGTCTGTGTCACAACAAATACACTCCAACAAGACATTGAATGGAGAGCTGCCAACAAGCGCCATCTCCTGGCAGACCAAGGAAGTGCACATAAGAAAATTTAAAAAAGATAGGCCTCTATAGCCTCCCTGCCCAAGGCCCTAGGAAGCAACTCCTCAACCAATTACTGGGTCCCGTGCCCAGTTTTGAGCAACCAGCAAGACAATCCTAACAATCAAGGTTGAGCCAAAAATCAAAGAGCTGTGGCAACTCACAGCCTCCTGCCACTAAAACCCTATAAAATAGAAAGAGATAGAGCATCTAAGTAAAATACAACCTAACCAGATGCCTAAACACCAGCAAAAATTACGAGCCATACTAAGAAAATAGAAGACATGGCTAAGAAAAGGAATACAGCAAAGTCCCAGAAGAGATGCAGAATTTGAGAGAACTGATCAGCAAGATGTGCACAAATTTCCTAAATCAAATTAATGAGATGAAAGAGAATATAGTTAAAGAGATCAAAGACATCAAGAAGACATTGAGCGAACGCAAAGGATAATATGAAATCCTGAACAGGAAAGTAACGGAGTTCATGGGAATAAAAGATACAATAGGTGAAGTCAAAAATACATTTGAGGCATACAGCAGCAGACTCGAAATGATAGAAGAAAGAATAAGTGATACCGAAGACAGAGCAGCTAAAATTGAAGAGAGAAAAGAACAGAGAGAGGAAAGAATGGAAAAAATTGAGCAGGGGCTCAGAGAGTTGAATGACAACACAAAATGCAACAACAGATGTGTCATGGGAGTTCCAGAAGGGGAAGAGAAAAGAAAAGGGGCAGAAAGAGTATTTGAGGAAATAATAGCTGAAAATTTCCCAACTCTCATGAAAGAAATGAACTTACATGACCAAGAAGCATACTTTACCCCAACGAGAATAAATCCAAATAGACCTAGCCAAGACACATACTATTCAGAATGTCAAATTTAAAAGACAAACAAAAAGAAACTAAGAGAGTTTGCAAAAAAGAATCCACCTTTGCAGGAAATATTAAAGGAAGCCTTGGAACCTGAAAGAAAAAGACAGGAGAGAGAGGCTTGGAGGAGAGTATAGAAGAAAGAAAAGCAGAAAGGATAACCAAAAAAGTAAAAAGAGAGACAAAAACAAGATGACATATGAAAAACAAAGAATAAAATGGAGGAAATAAATAGTGCATTTTCAGTAATATCATTGAATGTGAATGGATTAAATTCCCCAATCAAAAGATACAGGCTGACAGAATGGATAAAAAAACATGAACCATCCATATGCTGCTTACAAGAAACTCACCTCAGACCCAGAGATACAAACCAGCTGCAAGTAAAAGGTTGGAAAAAGATACTCCACGCAAATAGTAAACAGAAAAGAGCAGGGGTAGCTATACTAATATCAGACAAAAGAGACTTTAAATGCAAAACAGTGATAAGAGGTACAGAAGGCCATTATATATTAATAAAAGGGACGATCCTACAGGAAGATATAACAGTCATAAATATCTACGCACCTAACCAGGGTGCCCCAAAATATATGAGACAAACTCTGGCAAAACTGAAGGGAGAAATAGACATTTCTACAATAATCCTTGGAGACTTCAACACCCTTCTCACATCATTAGATAGAACAACTAGATGAAGATCAACAAGGAAACAGAACTTGAACAATATGATAAACAAGTTAGACCTAACAGATATATATAGAACACTGCCTCCAAACTCAGCGGGTTATACATTCTTCTCAAGTGCCCATGGATCTTTCTCCAGGATAGACTACATGTTAGGTCACAATACAGCTCTCAATAAATATAAAAAGATTGAAATTATACAAAGCACCTTCTCAGATCATAATGGCATGAAACTAGAAATCAATAACAGGAAAAAAGTAAATTTGCAAATGTGTGGAGACTGAACAACACATTCCTAAATATTCGGTGGGTCAGAGAAGAAATTGCAAGTGAAATCAGTAAATATATTGAGACAAATGAAAATGAGAACACAACGTATCAAAACTTATGGGGGGAAGTGGCTGTGGCTCAATCAGTAGGGCTCCCGTTTGCTATATGGGAGGCCCCGGGTTCGGTTCCCGGGGCCTCCTGGTGAAGGCAAAGCCCGCCCGCACTGCATGGTTAGCTGACCCAGCGAGCACAAGCAGCAAGGGGGGGATAAATGAATAAATAAATAAAATCTTTAAAAAAAAAAAAAAAAAAAAAAAACTTATGGGATACAGCGAAGGCAGTCTTGAGAGGGAAATTTATAGCCCTAAATGCCTATATTAAAAAACAAGAAAGAGCTAAACTCAAAGATTTAACTGAACAACTAGAGAAACTAGAAAAAGAACAGCAAACCAATCCCAAAGCAAGCAGAATGAAAGAAATAATAAAGATTAGATCAGAAATAAATGAAAATGAGAACAGAAAAACAATGGAGAAAATCAACAAAACCAAAAGCTGGTTCTTTGAGAAGATCAATAAAACTGACAAATCCCTCGCTAGACTAGCAAAGAAAAAAAGAGAGAAGATGCAAATAAATACAATCAGAAATGAAAGGGGGGAAGTTACAAATGACCTCACAGAAATAAAAGGAATCATAAGAGGATATTATGAGAAACTATATGCCAACAAACTAGACTACCTAGATGAATTGGACAAATTTCCAGAAGTGCACAACCATCCTACATTGACACTACAAGAAATACAAGAACTTAACAAGCAATCACAATTAAGGAGATTGAATCCGTCATCAAAAATCTCCCAGCAAAGAAAAGTCCAGGACCAGATGGCTTCACAAGTGAATTCTACCAAGCATTTCTAAAAGAATTAACACCAATCCTGTTTAATCTCTTCCAAAATATTGAAGAGGAGGGAAAATTACCCAACACATTTTATGAAGCCAACACCACCCTAATACCAAAGCCAGTTAAAGATTCCACAAGTAAAGAAAATTACAGACCAATCTCTCTAATGAACATAGATGCAAAAATTCTCAACAAATTACTTGCAAATCGAATCCAATAGCATATCAAAAGACTTATACATCACAACCAAGTGGGATTTATTCCTGGTATGCAAGGCTCGTTCAAATAAGAAAATCAATCAATGTAATACACCACATTAACAAATTGAAGGGAAAAAACCACATGATCATCTCAATAGATGCAGAAAAGGCATTCGACAAAATCCAACATCCCTTTTTGATAAAAATACTTCAAAAGATAGGAATAAAAGGAAAAATCTGCAATATGATAAAAGGCATATATGAAAAACCCACAGCCAACATCATACTCAATGGGGAAAGGTTGAAAGCTTTCCCTTTAAGATCAGGAACAAGACAAGGATACCCATTGTCACCATTGTTATTCAACATTGTACTAGAAGTTCTAGCTAGGGCAATTAGACAAGACAAAAAAATTAAAGGTGTCCAAATAGGGAAAGAGGAAGTAAAACTCTCACTGTTTGCGGATGACATGATTCTGTATTTAGAAAATCCTGAAGTATCCACAACAAAGCTACCTGAACTAATAAATGAGTTCAGCAAAGTGGCAGGATACCAGATCAACATGCAAAAATCAGTAATGTTTTTGTACACTAGTATTGAACAACCTGAGGAGGAAATCAGAGAAAATTCCATCGACAATAGCAACAAAAAAACTCAAATACCTAGGAGTTAATTTAACCAAAGAAGTACAGGACTTATATGCAGAAAACTACAAAACAATGCTAAAAGAAATTTTAAAAGACCTAAACAAATGGAAAGATATTCAGTGTTCATGGAATGGAAGAATAAATATTGTGAAGATATCAATCTTGCCCAAACTGATTTATAGATTCAATGCAATACCACTCAAAATCCCAACAGCTTACTTTACAGAATTAGAGAAGACAATTAACCAAATTCATCTGCAAGGGTAAGTGCACCCGAATAGCCAAAAGCGTTCTAAAAAAGAAGAGCAATGTGGGAGGAATTTCAGTGCCTGACCTTGAAATATATTACAAAGCTCCAGTGGTCAAAACAGCATGGTACTGGCATAAAGATAGACACATCGATCAGTGGAATAGAATTGAGAACCCAGAAATATACCCTCACCTATACAGTCAACTGGTTTTTGACAAACTTACCAAGCCCACACTAATGGGAAAAAAACAGTCTCTTCAACAAATGGTGTTGGGAGAACTGGATATCTATAACCAAAAGAATAAAAGAGGACCCCTATCTCACCCGCTATACAAGAATCAACTCAGAATGGATCAAAGATCTAAATATAAAAGCCAGGACCATAAAACTACTAGAAGAAAATGTAGGGAAACATCTTCAAGACCTTGTAGTAGGTGGTGGTTTCTTGGACCTTATACCCAAAGCACGTGCAACAAAAGAAAAAATAGATAAATGGGACCTCCTCTAAATTCAACACTTTTGCACCTCACATGACTTTGTCAGAAAGGTGAAAAGGCAGCCAACTCAATGGGGAAAAAATATGTGGAAATCATATATCTGATAAGGATTTAATATCCAGGATATATAAAGAGTTGTTACAACTCAACAATAAAAAGACAAACGACCCAATTAAAAAATGGGCGAAAGACTTAAATAGACATTTCTCCGAAGAAGAAATACAAATGGCAAAAAAACACATGAAGAAATGCTCAACATCACTCATGATTAGGGAAATGCAAATCAAAACTACAATGAGATATCATTTCACACCTATCATAATGGCCACTATTAAAAAGACAGAGAACCACAAGTGTTGGAGAGGATGTGGAGAGATAGGAACACTTCTTCACTGTTGGTGGGAATGCAGAATGGTACAACCACTATAGAGGACTGTTTGGCAGTTCCTAAAGAATTTGAATATAGACTTGCCATGTGACCCTGCAATACCACTACTGGGTATATACCCAGAAGAACTGAGAGCAGTGACACGAACAGACACCTGCACACCGATGTTCATAGCAACATTATTCACCATTGCCAAAAGTTGGAAACAACCCAGGTGTCCATCAACAGACGAATGGATAAACAAACTGTAGTCTGTTCACACGATGGAATATTATGGAGCTGTGAAAAAAATTAAGTCATAAAGCATATGGCAACATGGATGAACCTGGAGGACCTTATGTTGAGTGAAGCAAGCCAGACACAAAAGGACAAATACTGTATGAATGCGTTACTACGAACCAAATATATTGTGTAACATACTGTTTGATTAAAAAAAAATTTTATATGTATCCATTACATTTAATTGAGTAATGTATATATTTATTCATCTGTGTTTACTTTTTAGTTTTTAATTGTTTATATTTTCAATTATTAAATGTACAAAATAAAGTTAAAAAAAAAGATTACATTAAAAAAAAAAATTCCCTAGAGGGGTTCAACAGAAGATTGGATCTGTCAGAAGAAAGTCAGTTAGCTTAAAGATAAGACAATTCAAATCATTCACTATGAGTAGGAGAAAGATGGAAGATTGAATAGTGAACATCAACTAAGGAACCTGTGGAACAGTGTTATAAGCATACCAATATATGCATTGTTGGAGTCCCAGAAGAGAGAGGGGCAGAGAATATTCTAAGAAACAATGGCTGAAAACTTCCTAAATTTAATGAAATTCATGAATATACTCACCTAAGATGCTCAATGACTTCCAAACAGGATAAATCCAAAGAGTTTCACACCACACCATGTTATAATTAAACTGTTGAATGCCAAAGATAGAGAATTCTGAAAGCTGCAAGAGGGAAGCAATATGGCACACACAGGGGAGCCTCCATGAGATTAAGAGCTGATTTCTTAAGGAAACCATGGAGGCAAGAAGGCAGTGGGAAAACATTTAAAGTGCTGAAAGCAAAAATTGCCAACTAAGAATTCTATATCTGGCAAAACTGTCTTTCAAAAATGAGGAGGGATTAAGACATTCCTAGATAAACAAAAGCTGAGGAGTTTCATCACCACTAGACCAGCTCTATAAGAAATGCTAAAGAGAGTTCTACAGTTTGAAAGGAAAGGACACTAGACAATTAATTGAAACTATAGGAAGAAATAAAGATCTCTGGTAAGATAATAATATGGCTAAATATAAATACCAGTACTACGGTGTTCTTGATTTGTAATGCCACTTTTTACTTCCTACAAAATCTAAAAAGCAAATGTGATAAATCAGTGATTTTGGACTCATAATTTATAAATGTATTAAAATTGGTAGATCTGTGTATCTGGGGGAGGGTGGAGGTATTTTGGAGTTCTTTTATTTTTTAAAGATTTATTTATTTACTCTATCCATTTTAAACCCCCCCCTTCCCCATTTTGCTGTTTTCTGTGTCCATTCGCTGAGCAATTCTCTGTGTCTGTTTCCTGCCATCTCTTCTCATCCTCCTCCTCCAGTCTTCACCAGGATTCGATCCTGGAGACTTCCGGTGTAGAAGAGAGGTATTCTGCTGCCTGTGCCACCTCAGCTCCTGGCTTCCAGAGCTTTCGGAGCATCTCGTCTTGTCTCTCCCCTGCGTCTCTCTCCTGTTACGTCATCATCCTGCTGCATGCCCCCCGGGGCCCAGCAGCTCACCGGCACACAAAGCCTGGCAGCCCATGTGCCTTCTATATATATATATATATATATTTTTTAAAGATTTTATTTATTTATTCATTTATCCCCCCCCTTGCTGCTTGTGCTCGCTGGGTCAGCCAACCACGCCGTGCGGGCGGGCTTTTGCCTTCACCAGGAGGCCCCGGGAACTGAACCCGGGGCCTCCCATATGGTAAACGGGAGCCCCACTGATTGAGCCACAGCCGCTTCCCTATATATTTTTTTTATTTTACTGAGAGGTTCCGGGGATCGAACCCAAGTCCCTCCATATGGCAGACGGATGCCCAACCATTTGAGCCACATCTGCCCCCCTGGAGTTCTTCTGTATGGAATTAGTCTTCCTTTTCCAGCTGTCCCAGCAGATTGAAATTATTTTAAAATAGTAAAAAACAAAACAAAACAAAAACAACCAAGCAGAACTTATTTAAAGTCTTAGAATTATTGAAGTGGAAAGATTCCGTGTTGACCTTCCTTACCTCTGCTCTAGAACTGGCCTATGCATCCCATACAGGTTAATTGCTCCTATTTTAAGATCTTCTCACAAGGATAAGCAGCTCTCCCTCTGCCTTCCAGTTGGTTCTGTTGCTGAACAACAATTTTGAAAGGAAATTTCTTGTTATACTATTTCATAAGGATGTGGTCATGAGAGACACTCCTGTGTTTTGTGGAAATTTTCATTATATAAAAACATGTTTTCTAAATTAAGAAAAGGGCTACATTTAATGCTCCTCCCTGGAGGAAAGGCGGGCTATAATGTTCTACTTGAAAAAACTTGACTAAACTTTAGATATTTAAGAGGAACTAAAAAAGGATAGATAAACATCGACTATTATATATCTCTATTAGTTTTCTTTTAAAAGAAATATTCTGTGCATGCTCTATCCCTGTTTTTCCTCTGGGTGGCTGTTTTTCTAGCATGGCATATATGACTGGCTAGTCCAGATTTTTCTCATTGAGATTTAGCACACTCTAGTGGACAGTAACTTTGCAGTTCTCACAGTTTTGTTTTGTTTTTAATCATGCCAAATTACTTTATTAAACAATTCAGTGATGTGCTTACTAGGTAGTAAAATTTGTCCATTTTTATTTGAGTCAAGCAGTGACCCTAGTGAGTGGGAGTAACTTTATAAGCCTCTGGAGTGGTGTGCATTTTTATATGGTGTCTTTAGTAAGGAGAAGAGGCTTTTTATCTTGTACGGGGACTTTTTCCCTTTGGTTTTCTTCTCTTAGGTAAAATGAAGTTGATGTGAGAGACCAGACACAGAGGAATACTTGTAGCCTTCCTCTGCCTTATACTCCTTGGTTCTTATGATATATTTTATGTTTCTATTTTAGAACTCATGAGAATTTTTATATACCACTTTGAAAATCATAATTGTTTGTGCATAAACATTGTCAGTATCCTGTCCCAATGTGTTATCTGTGGAAATGGGCTTCCACCAGAAAAAAAAGTAATCTTTCATTTTGTTTTCACAGAGTGATGGTGAGGATTTTAATTATATCATTGCATTTTTCCTTGGAACATCAGCCTGCCTTTACCAGGTAAGGTCTCTCCTACTTTCTAGAAACACTTTCCCATTAATTTGTTTCAGGTATCAATTCTCATAATTAAAAAAAACGTATTTTAAATAAGTAAAAATAATGTCTGGGTTCTTTGCCTCTTTTTTTTTTAACAAATCAATTTTATTATTATTAATAAAACATAGATCCATCCAAAGTGTACAATCAATGGTATTTGGTGTAATCACATATTTGTGCATTTATCACTTCAATCATTCTTAGAGCACTTTCATTTAATAGCAATAAACAAAAAACAAATAGCAGCTATGTATGTCAGGAAAGCATAGAGAGATTGAGATGTGATGAGTTTTGTTTGCCTTTCTTTTAATTTGAGCCTCTATTAACTCTGTTGACCTATGTCTCCATTTTGAGTGGATATAGATCCCAGTGAACTTAATGTTAATCTTCTTTCTGTGTTGGGGTTTCAGTGGTAGCATGTCATCTGCTTAGGACAGTAAAGGCTACTTCAAGATTTTCTGGTGCCTGCTTATTCAGCTTCCAGGCTCTGCCTGTACTCCAGACTAAGGATTTTGTATTTTGGGGAAAATTTTTGAATAAGGAGTGACACCGTTAAAAGCAGGATTTTAGGGAATTTTCTTTAGCAGTGATAAATAGAATGGAATATGAGTGGTGGAGAGACTGGAAATAAGGGTATTAGTTGGAAGGTTATCCCATTACTTCAAGCAGAAGATAATGAGAGCTTAAACTATGGTGATGGCAAGAGGAATAGGAAAAAATGCACATTGAAAAGGAAGACTCACTAGGACTTGAAGACAGAATAGATAGGAGACTTAAGGAGGTATGAAGTTTTGTGCCTGTGTCATGTACACTGATACTCAAATTTCCAAGGCCAGAGGAGACAGATTTGTAGGGAAGGATGGGTAACCATGCCAGCTATCCAAGAATTTGTTAAAATATGTTAATGAAGGGCCCTTTAACCTAACTTTTATAAATGACACATTTCTCTAACTTGCATAGAAAAAAAGGTTGAAGAATTCATAACTGCAAATATAAGACAACCTAAAAGTCAGTAAAAGCCTTTGGGGAAATGTTTTGAATGTTTGCACCCAACTTTTATTTAAAGACATACTGGAAATTTTAGTTTCAGTGGCCTCATGTTTTTAAAAAGTCCCCTCCTTTTTCTTAATCATTTATGTTATCTTCAGAAGTTTTTTTTCTGTCAAATTTGACAGATTTAATTACATGTTTCATGCAGGAAATGTGAAAACTTGAATTTATTAATGTCTCATAGTGCTTTTCTTTTATAATGTATTCTTGTATAAATTTTCTACTTTAATGCCTACATTCCTTTTGCACAGGGCATATTATCCTGTTTTTCAAAAATGAGAAAGCTGAAGCAGTTCAGTACTATTCTGAGATAAGTGGTGGAGTCAGGACTTAACCAGGTTTTCTGATGTTAAATATTGTGCTCTTTTCACTATACATGCTGTCTCTAAGCCAAATGCCTATAATTGTGTAACTTTATAATGTTATAAAGTTATACTTTTGTAACAGTCCTATTCATAATCTCATTTAAAAAACAACATGAGGTAAATATTAACTTTAAAATAATTTAATCAATTATTCTTGTAAAAATATAACTTCTGTCTGCTTTGTCTTAATGAAATCATTTTAAATGCTTGATAATAATAGTAAAATGTGTTGAGCTCTTTGTGCTAAACCCTTTACATTATTGTACCCATTAAATCCTCACAAAAAGTCCATCCCACTAATCCTATTATCACTGCCATTTTTCACTAAGGCCTAGACAGTTCTTAACTGCTAGCCAGTGGCTTGAACCTGGGTATGTGTGACTCCAGAACTAGTGCTCTTAACACTGAGCTATACATTGGTATGCCTCTGTTACATTTCCTAGAATAGTCTAAGGTAGTTCTAAGACTTGCCTTTTGGTGGAACAGTGTCACTCAGGTGTTCTATCATTTGAGGGAAGTAACAAATCATGTTTTGTTTTTGTTTTTTTAAAGCAAACAACAATTTGACTTTCATCTTGTAACATGCATGAAACTGCATGCATTCCAAGTATGCTGAGCAGAGTGATACTTGTACTGTTTTTTTTCACAGAAAAACTTTAATGATTACGTTTTATGATATAATATCATCTACTGCTAGTTGTCAGGATATTTTTTAATCTCTTTTATATAAAATATCAAAGGCCATTACTACATGGTTTATCACCTTTTTCTCCAAACTGTGTGCTTTAGAAGCACAGGGGTCAGCCAGATAGGAGTGATCTTCGATATGGAATATTTCGAATAGGAAGGTAAAGGATCAATGAAGAAAATATACTATTCTTTTTCTCCTCAATATTTTATTTTGAAACTTTCAACCTACAGAAAAGTTGAAAGACTAAGTATACCTGTAATCAATTGTTAACATTTTGCAACATTTGCATCTCACTCTCTTTATGTGTGTGTAGTGTGGGTATAATAGCTGTTTATAAAGTTGAAGACAGGGAGGCGGCTGTGGCTCAATCGGTGGGGCTCCCGTTTGCCATATGGGAGGCCCCGGGTTCGGTTCCTGGGGCCTACTGGTGAAGGCAGGCCCGCCCGCACGGCGTGGTTAGCTGACCCAGCGAGCGCAGGCAGCAAGGGGGGGATAAATGAATGAATAAATAAATAAAATCTTAAAAAAAAATAAATATATAAAGTTGAACACAAATATTTGTGTTTAAAGTTTTCTTTATTAAACTTTTTTATTTTGAAATAATTGTAGATTCACATGTAGTTGTAAGAAATATGTAGATTAAAAAAAAAAAAAGAAATATGTAAAGAGCTCCTGTATACCCTTTACCCAGTTTTTCTCAGTGATAACATCTTGTAAAACGATAATAAATATCAAAATTGGGATATTGACATTGAACAGTAAAGATACAGAACATTTCCAAACTATTAGGAACACTCATGTTATCTTTTATAGCCACATCCACTTTCTTCCACCGCCACTCCGTAGCTACCATTATGTGGTCTTCATTTCTATAATTTTGACATCTCAAGAATGTTATATAAATGGAATCATATGGGATATAGCCTTTTTTTTTTTTAAGTATGTAACCTTTTGGGATTGGCTTTTTTTCTAAAACGTGATATAGTTCTCTAGAGATTGATGAGGTAGTTGCATGTATCAATAGTTTGTTCTTTTTTATTACTGAGTAGTATTCCATGGTGCGAATATACTATACTTCGTTTACCATTCACCTGATGAAGAACATCTGAGTTGTTTTCCAGTTTGGGACTATTACAAATAAAACTGTTGTAAAGACTCATGTAGTTTTTATGAGAATATAAGTCTTCATTTCTCTGGATAAATCCCCAGGAGTGTAGTTGCGAGATCATATGGTACTTGCATATTTAATTTTTTTAAGAAAATGCCCCACTGTTTTCCAGGGTGATAGTACCATTTTATATTCCAGCCAGCAATGTGTCAGTGATCCATTCACTCCTCCTCCATGCCAACATTGGTATTGTCACGATTTTTTATTGTAGCCATTGTTATAGGTGTGTGGTAATATCTCATTGTGGTTTTAATTTATACTTCCCTATTGGATAGTGACATTGAACTTCCTTTTATATGTTTACTTGCTATCTCTATATCTTCTTTGGTGAAATGTCTTTTCAAGTCTTTTGCCAATTTTCCAGTTGGATTGTGTTTTACTATTGAGTTTTGAGAGTTATTTATGTATTCTTTGTTGTATATGTAGTTTGCAAGTATTTTCTCCCATTCAGTATTTTTCCTCTGTGTTCTCTTAACAGGGTATTTCACAGAGCAAAAAATATTAATTTTGTTGAGTCTAGTTTATCAATTTTTCTTTTATGGATCATGCTTTGGGTGTCAAGTCCAAGAAATTTTTGCTATTCCAAGTCCTGAAGATTTCCTATTATGCTTTTTTCCTAAAAGTTCAATAGTTTTATGTTGCTCAATCAAGAAAATGCAGCTTTTTAAAACTTTATGATTAAAAAAAATTAAAAAATAAAACTTTAGGAGAAGATTGTGGCACTTTTCCTGGTCCTTCCCCTATACTCACCTTAGCACAGTATGGAGCCAGCCTTCACCCCCACTGTGGGACCCTGGCTGCCTATGTGTGTGTGCCTATCTATTGGGTGGCAGTCTGAAAGACTGAGCCAGGAAACTTGTTTCTGGCTCCCCCTCCCAGAACTTGCTCTGCAGGCAGAATCAACTTGCTGACAGTTAACAGTTAAAGAAGTATAAGAAACAAGTCAAAGTAGACTGGGGCAAAGAGCGACTGCTTTAAGTCATACAATAGGGCACCTGGAAGGGGGAGAAAATCTACTTCCTAGAGAGTAGAGGGGGTATTTGAATTACTGTAAAAGGGGGGAATTCTGAAGACTATGCACAAGTACAAGCCTAGGACAAGATGCAGGCTCAGAAAAGATGGAGAGTACCCTGCACTTCACAGGGTCTTGATAAGGGACTCTCTGAAGGAAAGTATCAGCCAATGCACAGCCAATTTGCAAAGACTTTGAAAGGTGCTTTGGTTTGTTTGTTTTTGTTAGCTCCTGGCATTCAAGGAGATCTCTGTCATATCACTAGCTGGATATAAACTTAAAGAACAGGCAACTCAGGGACTAAATCTCAGAGTTAACACTTTAAAATATTAAAATTTACAGTGTGCAGCAAAAGATACAAGGCAAACAGAGAAACAGGAAATGATGGCCCATCCAAAGGAACAAGATAAAAATCCAGAAAACATTAATGAAGGACCAGACTTTGGACATATGGGCAAAGACTTTAGTAAATGATCCTCAATATGCTCAAGGACATAAAGGGAAGTCCAGAGAAAGAACTAAAGGATATTATGAAAACAATATATGAACAATATGAAAATCTAAATAAGAGACAGAAATTTTAATACTAGAGTTGAAGACTACAATAACTGAAATGAAAATTACTTAGAAGGTTTCAATAGCAGGCTGGATCTGGCAGAAGAAACGATCAGTGAAATTGAAGACAAAACAATTGAAATGATTCAGGCTGAGAGAAATTTAAAGAGGAATGAAAAAAAGCAAACAAAGCCTAAGAGGCCTTTGGGACACTATCAAGCATACCAATATACACATTGTGGAAGTCCCAGAAGGAGAAGGAGAAGAAAGAAAGGGGAAGAAGGAATATTCAAAGAAATAATGGCAGAAAATGTCCCAAATTTAACGAAATACCTGGTTATATACATTCAAAAAGCCCAGTAACTGGCAAACAGGATTAATTAAAAGAGACCACGCCCAGACACGTAGTAGTTAAAATGTTAAATGCCAAGGACAAGGAGAGAGTTCTGAAGGCTGCAACAGAAAAAGCAACACGTTATGTGCAAGGGAATTCCAATAACGATTAAGTACTGATTTCTCATCAGAAATTATGCAGGCAAGAAAGCAGTAGAACAAAATAGTTAAAGTGCTGAAAGAAAACTATTGCCAACCAAGAATTTTATATCCAGCAAGGCTGTCTTTCAAAAATTGAGGGAGAGATTAGACATTTCTAGATAAACAAAAACTGTGTGAATTCATCGCCACTAGACCTGCCCTATGAGCAATGCTAAAGGTAGTTCTTCAGACTGAAAGAAAAGATCAATAGACAGTGGTTCAAAGTAGCATAAGGAAATTAAAGACATCTGGTAAAGGTAATGATATGGGTAATTATAATTGCCAGTACTCTGTTTTTTATTTTTTGGTATGTAATTCCACTTTTTATTTCTTACAAGTTCTCAAATACAGATGCTTAAAAAGTAATGATAAATATGGTTCTGGACATACAGTGTATGAAGATATAATTTGTAACAACAACAAAAAGGTGGGGAAACAGAGGTGTTAGGAACAGTGTATCTATAGGCTATTGAAGTTAAGTAGGTATCAAAACAAATGTGATGGTTAAATTGTTAAATATATTTTCTTTGGTAACCACAAAGAAAAATATATACCAAAAGAAATGAGAAGGGACTCATAATGTTACAGTACAAAAAATCAAATAAATATAAAGTGGGCATTAATGGAAGAATTGAAGGACAAGAAAGTTATAAGACTTACAAGGACTAAATAGCAAAATGTCAGAAGAAAGTACTGCATTGTCAGTAGTGAATTTAAATATAAATGGAATGTTAGTGGAGGGATGATGTATGGGAATTCTACATATTATGCATGATTGTTTAGTAAGCTTACAACTTGTGAAATATAAAAAATATATGCATTAAATGTAAATGAATTAAACTCTCCAGTCAAAAGGCAGAAATTGGTATGTTAGATAAAAATACATGACCCAACTATATTGTTACAAGAGAATCACCTTCAGTTCAGAGACACAAGTATGTAGAAAGGGAAAGGCTGGGAAAAATATATACTATGCAAATAAGAACCAAAAGAGAACTGTGGTAGCTGTACTATTAGCAGATAAAATACAGTTTAAATAAAAAACTGTTATGAGGGACAAAGAAGTAGTCACTATATACTGATAAAGGTGTTGCATCAACAAGAACACATAACAATTATAAATATATTTGCACCTACCAGCAGAGCCCCAAAGTATATGAAGCAAATATAGGCATAATTGAAAGGAGTAATAAGTGATTCTACATTAATAGTAGGAGACTTTAGTATACCACTTTTAATAATGGATAGGGCATCTAGACAGAAGATTAATAAGGAAATAGGAGTCTTAAATGATACTATAAACCTCTAGGCCTAACATATATATATATATATATCACACTTAGCCCAACAACAGAAAAATACACATTCTTCTTTTTATTTTTTTAAGATTTAATTATTTATTTATTCCCGCCCCCCCCCCCCCATTGTTCTGCGCTTGCTGTTTGCTCTCTGTACCCATTCGCTGTGTGCTTCTCTGCATCTGCTTGTCTTCTCAGGCGGTACCAGGAACCAATCCTGGGACCTTCTGGAGTGGGAGAGGGGCGCCCAATCCATTGTGCCACCTCAGCTTCCTGGTCTGCTGCGTCCCCTATTTTCTCTCTTCTGTGTCTCCCCTTGCTGCGTCATCTTGCTGCACCAGCTCCTGCGTGGGCCAGCACTCCTGCGAGGGCCAGCTCTCTGCATGGGCCAGCCTGTCCTCACCAAGAGGTCCTGGGAATCAAACTCTGGACCTCCCACATGGCAGATGGGAGCCAATTGCTTGAGCCATATCTGCTTCCCTACACCTTCTTGAATGCACATGAATCATTCTCCAGGATAGACCATATGTTATATCACAAAACAAGTCTCCATAAATTCAAATATTTTGAAATTATACATTATATCTTCTCAGATTACAATGGAATGAATCTGTAGATCAGTAACAGAGGGAGAACTGTGGAAATTAGCAGTGCATGCTTAACCAATGGATTAAAGAGGAAATCAAAAGGGAAATTAAGAAATATCTTGAGGCAAATGAAAATGAAAATACAATATACTAAAATGTATGGTATGCAGCAAAGGCAGTTCTGAGGGGGAATTTACAGCTCTAAATGTTTACATATTTAAAAGAAGAAAGATCTCAAATCAGAGACCTAACCTCACAACTGGAAGATCCAGGGGGAAAAAAAGAGAAAGTAAACCCAAAGCCAGCAGAGGGAAGAAAATAACAAATATTAGAGTGGAGATAAATGAAATAGAGAATTAAAAAAAAAAAAAAAATAGAATCAACAAAACCAAAACTTTGTTGTTTGAAAAGATCAGTAAGATTGACAAACCTTTAGCTAAATGACAGAGGAAAAAAAGAGAAAGGATGCAAATAACTAAAATCAGAAAGGAAAGGAGGGCCATCACTACTGACCCAACAGAAATAAAAAGGATTATAAGATGTTACTATGAATAACTGTATGCCAACAAATTAGATAACCTAGATGAAATGGACAGATTCTTAGAAAAACACAAGCACCCTACTCAAAAAGAAATAGAAGATCTCAACAGACCAGAAATAAGTAAAGAGATTGAGTTAGTAATCAAAACCACCCAACAAAGAAAAGTCTAGGACCAGATGGCTTTAGTGAACTTCACCAAACATGCCAAGAAGAATTAACACCAATCTTGCTCAAACTCTTCAAAAAAATTGAACAGAAGGGAATACTCCCTAACTCATTCTGTGAGACCAAAATCACCCTTATACTAAAGCCAGAAAAAGGTACCACAAGAAAAGAAAACTACAGACCAATATCCCTTATAATATAGATGTAGAATATCTCAACAAAATACTAGCAAACCAAATACAAGAGCACATTAAAAGAATTATACAGGGGAAGCGGATGTGGCTCAAGCAATTGGTCTACCATATGGGAGGTCCAGGGTTCGACTCCCAGGGCTTCCTGGTGAAAATTAAGCTGGCCCACATGGTGAGCTGGCCTGAGTGGAGGGCTGGCCCACACAGAGTTCTGGCCAACGCAGAAGTGCTGGCCTATGCAGAGTGCTGGCCTGCGCAGGAGTGCTGGCCCGCACGGAGAGCTGGCACAGCAAGATGACGCAACAAAGAGACACAGAAGAGAGACACTAAGAGATGCAGCAGACCAGGGAGCTGAGGTGGTGCAAGAGATTGAGCAGCCTCTCTCCACTCTGGAAGGTCCCAGGATTGGTTCCCGGTGCTGCCTAAAGAGAAGACAAGCAGACACAGAAGAACACACAGAGAGCAGACAGTGAGTGCAAAACAACGAGGGGGGCAGGGAAAAATAAATAAATCTTAAAAAGAAAAAAAAAAATTATACAGCATGAACAAGTGAGATTTATTCCAGGTATGCAAGGATGGTTCAAGTATAAGAAAATCAATTAATGTAATATACCACATTACTAGAATGAAGGGAGAAAAACATATGATCGTCTCAATTGATGCAGAAAAGGCATTTGACAAAATCCAGCACCCCTTCTTGATTAAAAACACTTAGAAAACTAGGAAGAGAGGGAAACTCCCTCAATATGATAAACTGCATATATGAAGAACCCACAGCTGACATCATAATGGTGGAAAACTGAAAGCTTTCCCTCTAAGATCAGGAATGAGACAAGGATGCCCACTGTCACAACTGTTGATCAGTATTTTACCGGAAATTTTTAACATAGCAAAATCTCCCTATTTCTTTTTTTTCCTTTCCCTATTTGCAGATGATATGATTCTATGTATAGAATCCTGAAAAATCCACAACAAGGGCAGTAGAACTAGTATACGAATTCAGCAAAGTGGTGGGGTACATGATCAACACGCAAAAATGATAGTGTTTCTATACACTAGTGTATTAGTCAGCCAAAGGGGTGCTAATGTAAAATACCAAAAATGGATTGGTCTTTATAAAGGGTATTTATTTGGGGTAGAAGTCCACAGATACCAGGCCATAAAGCGTTAAGTTTCTTCTCTCACCACAGTCCATTGCCACGTGTTAGAGCAAGACAGCTGCCGGCGTTTGCCAGGGTTCAGGCTTCTGGGGTTCCTCTCTTTCCGGGGCTGCGTTTCTCTCCGGGCTTAGCTCCTGTTTCCTCCACAAGGTCAGCTGCAGATGATCAGGCGAACGGCTTGCTTCTCTTCTCCTAGGGCCTTCTTTCCAACATCAGAACTGCTTCTCAAAAGACTGCTTCAACTTTCCTTTGCCTTGCCTTTTATATTCATTTCCCCACCCACCAAGGGGTGGGGCTCAACGCCCTAATCATATTAATTCCCTAATCCTAACATAATTATGCCCAGATTAACAGATCAGTTTACAAGCATGATTCAATTATATTTTTGGAATTCATAATTACATCAAACTTCCACAACTAGTAATGAACAATCTGAAGAGGAAGTCAAGAAAAATTCCATTTACAATAGCAACTAATGAATCAAATATCTACGAATAAATTTAACCAAGGGTGTAAAGGACTAACACACAGAAAACTACAAAACATTGTTAAGAGAAATCAAAGAAGACTCAATAAATGGAAAGACATTCCATGTTATGGATTAGAAGGTCAAATATTAAGAGGGGGGTGGATGTGACTCAAATGGTTGGGCGTCTGTCTGCCATTTGGAGGGACCTGGGTTTGATCCCCGGGACCTCCCGGTAAAATTAAAAATATATATATAGAAGGCACATGGGCTGCCAGGTTCTGTGTGCCAGTGGGCTGCCAGGCTCTGTGTGCCAGTGAGCCGCCAGGCTCCCCGGGAGCCATGCAGCAAGATGATGACGTAACAGGAGAGAGACTCGGGAGAGACAAGACGAGATGCTCCAAAAGCTCTGAAAACCAGGAACTGAGGTGGTGCAGGTGGCAGAACACCTCTCTCCTACATTGGAGGTCTCCAGGATCGAATCCTGGTGAAGACGAGGAGGAGGATGAGAAGAGATGGCAGGAAACAGACACAAAGAATTGCCCAGTGAATGGACACAAAACAGCAAATGGGGTGGGGGGTTTAAAATGGATAAAGTAAATAAATAAGTCTTTAAAATATATATATATATTATTAAGGTTCATTTCTCCATAAAGGAATTTACAGATTCAGTGCATTCCCAATCAAAAATCCAACATCTTCTTTGCAGAAATAGAATAGCCAATCAACTTTATATGGAAGGGTAAGGAGCCCTGAATAGCCAAAACTGTTTTGAAAAAGATCAAAGTTGGAAGACTCATTCTTCGCCATTTTAAAACTTATTACAAAGCTGCAGAAATCACAACAGCATGGTACTGGCACAAGGACAGATGTATGGACCAATGGAATTGAATTGAGAGTTCAGAAATAAACCCTCACATCTATGGCCAATTGATTTTTGACAAGGGTGTCAAGTTTACTCTGTGGGGAAAGAATAGTCTCTTCAACAATTGGTGCTGGGAAAACTGGATATCTGTATGCAAAAGAATGAAGGTGGACCCCTACCTCACACCATATACAAATATTAACTCAAAGCATGCCAAAACTATAATACTCCTAGAAGAAGACGTAGGGAAGCATCTTCAGGACTGTATGTTAGGCAACGGTTTCTTAAACCTTATACCCAAAGCACAAACAGCAAGAGAAAAAATAGATGAGACTTCCACCAAAATGTAAAACATGTGTATCAAAGGACTTCATCATGAAAATAAAAAGTCAACCTACAGAATGGGAGAAAATATTTGGCAGCCACTTATTCAATAAGGGTTTAATATCCAGAATATATAAAGAAATACTACAACTCATCAACAAAAACACAACCCAATTAAAATATGGGCAAAAGACTTGAGTAGACATTTCTCCAAAGAAGATATACAAATGGCCAAAAAAGCATATGAAAAGATGTTCAACATCATTAATTATTAAGGAAATGGAAATCAAAATCACGAGATACTATTTCACATGCACTAAAAAAAGGAAAATAATGTTAGAGAGGATGTGGAGAAATAGGAATACTTGTTCATTGTTGGTGGGTATATAAAATAGTGCAGCCACTGTGGAAAACAATTTGGCAGTTCCTCAGAAAGTTAATTATAGAATTACCATATGACCTGGCATTCTGACTCTTAGATATATACCCAAAAGAATTGAAAGCAGGGACTTGAAGAGGTATTTTCACTGATGTTCATAGCAGCATTATTCACATTGTCAAAAGATGGATGCCACCCAAGTGTTCATCAACAGATGAATGGATAAACAAAACGCAGTATATACCATACAATGAAATATTATTCAGCCATATAAAGAAATGAAGTTCTGGTACATGCAACATGGATGAACCTTGAACACATGATGTTGAGTAAAATGAGCCGGACAAAAAGCCAAATATTGTCTTTATATAAATACTATATGAAATAATTAGAAGAAGCAAATTAATTCACAGTCAGAAACTAGAATACAGGTTACCAGGAAACTGGGTGGTAGTAGGGTATGGGGAGTTAATGCTTAATTGGTATAGAATTTCTGTGTGGAGTGTTAGAAAAGTTTTGGTAATGAATGGTGGTGATCGCAGCACAACATTGTGAATGTAATTAACACCACTGAATTATGTATTTGAATGTGGTTAACAGGAAATTTTAGGCTTTATATGTATATATATATGTCACTAGAATAAAAAATTTTAAAAACAGTACCATACAACACAAACAGGGAATCCTAATGCAAACTATGGACTAAAGTTAACAGTGTATTTAAAATATTGTTTCATCAATTGTAACAAAGGTACCACAGTAATGCAAAGTGTTAACAGTAGGGAAACATGCTTGTGTGTGGCAGGTATATGAAAACTCTGTATTTTCTGCATGATTTTTCTGTAAACCTACAACTTCTCTAACAACAAAAAAAAAGTTGGCCATATCTGTGTGGGTTTATTTCTTTTTTCTTTTTTTTTTTTTTTTTTAAGATTTATTTTCTTTATTTATTTAACCCCCCTTGCTGTTTGTGCTTGCTGTGTCCATTTTGCTGTCCATTTTTCTGTGTCTGCTTGTCTCCCCTTGTTGCATCATCTTGCTGTGCCAGCTCGCTGCGCCGTGTGGGCCGTCAGCTCACTGCGCCACGCAGGCCAGCTTGCCTTCACCAGGAGGCCCCGGGAATTGAACCTGGAGCCTCCCATATGGTAAACAGGAGCCCAACCATTTGAGCCACATCTGCTTCCCGGGTTTATTTCTAATTCTCTATTTTATTCCATTGATATATCTGTCTTTCTTCCCTGCCAAAGCCACACTTTCTGTATACTCTAAGTATACAGTAAGTCTTGGAATCACTCAGTTGGACTGATTCCTTCCATTTTATTCTTTTTTTTTTTTTTTTTTTCAAAATAATTTAGCTATTCCAGTTCCTTTATATTTATATGAATTTTAGAATAATTTTATCTGTGTGTATAAGAGATCTTATTGGGATTTTGATAGGAATTGCATTAAACCTGTATATTAATTTGAGAATTGACATTTTACTATGTTGAGTCTTCCAGTCCTTGAACATAGTATGTCTCTCTATTTATTTAGATGTTTGACTTTCATCATCCTTTTGTAGTTTTTAGCATACAAGTTCTGCACACATTCTTAGATTTATACCTATTTCTTTTTCTTTTTTATTGATTCTAGGCCACACATTCATTCAGAAATACAATGGATTTTTGTATGTTTATCTTACATCCTGGACATTGCTGAACTCAGTTATTATTAGTTTTAGAAATTTGGTTTTTTTTAAATAGATTCCTGGAGAATTTATGTAGATAACATGTTCTGCAAACAGAGGCAGTCTTATTTCTTCCTTTCCTATCTTTTATTTCATTTTCTCACACTACAAATAAGAGTTGTGAAACAGGATATCCTTGTCTTCTTACTGATTCTAGGGGAAATAATTGGGTCCTTCACCATTAAGTATGATGTTAGATGTGAAATTTTTGTAGATGCTTTTTATCAAGTTGAGGAATTTCCTCTCCATTTCTATTTTCCTCAGAGTTTTTATTATAAATTGATGTTGAATTTGCCTTTTCTGCATCAGGTAATAGGATCATGTGGATTTTTCTTCTTTAGCTATTAGTAGGTGGATTACACTGATTGATTTTCCAGTGATGAAACAGTCTTGCATTTCTGTTTGGAATGGTCATGGTGTTTAATTCTTTTTATACATTACTGAATTCAATTTGCTAATATTTGGTAAGGGTTTTTGCATCTGTATTCACGAGGGATATTTCTTATTTTGTACTATCTTTGTCTGGTTTTGATACTAGGGTAATTTTGACTTTATAAAATGAATTGGGAAGTGTTCCCTCTTCTGTTTTCTGGAATAGATTGTTTAGAATTGGTGTTAATTTTCTTTATAAACATATGGTAGAATTCTCTATTGAAACCATCTGGGCCTGGTAATTTCATTTTTGGAAGTTTTTAAATTACAAATTCAATTTCCTTAATAGTTTAAAGGCTGTATGTATTAGTCAGGCTTCTCTAGGGAAACAGAGCCAATAAGATACACACGCACACACACACACACACACACACGTGTGTATATATATTACATCAATATTGTAAGACTTTTAAAATAGGACTTATCTCATGCAATTGCCTATGCAAGTCCAAAGTCTGTAGGGCAGGCTGCAAGCTTGGAACTCCGATGAAGGTTTTTGAACAATTCCCCATAAGAAGCTGTCTGTCTGAAATAGAGATGGAAATTCTCCCTTCTGACTACTGAAATCGTCACTTCTTTTAAGGCCTTTATCTGATTGGATGAGACTTCTCTCATTATGGAAGGCAGTCTCCTCAAATGATTGTAGATGTAATCAGTCATAGATGCAATCAACTTACTGATGATTTAAATCCATGAAATATTGTCACAGTAACAGACTAGTACTTGCTTGACCAAACAACTGGACGACATAACCTAGTGAAATAGATGCATGAACTTAACCATCACAAGGGCTATTCAGATTATCTTTTTCATATTGTGTGAGTCATGGTAGTTCGTGTTTTTTTGAGGAAGTAATCCATTTCATTTTTTTTTTTTTTTTTTTTTTTTTTAAGATTTTATTTATTTATTCATTTATCCCTTCCCTTGCTGCTTGTGCTCACTGGGTCAGCCAACCACGCCGTGCGGGCGGGCCTGCCCCCACTAGGAGGCCCCGGGAACCGAACCCGGGGCCTCCCATATGGTAAACGGGAGCCCCACTGATTGAGCCACAGCCGCTTCCCTAATCCATTTCATTTAAGTTGTTCATGTGTGCTATTCATAGTATTCCCTAATTATCCTTCTGATATCTGCAGAGTCTGTAGTGATATTACTGTTTCATTCCTGATATTTTAATGTATATCTTCTTCCTCTTTTTCTTTATCATTCTTACTTGTTAGTTTAATTGATTTTTTTCAAAGAACCATTGATTTTACTTGTTTTTCTGTTTTCAATGTCATTGATTTCTGCTCTTACCTTTATTATTTCATTCCTCTTGCTTGCTTAAGGTTTATTTTGCTCTTTATTGGGATACTTGAGGTGGGAACTTCCTCTTTTGTAACATATACATAGTGCTGTAAATTTCTTTCTCCCTATTTCTTTAGCTGTTTCCCACAAATTTTGGTAAGTTGTATTTTCATATTTATTTACTTCAATGTATTTTTTATTGCCTTTGAGACTTCTTCTTTGACCTATGGATTTTTTTTACAAATGTGTTTAATTTCCAAGTGTTTACAGATTTTCCTGTTATCATTCTGTTACCCATTTCTAGTTCATGGTTTGAAAACTCAATCTATAGATTTCAGTTCTTTTCAATTTGTTGAGGTTTGTTTTATGGCCCAAAGTAGAGTTTATCTTAGTATACCTTCTATAGGAACTTGAAAAAAAGGTGTTTTCTGCTATTGTTGGATGAGTGGTTTAGAAATATTGATTAGATCCTGTTGGTTGATGGTGTTGTTGAGTTCTTCTATTTTATGTCTAGTTATTCTATCAATTGTTGAGAGAGAGATGTTGAAGTTTCCAACTCTAATTGTGGATTTGTCTATTTCTCCTTTCAGTTCTATCAGTTTTTGTTTCATTTATATTCCATCTAATTTGGTGCATATACATTTTAGATGGCTTTTTGGAGGATTGATGCATTTATCATTATATAACACCCCTCTCTGTCCCTGGTAATTTTCTTTGTGCTAAAGTCTACTTCATTTAATATTAAAATAGTTATTCCTGCTTTCTTTTGATTAATGTCTGCATAATATATTCCTTTCCATCCTTTTGCTTTCAACTTGCCTGTATCATTTTTTTTTTTTAAAGGTTAGGCAAGGGAGTAAAAAGTTTATTAAGAAACAAGAAAAGAATAAAAATACAAAACCCCAGACATGGGTGCAGGTGTGCTCAGGGTGAGACATATGCATGAGGCCCTGAGTTAGGCCTTTAAATAAAGCCTTTCCTCCTCCCATTTCCTAATGTTGGGGAGAGGCCCCAGCTGTTTGCTGTTCTGATTGGTTGCCTTATGATCCCCACCTGTTAGCTCTCAGGGAACCAATGAGGAGGGCTTTTGTTTGGAGTTATCTGGGACCAAGGTGGGGAGGCCTGTTTGGGGTTATCTGGAGTTTTCCTGACCCTGGAAAGAGTTCAAATGGGACCTCGTGGCTGGGGTTTCCAGGTGGGGTCTCATAGCCATGTTCTCTGTCAGGCCCCACTTGTGACTTGTCTTCCCTTTTTTCCCTATACTGACCTGCCTCAACTTCCCCCTCAGAGAGTTTACACCCTTATTCTAAAGGGGGGAGCTGAAGGGCAATGGTCATTCTTCTGTAGCTGCAAGGCATTAGTCCCTGCCTTGCGGGGTGTGAAACTCTCTGGCTAGTCTATTGAGGTTGAGGGAAGGCTGGTCCAGCACCATGGTTGGAACTGGGTGAAATTCCCACATCATTACTACCTTGTTCTGGAAGGCGTTGATTCTGGGAGAAATAAACTTAATTAGAATTTTGAAGATACATGGTCCCACTAAGAGGATAAAGAAGATAAGATGGTGGTAAGTGGGCCCAAAAAGGAAGCCAGACATGACATACTGGACCACAAGAGTGAGGAAGGCCAGGTGCCTCCAGAGGCTGCATCCTCTTGAAGTTGGTGGGCTTCATCTTGCAGGTTTCAAATGCTGTCTAGGACTATTCCAGAGCAATTTACAAAGAAACAGACAGGTTCCTCCCTGTACCAGTGTTAGTATGTTTAGGGCTCTCTGACTTTGCAGCATTACAGTGGCAAGGGAGTCTGTTTGCTGTCTAAGGGCTTCTAAGGCATGGCTAGTTCTATGCTGTTGGTTAATTCTTGGGAGAGATTTGGTAGACTTGCTGGGCGTGGTACAAACTGCTAACCCCAGTTCCCACAGCATTGGTTATGCCTAGAACAGCTAGTAGAGGTATGAGAGGCACTGCCCTAGACATAAATTCACAAAGACAATATAGGCTACAACAAGGCAAGCATATGACAAACAAACTAAAGACAGTAGTTAAGAGAGCCATTCTTTTTATCTTATAGGCATGTTCATTAACTACTTAGAAAATGAATTAAGTTTACCAAGACTTTTAACATGTTCAGTATTCCTTTGCATATGATCTAGAATAGAAGAGATGTCATATTTATCAGATATATAGGTACAGCACTTAATAGTAGTTATTGCACAAATTCCTCATTGAGCTGCAGTTAATAAATCTAAGCTCCAGGTTTGCAATACCATGTATCTTGTCTCTCCGTGGGAGCAGGCCATAGTGCCAGTTGTGTTTAAGTTCTACTCACATTACTCTGGTAATTATTGCTCCACTTGGTATGTCCTTCACACAGCCAGCATTGCAGCACTGTTGATGCTACAAAGAGGTTCCAGTATTTCACCAGCCTGGTGTATAGCGCCCTTCAGTACTATGAAACAGAGCCAGTCTAGAGGCAATGTCCATTGCAAAGCTGGCCATATCAAGCCATAGGAGTCTGAAACAGCAATGTACTTTCCGTCCACCTTGGGAGCATATCCAGAGATATGGTAGATACTTTTATTGTTTTAGGGGTCAGTGACTGACCTAGCCAGTACCTCAAATGGAGAGGTACCATGCAGGATACTGAAGGCCTGGTTTGAATGCTTAAGAGAGTTTGACAATACTGAAGTTTTTCTCTTTTACTTTTTATATACTTCCTAAATACTTCTGATGCAATGTATAACATATAAAATGAACTTAACTATTTTAGTACTTTACTTTTTACTTCTACACCTTTATTATGATTATGTTAATAGGTATTTTCTTTTAAAAGTACAGGGAAAACTACTTTCTCCATTATTTTATGAAAACGTGAGATTCCCAATGAAATCAAGATTATCTTTCCCTTACGACCACTTTAATATGCTGATTGAGGTGGCTTCTGACAGGTTTCCTTGTTATGAAGATACTTTTTGTTATCAATATCAGTTTAGGTTTCTAATTAATAATGGCTTCCTGGAATTAGCCATTTAAATACCTCAGTTTAGACAATGCTTTAACAAACTTCTTATAACTAACCATAAGTTACTTTTACATTTAAATAAGCTCTTTTTTTTTTTTTTTTTAAAGATTTTTTATTTATTTATTCATTTATCCCCCCCTTGCTGCTTGCGCTCGCTGGGTCAGCTAACCACGCCGTGCGGGCGGGCTTGCCTTCACCAGGAGGCCCCGGGAACCGAACCCGGGGCCTCCCATATGGTAAACGGGAGCCCTACTGATTGAGCCACAGCCGCTTCCCTTAAATAAGCTTTTTAAATTACAGTTAGCAACCAGTGAAATTTACTTGTCTGTTCAGTGAAAACTAGTTATTTCACTTTAGGACAGATCTGCATTTCCCTCTTTAACTTAATTTCATTAAACAGAAACTTACAACTTTCATCATCTTAAAAATTTAATACATATAATGTTAATGTATTTTATTAGTATCCTGTAAACCTAGGGATATTATACCCAAGCTAAATAAAATTGAAACCATTATAGTTTATGCAAAAAAATTTTATTTTTCCCTCTTCCACAGGAGGCTAAAACCTCTTTTTTCTTTAATAAAATTCTAAAACTGAATAACCTTAAAAGCATACTGACTGCCAGGGTCTGGAATAATTGTTTAATTTGTGTTAATCATAATTTAGAAAAGATCTTTCCATAGCTTTCACAGACTTCCTTTACTTGCTGAAATTTGAGAATTGGATTATTAATTACTCTCATTTTGAGGCCGTTAAAAGGTTTAAATTGGGGAATTACAGGAAAAACTATGATTCTTAATTCCCAGGCCTAGTAGACAGAGTTTTAAGTTAAGCTTACATTTCCCTATTGTGTCACACCTCACCCTTCCCCCATAGCTCTTGCAAAGAAAAGGAGGTCCTGGGGAGCTGGGTAGGTCAAGCAGCTTAGGAAAAACTTTTTTCCGCTCCCAATAGTTTCTATATTCAGAATTTTATATGACCTCTTAATCCTGCTTAGCTTCTCTAATTTGCGCTCCAGGAATATTCATTTACATATATATGATCACATATTTAATTTTTAACAATTTGAATAAGGCCCTTTTAAGAATTTTCATTTGGTAATTTGATATTACAATCCCGATGTATGAAAATATCCACTGAACAAATAGACACAAATAGAGAGTTAGACACAGAAACATACAACTCACTAATGTTACTTATAATTTTCATTCTCTTACAAAATAAGTTTAACTGTAAAATAACATATTCAAAAGATCTCTTTGAAGCCTATTTCTAATTAATCTGCACTGTGACCATGCAGTTTTGCACAAGAATTTCATTCTTTTTAGTTATTGTCTTATAACCAAACTGTTCCCAATGCTTTAAAATACAGTTGACATTTTCCTTTACTTCAGAGCTTTGCTTATTTCTCATACCTACATCATTTGAAGTGAGTTTCTGGCAGACAGCATATAGTTGGTTCATATTTTTTAATCCACTCTGCCTATCTCTGTCTTTCAATTGATATATTTAGACTATATACATGTACTATAATTACAAATATTTTAGGGCTGGAGTCTGCCATTTTGTTTTGTTTTCTATTTTCTTTTTCCTGCCTTCCCGAGGATCCATTTTGATTTGTCTGTAGTGATTTTGAGTGTCTTTGTATAATTATTTCAGTCAGTTGTTGCTGTAGGTATTATCTTATTATTTTTTTTTTTCTGTTTTTAGAAAAAATGCAAAGCAAATGGAGATATTATCTTATTATATTTAATACATATTTAACTTGTCACAGTCTTCTGGTATTGGCATTTTACCTGTTTGAGTAAAGTATAAACATTGCCTATCTTTCTATCCTTTTACCTTCCCCCATTTATAGTTGTCTTAAATATTTGCTCTAAATACATAGAAACCTCATCAGACAGTATTATAATTTTTGCTTCAACCATCAAACATAATTTAGAAAACACAAGAGGAAAAGGAATGCTTACTGTATTTACTGATATTTTTGCTTACTGTGTTTTTTCTTCCTTCTCAATATTCCGTGGTTCCTTGTTTTCTTTCTGTTTAGATAACTTTAGCCATTTTCTTAGGCTATATCTGCTAGCAACAAATCTCTTAGTCTTATTTCTTCTGAGACTGTCTTGATTTCTCCTTCATTCCTAAAGGATATTTTTGCAGATATAAGATTCTGGTTTGACACATCTTCTCTTTCAGCACTTGAAAAATGTTGTTCCTTCTTTTTTATGCTGAGTAATCACTGCCTTACTCCTGGGTGAAGGTAGGTGTCCAGGCTTCCCACTTCGTCTCTGTTGACACCAGGGTTTGTAGAGGGGGTGAGGGTTGTTACCATCCAGTGGGAATGAAAGCCCTGGCCCCCTACTTGGCCTTCTCTGAAACCACCCTGGCATAGGGGTTGGGACAGCTCATCACAGTCCATGGTGGGTGGAGTGGAATTTTAGGCTTCCCAATCAGCCTTTGCTGATGGAGGTAGAGGTAGCACCAGTTTTTTCTGTATTGTTTGTCAAGAATAGACCGGTTATTGTCCAAAAATTTTCTTGCTAAGTTGCCCCTTTCCCAGTCCTTTGGCTAGAGAGACTAAATTTTTATTGGAGTCCTTTTTTAAAAAAAAAATCTGTGCCTGTCAGCATTTTCCATTTGCCAGCTTCTTCAGCTCCATGTCTGGGATATATGAGTTAAAAACAAAACAAAATGGGAAGTCACCGCTATGTCATCCTTCAAGTCCAAAGGTCCCTAGACTATCTACCTTGTCTTCACCTTTCAGAATCTTCCTATGATTATTTTATATATAATATCCAGGGTTTTCAGTTGTGCTTAGCAAAATGAATAAGGAAAAGTTCATCTAATCCATCTTTCCAGAATCAGAAGTCCCTATAAATTTCTTTTTAAAGTAAGTTGCAGGGAAGCGGCTGTGGCTCAATCAGTGGGGCTCCCGTTTACCATATGGGAGGCCCCGGGTTCGGTTCCCGGGGCCTCCTGGTGAAGGCAAGCCCGCCTGCACGGCGTGGTTGGCTGACCCAGCGAGCACAGGCAGCAAGGGGGGGATAAATGAATAAATAAATAAAAATCTTTAAAAAAAAAAAAATAAAAAAAAAATAAAGTAAGTTGCAGACATCTGTTATTCCACCTTTACATATTTCAGTATCTATCTCCTAAGAACAAAGACATTCTTCTGTATAGCCACCATGCCATTATTACACCCAAGAAATTTATCTTATATTATCTAATATAGGATCCATATTCAGATGACTTTAGTGGACTCCAAAATATTCTTTATAGCTGTTACTCCCCCGCCACCCTTACCCCATCCTGAATTCGATCCAGGATCATGCAGTGCATTTAGTTGTTTTATATCTTTTCATCTATAATACGGTCTCCTGTCCTTTTTTTGTTTTTCTGTTTTGTTTTGTCTTTCACATTGACATTTTTTTAGAGGCCAGAGAAGATAAATGAGTGAACAAAATAGTAAAAAATCTCTCCAATCATGAAGCTTGGATTTGATTGGAAGGATATAGATGACAAACAAAATAAGCATATTTTAAAAGTATGTTTATAGTATGTTATAGAAAAAAGTAAAGAAGGAAAGGGTGAATGTCAGATGGGAGAGACTTTCTTTACTATCTCTTCTAAAATAGTACTCACTGTCAATCTCTGTCCTCTTTTCCTGCTTTATCTTTTGTCTTTGTCAAAGCATATCTGTTCGGTATTATATATGAAAATATGTTTAAATTCTTTCTTCCCCTACTATAATGTAAGATCTACACAAACAATGGCTTTCTCTGTTTAAATCACAAGTGTAGAACAATGCCTGGCTTGCAGCAGTCCCTCAATAGTTGTTGAATGAATTCTCACTCATATGTTCACTCAGATCCTGTTCCTAGCATAATTCCTTGCACTCACTGGGACATCGGTAAATATTTGTTGATTTCATTAATACTCAGATTATATAAGAACCCATTTTGCTGAATAACTAATGTGAGCTTTTTATAATTTTCTGGGTTGAGAATGAGAGATGGAACACCCTCAGATCCTAGAATGCTTCTTAGCTGCCTTTCATCTTGGGGAATCTGGCTAGGCTATATGCAAGGGAGTAATCCAATTGTACCTTCATCTTCAATGTGATACAAAATGCTTTTTCTTTTAAGAAATGAACAACATAAAAGGAAAAATTGATTTCCCTTTCAAGCTATGGAGCTATTAAAGTTGAATGTCTTAGAGGTGTTACATTATCCCTAGATGAAAAATCCCCTTATTCTGCTTTCATGTTTTATTCTGTTGACTGTTACAATTTTATACTAGAAGTATTTATTTATTTTCCTATAACCCTAATCATCTTTCATTTTTATATTTTGACAGTGTTATTTACTCGTCTACTACACCAACTGGCGGAATGTCAAATCTTTTTTGACTTTTGGCTTAATCTGTCTATGCAACATGTATCTCTATGAACTGCGCAACCTCTGGCAGCTTTTCTTTCACGTGACTGTGGGAGCATTTGTTACACTACAGATCTGGCTAAGGCAAGCCCAGGGCAAGGCTCCTGATTATGATGTCTGATACCAACTTTCAGACTTTTACCTTGGCTTTGGGGGAAAAAGGAAGGGAGCATATCTTAACTGCCACTGTGATGAAGAAACTGTTCACCACAAATTAGAAGCTCTGCTTTCTTTCTCTCCAATTTTCCTTTTTATTTTAAATCAGCATGGCATGGTTGTGAACATGCAAGATCTGCCAGGCAAACACCTCTCAGAAGAATGTTGGCCCTGACATTATTCAGAGGAGGAGGGGGAGAAGGTGTCTCTCTGCAGGGCCATAACAGTGGAAGAACAGTCAGATACCATTGGAAGACTTGGCCAGCAGTCCTGATCCTTGCTGAAGAGTTCAATTCAAAATTATATGTGGCACTTAGTCTGAATACCAAGCAGGAACTCTACAACATGGGTTTGCCTTTGTGAGGCATTAATATAGACCAAATAAAAAGATGCTGCAGTAAATTGGAAAGTTTATATTTAAAACAAATGACTTGCTAACTGTCAGATTATTTGTACATTTACAGTACCATGAGTTTATACGGTCTAGAATGGTGCAGAATTGTTTTATTCTTTTTATATTTTTGCGTGAATCTTAACTCTGAAAATCACCTCATGTTATGAGAAGCTCATCTGATGAGCTCATCTTTGGAACATCACAAGTATTGAAAAGCCAGTGATGTTTATTTTCTTTCAAACCACTTTTGTAGTTTCTTTTGAAGTCCTTTTAAAAAATGATTCATTAGATAACAGCCATTGTTCCCTACACTTCAATCACTTGAGTACTATGTATACTATTATTTACTTAATATTTGTCTTTTAAATTTTAAAGTATTTTTAAAAGAAATTAATCTCTATTCCAAGTGAAACACCAGTATCAGTTTGCCGTAAATAAAAGTTTAACCACAAAATAAATAAAATTAAAATAAAACATTGTTATTAAATTTTTCACTAAATACTAATGCCTGTCGAGGCTCTGAATTATGGGGCCTGCTCTTTGTTGCAGTGAAAGAGAGGTGGTACTCAGCACCAAAGTAAGGCTTTCTCTCTGGGGTAATCAGGAAGAAAATTGTAAAGGGAATGACGTTCTCACTATGATTCAGCATTATTTAATTTCATGCTGTGTACCACTTAAAATCATCTTGTCTACCACCACTGGTGTGGTTCCTGTGCTATGGAAACACTGGACTGTATTAAAAGAATCAGAAATTGACTTTTCTCCCAGCAACTCTTATTTATTTTATGGCTTTGAGGAGTTTAGCACCTACTATCTAAGAGAACTTACTTGCTTTTTGATACCATTATACAGATAGCTCAAGCAGTTATGAATTAATAGTATAGGAAGCAGAGTGTGATTCTATTAGCAAAATTTACACTTCTCCAACTTGGCTTTGGAAGTCATGTTCATGAGTGATTTTCTTTTTTTTTTTAAAGAAAAGGTTCCAAACAAGGAATTCATAAGGTGCTGAAATTTCATATTATCCAGAAAGAAAAACAGTAGATTCATTAAATGGAATTCATGTTACTGGGCATATTTATTAAGTAGAAGAAATAATCCAGAGGGGAATGTGATCAATGAACTTCCGTGTTTGCCTGGACCAATATATGTTGGATATGACTTGAACTGTAAAATCTTGCTTGCCTAGAACCATTTTGTTGCAGTTTCCTTTTAGAAGAATGAGGCAAAAGAAGAACAATAAGCTTATGAGATCATGGATTTATTTAAAACAAGAAACTCCAATTCACCTCAATTTCTGTCTCTAACAAGACTACACAGAAATTATGTATAATCTGAGAGATACCTGAAGGTATCACATGATCCTAAATCATCAAAATAACATCGAATTATATACTTATAGAGCCAGAAAAGTGTAGTGGTTCAATTTGGAAAGGTTTTCTCAACTAATGGTTAAAACAAAAAGAGTTTTCTTGAAAATAGTAACTAGGAAGTTGGTATATTCTGTTTGTAACTTTGGTATACATATTGATATATTTTAGCTCTCTTACCAGTTTGATTCAGCAGCTACCTCCTTATCTTTGAACTGATAAGTTGTGTTTGGTGTTTCAAGAATACTTGAAAGCTCCTCACTAGCTATTTTTAAAGTCTTAATTTTTTTTTTCCACCAGCTGTTTTGAATAAGAGGATGTTTACATCTTAATGTAAAAAAATGAAAACAGGTGTAAATGTTTGTGTTTGTGTGTATGTGTGTGTGTTTAAGAGGCACTGGGGAATGAACCTGGGACCTCGTACATGGGAAGCAGGCCCTCAGCCAACTGAGCTACACCCGCTCCCCTGTAATGTTTTATGTATAGAAATGCTTTCATTTGTTACTTGCTGCCCTTATCTCAGAGTGTTTATATAGCTTTCCTGCTTCTATCATCTTGTTGCCAAAGAAACTGAATTTGGAAAGATAAATATTTGCCATGGATGTAAAGAAGTCCTTAGATTTTTTAGAAAGAATCACTTAGGCTTCTAATTTGTATGATATTTTTATCATGCATTTCATATGTACTTCTCCTTCTAAGACCAAGTCTGCATTTACCTCATCAAAATGATTTTGCAGTGTAGGGAAAGCAGTATTTGCCCTCATGTTATGGAGGAGGAAACCAAGATATACAGATATTAATGACTTATCTAAGGTCACACAGCTGAGCACAGGTAACTTCTTATCTCCTAGAGTGGAAAGTAATGAAGGTGACCAAGATTACATTCAGGAAATATGTCTGTTCTTGATAAAATCAAGGAATTGGGGGATTTTAGAATCAGTGAGTATAGGCCAGCTGCTGTCAATTTGAGTTGTATTTTATCTTTAGGTAGTTCTGAAATACTGCTTTTTCATTAAGATATGCTTTGCTGAATGTCTTAAGAGATGTTACATTATCTTATGAAACAAATCCCCCTTTTCTGCTTTCATATTTTACTGATACTTTCATTTATATCCTCAAAGTAATTGCAGTTATTTGCTTGCTTTTTCTGTATTTGTCTGTATTTATACAAAAGAATTTGAAGAACATACTAAGAAAAGATGTATACAATGATGAATAAAATATGAACAGAAAGGGGAGAAAAACAAGATCAATGAAAATGAAAGGAAGGGTTTCTCCATTAGGGAGACTTTTTCCTGATGAATTCTAGCAAAAAAAAAAAATGTTCTCACTTAGAGTTCTATGAATGAACAAAACCCCCAACACATTTGCATAGTATGATTGTGCTTCGGATTTTTAACTTGTACCAGCTTTCAAAGGTTTCCATTTCAAAGTGATTTTGGTTTTGGTATTTGTGGTTAATAGAGGATTTAGTTCTCATAGGAGGAATTCTTATCTTAAGCTAAAAACAAGTATCTGTTTTAAGCTTTTATATCCTTTTGAGACAAATGCTTTCAGACATGAAGAATCTTTACCCAGTTATGCATTTTTATAAAATATTAAGTGAAATGTGCTGTACCTGGATTAGCACATTTATTTTTCTTTAAATATGGTACTTTTCACAGTGGAACCTAGTCTGGAGAGATGCATAGACCATTTTTGTTATATCCTGTCTGGAATCCCATTAGATTCCTGATTTGTCCAGGCTCCACGGAGATCAGAGATTTGTCATGTGACCCTTATCCTCTGTGTCACAGAAGTGCCTCATCCTAAGGTTAGGTGCCCTCCCAAAAGCCAGTTATTTGACCTTTATTTTAAAAGGATTACTAAGTAACTCAAAGACCTACCCTGAGTTGTTGGATTTCCAAGGGACACGACAAAGTGTGTGCGTGTGTTTGTATGTGTGTCTGTGTCTTTACCTTTCTTTGTGTTCCTGTTTTAACAGACTTTTTGTTCACTTTAAGAGCTATAGATCTCTCTCCAGCATGGTACACCCCCCTCCATCCCTCCCTATTCCCCACAATCTATCCTCTAACATCTTACCCTACCCCCCACCCCCACCCCCTTCTGGGAACCCAAGAGCATCCACCCCCTCCCTTTTCACACACCCCACAAATATGTTTTTGGCCACACACCCTGGTCCCTATCCACACCCCAGATCCTGCCCAGCCCTGCCCTGACATCTCTCAGGTGCCCCTCTGGTGTTGTACAAATCTAAGATATATATGTATAGATCAATTACTCAAAGGAATGTTGTGGTAGTCTGAGACTGTATGTACCCCAGAAGATGTCCTTAGACATCCATTCCTGTGGGTATAAATCTATTTTAGGTGGGAACTTTCTTTTGATGAGATCACTTCAGTAGGGTGTGACCCAGGGTGGGTCTTAATCCGTTTACTGGAATCCTTTATAAGTGGGATGAATATACAGAGAAAAGAAGCTACAGAGACAGAGAAAAACCTCCAGAAGCTGAAATCAATGGAACCCTGGAGAGAAGAAAGCCACAGAAGCAGAAAGAAAGCTGGAAGAAGCCAGAAGCTGAAAGCAATGGAGTCCAGACCCCAGAGAAGAAGGCAGAGACCAGCAGATGCTGCCATGTGCCTTGCCGTGTGAGAGAGTTGTCCAGGATTGCCAGTGGCCAGGCTTTGGAGAGAAGAGTATCACCTGATGGGCCTTGAATTGGGCATTTTCATGGCCTCAGAACTATAAGCTCATAAGTTAATAAAGCCCCATTGTAAAAGCCAACCCATTTTTGGTATATTGCCTTGTCAGCCTTCAGCAAACTAAAACAAATGTGTACAAGAAATGAAGAGGCACAATAATATTGTCTGACAAATCCAAACATGAAAACCTTTGAAAGGAGGAATGAAATGCTGGGTGACATCCTTTAGGGTACATGAGCTACCCTGTAGATACTGAGAGATCAGAATGTAAACAATAAGGACTTGATTGGAAATAACCCAAAATCAATCACAAGAGGGTTATGGCATTGAGACATATGGCATGAGACCTGACATGCAGAACCCTCCACGCAGAGGTTAACATGGCTGCAAAAGGGCCCCCTCCTTTCCCTGGGTCACCCTAGGTACATTACCCAATGGGAGGCCCTCTAATACCAAAGCTGAGACATGGGCCACCTCCTACACCCCGGGGAGCATTTTGGGCTTCAGCCACTGCCTCCACCTCCACCATTTGGACAATCCAAATGAAGAGAACCCCCAGCTGTGGTCACAGGCTGTGGCTATTTCCATCTTAGAAAAGGTGTCGAGCTATATTAAGTTCTGAAGGTTTTTCCTGCCCAATCCTGTTCCCTCCCCTTTTATATTTCATTCACATTACCCCCAATATACCTCCTGCAATCCTAATTTTAAAAAGTTACAGCTATAATGGAGTGTAGAATAAAAAAACAACTTACTTTGAAAGCAGTCACCACTCAGACCAAATTGAACAGCTATCCTTACCACAAAGTACAGGTCACTCCTCAGGGTGCATTCTTTATCCATGGTTAAGGCTTCTTTGCATTTCTCTGCTTTGTTATCTCAAAGGAAATGGAGTATTTTACCAAAAAATTCTGTGGTAAAATCAAACCTGATATTTGGTTTAAATTGGCTTTAGTATGATCTCTGCTAAAAGTTAATAAAAGAGACCCTCCACATCCAAAGATTATGAATGAGTTTGTGTATAAAGGTCCTGTCAGCTGAGAATCTAACTTCTGGTATTATTTATTAGGATTAGAGGTATCTGCCGCTGCTGTTGGATGCTGGCAGATTGCAGCCTCCTGTTTGAGCGCTGAGCTTTTCAAAGAGAAATGGTATCTATGGCTACCACACTTGTAACATGTCTTCCTTGAGTGGCCAAGCTTTCTAGTTTATTTAGCAGACAAAATCACATCAAAGCACTGCGTGGTTGGAAGCCATGTGGTTTGTATCCTTGCTCGCTAACAGTGAGCGGTGCTGACATGTGCACACAGCTTTCTTCAGCATTGGCAGTGCCTGGTGTATAGTACATAGCCTCAGCACAATTGGGAGCTTTCGGAAATTCAGGAGACAACAGGTTTAGTTCTCAGAAAGTTCCTAAAATCAGTACCCTAGCTTTAGGAATATTTCCCCAAGTTTCCATGGCAACAACTGGCATTTTCTGCCCAGCCTCACCCACAGTTCACATTTGCACTTTTCTCCTTCGTCCCACAGCACCGTGATACAAGTGTCACCCAGCAGAAAGCACATTCAGGCTCCATCTGGCAATAGGAAACAGGATTCACACATTCCATTTCTCATTTGGTTCTGGCGGCCCCTTCCCAGCTCTGCTTTGGTTATTTGCCTACTTTGTGCCAATGCTTTTCTTTGTGGCTGAGTTGTCAAGGACATTGCCTAAAGGTGAGAAAACCAGTATTTTGCACTTGCATTTTGAATTCCTCCAGTGCCTCAGACTAATCATATAATAATGCTATTGAGTACCTTTTGTGGGCCAGTACTAGGTCCTCTTACATAGTTAATCTTGTGAAAGCTTGTGAGGGAGGCCCTCTCTCATTTCCAGTTGAGGAAAAAGACACCAAGAAGTCATGGAACTTGTCCTTTGTATGGTGTCACACTATTAAGTGGTGGATGTGGGGTGGTTCAAACCTGGGATTCAGGTTGAAACGATTCAAAAGTTGGTGCTCATTCTTCTGTGCTGCAGTGCCTCTAGGAAAGCAAGTTCTTAATCGGTGTGTGTATGTGTATCACTGGAAACAACTGAGCTGTTATAGCATCTGTGAGCACAGATGAAGCAAGCATGGAGGGGGAAATGACTATGTATACTATTCAACAGACTATCATCCTTCCAGAAAGTTTTCTGTTTTATAACTGAAACACCCAAGGCTCAGAGTTATCCTACTTGACCACAGTCACAAGCTAACCCAAATGATGGCACCAGGATTCAAATCCAGATCGCTAACGCAGTGCCCATGCCCTTAACCACTGTTTAATAATAAGTAAGCTAGATAACTTGGAACTATCCTGAAATATATATTGGATATATATTCAAATAATGTACATTACTCTCTTAATAAAAGAGATTGGGTCAATTCTAACTGCTAAAGTATAGATGTCCTAACCTGAATAAAATAGTTTCCTAAAACTCCTGCATTTATAAATGTACATTTATAGATGGCTGCAAGAGGTACTGTGAACCTTAGGTGTGTGTCTTAGATGTTAGGGCAAAGAAGTATGAATTCTGTTATTTAAAGTAAAACTAACTCATGATGTAATGGATTCTGGATATAGAATGTTGTAGCTTCATTAGTGATCCATGTGTTACATATTTACTTTTCCTAGCAGAAGGCCAGAATGGATGAGTTCTTTGATTTGAAGTTTCATGAGAATTCTGCTTTAAGTGTCCCTCTATCTGAAAACACTAAACAAAAAATAGGAGGTAACTATTTACAGTATAGAATAGTGATCAAGAGTTTGGATTCTGGAGCCAACTCCCTGGCTCTCCCTTCTAATACTGTGACCTCAGGCAAATTATCTAACCTCTCTGCCTCAGTTTCCTCATGGGTAAAATGGAGAAAATAATAGTCCCTTTTGACAAAGCATTGTTGTGAGGATTAAATGAGTCAATATATGTAAAGCACATAGAACAGAGATTGGCACACAGCAAGTGCTATGCAAGTGTTTGCTAACATGTTGTCTTTCTTGGTCTTATTATTATTTCAAAGGTAATAAAAGTCTTTTAAATTGCAACTGCTCCCAAATGTAATTAATTATTACACATAACTTTTCAGAAATCACCAATTAAGTGGTGATCCTGTTGAAATATCTGCCAGGCAGGTGCCCTGCACTGGTGGTCTCTTGTGTGCAGATTTCTGAGTGGGGCACAGAGGGGACAGGGGGCATTCAAAGAGAGGAGAAGGGACTTGAGGGAACTCACAGTTGCCAAATATCTGCTGTCTATCAGGTGCTTTACATACTGAATGTTATAAAAGCTGAACAAAATCCTTCTGGGGAAAGTAAACAGGATTCTGTTTTCCAGTATCACCCCACTTGGAAGTGGTAGGCTGTGCTCTCCAGGGACTGGAGCACTGTTGAACAGGGAAGGTGCCTGTGGGAGCCTTGTCCAGTATGGCACTAGCATTTGAACCCGTTGCACTTCACTTTCAACATTCTAATCTAATTGTAATCTAATCTGTTGGGTGCTCTTGGATAGCAGCTGCCCTAGTGCCCACCTCTCTGGAAGGGTCCAGCAGTAGTGTCTGCCAGAGGCCCTGTGAGTGTGTGAACCTTAGTTCACACGTGGTCTGTGTTATCAGTGGGAAGGCAGGAGGTGGGGGTAAGCAGACAGCAGCTGTCAACCTGCAATATTGTATAGATCCTGGAGGTGTGAGAGGTGTAGGCACTCTTAAAATATACAGATGCACACAAGACTTAAAAAGATTAATGGGTGACCACCAAACACAACAGAACAACCCTTGTGAACCAAGAGGGGAGTACCACTATAGCAGAATCAAAGTGGAGTAGCAAATTGGAAAACTAGTCTAAGGATAATCAGAGACGCTGACAAAGTAGAGATTCCAGGCAAGTACAAGTTAGAAATTGACTGAGCAAAAAAATAGTGAAGAAACTCCTAATGGATTCCAGTGTAAATTCTTTAAATTCATGGCCCTAATAGATCAACAATATGAAAGAGACCCTGGCGGTGAATTTGCTCTCACCAAGTGAGGAGGTGGCTCAGTCCAGCTCTCTGGAAACCGATGGGCAGGTGAGGTTTTGGGGGCTGGAAGTCCAGCAGGACAGAATGCCTGCCTACCTGAACCTCAACCCTAGATGAATCCTTTTCCTTCTCTTTATGGTCCTTCTCCCCTTTCCTTTGTTTTTCTGGACCTCTGCTTGCTCTGTGAAACTGAATTGATCTCCCCTACTCCTCCCCACTCCATGGATCAGGGACCTTGATGGGAAAGGACTTCTGGCCTGGCTGCCATGCATGACGGCTGCTGCTGGTTTGGTGTCTGCAAGAGGACAAAGCAAGGACTGTTTCTGACTGGTTTGAAGGTGATCTTCCCACAAATCGCCCTTAGCACCATGCGTTCACCTCATTTGTTTGTTTCTTTGGCTCTAAAATCTTAAAGTCTCAATTAGATAGTGTTTATGCTTGTACCATACATGTGGTCTGGCACTTGAAGGTTGGATAGAGAGTTCAGAAATATTTAGAATCAGAGACTGCGAGAGGAGGAAGCAACCTCAGAACCCAGCTATCCAGATGTCCTCAGTCAGTTTTGTTTTTGGTAAAGTGGTGACCTTGCAAGTGGGAAGGAAAGAAGGGCAAGAGGTCCATAAATATTATATTTTTCATCTCAAGACAGAGAGGAAAACCACCAAAGGGCTTTTTAAAAATCCGAAAGCATAAGAAAAGCATACTATAGTAATTGGATCTCTTCTTGTCTATTGTCAACCTTGAGGAGTGGTAAGCTTTCTGTTCCTGCCAAGATCATCAGTCTCCAGCCTGATGACAGATGGCACAGAAGAGCCTATGGGCAAGTACTATAGTTCTCATCCCTGAGTACCAGAGCATGCTTGGAGGACGCAACTGTTCTTTCTCCTACTGCCTCCTCGTGGGAAGAGGCACGAGTGTGACAATGTATGTGGAGGCTCTTTACACCCTGTGAAGTTCATCCAGGTGGAGGGTAGTATTCTCTGGTCTGCTTCGGCCCCTCCCCTCGCCCCTATGCTGTCCAGCACCCCAGCCCTTCCGCCTGCCCTGTGCCAGGGATGGTGAACTCTCTGGTGGAGCCTGGCCTGGCCAGTTCCCTTCCCTCTAAAGAGTGCCTGTCCTGCACTTGTTCTCGTCAGTGTGGAGCTGTGTTAATTTAGAAAACTTCAAAAGCTGCAGGTTTTCAGGGAGTGATTTTCCCTGCCATTGTAGTTCTTTTTTGTTGAAGGAACAGTGAGAATCTGCTCCTCACCACTTTCAAACACTATATCCCTGTGCCCGAGAATGCCTCCTGCCATGCAGTGACATGGGCTCAGCCTCTTTCTCCCGGCTCTGAGAAGCTCATTTTCTGGGATTTAACTCATAGCCAGATTGCAGCATACGGGAAAACACCCGTATTTCATCGTGTAAAAATACAACTCTGAACATCATTTAACTATATGCCACTGAAGTGATACTTTTGAAAACGTTCTGTAAATGTATTTACAGGTACCTGGTGAATATTTAGCTTCAGCTTCCCAGGTGCACCAAGATTCACTGTGCCTTCTAATTTTTTGCCAATGCCACACTGCAGTCAAATCACCAAGCTGGCTGAAGTTTGATATTAGTGATGTCGTCAGTGGGCACTGAGGTGGTGTTTAAACTCTCGCCATATGTCAGTGGCACCTTTTCTAAAGAAAGTTTTGCTCATTAGTATTCTAGGTATAGATATGCTTTTGGAAAACAGTGTGACCCTCTAGGGGAGAAAGAAATATGTTCTCTGGGATTAGCTCCGTGAAGATGGGGAAGGGAAGGCTTATGAAGGTTTTGAGCTCCCTTCCTTTGGTGCACTGATGTGCCATGTGTGTGTGGCTTCGTCATGCCTCCTTGAGGGCCTAGTCTCTGCTAGCCACAGCAGGGCGGGAGTTCTTCAGGAGTTGAAACCAAACAGCCCCTCCAGTTTCTCCTTCCTGACCATTTGGTCTCCTTTTCTAACTGATGTACCCCCCAGCCTGAAAATTTCTCACACTCTTAGCTGTATAAAAGTACATCTTGCATTATGCCCATTTGGAGCCCTGATGGCACCCCTTTTCGTTGGAGCAGGAAGCCTGCCATATCTGTGGCCATATCCAGGGCTGCCATATCTGTGGCCCCATGTGGCCATTCCTAAAAACCAACATTCATGACATCATTCAGGGCTCCCATACCTCACCCCACTACCAATACCTTGAGCCCTCTGGTTTTATTTCCTGAACCCAAATATAACTCTGCAATCAATGGGTGCAGCAGGCAGGGACTGCTGAAATGGGGGTCCCTGCCGCCTCTGCCACCTTTCCCTTCCTCGTAGGGGAAGAGGAGTCCCAGACCTGCATGGGCTTTCAGAGAAGGCAGGCCTAATTTGACTCTCATCTCTGCCAGTGACCAGCTGTGTGTCTTAAGCAAATAGCTCGACCTCTCTGTGCCTCAGTTTTATCATCTGTGAAAGAGGCAGCTGGGAGGATTAATGAGAATATGTTTGTATGATGCTTATCCCAAGGTCTGGAGTGCAGAGAGTGCTCAATAAAAGGTAATCGTCATCACTTGCTATCCAGGTCAAATCTCAGTTCACCTCTGGTGTGGGTCCCATCCCCTCCCACCTCCTTGGATCCTTTCAATTATCTGTGTTCTCACCTTTGTTTTCAACTTTCCTTCCCTTGGCATATAAATATGCTTGGCTCACCTGTTTTAAAACATCCTTCCCTTGACCCTGGACCTCTTCCAGTCCCAGCCTCAATCTCTCCTCCCCTTCACTCCTGGTCTCTTCATTCCTCGGTCTCCTGTACTCAGTCCAGTGAACTGATTGTTGCTAAGTTCACCGGTATCCTCCCAACTGCCCACCACAATGAGTTCAGTCTTCATCCAACATTATCTCAATAGCATTTTAAGCACTTCCTTTAAACTCCCCTAAATCCCCCAGCTCTGTCCTCTTACCTCTCCGACTGCCCCTTCTGAAGTCCTTTTTTTAAAAAGATTTGTTTTTATTTATTTCTGGCCCCACCCCACCCCTTGTTGTTTGCACTTGTTGTCTGCTCTCTGTGTCTGTTCATTGTGTGCTCGTCTCCTCTTTAGGAGGCGCAAGGAACCGAACTGGGACCTCCCATATGGGAGGGAGGCGCTCAATCGCTTGAGCCACCTCTGCTCCCTGCTTGTTGTGTCTCTCATTGCATTTCATTGTTGTGTCTCTTCATTGCATCATCTTGTTGCATCAGCTCACGGCACCAGCCTGTCGTGTTAGCTCATTGTCTTGCTTGTCTTCTTTAGGAGGCACCGGGAACCAAACCCAGGACCTCCTGTGTGGTAGGCAGGTACCCAACTGTTTGAGCCATATCCGCTTCCCTGAATGTCCTTTACCAGCTTCTCTGTTTGGCTCAGGCTGCCAATCTCAGCCCTCTTCTCTCTTTACTCTACATATTCTTTCTAAGTAATCACATTTTTTTCTCTCTGGTTTTATCTACAATCTTATAACAGAAGACTTCTGAATCTCTTTCTGCAACTAGACATTGAGTTGTCCTAGGTTTTGCCTTTTCTTTATCTGTGCATATAACTGGTGAAAAATCACTTGTCTCTCCCCTGTTCCCCAGCTCTACTCTTCCAGCAGAATTCATGCTCTTAGTCTCTCACCCAACTATTGGAGAAGAATTGTACATCATTTCTGATTTTAATTTTGTACTGTTTGTCACATCTGCCTCCATAAAATCTTTCCATGGCTACCTACCACCTGTAGGACAAATTCTAAATTCCAAAGCACAACATTACTGAGTCCATGGTTTGATTCCCACCTGCTTTTCTAGCCCTAGCACACCTCCTCCCAGCTCCTGCTAGGCAGCTTCAGAACTTGTGCCCCTTCCTTGCTCTCTCTCCCTGAGGGTATACCCTTTCTCTCTCCTCCTGCTGGAATTCTGGAATGCCGTAGAAACCCAGATTAGCTTCTCTCCTGAGGCCTGGACTTCCTCCATGTGACTTGGCCCCAGCCACAGGAGGCTGAGCCAGAGGTGGATGGACCTCTCAGAGTTTCTTTCGAGGATCCATATGAGAGAGACGGGGTGGGGGTGGGAGGGGCATGAGGTTTGTAAATGGTAGAGCTCTACCGCTGTGGTTCCCAAAAGTGCTGGTCAAATCAGTATTATCTGAAAAACTTCAATTCCCAGCTCTGCTGAACCAGTCTCTGCAGTTAGAACCTGAGAAACTTGTATTTGTTTTTAGTTCTTTAGTGACTCTGGTTGCTCAGATCTGGGAACCACAGTTCCAGAAGGAAAAATCCCGTTATAATATGGTACCTGGAAATCTGCATTCCTACCCAGGTCTGGATGGCCAACTGCTTGGTTTCTTTCCAATAAGCCCATCTTGTTTCTTTCCAATAAGCCCATCTTGTTTGCTCATGATGGCTTCTGCTGTTTGCAGCCTAAAGATCTTATGGCATCTGTCTGGCTGTCTCTTCCCCTAGACCAGGTTGGGGCGGGGGGGCAGGAGTTGTGTGATCATTCAGAATCTTCAGGTGTCTTTCTCAAACTACCAACCCTCCTCAAACCTGCCCCACTCTTGCCCGTTCCTGAGTCCTTTCACAACAGAGACTGATTCGTGCTTGCTCCCTTGCAGCATGGTGCCTTGCACATACTAAGCACTTGGCAAATTCACGTTGAACTGCAGGAGGTTAGCACGGAATACTAGTGTAACAGGAAGACCTTGGTTAGCAAGCTGTTGTGCCTCTGAATGGACTCGGTTTGCAGGATTCTCACCTGAGAAGTTAGACAAAATCCCACTCAACCATGTTGTCATTGTGCTGGCAATGATCTTGGTCTAAATCTGTGGCAAAGCATCTGTGATGGCCACATAGTATGCCAAGATGGGGAATCTGTGGGTCCCAGAGCCTCAAACATTCTCATTTCTAAAAGATTAAAAAGCCTCTTGCTGCAGAAAGCACAGATAGGACAGCGCCCCCGTGTGGTAGGGACATGTGTGTGCTCGGCAGGCGGGCCTTGTACTGCTCCCCCACTCAGGGGCGGGGCTCTGAGGCTCCCTCCCGCAGCACCCCACCAAAGGCTGAGAACACTGTTCTTTGGAACAGGACCAGGCTCGGGCACCCTGGTCCTAGCCACAAATCAAACCAGGACACATTACCAGTGAAAGTGTTTAATAGTTAAATTATTTAAATAGACTTTTCAATTTCCATGGGAAATCATAATCGTATCGTGTTTGCAAGAGCAGGAATAAAAAGAGTGCACACCCCTTAGAGGGAACGAAGAGCTGGCACTGCACGTTGTCAACAGACATTGCTGGGATGAGGAGGGTTGGCCCACGAGGCTGGGGGACCATGTCCAACAAAGGGAACGCGGGTGAACTCAGCACACACTTTACTCAGGTTGGAAGCATAACAAAAACTCAACAGCACTGGCAGCAAGATGGAGGGGCAGGGGGCTGGATAACAACACTGTGGCGGAAAGCCATCCCCTCGCGACAGGCTGCAAGGGGGACAAGGCGGAACTCAGAGTGCAGCGGAAGCACGGGACAGGGTCAGGCTCGGCAGTTTTAGGTTCCTGCGCTTTCTTTTCAGAGCTGTGTTCAAATCTGAGTGGGAGTTGGTGGGTGGGGAGTAGGGGGAGGAGCTGGTGTCCAGTGAGAGGTGGCAGAGGTGGGCATCAAAGTGATGTTTCAGCAGCTGTGCTTTAAGCTCTGTTGGAGGCGAGAAGAATTCTGCCCTGAGAATCAACGAAAAGATCTGGTTGCAGGCCCTAAGGATTTTGTTTGAATATACCTCAGTGTTAGAATATTACTTCAAATACAAATGCCTCCCTCATAGGCTATAAAAATGGAATTCTTTTTCACGAATTTCTTTTTGCCCCTCACCCCAAAACAAAAACTAGACAAAACAAAATTTCTACTAGCTTGGCCGCGTGGATGCCTAAGTGGGGCTCCGCTTGATCCCCTGTCCTAGCTTGCAGGTGGAAGGCAAGGCCACTGCCCCTTCCTTGAAGCGGGGGCTGCACACTGCCTCCAGGCTGAGGGATCTGGAGCGAGCCACCTGCATCTCAGCCAGCTGAGAAGGCCAGGCAGGGCTGGGCTTCCTCACAGACCCCCACATGCCAGCAGAGGGCCCAGGAGAGGTAGGTACAGCCTCTCTCCCGGCAGCAAACATCTGCCAACTTGGAGCGGAAGGCGGCAGAGTGACCAGGTTGGAGCCACGTTCCTTGGTTCTAACTTAGCCTCGGATGGGAAAGAGCTTTTTGTTTTCTTCTTATCATTCCGACTGCATTTTACTTAGGGAAAAACTATGTGTTTGAGTGTGTGAGAGAGCTGGGGTAATGTGTCCTGCTTCCTATTTAAACTGAATATATGGTACTGCAAAAGGACACACCGACTGCTCTGGCTGTACCTGGAAGAACCGAAAACTGCCAAATCTGAAGAGAGGCAAACAGGCATCCTGCATGAGAGCAATTCCATAGCGCGCGCGCACACACACACACACACACACACACACACATACCCCTATACCAACATACATACAGGACAAATGAGCACAAACGCCCACTGTGCACAGCTGTTTTCTAATATAGAGAATTTACAAAATATAGAATTTGGTATATCTGTTAGATCTCCAAGGTTTTCAATAATACAAAATAAAAAATACAAAAAAGACAAGTGGGGCTCCCTACCCACCCCTCCCCATGGCACCCTGCTGACATGTTCCTCATTTGCTGTGAGTCTCTTACACGCATACAACTAGCATAGTCTAAAGAAGGGCACAGAAAACTTTTTTTGTTTTATTTAATAAATATTTTCTTTTTTCTCAGAACCACCACTCCTTGTTTGGAGTCCTCTTGCCTCCCCCTTGCAATTAGTTCTGCTTCTCTCAAAGGGACACTGTGCGTGTGAAGGTCTGGAAGGGGGACAGCAACGAAGGCTACAGTCCTTCCAAAGATAGCACTCCTGCCCCCGACCCCTCCGTGGAGCATGGGTCGCAGCCTCTGTCTGAATTTTAAAGGCTCTTACCCAGAAAAGCAGAACCCTTCGAGACCCTAGATTCCCCTAGGCCAGAGTGGTGCCCGCCCATCCGAGGCTGAGACTCTCCCTCAGCCCTGCCATGGTGTGCTGGACTGCAATGCGCTGATAAATGCTCCAGCAGCTCCTCTCCACCCGTGCAGCAGCACCCACCAGAAAACTCAAGCTTCCGATCGAGTCTGTCAGTCTTCTACAGAGGGAAGCATCTTTGGTCAGCTTGGTGCTTGCAGGATGCCGGCACCCCGGGGCCCGTGACGGAGGCTGCTGCCTACCAGCCAAGGCAGAATCTGCTTCTGGAGTCAAAGTGGAAACTCTCACCAGCGTGGTCATGTGGGCCAGAGCGCAAGCTTCCCACCTGCCCACCTGGCACACAAAGAAGCTGTTTCCATCGCTGGGAGGCCAGGCTGCCTGGCATCATTGGCCAGCAGCTGCTAACTGAGTGGGGGCCCCCCATTGAGGAAGTAGGTCATCATCTCGCCTTTGCCCTTGACCTTGACTACACCCCGGCACTCCAGCTGGTACGTGTTGGCGGCCAGCACCTGGTACATGTCTGTGGTGACCTGAGGAGGCAAAGGAGATAGGAGAGACTATAGGTGGCCTGAGCCAGGAACCTGCTGTCAGGGCAGAGCCACCCTGTGACCGCCCAATGCCTGACCCAGAAGGGGGGCAGCTCCTTTACCGCGGGGGCTCTGGGAACTGACCCATCTATGGAAGAGCCTGTTAGCAATGAGAAAGCTGATGGCCGTTAGCACCTCCTCTCTGATATGTGCCTCACCGTGCTATGTCAGTGCTACTCAAAGTGTGCTCCACAGACAGCAGTCCGTAGACTGTGTGTCATCTGTCCCTAATGAGATAAGTACAGAAACTGAGAATGTGTGCCCAGAAACTCTTACAGCAATCTGACATTGTTGTAATACCCAAGTATATACTCGGTGGCTTTCACAAAAGTATCAGTCCATGGCAGATCAGAAATATTTTTAAAAACTGGATTTTACCACAGATAGGTTCAAGAACCACTGCTTATCTCCTTTAACCTTTCTATGGGGGTAAGTACTATTATAATCCTCAGGCTTAGAAACCTAACGCACTTGCCTGAGATTATGCAACTAATAAATGGCAGAGCCTGGATTCAGTTCCGGGTTATGTTGCCTGTCTCTGTTTTAGTTCTTGGATCAAAGCACTCACAGGTGGCTTCATTACTTGTCTGCTACTATTGCATGGTGGAGGGAGACACAGTCCAGACAAAGGCCTCACAAGATACTCCAAGGACCATTTCTGAGTGCAGTTAGAGCTCCCCTGCCCCCAACCACCCCCATGGGGCGTGTCCTGGTGGAGCTTAGCCCTGAGGGGGCCCGGGAAGAAGGGGGCCAGGAATTGCTGGGTGGGCTGCTGTGAGGTGACTATGCTTTGATGTTAACTAGGTTTCGTGAATGGTAAAGCCCTGTGTGAGTGTGAGGCGCTGGGTTTCTGCGGTGATTGCTGATAGAAGCCCTCGTTCCTGTCCGAGGCTGTCTTCATGAGGAGGGTAAGAGGTTCTACCCCCCTCTCCCCATCTTTCCTCAGGACCCCCAGTTCCCACCTGGCTGTTCTATCTCCTCTTGGCACAGGGATGAAGGTGACAAAGGTCATTTTGACCAAGCACCTCAGACAGCACCCACAAGCCAGCCAGCCAGACTGATCTGGCCAGAGCCTTTGCTTAACAGTCCCTCAGGGCTGAGAGAAGTTGGGGACATTTAAACAGTGTCAGTCTGGGCAAAAAAGAGCCTTATTCCGTGTAATATTTTGGGTAATCTAAGCACCTCTTAAAATATATGTATATATATATATATAAATAACATTTTTGTAAGCAAATACACATATATGCATATATATTTATATATCATTTTGCAAATGTTTGTATGTATTGTGAGAATTTTGATTTTTACCCATAATAATAAAAAAATAAAAATAAAAAAAAAAAAGAAAAGCAATGGCTTTCAATGAAAATTTTCCATCAGCACATTAAATATTATTCTTTATCTGCAAAAAAAAAAAAAAAAAAAAAAAAAAATAGCACAGTTGGTATATGGGGACACCTGAGACCAGGGGAGCAAAGTGACCTTCCCACAGCCTCACAGGGGCATGTGGGGAGCATGTGGCGAGCCCAGAACCAGAGCCCAGGCCAGGGTCAGACCAGAGCAGGAAGCATCAAGGAGGGCCTGAGAAAAACAAAAGCAGCTGAAGAGTAGCCTAGGAACCAAAAGCACTAGCCGCAAAGGACGAAGAGGGGAAAACGTTTGGTTCTCTGCCAGTCCCTCGGCTTCAGGGGCTAATAGAGTCACCATCCCAGGGACCAGCAGCCTTGTCTGGTTCTCCTGGAAAACAGTCTCTCCTGAACCAGCCCTTGAGTACTGGGGACTCCGTGTGGTTAAGATCCTCCTCCTCCCATGGTGTCGTGTCCGCTGTGTGCGCCTGGGTTGAGAGGCTCCCTGTTAGCCCTCCTGGCTTGACACCAGCAACCAGGCCTGCCCCCCACCCCCACATTCCTTCTCGTGCCCAGGAGAGAGCTGTGCATGGGGCTGGGGGTCTGGCACACCATCGTGCTCCTCGAGGTTCTAAGCTATCAGGACCAGCGGGCCCACCGCTCTTGAATTTGGCTGCAGAACTTCTGACTGGGGCACACGGTGGCCTACCCTGAAGGCCTCTTGGCATCCGAGGCGGGTGGCAGAGGCTCCTGCACTCACCTGGATGCGGTCGGGCACGCCGGTGCTGTCCATGCGGCTGGCCACGTTCACCGTATTGCCCCAGATGTCGTACTGGGGCTTGCGAGCCCCAATCACCCCAGCCACCACTGGGCCTATATTGAGCCCTGCAGGGGACAGAATTCAGCCACGTTCATCAGGGTCCAGACCAATTCCTGCCTTGCTCGCTGTCACTGTCACCGCTGCCTCGACATACTGGAGGGCCTCCATCGGACTCCTAACTGGGTCTTCCTAAGAGGGTCTTCCAAGCCTCTCCTATCAAATGCTTGCCAATTCCAAACAACAGGGGCTTTTTCAAACATCCACTGCTCCTGTGTTCTCACCATTCAGTTAATGTTCAGCTCCTCCAAGTCCATCCCCTGTGACTTAACCAAAATGGCCCTCTGCAAGGTTTCCAGTGACCTCTTGTATAATCCAATTGTCTTTTCTTGGTGGCATTTTACCTCTCTCGGTGGAATTGCAAGTTTTCACCATCACTTCAGACAATATACAAGAACTCGCCATTTCCTACTTCCTCGCTCCTGTTTCTTTCAGCAGCCCCACAATTCTCAATCTTAGAACCTAGCTCCTCGCCCACCTCCCTGCTCCATCTCTTCCCTCTGCAAGTAAGCCTGCTCTCTGGGGACCTTTGAGCTAGGGCAGAGGTGCTACAGTGACCAAGCTCCGGGAAGCCACACTGCCATCTCTCTCCTTGCGCTTCTGCTCTTGCCTGTCCAAAGAAACACTGGGCAATCCTGCCTCTGAGCCTTTGCTGATCTGCTGCTCCCACCTCAAGTGTCTTCTCTCCTGGTTAAACCCTGCCCTAAGCATCTGGCTCAAGCCAACGTTCTGGACCCCGGCCCTAAGCCCCAGGGTGTTCCCTCCTATTACATAAACTGTCCAGCTCACACTGGCCTTCGTGAAGCCTCACTGTTGCTTAACCTTTCTTGCATGTGAGAGGTAGGACTACAGACACAGTAGAACCCCCAAATCAGCAATATCACCAGTCCTCCAGCATCTTCCCTTCTCTTTGGACCTTTTAAGCCATATGCAGCTTTTTACCCTAAATGCTATCACCAGGAAGAACTGTCCACCCCACTGACCAGACCGAGCTCTCAGTGGATTTTGACCGTTGCTAGAAGCCAAGTCCAGTGAAGACATTTTTCCCAGCAAGGCTCCATGCTGCCTGCCTACCCAGCTGTTATCTGCTATTGCTAGATTCTCTCACTCAAACCCCAGTCAACAGAGCTTACAAGAATACATACCAGGAGAAAAATACAAATCAAGAGTAGGTGAGAAAGATGCATTGGAAGGAAAATAAGAATGACAACTTACACAAAGCCAAGCATGGAGTTAATATACAAATTAGGCTGCACATTAGCGAACGCAGACCCCAGTGGGCTCTAGTCTGGACTTTCTGGCAGCCAATGCAGTGAAAATCCACAAAACATTGTGCACATAGGATAAAACCAGCCAGCTCCTTCAGGGAAAGCACAATTCCTGGCACTGAGGCCAGAAAGAAATGCCTCCTGAGGACACCGATTACAACACTGGTTTTCAGTAATTCAATACTTCAGTTTAATGTGCTAATTTTGAGAACTGAAATACCAGTATTTTTGTTGCTGAATTACTGTCCTTTTTTTAAAAACTTGAAATCAGAATCACTAATGGCTTGAGAAATACCCATTAAATGAATAAAATTTTGAATAGGACAAAGATCTGCTCCTTCAGAAAGCATTCTTTACCTCCGTAATCCTCAAGAGGAAGAAGAAAACACTCGACAAAGCAAAGTTCCTATTGCAAAAATAATCTCATACTCTGTAAGACTTGACATCCTTGGTAAGACATATTCTATGGACAAAAAGAACTCCAAAATTCCTTGAACTTTACAGATCTGTTGAGATTCAGAATTGTAATTCTAAAATCATTTGTTTGCACAGTACAGTGGAGCAAATGAATATGTAGATAAAGTGGGTTTCCATTGCACTCTTCCTTCTGCTCGTCTATAGACTTGCAACTTGTCAAAATTAAAGTTGGGGTAATAAAAGTGCAAAATTAATTTTTTTAAAATGTCTAGTTCAAAAATTTTCCAAACAGGTGGAGTATGATCCTGGCTGTTCTGAAACTGCTCAGAATTCCTCCTCTCCCTGAAGCTGAGGATGGCAGAGCCATGGCCCTGCCAGTGCCTTCTGGACACTGGGAAAGTGTCTGCAAAGTGCCCTCAAAGCCATCAAATGAGGCCACAGGCATTTGACAAGAAAGAGTCCAGAGAAGGTAGGTGGAATTGGCATAGCCACACCCTCACCATCTCTTTCCCTGCTTTAATGAGAAAGATTTTTGTGGTTCGAGGCCAGTGGATTTGGCTCTCACCCACAAAGAAACCACCTGGAACTCAACAGTAACCCCACTGACCCGTTTTGTTTTCTGATATGACACTGTCTTTTAAAAAGTTAAAACATTTCATTGTCATTTTTACATGATTATTTTCAAAAATTTACAAAGTTAATGGTTTGTAACATGTTCCTAAATTTTGTGTTTAAAGTATATCAAGTATTTAATTTTACTGCTTTTTACTTTCACTGAATGAATTTGAAACACTTTTAAATAAAATACTGCTATTAGGTCTGCATTACTTGCAGTAAGTGGAGCTGTCATGCTGCTCCATGTGGCAGCCACTGGAAGGCCCCACGCCCTTGGCACAAGCCTCTTCCATAAGCCTCTGGGGCAGGCACAGCCAAGGTTCCAACCAGGCCTCCCAACAAGCGGGCGAGGCTGGAACTCAGAACAAGGGCATCCTGCACATGCCACTGGTGTGCACATGCGCAGAGGTGGCATCTCCAGGAGGATCCCAGCGGGAGTGATGGGTACCCACTCCCAAATCTGGGCAAGGGGAGGCACTGCTGCCCCCGGGAGCTTGCCTTCCCACCTTCTACCCCTGGCCTGGAACGGGCCACCTCCCCAGGGCCTGCTCACCAATCTTCATCTGGAAGTTGTTGAAGGAGTGCTCGTTGATGTACTTCATCTGGTCCATCAGCTTCATGGCAAAGTCAGCCAGAGCCTTGATGTGGGTCTTACCCACCCTGTCATAGGTGGAGTCATTGAGGCCTGAGGCAGCCATGTAGGTGCTACCGATGGTCTTGATCTTCTCCAGCTGCCTGAACCGATCCTCGCTGATGATCTGGACAGAAGGAAGCCACACGTGGGTCACGCCCAAGTCTGGGGCACTGAGGTCCCCGGGGAATGACAGAGGATGGCCAGGGAAGGGCAGCTGCAGGGCCCCTCTCCAGGCGGCAGGGCCCAGCTCCAGCCCCGACCACGCCAGGCCTCCTCGCATGATAACTGTGTGCTGCCACCCCCCAAGAGTCCCTGGGGCAGGGCCACTCATTGCCCCTGGGTCTCTTGACCCCAAGAGGGCTGAAAGCTGCCTCACCCCACTGGGTGTTCTGTCCCATCCAGGGAAACCTGCAGGGGGACACCCTTCTCTCTCCAGACCTGCTGGAAGCCTGCCCAGACTTATTTTGGCCAACTTGTTTCCCCTCTGCCCCGGGGGCTCACAGGCTGTTTCCCATCCTGCCGGGTCCCAGCTCCATCACCCCTCTGTTCCAGAGCCCAGTGCTCCAGGCCCCACATGCCCGCTGCGGCTACCCTTCTCACACTCACTAGCAGGTTTGTTTCTGATTCCACTGGTTCCTTGGTGAGCACCCAGGCTTGAGTTGCTCTAGTCAGCAAAGCACTCCCATGCCAGGCACTCAACAAGGATTTGATAAATAAAGGAAGAAATGTCTTTGTTTCTGCCTCTGCTGCCTAGGGCCTTGCACCTTTGTCCTGCCTCCTCCCTTTCTCTTGGAAAGCCTCTTTTCTTTGACTCTCAAAGGCTGAAAATGTTTTCCCAGGCCCTGGGGGAGAGGAATGGGACATTGTTGCTTGAGCTGGCCATTCAAACAGCCTGGGCTGAAATCCCAGCCTGGCACTTCCTGGCTGTGACTTTAGACAAAAAGCTTCAGTTTCGTGGGCCTCAGTTTCCTCATCTGTAACATGAAGACAGGAGAGGAAATGTACCGCCCGTCACAAGGCCTGGGGCAGGGTCAGCTCCTGACCCAGAGCTACTGCCATTGGGGTCCCCATGTGGATGGGAGAGGGGGGTGTTGGGCCTCTTCCCATCCCTCCCGCCCCAGGGACCAGGTGCGCCACTCCGAGGAGCACAGCCTGCCCCAGGCCCACACCTCATCAAAGTCAGCAATGATCTCGTTGAGCAGCCGCAGGCACTCCACGCCCTCATTGTTGGCCTCCAGCTCCACGTAGAACTCGGAGAAGTTGGCGATGGAGGCGAACATGACGGCCACACACTCGCAGGACTGGTAGTAGAGCTCGTCGTTGCGCCGTTCGCGGGCCAGGAAGTGGGCGGCCACATCCTTGGGCAGGATGTTGTGCAGTAGCCGCCGGTTGTAGGCCTGCAGCTCCTCCATCTCCTCCTTCTCCTCCGTGGCCTGGGGACAGAGGACCAGGTCAGAGGGAGGAGGCGCGAGGAGGCTGAGGGACGGTGACCCTCAGAAAAAGGCAGCTTGAGTCACCAACTGGCCACTGGTGCCCAAGACCTCAGCAAGGGCCCAGCTCTGTCCTCGCTCCACGGTTTGTGCCTCCCTAGGTACTTCCATAAGGGACAGCTTCTATGACTTTGACGCTGGAAAAGAGAGACATTTGTAGGTATCTAATGCTCCCCCTGCCCGCCTCTTAGAAAGTGACGCATGTGAGTGTTGTCCTGGAGGAGGGACTCCCTGAGCAGATACAGGTCCTGCAGGGGAGGCCAAAAGAGTCCTGTCTGAGCTAGAGCGAGGCAGTAGGTTATAGGGGTGTTCCAAACACCACTCCCAAAACAAACACCACACCCCAAATAGCCCTCCAGTTGCCCAGGTGCTCCTCAGCTTTCCCTTTTTCTCTTAATATCAGGAAATGCATATTACCTTAGGTGAGGGTTACCTTGGCTAACTGACCCCACAGGGAAAACAGCTCAAAGCCCTGCAAGTCTCTCTGGTTCCCACCAGAGCAGACTCGTTCCAGAGCCAGACGCAGCCAGGCAGGACCAGGAGGTGCAAGTGCCTGCGAGGAGGGCTCCCAGACTTTGCCTTTTCCCTGCTGACTTTGGTTATCCTACAGTTTGGAAGGAGTCTGTGGTTTTAGAGGTCACTCATCCTTCAGTTTAAAGGGCCCAGAAGCCAGCAGGGAAGTAAGAGCTGAAGCAGAGAGACAGTCCGCCCCCGAGGGCGGCATGGAATCACCTGTCCAAAGTGTTCACAGTACGCAGGATGTCCCAGGTGGAGTCTGCTGGCTGCCTCCCCCTTAACCTGGATGACCCCCCCAGGGGCCTGTGTTCAGGTAAAGGAGGTAAAAAAGATCATTAGCAGGGCTGTTTAAAAGAGCCAGCCCACCTGCCTGGGCCTCTTCTAATGAAGTGTAGAGGCCTCATTTGGCTGCAGCTAGAATCTCCAAACCACCTCCAGGGCCTGCCCAGCAGGGCTGTGTCCCCAGCTCCTCCTGCAGGTGGTGTCTGCCAGGAGAAGGAGCTGGTGTACACACCCTAAGGCTACAGGACTGGGGTCAGCAGGGGAGGGAGAGCCCCCAAGACAGAAAGCTCAGGGACCCCAAGGCTCAGAGGCCAAGTCTTGGCCCTGAGATGGTAGGATCCTCAGTGGCATCATCCACTGTCCCTCCTGGTACTGCTGGAAACGTGGCTGGGAGGACTAGGGTCTTGCCCAAAGAAGCCCTTGGACCCTAAAGGAGCCCCTTCTTTCCACTTCCCACCCTCAGGTGCCATGTGGGCCCAGTTTGCCTGCACTCTCTTCCTGCCCCAGCCCTTCAGCCCAGGCAACCTTAGCTCCTTCGAGTTGTGACACTTTAACCATCCCCATCCCAATAAATAAGGATACCTGCTCTTAGCACTGGAACAGCTGTGCCCAGGGGAGGAGGCTGGAGAGGGAACCCCTGTTCTCCTCCAGGGCTGCCCCATGGAAAAGGCCCAGCAGCTGGTCCTGTCTGCCTCTGACAATGCAGCAGACCACTGACAGCCCTGCCCCTACCTCCCGGGGAACCCAGGAGCATTCCAGCTCCTCTGATCAACCCAACATGTGGCAGAAATGCAACACGTGCCCTTCCCCGGGGGATCTGCCTGAAGTGTCAGGTAGGGAGGAGGTGGGGGGAGGGAGCGGCGGGATGCGGGGAGCAGAGGCCAACTCCCAGGGATGGCCACACATCCTCACCACGTCTGCCAACAGCCAACTGCTTCTAGGTTTGACCCTGGTGGGGCAGGAAGGCTCAGGGATCCTCAGCTGCTTTATTTTTTTTTTTTAATGTTTTTTTAAACTCCAGCCTGCCAGCTTCCCCGATGAATCTCAGTCTCAAAACTGCAATATCACTCTTACCAGAATTTCCAACCTGCTGATCTGCCCTACAGATCTCAGACCTGCCAGTCCCTGAGCCCATGACTGTATAAACCAATTCCTTCAAATAAATCTCATTTATCTATCTCTCTATCTTGTTGGTTCTGTTACTCTGGAGAACCCTTACTGCAAGTGTCCTTGGTTTTGGAAGGTAAATATTGGAGTCTTTAGGGGTGGTGGGGCATTGTGTCAAAAATATATATGGAAAGAGAGAGGGCAACAAAGCAAATCAGAAAATGTTAAAGGTTGAGGAATCTGGGTGAAGGAATTACTGGAGTTCTTTATATGTTCTTGTACCTTTTCTGTAGGTTTTTAATTATTTTCTTAAATGCTTAAGAATTTAAGATGGGCAATGGGTCAGGGAGGAAGGGTAATGATGGAAATAAGCCATAGATGGAACCATGCAAGCACCTCTCAGGCTGAGAGCAAAGGGGAACCAGGCATCTGAGAAGGGGCACAGTTCCTCCAAACTTCCCCAAATTTTCAGCAGGCTGAAGCCCTGGGTTGCAAGAGGGAAGGGTAAGGATGTGTGCATCTGTGCAGGGCCTCAGGCCTAGGGAAGCGAGGAGGGCACCCCATCCCCTTCCAGCAGCAGAGCTGTTTCAGGGCTGCCAGCTGGGGGCTCTGGCTCTGGGGGCGGCCCCCATGCCCCACGTGTGGCAGTCAAGGTCTTCACCTTCAGACGAGGGAGGCAGGACCCTGGCTACAGCTGATAGAAATCTGCTGCCTGCCTGGGTAGGGTGGGGGAATGGACATGGGCTCTGTGGCTGCTTGCAGGGCTGCTCTGCTCAGCCTGGGCAGGCAGCTTCTGTGTGACCTGCGCACTCAGGAGCTAAAGGAGCTAAAGGAGCGTGAGACCTGGCTAGGGGAGGGGTGGGGAGGTCACCAGGAGAAGCCAAAAGACAGGCTGGCTTTCCCCCCTCCCCCGCTTCCTCCCTTTCCTCAAGGCCTCTGCAATAACAAACAACCATCTTGGGTGGGGCTTCATGGGTGTCCCCCGGAGGTGGTGGTGAGGGTGTGTGAGCAGGGAAGTGGAGGGACATTGGCTTCAGGTCCGGGAGAGCATCTCCCGGAAACCCCCGAAAAGAAGAGGTGAGAAGGGACACAAGAGAGAAGAGAGGGGATGGGAGGCAGCTCTTTGAGAAGCTGAGCCTGCGTGTGTGAGCAGAGATGGTGTGGACCCACTGGATATTGCCAGGTCCCTCCCAGCCCAGAGCATTGCGGGGCAGGCTGCAGGAAATGCATGGGACCACCTCCCTGGTTCCCCAGCCCCAGGGCAGCCCAGACAGATGCGGCAGCCAGAGGCTCCATTCTCACTCAGCACAGAGCCCAGGTCTCAGCCCGAAGACTTAAACCTCAAAGTTAATAAGAAGTTCCAGATGGAGGACGTCTCAGCAAGCTGCTGATGAGCTGCAGAAGCGACCTGGGCAGAGAGGCAGAGAGAGGCCAGGAGGCCAGGGTTAGCCACGCCTACAAGGGGCTGGGCTGGAATGAGAAGTGCAGGGGCAGGTCCAACTTTCTCGCAAGTGCTCTTGGGTGCACTCTCCTGGGCCTTCTGAGGTGACCCAGCAAGGGCCGCTGCTGGCACAGGTAGACACAATCAGGGTGGGACACAGCCTGGCAAGCAGAGCTGGCCGGATTTCAGCCTCCACCTGCACCACCCAGCACCCGTCAGAGCTGCCCGCCCAGGGAGGCGCCCACGGCCTCTGCCACTGCCCTGCCCACCTCTCACCGGGCCAGGGTACAGCCGCCTGGTGGGGCTTCCTGTCAACAAGTCTTCGGGGGACCATGCCCTGCTCCGCCTGCCTGTCTGGAACCCTGTGATGCCTGTGATGCCAGCTCCCTCCCACCTGCACCAAGCTCCCTGACCAAGACCTTCACAGCACTGACTGTTGGCCCCTGCTCTACTCACCTCCTGCCGTGCTCCCTCCCTCGCCCATGCCCACCTCTTCAGCCTCCTAGAGCGCTCTCCACAGACTGGACGGGTCCACTCCTCCTCCCTCTCCCTGCCTGTCAACACACACACAATAAGTACCCAGTAAGTGCTGACTTAAGAGCCTAGCCCATCATTGAATTTATGTGGACAGGTAGGGGTGCCCAAGTAGACAAACCATCTTAAAAACGAGGAACAAAATTGGAGGAATCTACAGTTCCCAATTTAAAAACTTATTACAAAACTTCAGTAATCAAAACAGCATGCCACGGAGCGGGTGTAGCTCAGGGGCTGAGCACCTGCTTTGCATGTACAAGGTCCTGGATTCAATCCCCAGTACCTCCTTAAAAAAAAAAAAAAAAAAAGCGAAAAACAGCATGGCACTGGACAGACCTATAGATCAGTGGAATGGAACTGAGAGCTCAGAAATCAACTTCACATCTGTGGCCAACCGGTTTTTTACAAGAATGCCAAGTCCACTCATTGGGGAAAGAACAGTTCCTTCAACAAATGGTGCTGGGAAAACTGTAATCCACACACAAAATAATGAAGATGGTCCTTATCTCACACCATGTTTAAAAAAATTAACTGAAAATGGATCAAGGACTTAAATACAACAACCAAAACTGTAAAATTCTTAGAAGAAAACATGGGAAGCACCTTCAGGACCACGTGTTAGGCAATGGTTTCTTTGGCTTTATACCAAAAGCAGAAGTGACCGAGCAACAACAAAAAAGATAAATTGGATTTCATCAAAATTAAAAACTTTAGTGCTCTTTAGTATACTTTCTTGATAGTATACTATCAAGAAAGTGAAAAGACAACCCACAAAATGGGAGAAAACACATGCAAGTCACATATCTGATAAGGGCTTAATATTCAGAATATATAAAGAATTTCTAAAACTCAACAACAAAAGTAGAAGCAATCCATTTTTAAAATGGGCAAAGGACTTAAATAGATTTTTTCCAAAGAAGATATACACATGGCCAATAAGTACATGAAAAGATGCTCAACATCCTTAGCCATTAGGAAAATGCAAAACAAAACCACGAATTGGGGAAGTGGATGTGGCTCAGGTGATTGGGTTCCTGTCAACCATACAGGAGGTGTCCGGGTTCGATTCCCGGGGCCTTCTGGTGAAAAGCAAGCTGGCCCATGCAGCGAGCAGGCCCAAGCGGAGAGCTGGCCCATGCAGAGTGCTGGCCCACGTGGAGAGCTGGCGCAGCAAGATGACGCAACAAAAAGAGACACAGAAGCAAGACAATGGGAAACACAGCAAATCAGGGAGCTGAAGTGGCGCAAGAGATTTAGCAGCCTCTCTCCACTCCAGAAGGTCCCAGAATAGGTTCCTGGTGCCGCCTAAAGAGAAGACAAGTGGACACAGAAAGAACACACAGAGAGTGGACAGTGAGCGCAAAACAACGAGGGGAATGGGGGAAGAAATAAATAAATAAATCTTAAAAAAAAAAAAAAAAAAACCACGAATTGGTAGAAATGGCTACTATTTTTTTAAAAAAGGGGAAAAAACAAGTGTTGGAGAGGATGTGGAGAAATAGGAACTCTCATTCATTGTTGGAGGGCATGTAAAATGATGCAGCTGCTGTGGAAGACAGTTTGGCAGTTCCTCAGAAAGTTAAATATAGAATTACCATATGACCCGGCAATCTCACTTCTAGGTATATATTCAAATGAATTGAAAGCAAAGACTGAGATATTTACACACTGATGTCCATAGCAGCATTATTCAGAATTGCCAAAAGATGGAAGCAACTCAAGTGTCCATCAACCAATGAATGGATAAATAGGAGTTGGGAATGGGAAATTGATGCTTAATTGGTACAGAGTTTCTATTTGGGAAGATGGAAACACTTTGGTAATGGATTGTGGTGATGGTAGCACAACATTGTGAACATAATTAACAGCCCTGAATTAGATATTTGATTGTGGTTAAAAAGGGAAGTGTTATGTTATATATATGTTACAAGAATTAAAAAAATAAAATAAAAACCACAGTACTCTACAAGAGAAACACTGAACCCTAATATAAATTATGCACTATAATTATTAGTATAATTATAATAATACAGTTTCATCAATTGTAACAAAAGCACCACACTGATGCAAACTGCTAATAATAAGGAAAACCTGTGTGCATGTGAAGGATATTTTAGAATTCTATTTTCTGCATGATTTTTCTGTAAACCTGTAACTTCTCTAATGAAAAAATAAACTGGAAAAAAAAAGTAAACCACCCGGGCCCAGGAAAGTCCCAACACATCAGGGGGTGGGCTTGTCTGGAATAAGCTCTGAGGTTTACCTCTTGGCCCCAGAGAGCAGGGAGCAGACTCACTGGGACATGGGCCCGTATCGGTTGGGGCAATGCCAGAGCAGGGCATCGTGGGTGCAGGGATGAAAGCCTGGCCCAGCCCAGGCAGATGAGCCAGCTGAGAAGCCGGGGCCTTCCCCAGCCCGGCCCCCGCCCTGGGGCCACCCACCTGCAGTTTCCAGAGAAAGTCGAGGCGGGCAGTGGACTCCACCTGCTGGGCGTGCAGATATAGGGCCAGCACAAAGACAGAGATGATGATGGGCGTCACCACCTTCAGCGCCACCTTGGTTGCATGCTCAGGGCTGCAGGCAGGAGGCGTTAGTCAGGTTCCAAGAAACCCAGGACTTTCTCCCTCTCTTCCTGACCCTTCTGCTCACTCTGCGTGAAGTGTGCGTCCTCCAGGAAGCCCTCCTGGCCTGCAGCCCCATATTAGCCCTTGCCCACATTGGCAGCTCAGGCGGCCACAACTCTCTCCTGATGCCTACGATCCCAATTACACTAGAACTCCCCAAGGGTCACATCAGGGGATGAAGAAGGCAGCCTGTATGCCCCCAGGTCTTTCTCAGTGGACAAGACAGAGGTAGGGAAGCCAGGCAGGCCATATCAACCCTGTTGCTGGGCAACCTTGGGCAAGCCCCTTAACCTCTCTGAACCTTAGTTTCCTCTCATCTACAAAACAGGACAATACCCACATTTCAAGATTGAGGGGAGGATTAAAGATACTAGATACAAGATGCTTAGCACAATAGCTGAAATAGTAGGTACTCCAAAAATGGTAGCTATTGTCTAATCATATTTCTTTAACATTACTAATATCAACTCTTAATAAAAGCAGTCATCCTAAAGCCCTGGCTCTGTACCAGCAAAGAGCTCCAAACCTTGAGTGCTGCATAACGCCCTGCCCAGGCAGTGGCCCTCCCTCAGAGACTAAATCCTACAAGCCCTGCAGGCCTCTCGTTTGGTCCCTCCCCCCCGTGTTCCCCACATTGTGGACTCTCCTGCAAAGAGAAACAGGGCACCGGGTCCTGTTGTGCTGTGTCTGGGGTCTCGTACACACTCCCGGGCAAGAGCCAGAGCTAAATGAGATTGATCTGTGGTTCCTGATGGTCCCAGCCGCTGCTTCTGTAGATCATCTTGGGGTGTGGAGATGACAGAAGAAAAGCAGGGTATTTGCCTGCTTGGTGACCTGGGGTGGGGGAAGCTCCTGGCTCCCTACAGCCTCCTCCCCTACCTTGCCATGAAGGCCCCCTCCCCACCTGGGCACGGGACAGCCTTCTCCACCCAGCCCTGGGCTGCTGGCCTCTAACTGCTCCGTGCGGAGGGCAGGGAGGGGCTGGTAGAGCAAAAAAGCATCAACTCACCACTGGGAGGTTCCATTGTTGTTGGAATATCTGTGAACAGAAGTTGGGGAAGGCTGGTCAGGGCCACAGTAATGCATAAGGCAGTTGCCAAGCCATCACTGCCCCATGCCCAGCTCTCCTGCCTCCCACGCCAAGCTGACCTGCCCCCCACACCCTGCTCTCCTGGCCCTCTACGCCCAGCTCTCCTGCCCCTCTATGCCCAGCTCTCCTGCCCCCCACACCCTGCTCTCCTGCCCCCCTACACCCTGCTCTCCTGCCCCCCTACACCCTGCTCTCCTGGCCCTCTATGCCCAGCTCTCCTGCCCCTCTATGCCCAGCTCTCCTGCCCCCCCCCACTCTGCTCTCCTGATCCCTCACTACTCTTGCTCCATCCTCCCTGCCCCCTGCACCCCTGTATCTAGGGACACCTTCAGCTGCTTTCAGTGAAGCAAGGGAGACTCACAGAAAGCCGCTAGCATTTGGTCACCACGACCACGCCTCACCCAGCTCTTACCTGGGACCCTGGTGCCCCTGGCCCGCCCCTCACCATAGCACGCCCCACCCCCGTGGGAGGACCCTGCCCACGTCTCCCACCCGAAGGGAGTGAGAAACACTAGAACTGTGCTGGCCAGAATGGTAGCCACTTGCCACATGCGGCTACTGAGCACATGAAATGTGCTTAGTCTTCCCTGAGATGTGCTGTAAGCATAAATTGCACACCAGATTTCTAAGAATTAGTGGGGAAAAAGAATGTACAATATCATATTAATAACTCTTTATTGACTGCCATGTTAAAATAATTATTTATGTTGGTTAAATAAAAATATTACTTAAACTAATTATACCTGTTTCTTTTTACTTTTTAGACATAGCTACTAGAAAATTTAAAATTAATTAATTTAAAATTTAAAATTTTATGTTTGGTTTGCATTATACATCTACTGGACAGTGCTGGTCATCCAAGAAATGACCTCCATTGTCTGCCACCAACTTCAGCCGTGGGAGAGAAGAGGCTGTGGGTCGCGGGAGGAACAGGTAAGGAGGAACAGAATTCACTGCTCTGGACCTTCTCCTCTTCCTGCCCCTCACTGGACTGCAGCCTGCACTACACCAGATGGTATAGTCTCTCCCAAAGATCTGCCCACAGCCCCACACACAAGCCAGGAAGTTCTTCCCTGAGGCTGACTTAGATCCTTCACTACACTTTCATTTTCTTATCTGTTCTTGGGGGACACAGACCTGTCACACATTTTTGCACATCCTGATGTGTGTGTGTGTGTGGGGGGCACTTTACATACATTACATACATTTTACTCCTATGTATGTTACTATTTCCATTTTACTAGGGAAAGTAATGACATTTAGGAAGAAAAGCCAAATGTGTATTCAAGGCTGAGATTCAAAGGTTCAGTTTGACTCAAAGCCAGAGATCCCTCCGCTCACAGAGCCGGCCTCCTTGGAAATCTATGTCGAGATGGGCCGTGCTCCAGGGCCCTGCAGCCCAGGGTGCAGCCCCCACACCCACCTCCTCCCTGATTGGAGGCTGCGTTCTTTCTGAACTTCAGTCTCTTTCTTGGGTTAAGTGGAGACAGACCCTCCCTACTCTCGGGGATGCTGCTGGCCTAGCAGACACAGGCTTGTGGGGAGACTGCCCGCCTCTGTGTGGGGGGAAAGGAGCCCCACACCAGGCAGAACGACCCCTGGCCAGCGCCTCTCACCAGCAGGGCCAGGAGCCTTTGTGCAGTGCACAAACTACCCGACCTGAAGGTGGCCATCCTGCTTCACTGGGTTGCTATGAGGATGAAAAGGAATAGCATATGTGGAAGTGCCCAGCTGGAGGCAGGACACGGAGCCCGTAAAACAAGGTTGTTCCTCTGCTCCCACAGGCCATGCCATCCAGCTCTGTTGAACCTTGACCTCCTCTGGGCCCGAGCTGCTCCAAGCAGCTGGAATTAGGAACATCAGAGGGAGCCCAGGGCAAGGAAGAACATTTCACTGCGGCCCCTCGGAGGTCAAGCGAGTAGGAAATCGGGGCCTGCTCTTCTGAGTCCCTCCTGCCCTGCAGCCACCCCCCCCAGTGGGCAGGGAGGGAGGAAAAGAAGCTGTCACGCCTTCTCCGGGTGGTCAGGGCAGGGCACTGCCTCGAGCTGGGGAGGAACAAGACACTTCCCTGGAAGGTCCCTGCAGCCTCAGGACCCTGAGCCGCCAGTTCCTCCGGTCTCCCCACAACAGTCCCCAACCCCAAGGAGGAGCGTGCGGGAGGGGCCGCGTACATGGCGTTGGCGGTGACCAGCAGGTCGGCGTTGTCGAAGAGCGTGACGCCGGGCACCTCAACGACGAGCACGTAGATGAGCTCGATGGCCAGCATGAGCGCCAGCTTCCCGATGCAGCTCATCTGCAGGAACACGGAGCAGGCCAGCAGGCTGAGCAGCACGCTGTAGGTGAAGTACTGTGGAGACAGGGTGGCCCGTCAGCTCGCCCGGCCCGGCCTCCCTGCAGCCTGAGCTGGCTGATGGGAGGGGTCTGGGATGTTTCTGCTGGGGCAAACCTGCCAGCAGGTGGCATGTACCGTGAAGAGCCCTGGCTAGGACCCAGGCGATGGGGCTCCAGAATGAGTCTGGCCAGTATTGGAGGTGCCTTCTGGTGCTTAAAGCCTTGCTCCAGGCTCAGGTCCACCAGGGTTTCATCCCTGATCCACTATTGACTGGTTGTGTGACATGAACCATTTGCTCAACCTCTCTAAGCCTCAGTTTCCCTGCTTTCAAAATGGGGACCACAGTCCCTATCTCCTGGGCTTGCTGTGACCATGACATGAGATGGGGCCGCTTGGCACAGGCCTGGCACCCTCAACACCTGTGGGCAGCACAGGCCCCCAGCCCCTGATCTGCAATTGTGAAATCCCAAGCTCCAAAGCCTGAAAGCATTTTTGTAACCCAGGTGGTGGCAACACCTGAACTTGACCTTATTTGGTGGCAAAACCTGACCTAATAGATGGGGGGCTAATTATCACCTTGGTTTTTCCTGCTGCCTGTGACTATTCATATATTTTGCTGCAGAAACATTGTTTATCAGGTGCTGCTCAGGACTCTACTGGGGGTAGGACGTAACCGTTCAAAATCTGAAAAATTCTCAAGTCCAGAACATACTTGGCCTGAAGATATCAGAAGAGGGCTGGTGGCCCCGTGCTATTTACTTTGGGGACGTCCCTTCTGGCCTCGGCTCCCTTCACTGAGGGGTCAGACCAGGTGATCTGAAAGGCCCCCTTCTGCTCCGTCATCCCAATACTAACCTTAGATACATCACCATCTGTTATTTTGTTCTTTAAGTTTATCACCCATTATTTCCGAGTCAGACATTGGGGTGCTTACTATTCTCTGTCCCTGCCTTGGGCTGAGAGCCAAATGTGGTGGGTTGCCAGTGGGAGAGTTCCTGGGGAGGACTCTGCTTTTCCAAGACCTCAGAGAGAGGCTGCCCGAGGGGCTCCTGGTGATAGGCTGGGAAGGGGGGGACCAGCCTCAATTCACCACCTGAACGGAGGGAGAAGAGGGGGCAGGGACAGCAGGCCCAGAGAACCCAGCCGTAGAACAATGGCTCCCGTCCTTGGGGGGTGGGGTGGAGGCCCCAAGAGCCAGCCTGGATGCCCCTTCAGACCTGGGCCCAGACAGCCAGGAGGCCAAGGCTTAGAGTGGGGTGCCCCAAGGGACTCAGGGTCTGGGAGTTGCTGAAACAGAACAGTACATGTGGGCTCAGGTAGGCCCAAGAGCTCGGTGGCCTGAGAGCCGGGGCTGGCCAGGCTAGTGAGTGCTGAAGGCTGGGACCATCCATCTCCAGAAATGAGCAGCCAGAACAGCGGGCCTCCCCCACTTCTCCCCCATTCCTCGGATTCTCCTGTGGCATGACCCCCAAGGAGCAAGTGCAAGACCGAAACTAGCCTCTCCTCCTGAGGATACTGCGGGCAGGAGGAGCAAGATGTGAGCAAGAAGAGCCTGTGGAGCAGGGGTGGGTGTGTGCGAGGCCTGCTGTGGGGTGAAGATGCCCCGAGGAGAGGAAGAGGGCCCAAGGACAGGTGGGGGATGGGGGGAAGGTGAGGGTGGGATGGGAGAGGGATGCCCAGGTGTGACAGTCCCCTTCTCAGCTGCAGTTCTGAGCCCCTGACCTATAGATCATGGGCCCTTTGGGAACTGGATGAAAGCATGGATGTTCCCGAGAAAAGTGCACATGTACCCAGAAACTGCCATCCTCCTCTAGGTTTCACATGAGCACTCGGACACACACCCACTGACCAGGAGCAAGTGGCCAGAGGTGGGGGAGGAGCCCACAGCATGAAGCAGACGCCCCGAGGAGACGCGGCAGAGTGAAAGGAGCACCTAGCACACCATAGGTGCTTAATATGTGTCCTTCTCTGAATATTTTTTTAAACTCAAAAGCCTGTAGGTATAAGATTTCTTTCTAGAAAATTTTATCAAATTAGATTAGGTGGTGGCTGTACAAATCTGTATTTATACTGAAAACGATTGAATTGTCCACTGTAAACAGGTGGACTTCATGGTAGTCTTGACGTGGAACTAGGTTCCCTTTCTTCCCCTCCATGCTTTCTGAACCAAACAGTGCAGCAGGCTCAGGCAGGCTCTCCTGAGGTGGGGCCAGGTGCTGCTGCAGAAGCTGAGGGTCCCAAAACAGCTCCACACTCAGGTTAAAGCATGAACACTGAAGCCAGACCACAGGGGAGTACTGCTTCCTGGCTGGTGACCTTGGGAAAGTTACTTAACCTCTCTGTTCCTTCATCTACATAAAGGAGATAATAATAGCACCAATGTCACAGGGCTGTGAAGATGAGATGAGTAAATATACAGAAGGTGCTTAGCACAGTACCTGGCACATGGTAAGCATTATATAAACATCAGCCATATTGTTGTAGCTGTTATTGCTATGTTGAGGAGGCTGGGCCTGTTCACCAGTTTCCCACCGGGTCTTGCACATACACGAGACAGGTTGAGGAAGGAAAGTCTCTGGAATGGCAGTGAGCTTGTGGGCCCCTGACTTGCCCTGGGTCTGTCTGGGGCAGTGGAGGGCAGAGCAGGGGAGGGGGCGAGCCCTAGCGAAGGCAGGAGGGTCTGTGTCTGCTCCCCTCCAGCCCCTCTCCCCTAGTACCTCAGGGAAGTTGCAGTTGGGCCAGGGGCTCCTGCAGAATCCCTGCTCCTGGCCCAGGCTGTAGTTGAAGGCCGACTCTACCACGTGGCACGCGTTGACCTGGCCCACGCTGATGTTATGCTCATCTGCCAGGCAGCCAAACAGGTCCCTGGAGTTGCACATGAACTGGGGGCAGAGGCAGGAAGGCCGCGAGAGAGGGTCAGGCCTTGGGGGCCAGGCCAGAGCGGCCCATTCCCACGGGGCACCCTCTGTCTCAGCTGTAGCCTCTCCCCGACCTGGGACAGAAGAGGCCTGAAGAGGCTGAGGAATGGTGGGGGTTTGCCCAGGGTGCTGGGTGGAAGAAGAGTGCCTGGGGTGCCCTCCCGTCTCGCTCTTAACCCTCCCTCTGGGACATCCCCTCAGTTCTTTCTGGCCCATCCCCACCTTGGGGAGTGAGAGAACCCAAAAGCCTGTGTGAGATGCATTAGGAGGTAAATCTGATCCCAGACATAAGCAAGAATTTCCAGGGAAGGAGAACTCCAGGGTCTGGGAGGAAACTTCCCGGCGCGTGCTTGTCAGGGCTCCGCTGGGGCGGGGGGGTGCTGTGCGGAGGTGGAGTCACCCACCATGTTGACAAAAGCCGCCAGGAACACCAGGGTGATGGTGAACACTCCGACCAGGGTGCTGTTCATCTTGGACCGAACAATCTTCCTGGACAGGGTCTGCAGCGGGGCTGGGAAGAGCTGTCACCGGGAAGAGGGAGGGAGAAAATTCAGTGTGAGGACTCGGGAGAGCTTGGTGGAGCCAGCCCTCTCTCCTGCCTTTGCCTCCAACCTGGCACGAGTGCACCTGGTCAGCGACAGCACACGTCCTGCAGCTGGTCAGGACTGGGGGCACCTCACACGTGACAGAAGCAGCAGGAAAGGAAAGATGCTGTCTTGAGCCCAACAGGGAGCAGATGAAAATGCACATTTACCTGCTTTGTGACTTCTGTGCCTTAGAGAAAAGAGTTTGGAGTGACAATCAAGGAGGGGGTGGCGGGTGGCAGTAGAGGAGACATGGAGGGGCCCAAGACTTTCCCAGAGTGGTTAGGAGGGGTTCTTGGAAGAAGTGGGGGGTGTGGGTATGAGGATGCAAAGAGAACCCAGTGTCTGGAGGAAGGGGATGCGCGTGTGAGAAGGGGGCAGAGCTGCGTATGAAAAGAGGCATGCAAGCAGGAAGCAGGGACGCCCTGTACAAGTGCCTTAAGTGAGCTTTTTTTGTTTTGTTTTTTTTTCCAGCAGAAAGCTCCATGGACTTCTGCCATTTCCCTTGCCCAGTCCTTTCTGTATTTTCTTGAACTAGACAAACCATATATTCACTTAAAGACCCAATGCAGTTTTGTTAATTAAATGATCAGGCCTCAAAGTCCCATTTCTGCCACCAAATCTGATTCAACTGGCCTTGTCGACCACATCCTCCTTATCCCCCAAGCACCCTAGGGGGATAAGCAAAGCAATAGTTAAGGGGTCCTACTGCTGCCTGCCTTAACACCTCTTTGGTGGGGCTTTCCTGCTGAAAATATGCCCAGTGTCCTATGGAAACTCCCAAGGGCAGAGAAAGGTGAGAGAAAGAGCACTAGAATCAGGGTTTTCCTGATTCTGGTTCTTGGCTTGGCTTTTGCTGTGTGCCTCTGAGCAAGCCACTTGCCCTCTCTGAAGGCCATCCTATTTATAGGGCTCACCAGGTCCTTGAAGCAGCCCTGAGTTTTGTGTAGGCAAAGGTCTCCTCTCCAATGCTATCCTCTCCTGCAAACCAAGTGTTGGGAGAGGTGGTCCGTCCTGGGCTCTGAGAGTCCCTGCACATTCTTCCTGACTGTGCCAGACCACAAGGCTTATCCACCTCCTAATACTGCGTGTTTCTGCAGCTGGTCACATAGACAACTAAGTAAATCCAGGGGACACAGCATGACCCCTGTATAACTGCTGGCTTGTTTTCTGCTTAAAAAGTGCTGGGACTTTAGTCCAGTGTTCCTCAGCCACAAGACAAACCCACTGCAGGTGTAGCATCCATCTGGGTCCATCACATTGTCCCCATGGGTCTATGTTAGGAGCAAAGAGGACCTACACAAATATGCTGAAGCCCGTGCTCCCTGCTCTGCTATGAGTGATAAAGTCTTGTCTCTGATCCAGGAATCTCTTGTCTTCTGCTTGCGTCCAGGAAGCAGAAACAAATCACATATTAGCTTGTGTAAGTAGGGTAAAATCAAATCTTAGACCCTTTATGGTTCTTGATACCAGATAAGGGTCCCCCTCACCCCTCGGTCTTGGGCTTTGGGCTGGATGTGTGTATAGAAGCAGTATTCCTTTCCCACCCCAAACCCTCCTCCATCCTCCCAGCAAGGCCACTCCCTCTAAGCTAATAAAGGAGATACTGACCAACAACTTCTCAAGTGGTGGATTTGGAGAAGTTGATACATTCCATTGATACATGTGATCTGGAGAGCATAAGCTGGAACTAAAATCTTGCTCAATATACATGTATCAATGGAATAGAAGTGAGAGTGAAGAAATATACCCTTACATTTATGATCAATTGATTTTTTTTTTTTTAAGATTTTATTTATTTATTCATTTATCCCCCCTTGCTTGTGCTCGCTGTGTCCATTTGCTGTGCGTTTTTTTCTGTGTCTGCTTGTCTCCCCTTGCTGGGTGGTCCTGCTGCGTCAGCTCACCGTGCCATGTGGGCGGGCTTGCCTTCACCAGGAGGCCCCGGGAACCGAACCCGGGGCCTCCCATATGGTAAACGGGAGCCCTACTGATTGAGCCACAGCCGCTTCCCTAGGCAATGGTTTCTTAAATATGATACCCAAAGCAAAAGCAACAAAGAAAAAATAGATAAATGAGACTTCATCAAAATAAAAAACTTTAGTGCTTCAAAGGACACACTATCAAGAAAGTGAAAAGCCAATCCACAGAATCAGAGAAAATATTTGCAAATCCTATATCTAATAAGGGTTTAATAGAATAAAGAATTTCTACAACTCAACAACAAAAAGTCCAACAAATCGATTTAAAAATGGGCAAAGGATGTGAATAGACATTTCTCCAAAGATAATATACAAATGGCCAGTAAACACACGTAAAAGTGCTCAACATCATTAATCATCAGGGAAATGCAAATCAAAATCACAGTGAAACACCACTTCACATCCAGCAGGATGGTTATAATCAAAATGACAGATAATAAGTGTTATCAAAGACATGGAGAAACTGGAACTCTCATACCTTGCGGGTCAGAGTGTAAAAAGGAGCGGCTGCTTTGGAAAACAGTTCTTTAAAATGTTATTTAGGATAAGACCTATCAAATCCACTCCTAGGTATAAACCTAAGAGAATCGAAAACATGGCCTCACACACACACACAAAGCTACATTGTTCATAATAGCCTAAAAGTGGAAACTACCCAAATGTTTATTAACTGATAGTGGATAAACAAAATGTGGTACAATGGAATATCACTCAGCCATAAAACACAATGCAGTGCTGATACATGCTACATGATGAATCCTGAAAACATTATGCTCAGTGAAAGAAGCCAGACACAAATGGCCACATATTGTATGATTCCATTTCTATGAAAGCTCCAGAACAGGCAAATCCATAGAGACAGAAAGCAGATTAGTGGTTGCCAGGGATGGGAGGGAGGGGAGAAAATGGTGGTGACTGCTAATGGATATGGGATTTCTTTTAGGGATGTTCTAGACTTAGATAGTGGTGATGGTTGCACAACTTTGTGAATATACTAAAAGCTATAAAACTATAGATTTTATAAAGGTGAATGTCGTGATATATTAATTATATCTCAATAAAGCTCTTATTTTAAAAATCCTGGTTGACATCTTACTACCAGCATGGTCCTGGGGAAGTCATTAACTGCTTTGAGCCATGGTTTGGCTTCCTTATCCATAAATAGGGTAATATCTATCTCACAGGGTAGCTATGGAGATTTAAGGAAATGGTGCATTTTAAAGTGCTTTATAAGCTTTTACAAGCTTAGAAAAGTTAGCTAGTATTTGCATTTTAAAAAGCTCTATTGCCAATAATGAAAAGTTCTTTTTGCACATTATAGGAATTTTCGGTTTCACAGCTTGATGAATGTGTTTTGGCACTAGCATAAGGATCTTACTCGGAAATGGTCTGACAGATGGTTTCTAATCTTCAGCTGTTTAAAACTTTGCCATTCCATTCCCCACCATGTTCTAAAAGTGTTTCAGTTCTGGTCACCCTGAGCCACCAAGGGAAGGGCTTCTGTCATCATTTGGCAAACACTAGAGTAATGATTGATTTAGGCACGGGTTATCAGTGGATGGTAAAGCCTTCTTTTATAAAAGGTGATTGGGCAACAAGATATTGAGTTCCTGATCCATACGGGAATCATCTAGTGATCAGGAGAACTGCAAGCAATTTGGAAAAAAAAAAAATCAACTTGGAATATAGTTCTAACATCTAATGAATGATTGGCTTTTAAGTGTTGGCTTGCTACAAGCCAATTTGCCTTGACACCTTTCAAAAGGACATGCTCTTGGCTTTAAAATCTCAGCAGGAACCTAGGAATTGCTGCTATTTTGAAGTCTCCAGAAGATTTGACATCCTTTCCTGGTATTGGTTTATGGAATATCTCATCTCTTGAAATCAGAAAGTTTATCTCCATGTCGACCCTGAACCCCAACTTTATTAAGCCCAAGAGTGGATTTTAAAAATCTTTACCCAGGGTAGAGCCTCCTTGAGGGGCTGCACCACAGCTGCAATCAGCTCTTGAAGAGCATTTTTACAACAGAATTGTGTCCATGCAACCTAATTGCTCAGTGCCTACTCACCATCAGAGCACAGAAAAAGAAATGATTTTTTAAAAATATGCTTAGAAAGAATACATTCCCAGTCTGATTAATTCAAATCCATTCAAGGTGAAAAATGCTAGGGGGTACATAATAAGCCCTGTCGGGGGTGAAGGTCGGTTTAGCTCCTGGCTTCTCTGGGCAAATCAATGACCTTCCTGAGGCCCTGGTTCCCTGTCTGTGATGTGGGTGCAGGGTATGGCACAGATGAAAGAAGGTGATGAAATCTGATGGTGAAAAGTTTAAGAAAATAGCCTCTATGACAAGGAGCTAATAAGAGAAGCAATAGCCCCTACTTCAAACCAAAAAAAAAAAAGAAAGAGAGACAGAGAGAGAGAACCTCAGAGGCCAAACAAGCAAGGCAGGTGGAAGCCCACAGCTGTACCAGGCTCATCACCTCTGCCCTCATCCCCTGGCCTTTCAAGAGTCAACCGGACATATTAACCAAGATAGAGTCCTAGAGGAGAAGTACATTGGGCTCTGGAATCAGAGCCACCTGGGTTTAGATCCCAGCTCTAGGAGAGAGTTGCCCAAACTCTTTGGGTCCCAGAGGCTCCTCATCTGCAGAGTGGATGTAATAAAAGCCACCCTAAAGTCTCAGAGGACTGAGGAGCCACAGCTAAAAGTGGTACAGCTGGTATCTGGAGCCTCCACTGCCTGACTCACCAGCCATGGCAGGAACCTATAAGATGCCTCTGGAGTTCCATCCCCCAAGAAAACGTGTGCATGACGACAACACATCCTTGCCCTAATAGACAAAACATGACCCTGGGTACGTTGGTGGAAACATGCGGGTGGGAATCCTAAAGCCCACGCAGGTTGGAAAAGATGAGGGGTGCTGGTGGCTCAGTAAGACCCTGTTGTAGACAGGAGTCAGGACAGAGTAGTAGACAGGACATCCAGCTTGTTGGGCTGTAGCTACCTCCAGGCTGCAGGGAGAGCAGAGGAGGCTCTTGGTGGCTGCACGGGGCAGACAGGGCCTAGCAGAGGCTCTGATCACTGGTGCCAGCAGCTAGACAATGAAGATGAAAATACAGACACAGATACACACAGACCCCTGCTATGGAGTGGAGTCCTCCCATTGGGCCTCTCTATAGCCAAGTCCCAAATTGCTGGAAAGCAGAGCTCAGCCTTCTGAGCAAGGATGTGCCCATGAGCCACAGTAAAGGCAGGGGACCCTACATCAGAGCATAGGCAATGGACACAGTTTCAAGGCTTGTAATAAAGGGGGGGACCCACCTACCCATGGGGGTGGTGGCATTGGCAGGTGTAGGCCTGGCTGCTCCACAGCATGACGGGGCAGAAGCCACAAGGAGGCTGATGGGGCAGCCGGAGCTGACCCGAGAGGGAAGGAGCTGCACTCAGGAAATGTGAGCTCACCGTCCCCGGAGGGGATCAGGCTCAGGCTGGCCCACTACGGCAGGGTTGTCACAAGGGCATTCGAGCCTCAGGCAGGTAGTGTGGCTGCTCCCTGCCTGGGTCCCTTCCAACCCGAAATGCTCTGAGTCCACGGACAAAGTGTAATGATGACAAGGATTTGATGTATTTTTTCTCTTAGAAAAGTGGTTCTGGAGGCCCAAGTCATCAAAGATGCTAAGGGACGGACAGAGATGTGTGCAGATGTATACACTGTCCTCGAAGACAGCATTGCCAGGGACGGGGTGCCAGAAGGAAGCACTCGGGGGAATAATCACTCAGGGCATCCAAGAGCTGGCTGGGGCTCCAGAAGGCAGCTGAGTGCCCCGAGAAGCAGGGCTAGAACTTCGGGACAACATGAAGACCAAGGCAGCAGATCCACCGCTCTCAGAAACTTAGGGTGCGTGCGAACTGGGCCACCCTGTGCCAGGAAAAGATTACACAGACCCAAGATAAAAAAGCAGTCAGAAGGCTTAGTAAGGAAGAAGCAGAAAACCTTCTAACAGGGCACAGAAAGGACCAGGGAAAACCCTGGGCCCTGACAGAGAGGAAGCCCAGGATTTCAGTCTACACATCTCATCATCTTCTTCAAGCTTCTGTCTTAGAAAAGGTTGAAATGTGAACAATGTGAGGAAGTAAGTCCAAGTTGTTTGGGGGGAAGATGGAAAAGTAAATAAAATAAAGAAATTGTGCCTGGTGGGAACCCCTTAGATTTGGATCAGCAGAGCCTGTACTTTGGGGTAATTGTGGAATGAACGGTTGACTCTCACGGGAAAGCCACTGCAAGGGAACAGTGGTTGCACTGTGGCATAAAACCTAGGTTGAAATTGTGGGATTAAGATGAAAAACTTCTGAGTTCTGGTAAAGAGCAAGTCTTCTCAAAGAGAAAATAGAATGACACTGAAAATTAGTCCATGTCAATACCAAAAAAGACGATAAAATAAACTTCTAGTCAATCTGCCTTTGGTCAGTGTGTGATGGTGGCCAATGGCACGTGCTCATGGACAAGCCAATGTCCAGCATTAGGGGAAAGAATGAGTTAATATTTCCTGTTGCATAGATGTTAAAAGATAAGAGACACCTAGTTCATGTCCTAATGTGCAAACAGTTTAATCCACAACATGAAAGAGGAAGGAAGAATAATGAAATGGAAGATGAATCCACACTACAAACAATTTTTCAGGTTGGGTTCTACTTTTTAGAAGGCAGGTAAATGCTGAGATGATGGTTTATCAGAGTGGCAATGTTAAATTTTTACCTGAACTCCATGATCCTGGAAAGCAACGAAGGTTAAGAAATCCCCCCACCCTTTGTATTCTGGAAAATGGCGTGCTGCACCCCAACCCTCTTGACTTAGATAAGATGCACGGCTGCCCCCCGTGTTTACCTGTGACAGGTTGGGCACATTTCCATTCTTTGCCTCATAAATGACTAGCTGAACTGCTCATCCCTACTGAGCAACTGGAACAAAATGCTTGTTAAGCTTCTCTCCTTCCTCCAGTCCACTGAACTTTAAGGGTGCTTCCTGAGAAAATAGGGTGCTTCTGCATAAAATATATTCAGACCTACTACTTGATCACACCAACCTTTCACCCCACTTCCCTACACCCGGTTCTTCTTCTCTATAAAAGTAAAACACTTTTTGCCTAACTCTTGAGATACCTGTGGGCCTAAGGTAAGAGCATTCTCCCTGTTGCCCCTTTTCTCCTTTGCAATAATCCTTTTGAATAAAGTCTCTCCTTACCAAGTCCAGATTTTTAAAAAATCTGACTAGCAGTTAGGAGGGAAGGACACAGCAAGGACCGAGGGTATTGTCAGAGTCTGTTCCACTTGTCAACTCCTGGCCCGGATCCTGGTTCCAGCCTTTTTTCTAAACATTCTTTACTGAGGTCCTACATCCCTGAGAAGGAAGCAGGCTCCCCTGTTTGAAGGGTGAGGAGGGCAGTGGGGGGCAGGGAGGTGGGCCTCCCATCCACCAGCCTCCCCCTGGGGAACCAGAGGCCTGCTCAAAGAAAGCACGAAAACTGCTGGGCTAGGTAAAGGAATCCAGAACAAGTTCACTGAATTTGACATTGATAACAAAATAGGGAGCTTCAATATTATACCACAAGGCAGGAATGATTTATCATAAATAACCTTGGACAGTGGGGAAAGATTTCACTAGACCGGCCAAAGTAGACTAACTCAAAATGGCCAGCACAGGCTGATGCAGGTGGGGACTGGACCAGCCCTCCTCCTCCCCCCACCGCCAGAATCACACACAAGTCAGGGAGCGCAAACCAAATGGAGTCAGTATACCTCGGGTTTACCAAAGCAGCTAACAGAAAAGTGTAGGTTCTAGTTAAAAAATTGTAGGCTACATGTAGCTTGGTTCCAGATTTGAATAAGCGAATTAAATGCCTGAAACAACAACAAAATAATATCTTTGCCTCAGTTCATAACTTAGATTCTTTTGGGGGTTCAGCAAAAGAACCCTGAAGAGGCCATTGTATGCTGTCCTGATTTTGTGATAATCAGGGTAGGTTAAACATTCACTATATTAGAAACCATGCATGTGTCCCCAGACCTAGCTTTTCTCCCTAGGTCTGGTTTTTGGAATGCTGGTGATAAACTAAGCCTGATTTGTTATATGACCATCCTGTATGGGAAAAGACTGTAACTCTAGGTATCTTTGGTCAACCTTAAGAGATATAACAGGGGGACGGATGTGGCTCAAATGGTTGGACGTCCGTCTCCCATATGGAGGGAGCTGGGTTCGATCCCTGGGACCTCCCGGTAAAAATGAAAAAAAAAGAAAAATACAGAAGGCGCGTGGGCCACTAGGCCCCGTGCATGGATACGCTGTCAGGCCCTGTGCGTGGATGCGCCATCAGGCCCCACGAGCCACACAGCAAGATGATGACATAACAGGAGAGTGACACAAGGGAGAGCCAAGATGAGATGCACCGAAAAACCAGGAACTAAGGTGGCACAGGTGGTAGGACGCCTCTCTCCCACATCAGAGGTTCTGAGGATCAAATCACAGTGAAGACAGGAGGAGAAGGATGAAAAGAGAGGGCAGGAAATGGACACAGAGAGTTGCCCAGAGGGTGGACACAAAAACAGCAAAAATGGGGGGGGGGTAAAAACAGATAAAAGTAAATAAATCCTTAAAAAAAGGGAATGTGGGCGGGGAGTAAGATACGGACTATGGTTGGTAGTAATACTTTGACAATACTCTTTCATAATTTGTTAACAAATATTTCACAACAATGCAAGGTATTTGTGGGGGGGTGATGTGTGGGAGCCCTGTATGATGTTGTGTATGTTTGTTTTGTAAGTTCACAATGTTTACGAGCACTTATAGTTTATATATGTTCATGTATGAATGATGACTTCAATAAATTATTTAAAAAAAAAAAAAGAGGCCATTACAGCTACGGTGTGCTTTGAAAACTGTGGGATGAAGAAAGCAGGGCTGTCCCCTGGGGGGGAAGCAGGCTGGGGGGTGGGACTTGACGACAGCCCAGCTCTAAAGAGACTGGACCCACTCAGCATGTCAACCCTGGCCCGGAGCCAAGCTCCAGGCTTTTTTCTCAACGATCCCTTACGGAGGCCCTACATCAGTGCGAAAGTTGGACTCACCTTCACGCAGGAGTAGATCACAGACACAAATACCACCATGGTCAGCAGCAGGAAGCAGGTCAGGTAGAGACTCAACATAAACACGGAGCTGGAAGTAGAGAGGAAGCTGAGGAACTCCGGGTGGGCCGGGGGAGAATGGCGGTGAGGGAGGGGCTGCAGCTGCTCTGGGGGCATGTCACAGGCTCTGAGGACCTCGGGTCACACCTCCAGTGGACCTGGGGCTCTGAAAGCCCCAGAGAAGGAAGCACGAGTAGCTCAGGTTCCCCTAAACCCACCGCCCATCTTTTCTAGCCCCCGAGTTCTTGAGATGGGCTCACAGGGCTGTGCGGAGTTGTTCAGGAACCCTTCTCCTCTATCCCTGCCCTTCCCACGTTCCTGTCACCTTCCTGGTGGGAGCCAGCAGGGAGCATAGAGTCAGGGGACACCTGGTCGAAATTCTGTGTATTTCTTAGCTATCTTCAGCCTGGCTTCATTGAACTTGGAAGGACCCATTTTTTAAAAGCACCTGGTAATAACCACGAAGGCTGAAAATCGACTTGATAAATGGCCATCACTTAGAGAAAAACATTTGTCAGCAGCCCAGCCAGCCACTCTGTGGGAAGCAGGGGTGATGTGTCCTTTGAGAGGGACAGAGTCCCTGAACTCTGTCCCCTTCCTACCGCCAGGCCCCCACAATTAAGTCCTGCGCAGATTCTGCTCCCCTATTCTTAGCCAGTTCAACAAGAAAAACATGAGTATCTCCCCTGCCCCTCCTTCTCAAGAGGTAGATCACAAGTGACAGGAATCGCAGATAAAAGAGCTGCAAGTGACTTTCAGTCCCAAACTTCCAGTTGGCCCTGCTGAGGACAGGGGCTGGCCGAGGTCCAGCGAACCCCATCAGCCCAGCAGGAGGCCACAGGGATTCCTTCTCTTTCCAGGAAGAGGAGCCTGGAGATGCTGCATGCTGTTGGCAGGTTAAAGGCAAAAGGAGGACTTGAAAAGGCAGGTGAACAGCTCCAGGGAGGCATTCAAACAGCTTCTTTGTTCTAGGCTTCCCCAGAAGTCAGCATTTAGCTGACTTAAACAGAAAGGGGAAAGAAGTCTTTTCAGAGGGAACAAAACGCTTTTAAGAGTAGCTTGTAAGGCTTCCCTAGAGAGGAGAGGACTACTGAGTGACCTTTGCCGATGCCTTGGCAACTCAGACCTGTGGCCAGAAGAGAGAGTGAGATGCTGGAGGCAGAGCAGGTAACTGGGATTACCCAGCCCCTACCCCAAGACACAGGGTGGGGGAAAAGTGGCCAAGAGGCAGGATAATGCACCTATGCTAAGGGAACAGTGGTTGCAATGTGGCATAAAGTCTAGGTTGCTTATTTAGACCTGTGGCTCCATTTTTGATCCAGAAAAATGGGGTTCTATGCCATAAGGTCCCCCACTCCCACCAGCCTTGACAGCCTTGCTGCATGGGCAATGAGCATCAGCTGCGGAACCAAGTGGAGCTGGCTGCCGGCGTCTGGTTTTTAACTGTGGTATCATGACAGAGACGCAGCAGATTCTGTGTGTGGAAGGGGCAACTCTTCAAAAATAAATGCCATTGAAAGTAAAAGGTGTTGAGCAATAAGTCACACAGATATTGTGTACCTCCTGATACGGTGTGCTGAGGAGGACACCACATCACTTCTGTGGGATTCTTGTTAAACGTGCATAACCTCAATCTAATCGTGAGAAAACACCAGGCAAACTCAAACTGAGACAAGTTACAAAATAATTGACTAGTACTTTTCAAAAGTGCCAAGGTCAAGTAAAGACTAAGGGACTGCCACTGACTGGAGGGGGCTAAGGAGATATAACAAGGAAATGCAATGCAGGGTCCTGGAGTGGCTCCTGGAACAGAAGAAGGAACATAAGGGAAAAACTGAATAAAGTCTGTAGATCAGTTGCTGGTATTGCTGCCATGTAATTTCCTAATTTTGATAATTGTACTATGGTCATGTAAGTGGTTAACGTGAGCAGAAGATAGATGAAGGATGTATAGGAACTCTCTGTACTACTTTTGCAACTCTTCTGTAAGTCTCAATTTATTTCAAAATAAAAGTCTTTGGGTGGGGGTGGGAGACTCTTTTAGATTAAGTAAGACTTGTAAGACATTACCAAATGCAGCCAGTGGATCTTGAGTAGATCCTTGCTTTGAACAAACTATGAGTAGAAGACATTTTGGGGACAATTGTGGAAATCAGAAGATATACTGGATAGTAGATGATGGCAGAGAATTGGTGTTGATTTTGTTGGGTATATAAGGTATTGTGGTTAAGGAGAAAATGTCCTTAAAAGAGAGATATATATATAGAAGGGTAGGGGTGAAATATCCTAAAATTTACTTTAAAAGAATAGATGAAGCAAATATTGAAAATATTAACAACTATATATCTAGGCAATGGCCATACTGGTGTTGATTATACTAATCATATTACTTTTCTGTTAATAAAAATTACATATATATTATATATATTATGGCAGTTCTCTTTCTCTCCAAGGTGCGACTCTAATGTGAATGACTAGCTAACAAACACTCCAGTTCTAAAGCCCACTGCCCGCTGAGAGGCCTCCCTCAGTGACACAGCCAGTTCTCAGGAGCACCTCTTTGAGAAAAGCCTTCAGAACCTGAAATACATTCTTTGAGATATCCAAAGTAGTGGAAAATCTCGATCTTTTGAAGATGTATTGACTTTTTTTGCAAGAACCAAAGGTCACTCCGAATCTACAGGCCTGGTGAGTAAGCTGGGTGATTCAAGTGGGTAACAATGGTTTGGGTTAAAATGGGAATGAGATGATAAAGGGATGAAAAGGAGTCTCTTGTGCAGCTGAACAGCAGTGCCCAGGGAGAAGTTTTCCACTCTGGAATGAGCACATCACCTGCTTCTCACGGAGACATCAGACCCCTGGCTTCCCAGTCCCACTGAGGACACATTTGGAAACCTCTCTTCCTGCCTTTCTGAACAACCCACCCCCTCCCACCTCCAGGAGTCCCTGCAGCCAGGAGAGTCCAGGAGGGACAGGGATACTCACTGGGGCATGATGGTGACCTGGACAAAGCAGATGAAGAGGAAGACGAGCGAGGCACACGCCACATAGGCACCAAATCGGTCATCCACCTGCTTGGAGTACTGAGAGGGGGAGGACACAGTGAGGGGGCGGAGGCCTCCTCCAGCTGGATTCCATCCCAAGCACCCAGGGCAGCCGCGGAGCGGCTGTGCAGCCCACTCTCAGGACAGGTAAGACCCAAGGAGCAGCGGGAGACCACCAGGGATCAATCCAAATCACCATAAGGTGGTGCCATAGGGAGGGAGGGCGGTGGAAGGGAGGCTTGCGATGTGTCGAATCAGAAACTATCTGCAGTCAGGTCACTATTAGAATAATGTAGAATGATCACGGCTACAACTTCCAAGCACGTGCTATGTTCTGGGAAATGTGCCAAGGGTCTACGAGCACTGTGGCTCATTCTCACAGCAGCCCCAGGACTGTTGTCACTTCTACTTTAGAGATGAGCAAGGTGGGGCTCAGAGAGTTGATGGGACTTGTGCAAAGTGACTGAGCTTCTTAGTGAAATAACCAGGACGAGATCCAGGGTCTTGACTCTCAGCACCAGCTCTTCCCCACGGCAGCAACCAGCCACACCAGCGGTCAGCACCAGCAGAGTGCCCCCCGAGTGGACAATCCATAAGTCAGCTAGCTCCATGTACTGCCGGCAAACATAACTATTGTCCCTTCAGGGGCTTTCCCCTCCTCGGTGAATTTGCCTCGTTTAATGGTGACCTCAGGTCAGGTGAGCTCATTTTTAACTGAACACTGGGGAGGCCTGTGACGACGTAGGAAGAGAACTGCCAGACCAGGGGGCCGGTCTAGCTCAGTCACTCCTTTGCTGGGTGGCCTAGAGCAAATCACCAAACCACTCTGGGCTTTAGTTTTCTCATTCACAATGTAAGGGGATGAGACAAAAAATATCGACTGCCCCTTCCAACTCTAATACTTGGAGGTTCCGAAAGCAAATTGGGTAGACATTTTTCTTCATCATCATCATCATCATCATTATCATCATAGAAGTGACTAGCAACTAACACTTATTGAACACAAGCTATGTGGCAGATTCTGTTCTATGTGTTTTACATTTATTAACTCATTTAATCCTTACCATAACTCTATGAGGTAGGCATATTAAATATCCTTGTTTTCCAGATAAGGAAAAGTTCAATAATCACATTATTCCTTCCAACAGAGGAAGGCTCCTGAGACCCCCATCTCCCTAAGTAGCAGAGCCTTCAGAACCTGAAATATATTTCAGAACCTGAAATACATGCTGGGGAAACTGAGATGACAAGAAGGGCTACTTGGACAGTTGGACACAGAGGAGGGAGCGGTCCTGTCACCTTGCCCCCAGCCTATCCAGGTCCCCCCCTCCCCAGAGTCCTTTACCTTCTTCTCTAAGTCTGGCTCCCTGAAGGTCAAGAGGAACTTGCGGACATGCTCAGACCGCAGCCTGTCGATGCTCCTGGCATCGATGGCCCGGCCCAGAAACTCATCCACTTCATCCTCAGGGTTGGCACTTTCCTGGGCGTTCCTGGGGAGCAGGAAGAAGACACAAGGCAGGCTAACCACCAGGGGGCGCGCTAGAGGGCCGGCTCTGCCTGACCAGAGAGGCCTGGGAGCCGCCTAAGAGCATCCCGCTAATACGGGGACAGGAAGCTGGGGTCTAGATGAGGTCGGCCAGGAGCCAAAGCCCTCATGCCACCTTCTGCAGGGACGCAGAGAAAACTGCTGAGTCTCAAACCTGCTGGCTGGAGGGCCTCGGGAACAATAAGGCTTTCTGGTTCTATCGGGAACTTCACAATGGCTTGGTCTTTGTGCATGACTATCGAGGGTTAAGCTGTTTTCCCTTACAGGTTAGCAGTCCCTGCTCTTTATCCTCCAGCTGTATCACCCCTGTATTCCTCTAGAAGGAAGGCTGAGGTTGGAAGGCGAGACTTCTGTCCCAGAGACTGTGACCTGCCTGGTTTCTTCAGCCTGGCTCAGGGTGCTCTTCAGGAGACAGATTTCATGATCTTTGGGTGCTAAATTTAAAACCCCTATTTCTCAGGGAGAAGTCCAGACCTCGAGTGGAATTTCTCTAAGTCCCTGAGAACTGGGAACAGGAGAGGGAAGAGGAGGGCATTCCCTCGGGGCGCTGGCGACGGAGGTGCAAGGGCTGCACTCTCCTGAGAGAGGCACGTGTCTGTGTGCATGTGTGTGTGACTTGTGCACATGCCTGTGTCGTGTGTACGTGTGTGTGTGGTAGAGATAAAACGGGCAGCCCCGGGGCTCTGGCCTGTCTGGCGGATGCTGCCTGACCACGAATCAGCTATGGTGGGCTCCACTCACTCCCACCCAGGACCATATCTGGGGTCATTTCCCTTGGAGTGTGGGAAAACCAAGTTATAAGGTAGATTTGGAGATAGCTCCCAGATTGAGAGGGCAGGAATAAAGAAGTTAGTATTATTACTCACTTGTCCTTGGGATCTTCAAAGCCCTAAAAGAGATGGATAGAGAGAGAGGGTGGATTATGAGAACAGAGAAAAAAACAAAAAAAAGTGGGGAACAGATGTGGCTGAAGAGGTTCGGTGTCTGTCTACCATATGGAGGGACCGGCATTCGATCCCCGGGACCTCCCAGTAAAAAAATAAAAATAAAAAAGAGAACAGAAAACTTCTAACACAGAGGCTCTGGGAGGGGGACGCTACAGGAAGGCTGCAGTTCATTTTCTCTGTCTAGTTCAGCAAGGAGCCTGGACATAGGGGGGCTCGTCATTCTTTCCTTCCTTCCTCCCTTCCTTCATTTGACAAATCATGCTGGGTTCCTCCTACGGGACAGGCTCTGTGCTGGATGCTGGGGATGGACCATGAGTTCATTTCATCTACTGGCAAAACTCACATGTCTAAGCACTTCCTGGCCCCACACCCAACTGCGTCCATGTTCCCCAAAACCTCTCCTCTCCCTGGACTCTGGGGTCAGAAGGTCCTCTCAACAGCTCTGCCGCTTACTCAGATGGAAATAAGAGAAATCACTAAGCTACCCAATTCCCCACACACACACACACACACAAACACACACACACACTGCATACACACCAAACCTATGGGAGTTCACCGTTTCTGCACTTTAAAAAAGTAAATGTCCAGTCGCATGCACCAACTTTTCTGGTATCTGGGAACCGATGTATTCCAAGGCCAGAGTAGTTGGGGACTCAGAAAGCGAGGAACCCGCCTGCCATGGGTTGTCTACTGTTCTGTTGTTCATTTACACAGGGCTGATTGTGAAAAGGAAAAGGATAGATGTGTATATCTAGGAAAGGATATATCCAGGAAAGGATAGATGTGTATATCATGGCCAGTGTGAGTTCTGGCACAATGGAGGGTTCCCTAAAATGCGAACGGGGCGAAATCTGGGGTGGCAGCGGAGGAGGCGATCGACAAGCAGTCCCAGGAAACGCAATTTCAGGTAAGGCTCAGGTTGCCAGGCAAAGACAGAGAGGACAAGCCCTCCCCTCTGTGGCCCAGCGTGGACCAATATATTGCTGGGCAAATGGGGAGTTCAGCAAATGCTGGTTGAACCAAAACCCAAATAAACTTACTCTCCCTATTCCCACTGAGGACATAGTTTAAAAATACAAAAGTGGGGTTTAAGCTGGTCTCCGTGAGCCAGAGCTGCCAGGCACTGAAGCAGATGCAGAGTCCACGTGGCATCAAGGAGGCTCCCTCTCTGCTCCCCTGCAGGGAGGAACTCCCAGGCTGCCCCCACCCAGCCCCTGCCCAGCCCACCCTGGAAGGTGTCTGACCTGGAGAGCCCCCTCTCCTCCTTGTCCTCTGAGAACCGCCAGGCCCTCCCTCCAGGTTGCAGGACCCATCCCACTTCACTGTCCCAGCTCTAAGCCAGAGGAGCTGGCATCTCCTTCCTCTGGTCCTGAGTCCCTGCCTGTCCCCACCACGGGGCCTGGGGTTGGACTCGGCATCAAGTGGGGCTCCCTCCAAGGGATGGGCCCAGGCCTGGTGTTCCCCGGGTCCCCGGGAACACCGGCATGGCTGGGCAGCAGGGTGCCTGGACGGGCACAGCTCTCTGCAGGACTTGATTCTGTCATGTGAACCAGCAATGATTTTACTATGGACTTGAGGACCAGCAAGTTATATTGGACATATGCTGATCGCCACAGCTCCAGAATATACTTGACATGTTTTTTTTTTTGTTTTTTTTTTTTAAAGATTTTATTTATTTATTCATTTATCCCCCCCTTGCTGCTCGCGCTCGCCGGGTCAGCCAACCACGCCGTGCGGGCGGTCTTGCCTTCACCAGGAGGCCCCGGGAACCAAACCCGGGGCCTCCCATATGGTAAACGGGAGCCCTACTGATTGAGCCACAGCCGCTTCCCTTGACATGTTTTTAGTACACCTGTTTCTGACTCTTCCCAGTGCTCCTTTGAGCATCTGCTGGAGTTGGTCTTGGGGGCCCACGATTCCCTCCTGGGCTGAGCCAAGAGCAGAGTCCATTCTCCCTGTGCAGGATGCTGGGGTGCTGTGAGGTCTCAGCATCAGATTAAGAATGTGAATGGCCAACAGGCCCAGAAAACACTTTGGCCCATAAACCACAGTGGAAGGGTAATTAAGAACACGGTCCAACAGCTGCGGCCAAAGCTCAGTTCCACCACCTACTTACTAGTTCTAAGGCCATGGGTCAAGTCACTGAAGTTCTCCTGGCCAGGCCAGGAGGACCATCAGAGGGTTCCTGGGGAGCAGCCCAGCTCAGGGGTTCTCTTTGCTTCCTGGTTCATCCCTCTTGGACCTAAAGTGTAAGCAGAGGCCGTGGCCCTTCAGGCTTGCCCATACCGGAGGCGCCAGGCATGAGGCTGGCTCTCCCTTGAGGCTCAAGTGTGCTGGCGAGGCCACTGCTTTCCCCCCCAGCACTGGGGCCACCCCCATGGAAGGCAGCGCTTGCCTGGACTTCCTTCACGAACCTGCCCCATCCCCCAGACCAGAGATTCTGACTGCACACTGGGCTCCCTCCGGCAATACTTTGCCCAGCCAGGAGGGGGACTCTTCTCCCACGGGCTGCTACACAGGTCTCCCCTAACCCTGTTCTTTGCCCTTCCCCAGCCAGGCAAGCAATTAGCACCACCCAACTCATATCCACAGACAGGGCGGCAGCCCCGGTCTTCCCCGCCCCCCGAGCCTGTCCTTTCTCCAGTTACAGCCCTTCTGCTAATTCTTCCAAGGTCTTGGTCCTAACCATGATGAATACTTCTGCCAAACCAGTGCTGCTAGTCCAAACTGCCTCTGGAGACTCTGAAATAGCTGCAGTTTCAGCTTATATCAAATATTACTGGTGGAAAAGAAACAACTTTCCAAGGATTTTAAATAAAGTGATTTACTACCAGACACCTTCCCACTTTTCCTTCTTGCTCTTTTTTTCCTTTCTACCTCTCTACCTCCCTCTCCTCCCTCATCCCTTCCTTACTCTTCTTATTCCCTATCTTCCCCCTCTGTCTCCTCCTCACCCATGGGTCCCCTATCTTCCTGCTTTTCTGTTCCCCTTGTCCTCTGGATCCTTCCACTTGGATGAGAGCCTCCCTCTTCCCCTTCTCCCTCATCTTCACCTCCCTGGTGATGTGGATGCAGATTCTGCAGGAGCTCCATAAGGAGGTGAGAACAGGGAGGGTCTGCCAACTGCTCTTTGCTTTGGGGAGGGCCTTTGTCGGAGGGGGAGTGATGGTGGGAACCCGTTGCAGACATTGACCAGGTCTATGGATGTCCAAGTTCAAAGCCTTGGTGGAAGGCCAGGGTTCCCCAACTCTGCTCCCTCCTAACACTGGCCTCCCATGAGCTGCTTCTCTGCTGTCATATTTTAAAATGAGGGTCTTGATTCGAATTATTTTTTGCTCCTGTACATTTTCCTTAAACCTGTGTCATCTGCTCCTTGTTAGCAAGGAGCAGAGTGCCTGGGTCCCCAGCCTGTCCCCTACTCCAGGCCCCGGGCTCTTGTCCTATGGAGTCTATCTCTAATCCCTCCTGCTGCAATTTAAAGGTACGCAGATCCACAGACTTCAAAGTTTGGGATCCTAGTGCCTGTATCTATCCCTACCATGGCTCTGTGGGGACAAAGTGGCTCCATGCCCCTCCCTGTACCTCTTCCCTCCTCACCCCTCCGTCGGTGTGGGTAGATTCCCACCGGGAGGAACCACAGCTGCCCTTGAACTGAGGAGCGTGCCTGACACACAGAAGACAAGCTCTCAGAGGCAAAGAAAGGACTGCTACTGCAGCTTGACTTCTTTTCATCCCTCTTCCTCTTCTCCCCACTCCCTGAATTCACCTTCCTATCACAGCTGAGTTTCCACAGTGACAATCCAGGCAGCCCCCCTGGGTTAGCCAGTCCCAGTGTTGCTGCAGTGGCTGGGGGTGTCTGTCCCTGAGGCAGGCAGGGTTCCCCGAAGGCATGGCCTCCCCACATTCAGCCTGTATTCTCCCACCAGAAGGCTGGGATTAGTAGGGGTGTGTCCCTCAGCACAGAGGGCAAAGGGGACCCTCATTTGCCACTTGCCAAACAGCACTGGCATGGTTCCTGGGGAATTGAGCTGAAGGGTGTGGTTTCAATTGCCTGGGACACGCAGTAGGTGCTGGAAGGGGGTCTGGTGCCCCAATTCCCAAGGGCCTCATTGGACACTGCCAAGAGACAGCTCTGGCTAGACCCAGAACCCCACCAGACAGGCTTGTTTCTTGCCTATGCCAGCAAGCGCTGCCAAGAGAGAGGGAAGAAGGGGCCTCGCTGCTCTGTTCCTAAGCCAAATTAGGCATGCCAAGAGATGGTGGGGCTCGTGGAAAGAGCCTAGGGTCAGAAGTCAGGAGCTATGGCTCCTGCAAAGTTGGGCTGAGCCCCCTTCCAAGTTTTCCTCCCATGGATCTTCACATTTCCTAGGGCAACAGGAGAGACCGGGTCCAGCCCTCACACTGTGGAATCTGCCTCCACCCTCACCCCATGCCCAGCCGCTTACCATCCGCTTCATCTCCTTGGAGACCTGGTTGCCACCCAAGTGGTTGTAGAAGGGGCGCTCAGCCCCCCAGTGTGGTGGGTTGTGCCCGATGGAATTGGTTCTCTGGCGATTCATCTTGGCAATCATGGCCTTCTCTTCTTTCTGGGAGAGCAACAGAGAAGCATCAGCCTGTGGGCAGAGGTCCATCAGAGGAGCCCAAGTACGGAGCTTCTTATTCCTCCCAAGAATGAGGCAAAGGACTAAGACAGCTGCCCCTCTCTTCTCTCCACAGCCCTGGAGCACAGAGTTCTACCAAGATCCTAGAAACCCCGTCCCACCCCCATCCCTGCAAGATCCTAAATCTCCTCCAACTCCCCAACTGCAGCCCTGGCTGGCAGAACAAGAGTGGTAGAACAAGATGATGAGAGCTGGTTTTGTGAGAAAGTCAAGGGGCTTGGAAACATCTGTCATTGGCATGGAATTCTCCCTTCAACTGATCACAAGATTCTGTCCCTAGATCTTCTCAAAACCAAAGCTTATGTCCTCTCCCACCCACCCTCCTCAGTCCCTAAGGCTGCCCTTTCTCTGTGCTTTCTCTCCCTGGGAGCTGGTGGGGGTGGGTGGGTAGAGAGCTCAACCCTGGGGCCTCAAGCCTGAGGCAGGGCAGGCTCCTCCTACAGCCTCAGAGGTTGGTAGAGCCTGAAACTGAAGGTGTCCAGGTGGTTGGTGGAAGGACAGGTGACAGGAGATTACCATCTCCACTCAACTATTCCAGAGCAGGCAAGTTCTAGAAGGGAGGGTAGAAGTCTGGGCCATTTAAATCATGAGGTTCAAGGGCTGAAACACATCATACACAGAGACTTGGCCACTTGCATATGTGCCAACATGCTCCCTGGCATCTACACCTGTCTGTCTGTCTGTCTGTCTATCCATCCATCCACATGGAGAAGAGGTGAGGGCTGGAGAGACACTGAGAGGGTGGAGATGGACCTCCCTCCCACCCCTCACTGAGCACCAGGACAGGAGCCCATCGTCACCAGCCTTCTTCCATAGACGCTGTGGGGGGTGGAGGAGGAGGGCTCACTTGCTCTTCCTGTCTGCCTCCATTTCATCCTTTCTGGGCCACTTGCCAAGCTGAGCAAACCAAGACCTAGAGATTCTAGGGTGGAGGGTCCGCCCTCAGCTTGGGCAGGGGCAGGAAGGTGGGAACCGGAGCAGGACAGAGACAGAGGCAGACAGCGGGGAGGGGAACAGGGCTGGGAGGCCCTCGGTTCATTTACACCAAATAACAAGTAAATGGGCAAAATGTGTCAACTGAGCCACTCGGGGCTCTCCCTAAAGTGATCTGAATCTTCCTGTGCCCCTTCCCTGGTGTCTGTGGAGGGACCTGATCAGCAACCTCAAAGGGCCCCTCCAGCCAGGGCGCAGGGCCCTCCAGGGTAGGGGTTCTGCCTCCCTTATTTAACAACACATTATTGCTATCACCCAACAGTTTCTCTGAACTTTTCTCACAGCTTAATTTTGTCTTTAGTCCAACTTCTTAGGAAAGGAACTAGGAAGCTTTTCTCCATCAGAGGGCAATGACCAACAGATAAATTCAGCTGAAATATTCAAAAGTGAAAGGCATTTTAATCTAGGGAGAAATAGAAAATGTTCTCTTCATTTGCTTTAAAAATTAAAAACATGGAACATGACAGTATCAAAAATAGAACACTGAAGTCTGCTAATAACTCTATATTTTGGCAAGTCTGGGCTCAGACAAAAGGAAGAAGAAAAAGAGACTAGAAAGAGGGGGAAAGAGAGAGGCTCCAAAAACAAAGACACATAGGAACATGCCAAGACACACACTGATCTACAAAACAGAGAGCAATAAGTAAGGACAAATATCCACTTAGTAAAAGGCAAAGAAAAGGAAAGAGATGAAGAGAAAATATTTGGTATACACAGATTTCCTTGATGCTTCATTGCCATCTTGAGGCCATCTGATGCATTGTCGCTAATTTATTTGCAGGGAGGCCCGTTGCAGTTTTGCAACATAAGCAAAATGACAGTATCTGCTCTTTGCCACCAGCCTTTGCCAGGCTGCTCTAACTCTCATGGCCATCCGGAGATGCAGGAAGCACAACTGCATATGGGATTCATGACTTTACTAGAGAGAAGTGGAAGAAGAGAAGGGGGCAGTAGGCCAAGGAAATGCCTTTCTCCCCCAAAGAATGGAGGCCCTCAGCCCTGCCCCCACGGACCCGCTTCTGGGTGCAGCGCAGGATAAGGAAGGTCTCGATACTGTGCTCCTTGAGGTAGGCATTGCGCTCGCCCCCACAGCCTGGCTCCACCTCGTAGTCGCCGTTCAGATAGTTGAGTGTGGCCTTGGTGATATGGATGCGTCTACAGGTTGGGTGGGAAACAGGGTGGGGAGGGCAGATGATGGGAATTCAGAACTTCAGCCCCCCAGCAGACCCAAACTCCAATCCCGGACTCAATCTCAACTCAAATCTCAAGCCCCCAAATGCTGGCTCAAATACGAACACCAACCTCAATCCCAACCGATAACCCTCCCATATTAGTAAGAAGGCCCTATCCTGCTCACCCTTCAGCCACACCATCTCATACCTAACATCCTGCCCAGGAGAACACTGCCTCCCATCTGATAAACTTGGCAGCCCACTCACTCCTGCTCAGAAGCCAGCAATGGCCCCCACTGCCTACAGGATTAAGTCCAAAGACCCCAGCCTGGCATTTGGGTCCTTAACACAGGCACTGTTTCTCCCACTGGCCCCTAAAGGTCAACGGCTTTGCTTTTGTTCCTTGGGAACAGCGTTTCCCCGCTCTGTGCCTTTCCTCACTGTGCCCTCAGCCTAGCAACCCTTCCCCACCTTCACCATCCTCCTCTATCCAAAATCCTACCCCATCATCTGGGCCAGCTCACATGCCGCCACCTCCTTTGTGTTCTGGTCACCCCAGAAATCACCAGTGGTTCCTCCCTCTTCAGAACTCTACCACACCTGCTGCATCTTATAAGCCACCATTTTTCATGTAAGTATCTTCTGCCTCTGGGCGAAGGCTCCCCGCAAGATGAGAACAAGCTCCCTACGATTTGGCATCCCAGACCACAGCTTGCCCAGGGTGTGGTCAAGTAATTGGTCAAATCTCTGCCAGCCCCACACCCCGAGGTGCCTGCCAGCCCCTCCTCCCCACGCCAGCCCCACCTCTTCAAGACGGTCACCCTTGGTGGGGTTGAGTGGGAAGCCGAGTCTGGGCTCCACACTGCCCGGCCCAGAGGCTGGGCTCACTCACCCCGCCTTGCCTCCAGCCTCCATGTGGTTGGCCAGCGTGACGTCGTTAGACCAGACGTCGAACTGCCACTTCCTGAGACCAAGGACACCGCAGTGTACTCGCCCGCTGTGAATTCCCACGCGCATGTTCACGTTCACCCCTGTCACCTCCCGGACCAACCTGGGGATGGAGGAGGGGTGAGGCTGGGAGAGGGGTCAGGGGCCCGCACACAGAGTAGGGAAGGGGGAGGGGAGGCATTGAAAGGGGCAGGGGTCAAAGACGCATTTCGTTCCCGTCCAGCACAAATACAGAGTCTGAGACTGTTCTACCTGAAGGTGGCTGTTGCCAGCAGCACAGGGCTGGGGGTGGGGGCGGAGGTGGCAGGTGCTCTGTCCTGGTCCTCCAGGGCGGGAAGCCGAGAAGCGCCATTTCCTAGTTTGGCCACAAGGTGGCGAGGTGCCTGCACACTAAACCCAGGCCCGCACCTCCCTCCACTAGGGCCCCGGTGGCCATCACTACCTCTGTCAAATAAACTATGCTCAGAAAATGCAAACGCACTTCGGTGTAGACATGAACCAAACAGGAAAGTTATAGCCACTCCACACCCCATTCACGAATGCTCTTGGGGGTAAGACAGAAATGACTTTTGGATTATCTGTTTATTGGATTTATCCACATTGCTGCTTCCTCAGCATTAGCAGATAATGGAGAAAGGTGGTTAACTGAGTTTCAAGAGAGGACGTGTGTCCTCTTCAGGAAAGAAGGGGTGTCCAGGCAGGTGCAAGGGTCCAAGCCCCAGGGGTCCAATACCTGCCACATGCACAGTAATTCCTAGGGAACCCCAATAGATGTGGCCAGGCCCCTGATACTTACTTATAACCTCTCACACTGGGTGTGTGGTGGGAGGAGGGCAGGAAGGAAGTTACACATCATGTGTCTTGTGAACCTGCCCAGGTATGGGAAAGAGGATGCAAATATTCTGGGGCGTATGAATATTTGCACATTTTAGGGACCTGGACCCCATGCCCCGACTCTGACACCCTGACTTGGCTCAGAGGGCAGGAGCCCCACTCTCTGCCCCACCCCACCACTGAGAGGCTGACAGCTCAGGGAAGATTTGCCTCATCCATCATTTCTCTTGTCTTGGGATCAGCTCTACAAATACCTTTACTTGAGCTGCTCGTTCCATCCAAAAATACCTCTGACTTGTTCGGTTGATGAGATCTCATTCTACCTTTTTGACTTAACTCCAGGGCCGCCTCCTTCCTGTCGCCTCTCCTGATGCCCTCAACAGGGACCAGCTGCCTCCTGCTAGGCCCTCCCACAACACTCGGCTTCTCTTACCTTGGGGGGGTCACACGATATGCATAGTATTAGGGCAAGGAGCGGACCGGCCCCTCTCCCTCAACAGACTGTGCTTCCGGGATAAGGGACTGGCTGTCCACACGAGGTGGGCAGTGGGCACTTGGCGAATGCTGTTGAACGGAACTGGCTCAAGCCGAATGGACCCAGCCACTTTCCTTGCTGGCCGCTCTGACCTCTGACTTGCCCTTAGTGGCTTTTCCTTTGCCTGGTGACCTGGCTGGTTCTAAAATCCAAAGTTATTGAATCTGGATGCAATCTCTAGCCTGCTCCCGTGTAAGTTTGGATGATCCAGGTTTTCCAATGACCAGGTCTCCTTTCATGACCAGCAGTGATCAAGCACTGGCCAAAAGATTCTTCCTGCTATTGCTCCCACAAAGGATAGCAATCCTCTTAAAACGGGAGCACCTGCATTTGAATCCACCCACCCAGCGGTAATACCCAGTGGTAATACCCTCTCGGTCCAACTCTTCCCATTTGGGTAGAAATGGGGCTGGTGGGTTCTACACCTTCCTGGAAGTGCAAGGCCCCCACTCGGCAGAGCACACAGCACATGCCACAAATGCCAGCTTCTCCTCCTCTCCTGGGGAGGGGACCCGTCACTGTTCTGAGGTTCTTGAGCCTGCACAGCCCTCCCTTCCTACGGGATACATTCCCCTGGGAAAAGCTTCCCAGGCTGGTCTAGGTAGAGGGCGCTCAGGAGACGGCACAAAGCCTGGAGGTGCGTGTCAACCCTTGAACTTGGCCGGGTGGTCTTTGGGAGACAGCTTCGCCCCACCTTTCCCCTGCCTCATGGGTCCCACCCAGGCAGCCAGCAGGTCCACCTGGAAGTGGGCACTTACGAGATGGCCTCGATCATGTCCATGCCCATCTCCACGCAGCAGTGGGCGTGGTCGGCCCTGGCTTCCGGCAGCCCAGAGACGCAGTAATAACAATCCCCCAGAATCTTAATGCGTAAACAGTGATTCTCCTGGAAAACAAATTAATTTTTAAAAATAAAAATAGTAGGATAGAGGAGTGGGAGGGAAGCAAACGGGAAGCAAAGAGATTCACCCCTGCGTGGAATAGCTTGCCTTTTAGGGCAGTGAGCACAGACTCGTGCCAGAACTATGCATGATCCCAGCCCAAGGAGAGGCTCCTCAGGAGGTGCGGGGGCGGGAGGGACAGAGCAGGGCAGCTGAGCAGGCATTCCAGCCTCCTGGGCTCAGGACTCCCTGCTAATGAGTCACTGCAAGAATCCACTTGGTCCACTGTGGCTCAACAAGCAGGGCAGACTTGTCAGCTTACGGGAGGTTGCCCCCAGTCCCAACCCAGCCCCTGGAGTAGAGTCTGAATCTTGGCCTAAGTGTTTATGAACAATTTTCTGGTTCTTCTTTTTTCACCAAAAGACTGAAGCAGAAAGGGGCTTCGACCACAAGCTCACATGGACTCTCAGCATTAGGCCTACCTGAGATTTTCATGAAAGAGATTCATGAAACCAGCAAGCACATGAATGCTAACACCCACGGGCCTTCAGGTCCTGCCCATGGCCACTGCTGACTAAACAGGCGCAGTAGGGTCATGCCAGCGGGCCACAATCAACCCGGAACTGGGGTTGAGGGGAACTGTAATTATTCATCAGTTACAAGCTCTCCAAATCTGGCTCCCTAAAAGTACTTCACGAAGCTGGGACCCTGGGAGTCAAGTGTTCATGTGGCCTGGACTCTTCTCTGAGGCCCGTCCAATGCCAGGCGTGCTCCCATGCACCTCCTTTAAGGTCAGTGCTAAAAGCAATTAACAGAGTGCAGGTGTGAGGCTGCCATCTGAGGCCCTCAGAGGCCCTGCACCCACTCTCAGCCACAAACGTCTGGTGTCACAAGTTGGTGGGCATTGCAATTAACGGCCCCTTACATAATACGACTCAGCAAAGGTCCAGAGCTTTACTCAAAGCCACAAAAGCTGGGAAAGGATGGCAGAACTGTAAATAGGGACCTAATCAATGAAAACATGGTTCACCACTCCCTGCTATGGGGCATGACTTTCACTTTGTCAGAAAGTTGAAGAGTTCCCTTTCTGGAAACCTCTGGTGGGTGGCACATGGCTGCCTGCAGGCCAGCTGGGGATTCAGACTCACTCTTATCACTCGGGCCAACCTTGTGGGGAAAGGGACTCTATGGCACCTAATTTTCCCCCAGCCAAATGGAAATGACTCTGGGGTTTGGGCAGCATCACCTGCATACTCCCTCCCCTTCCCCAAATGTGGGCAAGGAAGGCCCCTCACACTCTCCCTGAGGGCAGAGGACACTCAGAAAGCATGTCCAACTGAGTGTGTGGCTGAGGCCGGCAAGGGGCACGTGGACCACAGCCACAGCCCTTCACCTACCCCAGCAGCGGGCCCCGCCCACAGGGCACACCCAGCACAGAGCTGTCCCAGGGGCTCGGCGGGTCCTTGGTCACAGCTCCTACTAAGGTCAAGCCGCCCTGTGGGCCGGGCTGGGACACTCGGGGACCCAGGGGCAGGGGCACTCACCGCAGCCAGCTTGTCGAAGCGTGCGAAGAGCTCGTTGAGGGTCATGACTAGCTCCTGGGCGGTGCACTGGGATGCCAGGCTGGTGAAGCCCTCGATGTCAGCAAACAGGATGCTGGGGACGCAGGTGGAGGAGAGTGAGCCCATAAGGGAGGAGGGCAATGGGATGAAGCCAGGAAGGCCCATCCTGGGGCTCCTCGGGCCTCAAGGGACTTTTGGGTAGGGGACAAAGGCCCTCACCCTGGAGAGCCCAAGGATGCCAGCCCTTCCCTGCTGGCTGGGAAACGCCATTCCAGTCCTCCACTCACCAACACCTTTCTGTACTCTGACTGCACCTCACTCCTGCCCAAGGTGAAAAGAGGGCAAAAGAGGCATGAGGCCTGGGAGCATGTCTGCCTGAGGCTACCATAAGAAGGGGCCGACTGGCACCAGAACCCAGCCCCCCAATTCTTAGGGCTGCCTTTCGGGCCTGCCCCTGTTTGACCCCTGAGCAGCCCCCTTGAGGGCTGGGCTGGCCTTTCATTATTCATCTGTTCTGGAAAGACCCGCAGGCGAGGACAGTGGCACTGCAAAGGCCTTGCGTCCTAGTCCCAGTTGCACGCAGACCCCAAGCTCTCCATCCGGGGGTTCTCTAGAAGGGACTAAAAGTGGCCCAGGGAGGAGAGAATGGGAGACATAAACCAGCCAAAGTCTCTGGGTCCAGCCCTAACTCACCAGCCTCCCGCTGGCTGCACGGTCAAACGTACCAGCTGCCCCTTCACTATGAGTTATGATCTTTATCCATTTCTATGGCTCAAGTTGCCTACGCTGAAAACATCTTCCTTTTCTTTCATAACAGACTACCAAAGGTAAGGTTCCAGGGCTAGATTGTACCCAGGCCCCTAGAATTTTTTTTTCTTAAAATATTCACAAATATAATAACCCTCATGAGCAGAGATGCTCCAGGAGCCAGGCACTGAGCGAAGTTTCCCATTGAAAGTCGTCCTCAAGCAGCACGACTAAGGCTGTGTTCTCTGTCCACTATACCTCGGAGACTCCTGAGGCTTGAGAACAACAATCTCATTTTTTAAAATTAAGGATGTAGAATTAAACATATTGTTACTTTATTTTTAAAAATGTGTGCCGAGGGAAGCGGCTGTGGCTCAATCAGTAGGGCTCCCGTTTACCATATGGGAGGCCCCGGGTTCGGTTCCTGGGGCCTCCTGGTGAAGGCAAGCCCGCCCGCACGGCGTGGTTAGCTGACCCAGCGAGCACAAGCAGCAAGGGGGGGGATAAATGAATAAATAAATAAAATCTTAAAAAAAAAAAAAAAAAAAAAAATGTGTGCCGAGCACTGATCTAGGCTCATCAACATGCGTTAAAGTCATGTAAACCTCACAACCACCCCATGAGGTTAGAATCCTCATTTTACAGGTGGGGAAACTGAGGTACAGAAAGGTTGAACCACCTGCCCAAGGCAATACAGGCCACTTAGCTCTACAGCCCAGAATTTTTTTTTTTTTTTAGGAGGTGCCAGGGATTGAACCCAGGACCTTGTACATGGGGAGCAGGTACTCAACCACTGAGCTACAACAGGTCCCCTGTTGGGAGCCCAGGATGTGAACCTACAGATATTATGCTGTCTCTGCTGGCCCTTCAGTCATCTTAAATGAATCAAAGCAAAGCATAATTCAGTATCTGGCTTTCTATGTGGGGCAGAGGGAGGCGAAAGGGCACCAGTGAGCTCCCACAGGGGGGCTCATACTGGGCTGCAGCAGCCCCTTCGGTGGGGTGCATCCAGGACTTCATAAAGAGCAGACACTCCCAGCAGTTGCTCACCAATCATACAAGGCACACCATGGAGAGGGGGCGGAAACAGGCTTGGCCACCAGGGAGCGTGGCCCTCAGCTTTGGCCAGGCTGTTCCACCCCCCAAGAGAGGCACAAGAGCAGCCCCCAGGTCCAGAGCCCGGTGCTGCGGGATGCCCTGCATCCGAGCTTCTCTGGCCACTCTGACCCCAACTGGGTCAACAAAGGCAACTGCAGGAAGATGCCAAAGAGTGGGAGAAATGGGGGGACAGGGATGAGAGACAAAACCAGTAGGAAGAAGAGAAGATGATGATGAAGAAGAGGAACAGAGGGGAGAGAGTGAAGCACAACCTGTTAGGCCATGGGACTCGGGACTGGGCAGCAGACAAATTGCTCCAGAGCGGGCAGCAGGGAGGTGCGGGGAGGTGTGGGCTGCGAGGAAGGAAGGGAGTGCGAGTGCGGAATTTTCAGTAAAGCGTTGAAGCTGATGTCTGAAGTGGCAGACAGGCTTCCGCCCCTCGCACAGAGGGGGGCTATGTGGGTGTTAGGCATCCCGGGGTGTAAAAGGAGTCCGTGGGGGGAGCTGGCACACCCCAGCTGCTCATCCAGCTCCCTTATACAGCATCATGCAGACCCCATCCTGGCCCCTCCCATCTCCCCGTCTCGCAGGTGGCTGCCCCCCTCCACTCAGGAAGGAGGTGAAGGTTTCTCCTAGTCTGTTAAAAGCATTCTTTAACTCTCAGGAAATCAAAACCAAGGGAAGTCAGGATGGGGTCAGCTGCAATAGAGTCAAGGCACAGGTTCAGCATGTGAACTCTTGGCTAATATCAGTATTTCCAGCACAAAGCTGGCAGGCACCACACCCAGCAGCTCTTCCACCCAAGTCCGAGGAGAGACAGCAAGATACCCCCAGTAGGAGGCAGAAAGTTCCCTAACCTGGCAGAGGCCAGGACTGCTACTGGGCAGAGTAACCCACAGCACCAAGCAGAGGAGACACGAGGAGAATGGGCCACCCCCAGGAACACAAGGAGATGGGTGCAGAGCCTGTGCCACTGAGCGCTGATCTCTTGTACCTGCCCAAGCGCCCCTAGCCATGCGTGTGGGAGTGGGCCTCTGCGGGGTGAAGTTCCTTCCGCGTCCTACGAGATGGGCAGGTCTGCAATCATTTTTCCTTCCCCACAGAAGGCCACGCTGGGGCTTAGAGAGGTTTTTATGTTTTTCTCCAATGTGGCCCTTATCACACCAGAACAGTGCGTCTTAGCAGGTCTGAGTGTGTTTAGAGTCACCTGGGAAGCTTTTATCTAAAGTAGTCCCAGAGCCCACCCTCAGGGATTCTGACTGAACTGGCTAGGGTGGGGCCCTGCTATTGATTTGCTTTTGTTCTGTTTTGTTTCCTTCTAAGCATCCCAAGTGATTCGAATATGCAGCCAGGGTTGAGAACCACTGCACTAGTTGAAATGCCACCTTCTCATTTGCAACCCCTCCCATTCATCTTTCTCCCTTCCCTGCTATATTTTCCTTCATTGCACTTCTCACCATTTAACATACTATCATTGTTATTATGTATCATGTTCCTGCCTGTTTCTCCCACTGGAATGTAAAGGTCTTGATGGAGGGATTTTTGTCTATTTAATTCACCACTACATCACAGCTCAATCTGGTTGGCACTCAATAAATTTGTGAATGAATGATTGAACGAATGAGGGCAGGCCAGTTCTGCTCTGCCCCCTGCTGTCCAGCCTCCCCCTACCCCCCCAGCACAATGCCCAGCAAACAGTTGGTGCCTAATGCAAATATGTGCAGTGGAAGAGGCATGTCCTTGGGTTCACAGCAGGTGAGCACACAGGGAACACACAAAGCAGGGCCAGGAACGCCCAGTTATGAGCGCTCCCTTCTACCCCGCAAGGCCTATGGGGCAGGGCCCCAAGCACACCGTCTGAGGCCTGGCCCAGCTGATGCTCCTCTCAGCAACGGCAACGTTCAAGTTCATTGGGTGGACAAGTGGTCGCTGTGACTGGGGGCAGCTTCCCAGCTCTGGACCAGGACGTGTGGGAAACAGCACAGGCATTTCGTGAGCCTCCAGGTGGCTCCAGAACCCTGACCCTCACCTCCAACCTCTGGGGAATTGGGGAGGGGCAGGGCGCTGCGGCTCCCTTCCTTAGGGTGGTTTGGCCGAGCGAGCCAGCCAGGGAAAAGCAAAGCAGGGCTTCCAAGCACGGACTGGGTCTCTGAGGTCCCACTGTGAGCACCAACGCAGCCCCTTCCATACACTTAGGGAAATACCACTGCCTCCACATTCCCCTGCCTTCTTGTCAGAGGCAAAGTCACATTTCCCTGCTGCTTTGGAGGATTCTGCTTAGTGACTGTCACTGCAGGAAGCTGCTCCAATTTACAAGGTTCACCCAGATGGCCTGTTCTGTTGGCCAGGATTCTCTGATCTGCTCCTAGGTGATTCTGAAGGCCGCTTTGCAGCCCAAGGCTAATTCATCGATTAGCTCCCACTTGAGAGCTCATCTTGGCAGCACCATCAGGCCCTCATGGCAGGCACTCGGAAGCTGGGGTAGGGCCCGTTCTAGCTGTGCTCTCCTCTCCAACTGCCTGCCACCTATCAATCACCTTTGCTTGCATTCTGTTCCCGAGGCAAGAGGGAGGCACTTCATCCCAAGTACAACCTTCCCATGCAACTTCAGCTCAGCTTTACCCACATGCCTTTCTGATTAAGCAGATGTCCTCTTGCCCACAACAGGTCCTGCAACTTTAAGAAGTTGCCAGCGTCTGGCCATGCTCTTATGTGGAGACCCACATTGAAGAAGCCACAGCTGGCAGCATCTCTGAGTGCTCTAAGTGGTTTGGGCAAGATGGCAGTGCCGGTGACCTCCTCCTCGGATCCCCAGCATCTCCCCATCCTCTGGCCCCCCCACTGCTAGAGCTCCTGCTCTCTGTCCACAACTGTGGTAGGTTCTGGCACAGAGAATGAACTCAAGAAATGCCACCAAATATGGGAACTCTGAATTTTATGCAAGATTTTTCTGTAAACATACAACTTCTCTAATAAAAAAAAAATTTAAAAAGAAAGAAATGTCACCAAGATGCAAACCATCTGGAGGGGTGGGGCCCAGGAGAGGAAAGGGCCTAGGGAAATCAAGGTCATGGGATGGGGGCAGGAAGGGAGTAAGGCAAAGTCTCAGCCCAACTCCCAGAATGCTGGGCCCAGAGGAGCTAAAGGGCCTGAGGGAGCAGGGCCAGGAGGGGCAGGAAGCACCCTGGAGGCCCCAGCCTGGGGAGCCAAAGTGGCTGGGCCTCTGACTTGGCCAGGCCTGTGGTCTGTCCTTGACCAAGAGGGCTGCCCCTGCAGGGTGTCCTCCATTTGTTCCAAGTGACAAGCAGGAGAGTCTTTGGTTCGTGCCCCTTGCAAGGGTAAAGGAGGAGCTGTGAGTCATTCACATCCATTAGGTGAGTTAGCATAATAAGGCTGTGGTCTTATTAACACCTGGCTGAGAACAGACATCAGAGGACTGGGTGTTTTCCGAGGGGTGGTAGAAAAAGATTAGAGAAAGGGATATGAACTGGGAGCAGCCAGAGAATATCTGAGGGTATATGTTTGGGAAGAAAAAGGGGGAGAGGGCAAAGAGAGGGTGCCAGACACATTGGATACCTGGCAAGTTTCACCAACAGAGAGAATCTACCCTGGTGGGCTGTGCCCTTTCCATTCTCACAGAGACAGGGAAAGAAAGGGCACCTTCCTTTCAAACAGGGAGTCTAAGAGGAGAGGTCCTATGGCAGGCTTGACCCTCAGGACTGGGTATAGGGGGTGTTGGGGTCAAGGAATATTCCAGAATGCCCTTTGCCAGGTTTCAGGGTCTCCTGCAGACTCATCTGCCCACCCAAAGTCCTGCTATCTTCTCTTTGCCTATCCAAATCCTACCCCTGCCATCCATACAATGGGATACTGTAGCTACTTGTGCTTACAAAGTCACAAAGGACTTGGGAAGGAAGAGGAATCACCTCTAACAGTGGCTCTTGACCTCTGGGTGGTGAGAATAAGGGTGTTTTTTCATTTTATTTTCTCTACTGCTCTTATTTTCCTGTTTGTCTACAAAGAATACATTCTTTGTATAATAAAAATGTTTATTTTTAAAGGGTCAAAAACAAATCATAGGGGAGTGGGTGTAGCTCAGTGGTTTGAGTGCCTGCTTCCCATGAACGAGGTCCTGGGTTCAATCCTTGGTACCTCCTTAAACAAAACAAAACAAAACAAAACAAAAACGAACTATTAAAAAAAATCATATCCATATTTTAAGACCTGATTCTAGCCCTTCCATTTTCATGTCTTCCCTGACTTATCCCAGTCCAGAATAATGCTTCTCATGTTGGAATTTTTATCAGAATCAGAAATCATGAGATGATTTTATTGGGTCCACTACTGATTGCAGTTGTTTCATAAAACATAACCTGGTAATATATTGTTTGATTCAAAAAAAAAAAAATTTACATGTATCCATTACATTTGAGAAATGTATATATTTATTCATCTGTGTTTACTTTTTAGTTTCTAATTGTTTATGTTTTCAATTATTAAATGTACAAAATAAAGTTAAAAAAAAAAAAAAACAAAACCATAACCTGATACATTCAACCAGTCAGTGCCTTCCCCGCCCTTCATCTTTCTCACCCTTCTGGTCCACCCCCAGTGCCCACCATTCTGAGTCCAGACAGCTAAAATAGCAGGTCCTGGCTGGCTGCTGGCTCCATTCCCCACCAATCCCCATTCTGCACCCCAGGCCAAGCTCAGCTGTTTTTGTCAAGAACCAACCTCAATGGCTCCCCCAGTGGGCCCTCAAGCTGAGCTCCCCAGAGCACCCTACCCAGTCTTGTTTCAGCCCTCCTCTCACTAGGAAGGCTGGATGCTCCTTAAGGAGAAAGGAAGGTTTTTTTCACTTGTTCTTCAATATGCCTGGCAAAGAGTAGGAGCTCAATAAATGTTGGTGGTATGAATAAAATAATAACATAAAACCAATTGGTATGGGGGTAGAGTTCAGGATACTTCTTTCACAAAGTATTAGGTTTGAGATAGGACCACAAGGACTTTATGGACCTGTGGGCCGCAGGCTCGGGAAGGACCTGGAGGCCAACAGTTTCCACCCTCTGCCCCCAGGGTGCACAGTCCCCCAGCCAGTTTCTGAGCTTTGCAGGAGTGGCATGGTCATTGTCATTCAGAGCCACGCTGTGGTGGAGCCAGACGCCACAGAGACCTGGGGAACACAGCCAAGTCCTTGAAGGAGACAGGAGAGGAGATAACCTTGAAAAGGGGGAAGAGGGAGACGTTAGGGAGCCTGGGAAGAGGGCTCACTCCTCCCTCTAACCCAGGCACACCCCTGTCCGTGATGGAAAGGGGCTGGTTACCTCATTCCCACACTAGGGTCAGCAGCCCCTCGGTCAGGATCCTGGGTCCAGCCCTACAGGGTTCCTGGGCCTCTGGGAATGCGGCTCTGAACCAAGAACCACCTATCCCCGCCATCCTCAGCCCTGGGGGTCCGGTCCACATTGGGAGCCCTCAGAGGAATGCCCTTTCTTTCTTTGGCAGAGTCCCAGAGCCCCCTGGAGGATGCAGCCTTCTCTCCTTTCACAGTAAGAACAGAGTCTGGATTGATCTTTTGCCCACTCCGCAGCCTATAGCCTTTAAAATCTAGGGTGCTCCAGCCTGGGGACAGGCCACTCGGGCATGGGGCTGCCCTCATTAAGTAGGAGGCCCCTGTGGAAGCAGAGATTCCTTTGGAGCCCTCTCCGGACTGGCTGGGGCATTCCCCGGCCCTGGAAACCTTTGGGCTTGGATTACCTGACCTTGACTCCTGCCAGTAGCCTGCCTCACCCCCTTACAATGCAGTCAGTCTGCAGCCAGCTCCTGGGAGCCAGGCATTGAGCTGGGGGCTTTGAACACGCCACCTCACCTAACCTCCAGCAGCCCTGCAAGGAGCGCCTGGAGCCAGGCAGGGCCCCTGTTAATGACTCTTATCACAACTGTAATAAAATAATTTGAGTGAGAAGTTGTTTAACTTTTACACCCTGCTCAATGCAAAGTCCAGCTCTACCTGGATCACTACTCTACCCCCAACTCCTCGCAGAGTGCCTGGCGGGAGACAAGCACAGGATAAATTCAGTATTTACTAATTAATCAGTTGCTCAGTGTGTGTCTTCCCTAAGAGCAGGTGGTCTTTGTGATGTCAGAGTGCAAATCTTAATTCACAGCGCATTCCCTGCCTCTCTCTACCTGTCTGCCACTCAGCGAGTGTGGCTGAGCATCCTCAGAGATGGAGGCAGCGGTAAAATATTAGTTGAATGGGTGAACGAATGGACATCACTATTCCCAATTTGCAGAGGAGGAAACAGGCTCAAATGAGGAGGTGTGCTCACAGCTACTAAGCGGCAGAGCTGGGACGTGAACCAGTCTGCTCAGCGTGGCCACACTTCTGCTCCTTACCATGACAGCCGACCTCTTGGCAAGGGTAACCCGGTGTGCCTGGGTTCTGTCTGGTCTGTACCTTCACTGGGATCCATGGGGATGACAGTAGTGCCTTCCCCGGTAGAGTCTTCTCTGGCTGCCCCCTTCAAGGCTGACTGAACCCTATCCTCCCAAAGCAGAACACCAGGAGCCCACCCCAACCCAGAGCAGCCTCTGCTGGCATGTCCTACAGGCCCATGTCCTAGGAGTGGGGACATCACAGCCCCCTTCTAAGGTTGGCACTGCCAGCTGGAGAAGGGACATGTGTCTGGGGTGGGGCAGGGGAGGAAGACTCTCAAGCCACAGGCACGACATCCTGGGATGAGCCCTGGCTTGGAGCAGTCGATCTGTCCTGCCAAAGGGGCTCAGAACATCTCCATCTGTTACCACATACCACACAGGAGAAGGCTCTGGGGGTCTCCGGGGGTTCCCTGGCTTCTGACCTGCCTCAACTCATAGCCAGCTGGTAGCTCAGCATCAAAAGATCTGACAGGCTCCTCCACCAGTCACTGGCTGGTGCCCCAGGCACTATTTCTGATATCCTCCTAGGGGGCAGAGGAGAATGAGGCCCCCTAAAGAGTAGTGGACCCTGCCCCCCTCTGCCCAGGCCAAACTCCACCCCCACCCCATCAGTCTCTTCTCCTTCCTTAGATCCAGGCCCAATCTGGCACACAGAGAAGTTGATTTATTTTTCTCGTGGCCTTGCTCTCAGTGGGGCTAGAGAACAGCATGTCATCACCTTCTCTAAATATTACAACTCTGCAGAGAATTGATGAATGTGACTCAACACCCTTCCCTTCTCCAGCTAGAGAATCCCCAGGCCTTTTGTTGTCGATATGGGTGTGATAATAATCATAATAATAGCAGAAACAACTATAATAGCAGTTCCCAATTACTGAATACTTATTATGTGCCATTGTGCTAAGTACTTTCCCCACATTATTATATTTACTCTTTACAACCTTATTAAGTAGATACTCCTCCTATCCTACTATGCAGATGAAGAAACTGAGGTTCAGAGTGGCTCAGTGCCTCTAACCTGCCTGGGTCACGTAGCCAGGAAACAACAGAGCTGGGACGATATGCAGGGATGCCAAATCCCAGAGCCCAGGACTAACTACTGCACCCCACTGGTTTTCTACAAGCCCAGCCCCAAAATGTGTTTCTACACCTGCTGTCAACCCCACCTACCCCAGTCAATGTTTCAACCCCAAAACGGAGACCAGAGCAGACAATCTGTTTCCATCAGCAGCTGCACCCAGTGCGACTAATGGAGCAGGGAAAGGGGCCCCGGCAGGATATTTGGGTGTGACTGCTGGAGGCTGGCCTCTGATCACTATCCTAGTGATTTCAGAATGGGAATTACCTCTGTCCCCATGAAAATCATTCCATCTTGGCTTTTCTCTCTTTTCATTTCTTTCGTGAGTGCTGTCATTGATTCTGAGAACATCCTAGAACAGAAATACCCCCACTGTGGCTGGAGTCTGATTCTTGCCATGTGGGTGCTCGAGCCACTCTGTGAGGACAGCACTGTGCTTTTATCAACCCCAAGCCACTGCCCCCACTGGGCGTGGGTCATTCCTGTAATGTTCACTGGGGAAGAGGCCTGAGTCAGCCCCTCTGATCAAACCCCCTTGCTGGAGGGCTGGGGTTCCCCAGGAGCCAGCAACCTCAGAACAGGAAGACAGCACCCCACCATAAGGGAGAGGAGAAAGGGTGAGCGGGCAATGACTGGGGCAGACGTGCAGAGGTGGCCAGACGTGCCAGACATGGGGCTCAGCAGCCTGGGAAGAGCACCAGCCAGGCGGAGAACCTGCCTTGAATGCTGCACTGTTTCTGAGCAGTGAATTTGCTGGATTTCCTTTGTGTTCTACTTTATAGTTTAGTGAAATCTGCTGAAAGCTCTGCCATGCTAAGAACAATCAAAGAAAGAACGTTTTTGTCCACACTCTGCTTGGGACAATGGCAGGGTCAGAGAGATGGTGATGAAAGGATCAAGAGAGAAAAATCTGGAAGGGGGAGGAGCTCAGGGGTCCTGTGTGTTGGGACCACTTGGCAGACCACCATTTCCCTCCTGAATGTGTTCTAATAGGGCAGGCTGTTCTTTCCATGTTCTAATGCGGAGACGCCAGACTTCAGGGGTTGCTGTTAGTCAGGAGAGGCCTCTGGTGGCTGCTGGGCCACAAAGACACACAAGCTGGAGGCCAAACCCCTCTCCTCCTTCTCCTGAGTCTTACCTCTGCCCTTCTAAGTCTCCTTCTACAGAGGCCTTAAAAAAAAAAAAAAAAAATTCTTTCTCAAAACTCTGATATCAAGAAGATGTCTGGGGGCAATTTTCCCACTTAACCAGTTATGGGATCTTGGACCAGTTACTTAATCTCTGTGCTTCAGTTTCCTCATCCGTAAGACAGAGATAATAATAGTACCATCCTCTTAGACCTGTTGTGGAGATTCAACAAATACATATATGAAAGCACTTAGAACAGTGCCTGTGTTAAAATGAGCTCTACATAAGCATTAACTATTGTTATTAGTGGCTATTCCACCACGTGAGGACAGAGGCATGTGTGAGGAAGAGAAAAGGACGCAGACACTACAGTTCTAGCTCAAAGGGCTCAAGCCCAGAAGTTAAGCCACAGACCCCACGCCCCTCTCTGAGCTCGGCCCCCTCTTCCACACACCTCCTGGGTACCGAGATTCTACTGGGAGCAATCTTCTCCCAGGGAGACCAAGGCTGCTGCTGGCTGCAGGCCACACAGCTCAGTCCTCGCCACCCTGCCTGACACTGGAGCCAGATGGGCTTCAGGGGAGTTGGGATACCCCCAAATTCAGGACACAAGTGTTGTGCAGGTATATTTTTCCTAAGGGGATCTGTCGCTCAGAAGGGTTAGAGTCCCTGCTTTGGGGGCTGGGTGGAGGGCACAAAGGCAGAGTCAACAGTCTTGGATGCCAGAATACACTACTCTGCCCTCCCGGTGCCAACAGCCTCCCCTTGAATATACATCTGTATACTTTCAGCTTTACAGAACATCCCATGTACATTATTTCCTTTCATCCCTTTATGGGAAATTCAGCCCAAGCCTCCTAAAAGGCTCCCTTTACACCAACCTTAGAGGGCTCTTATGTCTTAGGAAAACTTGCCCAGGGAGAAAGTAACTCTGTCTAGGGGAAACACAGTGGCTCCTTTTCTGTGCATCTGGAGGACAATCAGGCTCTCTGGGAAGCCATGCTGGATGGAGGCCGCTGTCTCGCTTCATGGCCCCATGGAACGCATAAGCAGATCTTGCACTCTATTAATCTACATTTGTTTGCACGTTCCTGCTGACAGCAGCTTCCGTCTCGGGAGGTGGCAACATGCAGTAAAAGGAGTGTGGGCTTTGGAGCAGGCAGAATTGGGAGGACATGTGACCTTGGGCCACAGACTTACCTGCTCCAACTTGAGCTATAAACCAGGGGTGCTAAGGAAGATACATACCTCAGAGGGTTGTCAGGTGGACTAGAAATAATGTGGGCAATGCCCCAGTACAGGCCCTGGCACACACTGGCGTGGAAGGCATGGAAACTGCTAGATGGTGATGAAAACTGATGATGATGGTGACAATTGAGTTCCAAGTCTATGCTTTCTGTCTAACTGTTAGACAACAGCCAGTGTTGTTGCCTCCTCCTTTCTCATCCTTCCTTCCATACTCTCTCCCTGCAATCTTCCCCCCAAGGAAAGTTAAACAGGACCCAATGGGAGTCCACTCACCTGATCTGGAGGGGCGGGGGCTCGAGGCAACACATATTCCAAAGCTGCCAGACCACCCAGCTGGGCTGTGACCACTTAAGGGGAGGGAGTAGGGTTGCCACGTGGATCTCCTTTGGGGGTTCAATCCCCACACCCTGCCCTTGCCCCACCAGCCTCACCCCTACCTCACATTGTCATGTTTCTGGATGTAAATCTTATGGAACATCATATCCTCCTGCTTGGCATTGATGTCTGCTTTCATCTCCATGGCAACGTGACGAGGAAGGACAGACAGCAAGAGCCGCTCCTGGGGAGAGAAGCAGACGCTTTTGTCATGGCTCCTTCCCCCTGCCCAGCAGTCCCCTCGCCTTCCCCTCACCTGTGCCCCCACGTGCAGGGCTTGGAAAACCTCTCAGGCTCTCATGAGACTCACAGGGTGGGCACCTGTGCTGGGGAGGCTGCAGCCATGCCCCAGGGCTATCTGGCCCGCGTCTCCTGGGACACCTTTGGGTCCTGCAGCTTAGCTTGCAGCCACGCCACATGGGAAAAAGCAGTCCTGGTGAGCCTGTGAGTGCCGAGCACCTCAAGTTAGAATCCTGGATGTCACGTGAGCCTCTGACCTTAGGCAAATGGCTGAACTTCTCTATCTCAGTTTCCTTGTCTGTGAGAAAGGGATGGGGCTGTTGAGGGCATTAAATGAGACTCGGTCAGTCAGTCATCAAATATTTACTGAGCACCTACTACGTTCCAGGCATCATGCCAGGTGCCAGGGGTTACATTACAACCATGAATGAGACAGACATAGTTCCTCCTTCACAAAGCGCCTGTCTCAGGGGGGCCCCACAGGCGCACAGGGAGGGGAACCCGACCCAGGTAGGGGGAGAAGCAAAGTGGTCAGAGCAGGCTTCGTGGAGACCAGAAAGATGCGGTAGGCAGGAGGGTGCTCTGATTCCATGCAGGGGCAGCAGCCCAGGAGAGAGAGGAAGCAAGCCAACTGAGGAACTGAGAGAATTTCTTACAACAGGCTGAAGGGGAGGTAGGAGAGAACTGAGGTGAGCGGGGCAAGACCCACTGTGGAGGGCCGTATGCCCCATTCTGGGGTCTGGACTTGGCACACTTCCTGTGTTCTCCTCCCAGCCTGCCCCACTCCAGTGTGTCCAGCTGCCTCCCGGTGGCGGGGCCTCCACCCCTGCCCTCCACAGCTGGCTCTGCTGGCCCCTCTCGCACCATTCCTCTCACCTCCAGCCTTCCATTCTGGCTGCCTCTACCCTCCTCATCCTCTACTCTGCACTGGGTGCTGGGCCGCCCCCCAAGTGGGGCACCGAGATTCTGTTCCTGCCTCTTCTCCTCTTTTTCTAGTTCCTCTTCCCCCTCCTGGCCTCAAACAGAGGGCGTCCCCTCCCCACTGTTCTCTGTCGGCTCACACTTGCCCTCTGGAAGCAAATCTACTCCCCCAAGGTTTCCACTGTCACCTCCCGTTAGGGTCTCTTGAATCTCCCCTTGCCCCTCGGGAGGTCTTGCCACCACCACCTTGACATCTCACCCAAACCATCCTCCTCTTCCCCTGTTTTCATTCTCTAAGTTTGCCCTTGACACTGTCATCCTCCTGATCACCAAGGTCAAGACCTGGCCCAGGTAAACTGCTTCTACTTTTCAGAACCCTTCCTTTGAGACTCATTCCTTTCCCTCAGCCCCAGGCTCTGTCCAACACTGACCTGGTCCTGCTGATTTCAAAACAGCTTTTGGATTTGCCCTTTCTGTTCCATGCCCACCTCCACTGCCCTGTACACCTCTCCTCTGATTCTAGGATTCCTGTCAGGCCACTGTGGCCAGACAGCCTCCCCCCTTGGCCCTCATTGCTGCTCATATGGCCCCAATATCTCCAGTAAACTGCTTAGCCATGTCATGCCAAAGGCTCCCTGGGTCCCACCAACCACAGCAAATATGGATTCTTCAGGGTCCCCTGAACCCACTCTTCCTTATTTCTCACTGCAACCCAATGCCATGACTCCACCTGCCCCCTTCCTGACATGCTCCCACCCACCTGGGACCGGCTGTTGTGTTCTCATTGCCGAAACCCACTCCCACCATCCCAGCCTCAGACATCCACAGGGCTCCTTCTACAGAAGGGCTCCTGCAGCCCCCACGAGGCTGGTCCGTGCTGGCTCTCAAACCATCCATTCCTTTCTCTCCCACAGCCGCAGACAGGTCCAGGCCACCTTCAGGACTTGCCTGGGAGACGAGGACAGCCTCTGAATCAGTTTCCTATCTCTAGTTTCCTATCTCAATCTGGCTGCCTCTGATCCATTCCCCACACTGCAAGCAAGCAGAGCAACCTTTCTAAAACACCTGACTATGTTGTGGCCCTGCTTAAAACCCTTCTGTGCCTCCTGAAGCCTCCAGGATCAGCCCTGCCCCAGCCTGGCCTCAAGGCTTCCACGAACTGACCCTCCATTCCCCTTTGCACACCTCTCCTCAATTGCCATCTCCACTCCACTCCAAATATAGTGAGCCGTGGAAGTCTCCCCAACTTCCAGCGGTTTCTCCTGCCTTGCACACACGAGATCCTCTCCTGGGAGCTTGACATCTTGACACACGGCTCCCAAACCTCCTTCAGGTTTCCCTCCATCTTCTCTGGGGATCCTTTCCAGGGGGAGGTCCCAGCTCTGGCTGCCAGCATTCCCTCATGCCGCAGGCCTTCTGGCAGAGTCCCTGGTCACCTCTATTTCAGTGGCCTGTTAACTGCATCTCCCTTTACTGTGCGCAATGAGCGGCCTCCTTGAAGGACAGGAGCTGGGGCTTGTTCAATTCCACAGCCCAGAGCCTATGCTCAGGAAACACTGATAAATTAGTGAAGGATGGTGTTCTCTGTGGCTCTGTCAGGTCTCCCTAGGCATCAGTAAACACGGCCATTGACGGCCCTATCTTATTTACTGAGCTCTCAGTAAATAGCGACGGTGATGGAAACATGAACTAAAGGAGAATTCTGTGACAATATAGGACAACTGGGAGAAAGTGTGCTACCTATTGTTTAGATGCATGAGAGGCCTTCCTACTTCCATAACTACTTCTGGGACCAAGGGCCAGGAGAAGCGGGCAGGAGGCAACTGGGAGAGCAAGTCTCTGTCTTCTCGTCACGTGGGAGGCTTCACCCAGAGACTCCAAGAGCTGCTCTTTCTGCAGAGGGCAGGAAGAGGACCACAGAACTGCAGGGCTCTAGGGGCGTGAGGAAAACAGACTGTTCCCAGGAAGGCAGTCTTCCCTCCTCAGTACCTCAGCCCTGAACATGGTATGGTAAAAATACCTTCTCCCCCAAATCTCTTTGGGTTTGGTGGAATGTCCAGCCTGGCCAGGGACAGAGCAAGTAAACTATGAAACGCTAATTACGAAAGGGTGAAGCTCGGAGAGGTAAGCTCCTGAAGTGAGAGGGACGCTCCCAAAAATAGAGAGGGGAAGGAAGCTACCCTGACCTCAAGTGAGAGACGCTGGGGCCTGGAACTGTGGCGATTCAGGGCTTTTGAGGAATTAGGAGGCTAAGGCACAAACCAGAGGTGATGCCTTAACCATAGGTGAGTTAAGCTTCGCAAGAAAAGTCAGCGGAAGGGTCCTCAGGATACCAACTAGCAGGACTTCCATTCAAGAGGCTGGACCAGGAGGCCAGGCGGGGCCAAAAAGCAAATGGATAAAGCCAGGTTTTCTCAACTGGAGAACGTGGCAAAACCCCGGGGCCATCCAGAGGCAGTGCCGGAAGGGAAGCCGGAAACAGGCCGTGACTCCGGATAGGCCTGGAGAGACTTTTCAGAGCTGTCCACCCTTGCTCCGCTCTCTGGTGTCACAGAGGCTCACCTAGGATGCTCGCTGACTGAGCCAGCAACACCCTCACACTGTCGGACACCTGGGCCTGCATTTAGGGAGGCTGCGCACGCACTCCTTGTCGGCCTGGAAGGCGCCATGCTCACTTCCACCCCTGTCCCACTCTCCAGGGCAGTCCTCCCACATGCACATCTGCTATTGGGGCCAATGCAGTGTTTGGTACCATAGGAGGACTCCAAAAATGCCTGTGGAGGCTTTTGGAGAGTTTGTAATTCCCTGACAGACACTAACATATGAAGCGAGAAGGACCCACTGGTTTGGGGTAAGTTTCTCTCACGGGAGTCATGGTTATCACATGACTGACCCCTCTCCTCTCTTTCCCAGGGCTGCCACAGCCCCCTCCAGTCCTCCTCTCTGCAACTATGCAGCTCCACCCCATCTCAGAGTTATCAGGACTTCCTGGAGTAGAGACAGGGGTGACGCAGGTCAGAACCCCCAAAACAGCTCCCCACAAGAATGTCAGACAGGAAGGGAGTGGGATAGAACCCTGGAGAAGCACCCAGTCCCACCCAACCCCACCCTTACCCAAGAGAAGCAGTCCTGGACAGGTCCCCCTTCCCCTGGCTCTCTGGGGGAAGCCCCAGTCAGGGTCTATGACCTGTGAGAACAGCCCACCTGCCTCCCCTAGCACCTGAGCTCTCAGGGACTGAGGTCCAGGATGAGACGGGACTGTCTACCACCTTTCTCTGAATCAACCAAACCCCAGAACTCTGCAGAGGGAGAGCTAGGTATGGGGTGCAACAGGGGCTCTCAGGTGCTGCCTCTTCCCCTTCTGCCTACCCCTCCTGAGGGAGCACCTTAATCCTCAGTTGGGGTTCTGACTGGCCTCACATCTTCAACTCAGCAGCCCCTCTGGGGAAGGTGGATCCTGGGAGGGAGAGCGAAGCCAGCTCCTCTTCACCTTCCGGCCTCCCAGGGCCTGGCTGCTGGGCACGTTTGCAAACCACAGGGATACTGTGAGAAGGCTATGGACAAGGGAAGGGGGAGAGCTCTCTCTCCAGAGTCCCTCAAAGATGATTCCCACAGAGCCAGGAATGCTGGGTTCCCTCCAGGGGAAACATTCCCCAGGGAGATGGGGCTGGGCAGCTGGAGAAAGCATGGGGGGGGACGTGGGGGGAGGAGGCAGAGCCCCCAGGTGGGGCAAGGGGCTGGGACAGGGCTGGGGGCTCTTTGCTTCGCTCTGCGCTGGGGGCAGGAGGCCCTGCCAGGGGACAGCTTCGCTCACCTGCTGCTGGTTCTCCCGCTGCGAGTGGAGTCGCGCCTGGATGCACTCCCGGGTCTCTTGGAAGGCCTGTCTCTGGGAGACCTCAGCTGGGTAGTGGGTGCAGACGCCCACGATGTTGGTGCAGGAGAAAATAAGGACGTTGGAGACAAGCTGCAGAGAGAGAGACGAGCACACGGAGCTCAGGGCAATGGAGTGACTACCAGTCACTGGCTCTCCTGGCCCCAAAGCCTGGAACCCCCAGCCCGCTGCTTAGCAAACACACACCTAGCTGCCAGCAAACTGCATGGCACGCACAGCAGACTGCTAGGAAAAGCCGAGCCTGATGGCTGTCAAAGCACAAAGCCTGGCTGGTCTGGTATGGCCCCAAAGGTCACCAAGTCATTGAATAACCATACTGAACATGTCCATGAGGACAACAGAGTGAAAGGTTCCACATGTTGATGATGCTGTGACCGACCTGCACGTGTGTTGGGGGCAACAGGTGAAGTGCAAGAAGTTCCATGAGTACAGGGATTTCACTTTTTGAAGGTGTAATACAGTCCAGCATAGGACAAAGGGCTGTCATTCCAGAGAGAAGCTGTAATTTATTACTTCCCAGAGAACAGCACTAATGAATCAAGTTCTTGCTGGCCACCCATCAGATAGCACATGCTCAACGCTATTGAGAATGAAAGCAGAGATCAGTGGCCATGGCTGAGCTCATCTCCTTTCTTAGGTTTCCATTCTTTCCCCACCATGCCAGCTTGAACATCCACCATCTCTCCCCCTGCCTCCACCCTGACCCTCTGTGTGTTCCACTGCCACTTCAAATGAGTAGAGACCAGGTTGTAATTCTATTGAAATGAATATTTACTGAAGAACTAAAGGAAAATACAACACATCCCACAAAAGCTATTTTACACAGCACATTTCAGAGCCTAGGGACCTGATATTCAGCCAATGCCAGGTACAGCTCCGGGGGTACCTGATCTGGGTCCTACCCTTCCAGTCTGCAGGGGCTTCAAGATGCACTGCAATCACTCCCTCCAAAAATTTAATTCTTAGTTCCGACTCCTGAGAGTTGCCTAGGTCAGCCCTGAACCCTCTGTTGTGGCTGCTCTGGGCCTCCTGAGGAAGGCACTTGTCTACTTGGATCCCAAAAAGCCTTCCTCTGGGACTTGAAGCACCTAGCAGTGCCCTGGCAGATGGCGCACACACCCTTCTTCTACGCACCTTTTTGTCTCTGGAACCTAGAAGTTCTGCCCTTGAATCCAATTCACTCTACCTGAAGTCTCTTTCCAGCCCAGCTTTCTGGTGGCCCTGACCTTGGCCTGGGGTCCTCAGCCAGCACCTAGGCCCACAGGCCGTGTGGATCCCAGGCTGCGCATGAGCTCCACCTTTTCCTAGTTACTTCCTCCACCACATCTGCCCTGTTGAACCAACAGAAAGAGATTCACTCTCTCTTCCCATTTCAAAATCCCATTCTCTCCTTGGCTGCACAATGAATTCCAGTTTCCTGGCTAAAAGGTGCTCTGAGCCCCCCTCATATGCCAGAGATACCTCACAGATGCCCCCTGGATATGGGAAAGGGCAAGTTCAGATCACCAGTTCTGCCAATGTGCCAGCTCCTCCTGGCGACTCCTACAGCCTCCCACCCCAACCCCATCCAACTCAGAATCCTATCATTACCACTTTATAATATTTAGAAACTGTAAACACGTGGCATAAAAAACCCAGCCTATTTATAACAAGGAAGGAAGACCCGCTCTACAGAAACTTACAATTCAGTCGAGGAGATATGACATAAAGACAGAAGGAGAACCAGCAAAAGTACAGGGATTGGGAGATGGGTTAGAAGCTGCCACAGAAGCCCAACGTATGACATAACAAAGACTTACAGGAGGCTGGGGCTGGGCAGGACACAGCTGACTCAGAAGGAAGAGCCCAGAGACCAGGGGAGGAGAAACTCCAAGAGGAAACAGACTGTGGCTTGCAATATGAACCAGTGCAGTGGATATAAAAAGATCCTGCGAACAGGCCTCTGGGAAGTCACTAGGGACTGCTGAGAGAGGTGTAAGGAGAGAGAAAGAGATGAGGAAGTGAGACTAAAGGCATAGACTACAGGGAATTTTGAAGGATGTTCTAGTTAGAGGAGATCTATTTGGAAGGAGAGAGGAAGCTGCCAGAAGATAAAATTTTGAGTGAGACAGGAGAAAATGGGGAGGAAAAGATGAAAAGCTAGCCTCACACAGGATGATGCATCATGATATTGCAATATGACCAAGTTGCTTTATCTCAGGAATGGAAGGCTGGTTCAACTTCAAAAATCAATCAATGTAATTCACCATATTAATAGACTAAAAAAATAAGAAGAAAACATGTAATTTCAGTAGATACTGGAAAAGCATGACAAAATTCAACACCTATTCATGATTAAAAAAATAAATTCCCAGCAAATTAGGAATGGAACGGAGTGCCTCAATCTGATCAATGGAGACACAAAAGTATGATGTTAGCTCCAGTTACAAAAATTCTACAGCTAACATCACACTTAATGGTAAAAGACTGAATGTTGTCTGTCCCCTCTCATCACTCCTATTCAACATTGTACGGAAGGTCTTAAGAAAATGCAGTAAGACAAGAGAAAGAAAGAAATGGCATACAGATGGGAAAGAAAGGAATAGAACTGTCTTTATTTGCAGATGACATGGCTGTCTATGTAAAAAGCCCTAAAGAATCTACAAAGTAGCTACCAGAATTAATGCATGAATTTAGCAAAGTTATAGGATGCAAGATCAAAATACAAAAAGCAATTGTATTTCTATACATTAGCAATGAACAATTAGAAGTAAAAATTTTAAAAGTACCATTTAGAACAGCATTAAAATCCATTAAATACTTAAGTACAAATATAACAAAATATGTGCAAGACCTATTCGCTGAAAACTACAAAACACTGATGAAAGAAATCAGACTTAAATAAATGGAGAGAGATACCTTTTCATGCACTGGAAAACTCAATATTGTTAAGCTGTCAATTCTCTCCCAGACTGATTTATAGATGCAACACGATTGTAATCAAAAGCCAACCAGCATTTTCTTTTTTGTGGAAATTGATAAGCTGAGTCTAAAAATTATATGGAAAGGCAAAGCAACCCTAAGAGCCAAAACAATTTTGAAAAAGAAGACCCAAGTTGGAATCTTCACACCACCCATGTTTGAGAATTAAGACAGTGTAGTACGAGCATAAGGATAGAAATATAGCTTAATGGAAAAGAAGTGAGAACCCAGAAATAAACTCTTACATTTATGGTCAGTTGATTTTTAACAAGAGTACCAAGACAATTCAATGGGGAAAGAACAGTCTTTTTTACAAATGGTGCTGGGAATGAAGATGGACCCTTCCACTGTTTCACACTATATATGAAAATTAACTCATAGAGACCTAAATGTAAAAGCTATAGCTATAAAATTCTTAGGAGAAAACATAGGAGTAAATTTTCATGATTTTGGATTAGCCAATGGTTTCTTAAATATGATACCAAAAGCACAAATGACAAAAGAAAAAAATAGATAAATTGGACTTCATCAAAATTGAAGACTTTTGTGCTTCAGAGGACACCATCAAGAAAGTGCAGACAACACAGAGAATGGGAGAAAATATTTGCAAATCATATATCACAGCTTGATTTTTGACAAATGTATAAAGGCAATTCAATGGAGAACAGATAGTCATTTTCAACAATGGTGTTGCAACAATTGGATATCCATATGATAAAAATGAACTTCACAAAATATACAAAAATGAACTCAAACTGGTTAAGAGGCCTAAATCAAAGCCTAAAACCACAAAACTTTTAGAAGAAAACATAGGACAGTGAGTTAGGCAAATATTTCTTAAGATACAACACCAAAAGCATGATTCATAAAAGAAAAAAAATTGATAAATTTTATTTCATTAATATTAAGAACATCTGCTCTTTAAAAGACACTGTTAAGATAATGAAAAGCCAAGAGACAGACTGGGAAAAACTATTTGCAAATGACATACCTGTCTGATAAAAGACTTGTACACAGGATACATAAAGAACTCTCAAAACTCAATAATAAGAAAAACAAACAACCCAATTTTCAAAAGAGTGAAAGTTCTGAACATTTTATCAAAAAGAGATAAGGATGACAAAATAGCACATAGAAAGATGCTCAATATCGTTAGCCACCAGAAAAATGCAAATTCAAAAGAAGAGAGATACTACTGTATACCTATTAAAATGGCTTAAATTCAAATTAAAAAAGAAAAGAAAAGGCACTGAAAACACATCTAGTACTAGTGAGAATGTGAAGCAACTAAAACTCATACCTTGCTGGTAGAAAAGAAAAATGATTCAGCAACTTTAGAAAACAGCCTGGTAACTTCTTATAAAGTAAAATGTATACTTGCTATATGACCCAGTAACCTCCCCCCTAGGTATTAAAATGAAATGCAATGAAAATTTATTTTCACACAAAAACCTATATGTGAATGTTTATGACAATTTTATTCATAACCACCCAAAACTGGAAACAACCCAAATATCCTTCAACTGGTAGTATAATCACATAATGGAATGCTACTTGGTTGAAAAGAAAAGGAACAAATTAGCGATATACACAACTATGTGGATGAATCTCATGTGCACTGTGCTACGTGAAAGGAGCCAGGTGCAAAAGGCCACACTCTATGATTCCATTTATATGGCATTCTGGAAAAGACAAACCCATAGGGACAGGAAACAGGTCGGTGGTTGCTATCAGGTGGGGGTACATTTTTTGGGTTGTTGCTCATATCTTGATTGTGCTGGAGCTTATATATGTATATGTAATTGTCAAAAGCTGCAGAATTATACACTAAAAAGGGTGAATTTTACTGTATGTAAAAAGAACGAGAGGAAGATCCAGGAAGGACTAGGAGAGAGAACGTGACCGGCTAGCTGGGCAGGTAAGGGACAGCCTTACCTCTCTCGGAGGCCAGAGGCTATTTTGAGACGTGACCTCCAAGGTAATTATCAACTAGCTGCTGGCAGCCCCGGTCTCCACTAATCCTTTGGGCCTCTTCTGCTGTAATCGGACTCCTCCTGCAGCCAGAAGGCCAATAGTAACATTTGGTGCAAATCCAGGTAAGACCGTGCGCAGTAACCCAATAGGAGTCCAAATGGCTTTGCAAGGCTTAATACGCCTCGGTGCTCATCTCTCTCATTCACTAAAAACAAAACCCCGTGAGCCGGAAGAGGGTGCTGAGTTTGCAAGCAAGACTGTTGAGAGGGGGGATTTCAGCAAATTGGACCTGAGAGTGAAAAAGTCAGAGATTAATTTGCCAATCTCTCTGTTACACACTCCCACACATACACACACACACACGCACATATACACACATGCACACACATACTCTCATGCTCACAGCTCATTGGCCAAAAAAAGGCAGGAATCTGTGCCCCAGGTGTTAATAGAGATGTTAAAGGCCCAGTGCAGAATTAAGAGAGCATCAGTAAAACTTGATTGATTTCTACTGACAGCCTCCTGGGAAGGAGCCTAGAGTTTGAGAATGAGCTCACCCCTCAGACACAAAGATGGTTTGTCTAAGTGCGGACCCACTCTCTCCTCCCCTAAAAACACTGAGAGAATATTGAGCCCCTTCATATGCCCCCACAGAGGCAGATACAGTAAAGGACTTAATTAGTAAATAATAACAGGTATCGCTCAATGATAAGACTTCAAAACAGCAGAGCACGAGAGAGATGGGGAGGGTGACACCCCCCAGGAAACACCAGGGGAAGTACAGGGGAGTCCCGACAATACAGCAAGCTTCAGCCCGGGGAGAAGCCCCAGCATTTGCTTTTAAAACAAGCCCTGCAAGGGGTTCCAGTCCAGATGGTCAGAACCAGGTGGTCCTAGGACCACACCTGGAGAAACCTGGTACAGAGGGAATGTTTGGGATTCTATTTGCAAACTCGAAACCCAGGGGAGATGCCTATGAATATTTACAATGCCCACCTGCATTTCTTAAAGCCCAGCACTTCTGAAACTCAATCTCCAGCTGCCTGCAGGCTGCAGCTTTGATTTGGGCCACACCTGTGAAGTTACACTGCCCAGTTTGTGCCTAGTGTCGTCTCCTTAGCTGAAGACTGAAAGTAATCCAAGCAGCTGGTTTAAACACTGCAATTGTTTCTGCTTCTCCTTTCCGAGCTTTCAGGGGGATCCGTGGGCCTGCAGCAATATGTTTGCTGCTCCCCAATCCTGGAAACGGCTCAGGACAAAAAGGAATGAGGAATGAATGGGTCTGAAATAGAAGGAAATGAGTTGGGGGCCAGGGATGGGGAAGACAGGAGACCCCTGCGAAATCTTCTATTTTGCATGGTTTCTATTATAGTCAGCTTGTCCCTTTATCCTAAAAGGCAATGTGGTTCATGGTTTGTGTCTGTGCATGTGCATGTGTGTGAGTGTGTGTGTGTGTGAGCAGAATGCCCTAGGAAGCCAGATTTAGGGGTAAAGAAAAAACCAGAATCCTCTTAAGTTTGAATTTCAGATGAACAGTGCATAACTATTTAGTATAAGTATGTCTCGTGTAATACTTGGGCTATACTTATACAAACTAATAATTTGTTGTTTATCTGAAATTCAAATTTTAACTGGGAGGTCCATATTTAATCTGAAAACCCTACTAGGGAGTCTTTTCAAACCATACATATGTGCCCTCCCCCAATTCTGACAATCCTCTCGGCCCTGGCTGAGCCCCCTCACACTAAGGGATCACCCAGTTCCCAATCCACCCTACTCCCTCTTCCAGATCCTCCACTCACAGTGGCTCATGCCAAGGAAGGAACAGACACCTCTTGCATTTTCTCTTCACATCAAAGTCTGAAATCTCCTCAATAAAGTGGAAGCCAAAGAGCTGGGATGTAGTCTTTCAAATCCGCCCACCGCTAGGAGGGGTCTGGGGGCTGTTGAGCAGCTCCCTACTCCTCTGGGTATTAGATTAAGGGGAGGGTCCTTTTCTGCCAGGGGACCTGAACACACAAAACTAACAACTGAACAGTTGAAGTAAAAGGAGCTGACAAGAGTTTCTTCCTTGTGTGATGATTTCATTTGTCCTCCACGGCGGTGGTGGATAGCTCAGAAGACCTCAGTAGAATCCCATTAAGATATAAAATAAAATCAATCAAGGAAGAATAATCCTAAATTACATACTTAGAAGGCATATCTGTACAGTTCCTTGAACACTGCACAATGCTCAATTAGGTGCTTAATGGCTTTTCAAAAATATTACATATTTTAACTCTTTTTTTTTTTTTTTTTTTTATCATAGTGACACCTCTTTAAATTTTTTCCTTTACAAAGATAAAGATTGCTGTGTGTAAGCCCAGAGAGAAAGGTAGCCCCAGGAAGAGAGGAACCCAAGAAGCCTGAACCCTGGCAAACATCAGCAGCTGTCTTGCTCCAACACGTGACAATGGACTTTGGTGAGAAGAAACATAATGCTTTTTGGCCTGGTATCTGTGGACTTCTACCCCAAATAAATACCTTTTATAAAGACCAAAAAAAAAAAAAAAAGATTGCTGTGTGGTTTTTCAATGATAAAAATTGCCTTATCTATGATAGTTTTTACTTATTTTTTTAAGGTCTCTTTAGACCCTATTTCTCTTTTAGCTTTTTATTTCAAAATACTTTAAAACATACAGGACAGTTAAAAAAATAAAGCAAACCCATACAGAGAACTTCAACATACCCCTATTCCCCCAGATACCCAGATCTACCTATTTTAACATTTTGCCACATTTGCAAAATCTCTACCCATCTACCTATCAATCCATCTATTATCTATTTACCAACCCATTTTCTGAACATTTGAGTGTAGCTTGTATATAACATGCTGCTTGAAAATTTAATATTGCCATTTACATTTTCTAAGAAAAAGGATATTCACTTATGTAACCACCTTAACTGCAGTTATCAAGTTCAATAAATTTTCATGTCTCAATAATGTCCCGTTTAAAACACATTTTATTGGAGAAGTTACAAGTTTACAGAAAAAGCAAGCAAAAAGTAAAGTTCCATACATTCCCCTCCCCACCACCACCATCACACACACACACAGTTGTCCCTATTACCACTTTGTATTAGTGTGGTACATTTGTTACAATTGATGAAATGATACTATTATAATTACAGGCATAACTCAGAGATGTTGCAGGTTTGGTTCCAGACCACCAAAATAAAGTGAATATGGTAATAAGGCAAATATGACAATAAAGTGAGTCACGAATATTTTGGTTTTCCAGTGCATATAAAAGGTATGTTCACACTAGACTGTAGTCTATTAAGTGTGCTCAGCATTATGTCTTTAAAAAAACAATGTGTATACCTTAATTAACAAATATTTTATTGCTAAAAAATGCTAACCATCATCTGAGCCTCCAGGGAGTTATAGTCTTTTTGCCTTGATGTTGAGGGCTACTGACTGATTAGGGTGGTGGTTGCTGAAGGTTGGGGTCGCTGTGACAATTTCTTAAAATAAGACAGCACCTTATATTGCCACATCAATTGATTCTTCCTTTCACAAAAGATTTCTCTGATGCATGCAGTGCTATTTGATAGCATTTTACCCACAGTAGAACTTCTTTCAAAATTGGAGTCAATCCTCTCAAACCCTGTTTTATGAACTAAGTTTATGTAATATTCTAAATCCTTTGTTGTCATTTCAGCAATGCTCACAGCATCTTCACCAGTAGATTCCATCCAAGAAACCACTCTTCCTGCTCATCCATAAGAAGCAACCTTTCATCCATTCAAGTTTTATCATGAGATTGCAGCAATTCAATCATATCTTCAGGCACCACTTCTCTTGCTATTTCTACACATCTGCAGTTACTTCCTCCACTGAAGCCCAGAACCCCTCAAAGTCATCCATGAAAGTTGGAACCAACTTCTTCCAAAATCCTGTTAATATTGATATTTTGACCTCCTTCCATGAAACACGAATGTTCTTAATGGCATCTAGAATGGTGAATCCTTTCTATAAGTTTTTCAATTTACTTTGCCCAGACTCATTAGTCCATGGCAGCAATTGCCTTACAAAACATATTTCTTAAATAAAAAGGCTTGAAAGTTGAAATGACTGCTAGATCCATGGGCTGCAGAATGGATGTTGTGTTAGCAGGCATGAAAACAACAGTCATCTCATTGTAGTATCTCCAACAGAGCACTTGGGGTGACCAGGTGCATTGTCAATGAGCAGCAATATTTTGAAAGGCATCTTTTTTCTGAGCAGTAGATCTCAACAGTGGGCTTAAAATATTGAATAAACCATGTTGTAAGGAGATGTGCTGTCATCCAGGCTTTGTTGTTCCATTTACAGAGCACAGGCAGAGTAGATTTAGCATAATTCTTAAGGGTCCTAGGACTTTTTGAATGGTAAGTGAGCATTGTTTTCAACTTAAAGTCACCAGCTACATTAATCCCTAACTAGAGAGTCAGCCTGTCCTTTGAAGCTTGGAAGCCAGGCATTGACCTTTCCTCTCTGGCTATGAAGTTCTAGATGGCATCTTCTTCCAATAGAAGGCTGTTTTGTCTAAATCTGTTGTTTAGTGTGGCCACCTTCATCAATGATCTTAGCTAGATCTTCTGGATAATTTGTTGTAGCCTCAACATCAGCACTTGCTGCTTCACTTTGCACATTTATGTTATAGTGGTGGCTCCTTTCCTTAAACTTCACAAATGAACCTCTGCTAGCTTCAGACTTTTCTTCTGCAGCTTCCTCATCTCTCTCAGCCTCACAGAAGTAAAGACAGTTAGGGCCTTGCTCTGGATTAGACAGTGGCTTATGGGAATGTTGTGATTGGTTTGATCTTCTATCCTGACTACTAAAATTTTCTCCAAATCAGCAATAAGGCAGTTTCATCTTCTTATTATCCATATGTTCACTGGAATAGCACTTTTTAATTTCCTTCAAGAAATTTCCCTTTGTACCCACAATTTGGCTAACCATTTGGCACAAAAGGTCTCCTAGCTTTTAGTCCATCTTGGCTTTCGACATATGTTCCTCGCTAAGCTTAATCTTTTCTAGCTTTTGATTTAAAGTGAGAAATGTGCAATTCTTCCTTTCTCTTGAACACTTAAAGAGGTCATTGTAGGACTACTGGCCTAATTACAATATTGTTGTGTCTCAGGAGATAGGGAATCCTGAGGAGAGGGAGAGAGTTGGGAGAATGGCCAGTCAGTGGAGCAGTCAATACACACAACATTTCTCGATTAAGTTCACTGTCTTATATAGGTGAGGTGGCATCCCAAAACAATTACGATAGTAACATAAAGATCACAGATCACCATAATCAATATAGTAATAATGAAAAAGGTTTGTGTTACCCCGAAATAATTACGATAGTAACACCAAAGATCACAGATCGCCATAATAGATACAATAATGAAAAAGTTTCAAATATCACGAGAATCACCAAAATGTGACCCAGAGACACGAAGTGAGCAGATGCTGTCAAAAAAAATGATGCTGAGACTTGCTTGACACATTCATCATTTCTAAGCCTTCACTGAAAGTACCCTTACTGTCCATATTTCTACCAACAGTAACTTCAAAGCAATCTAGGCCTTTTCTATCAACCATTTCTCAATTCTTCCCAAATCTTTGCCTTACCCATTTATAAAACCATTCTAACATTTTTGGTATTTGCAATCACAGCACCCCACTCTCCTGGTACCAAATCCTGCTTTAGTTTGCTAAAGGCTGCCAAGGCAATATACCAGAAATGGGTTGGCTTTTACAATGGGGATTTATTAACTTAGAACCTTACAGTTCCAAGGCTGAGAAAAATGTCCAAATCAAGGCATCAGGCAAAGCTCTCTCCCTGAAGACAGGGCAATCCTAGTCCCCTGCCACATGGCAAAACACAATGGTGGTGTCTACTGTCTCTTCCTTCAACTACAGCTCTTGTTGCTTTCAGCTTCCTGGCTTCCTCCGGCTTTCTCTCAATTCTTGTGGCTTTCTCTCTCCCAGATTCCACTGATGTCAGCTTCTGGCTTTCATGGTTTTCTCTCTCAGCTTCTGTGGGTTCCTTTCTGAGCTCCTGAGTCTTCTCTCTCTGCTCTGTCTTTCTGTATTCATTCCATTTATAAAGGACTCCAATAATAGGATTAAGACCCACCCTGGGTCACACCTTACTGAAGTAATCTAATCAAAGGCCCATAATTGAGATGATTTAATCAAAAGGTCCCAACTACAATAGGTTCACACCCACAGAAATGAATTAGCTCTAAGGACATGATCTTCTGGGGTCCACCCAGCTTCAAACTGTCACAGAGTCCCATAATGCACATATTGGTATACTTGATGGTGCCACTTTTTTACATTCTTTTTTTCTTTCTGCTTCTCAGCCTGAATCATTTCAATAGTCTTGCCTTCAATATTCACTGATTCTTCTGCCAGCTCCAATCTGCTGTTGAAACCCTCTAGGGAATTTTTCAAATCAATTATTGTGGTCTTCAACTCCATATTTCTGTTTGGTTCCTTTTTAAAATTTCTATCTCATCGAGATTCTCATATTGTTCATTCATCATTTTCCTAATATCCTTTAGTTCTTTCTCTGGTTTCCTTTATCTCCTTGAGGATACTGAAGATCATTTTTTTTAAATCTTTATCTGATAGGTCTAAAATTTGATCTTTTTCATTGATGGTTTCTAGATATTTATCTTGTTCCTTTGGATGGGACACCATTTCTTATTTCTTTCTCTGTCTTGCAATCTTTTGTTGTCACTGTACATATTAATATTTTATAAAGTTAATTCTGGGATTTAGTCCATGAACTGTTTCTTATGTTTGTATCCAGCTACTGATATGATGGAGATTTCCCTGAGTGCCACAAGCTAACAAAAACAAACAAACCAATGCAAAAAAAAAAAAAAAAACTCCTTTCACTGTCTTTGCAAATTGACTCCACATTGGCTGGTGCTCTCCTTCAGAGTTTAACTCTCCTATCAAGAAGATCATCCCAAGGTGAATGTGAAGTGCAGGGTCCTCTCCATCTTTTCTGAGTCTGTGTTTTGTCCTGGACTTTTGCTTAATCATGGCCTTAGGAATTCCTCTGTTTTCAGGAACTTGAATGCCCCCTCTACTCCCTAAGAAATAAACTTTCTCCCCATCCAGGGTGTTCCGTTGTCTCTTTGCCCCAGGCCACTTTGGCTTAATTGTTTGTTACACTGCTTTAGTTATTGACAACTGCTTCTGCCTGCAGGGAGAGTTCTCAGTGGGGGAGCCAGAGATGAGTTTCCTGGTTCAGTCTTTTAGGATGCCATCCCACAGATTGGCACTGACATACAGGCACCCCAGTAAGCACATAAGGGTTACTTTGCTCTCCCTGGAATAGGGCCAGGGACCCAAAATGGAAGTACAGGCTGGCTCCACACTGTGCAGGGAGAGGGGATGGGAGAGGGGCCAGCAATGGCATCACAAGCTTTACTTACTGTCTTAAAAGCAGTGTTTCCTTGATTCAGCACTCACCAGTTACTACAAACCTTTAAGTATTTTCCAGAGTTTTGAGGAAGATGGCTGTGTCAGGTTTTTTTTTTTTTTTTTTTTTTTTTTAAGATTCATTTAATTTATTTATTCTTCCCACCCTCCCGCCCCTTGTTTTTTTGTGCTTGCTATCTGCTCCCTGTGTCCATTTGCTGTGTGCTCTCTGTGCCTGCTTGTCTTCTCTTCTCATCTTCTCTTTAGGAGGCACTGGGAAGCAATCCTGGGACCTCCGAAGTGGGAGAGAGGCACTCAATCGCTTGAGTCACCTCAGCTCCCTGGTTTGTTGTCTCTCATTGTCTCTCTTCTGTCTCTTTGTTGCACCAGCTCTCTGCATAAGCCAGCTTGCTTTCACCAGGAGGCCTTGGGAAAAACACCCGGGACCTCCCATATGGTAGATGGGAACCCAATCGCTTGAGCCACATCAGCTTCCCTGTCAGTTTTTGCTAGTTGTTCAAAGAGTATTTGGGGAATGGCACCTGCAGCTTTTTTCACTGCCATCTTGGTCTACTGGAAGCCCCTCTATTTCTTCATATTTTTATTTGTAAAGAGAAGTTATTTGTGAAAGAATATTAAATATATTTATTAAATGGTAAAGTATATGAAAACTTGAAGCAGATATGAAAATGGGAATTCTGCAGTAGTAAAAACCTTAAGGGAATTTGGATATACTTTTACAGATCATGAGTTTTTCAGGAGAAGGATAAGAAATTTGAATGTAGGCAGTTCCCAGGTATGTTGAATAGCTAATAAAGAAATTTCTGGGACTTTATTTCTACAGTCCTCTTGGCCTTTCCTTCATGCTTACAAGATAAGTGCCATATCTCCAGACATCACTTGTCTTAATACAGGAATGTTTTGGATGCTAGGAAAAGTCCAGCATCAAGGCATCAGCAAGGCGGTGCTTTCTCTCACTGTCAGTAGCATCCAGTGCTGGCTACTGGTAATTCTTGGGGTTTCTTGGCCTATATCCCTGCCTTGCACCACATGGCCATGTCCTCTCCCTAATAATAACCTTTTGAACTTATTCTCCTCCCTTGTTAGATCCTGTCCAAAATTACATATTGCATTTAATTATCACTGTCTTTTTAGTTACACTTTGTTTTTTTTAATTGTGGGAACATATATACAACATAAATGTTACTATCTCAGCCACCCACAATCTGATGAAGTCTTCTTTCATGGATGTGTCGTAGCCCACCTCTCTGCTTTCTTCAGTTCCACTAGGGTTCTGTCCATTCCAGCTAGGATCTAACTGCTCTGGGCTTGTCAATCTCCCTTGCTCTGTAATTACCCAACCAATTAGGATGCCTGCTAAAGGGCCTCTGCCTGCTTTGCACAAGGTCACCAGAGATCCTAACATAATACCCTTTACATCATAACACACACTTGCTCAAAAACCCACCATGGGGAAGTGGATGTGGCTAAAGCATTTGGGCTCCCACCTACCACATGGGAGGTCCCTGGTTCGGTTCCCAGTGCCTCCTAAAGAAGACAGTGAGCTGGTGCGGCGAGCTGACACAACAAGATGATACAACAAGAGACAAAAGAAGAAAAACATGAGTGACACAGCAAAGCAGGGAGCAGAGGTGGTTCAAGCAATTAAGCGCCTCCCTCCTACATCAGAGGTCCCCGGTACAGTTCTTAGTGCCACCCAAAGAAACATGGAAGACAAACAGACACAGCAAGTGCAAACAACAAGGAGGTGGGGAGAAATAAATAAATAAATAAAACGAATCTTTAAAAACAAAAAAAAAACCCACCATGACTCCCCATTACAGTAAGACGAAGCTCTAAGTCCTGTGCTGGCATTTAAGGCCCTACAAGTCATCACAGACCAGATGCCCAGTCTTGTCACATACTTCTCCCTGGATAACACATCTGTTCCAGTCATGCCATCTATTTGCTATCTCTGGAAAACACCATATACAATATGGTTCTAAGAGTGTAATTTTTATTTAATAAATTTAATGCTATTAAAATCACAGCATAAAATATGAAAAAATCAATCATTACCATCTGCTTAACAAATTTTTAGAAAAGACAAAATAGACTAAAATCTGAAGAAAGAAAAAAATCTAAGAAGTACAGAAATTTACAGTCTTCAAAACACTTTCATGTGTCCTCATCGCATCCCTATAAGATAAGTAAGCCAGGCGGTATTGCCCACCTTTTGTAGAGGAGGCTTCTGAAGCTCAAGGTAAGAGCCCTGCGCCCATGGTTACACAACAAGACTGTGGCAGAGCTGATCAGAAGCTTCTCACTCCGAGTTCAGAGCTCTTCCTGTTCTATACTACTAAGCTGCTATTTATCCCAACTTAATTTAAGACCAGTATTGTTTTGTTCTGTTTAATAATGAAACACTCAAAGTTTACTCATCCTTGTCTTGGGTGCCCCAGGCCTTTTTCATAGATCCTGGTCACATAAAGTGCTGCTGATTATAGACTTACTTCCAGCCACTGCTGGACATAAGAAATGTCCTTCGGGGGCACTCCCTCCCACACACGCTCCTACATGTAACTTGTCATCTGGTTAAGAAAGGCCTACCACCTGTGACATGAGGCCAAGTCTTTATCTAGTATAGCTTCCCTTAAATTTTTATTGATATGATTCACATACCATAAAACTTACCCTTTAAAAGCATACAATTCAGTGGTTTTTAGTGTATTTACACGTTGCGCAACCATCATCACTATCTCATTCCAAAATGTTTTCATCACCCCGAAATCAAACCCCCATACCTAGTAGCAATCACCTCCCCATTTCCACCCTACCCCCCATCCCTGGCAACCACTAATCTGCTTTCTGTCCCTAAGAATTTACCTGTTCTGAACATTTCACAGATATGGAACCATACAATGTGGTCTTTTGTGCCTGGCTTCTTTCACTTAGCATTATGTTTTCAAGGTCCATCTGAAGCAGGCTAGATAGGAAATCAATAGATGGATCTGGAACCTGGCAAGAAGTCCACATGGACATCGATACCCCCAAGATGGCTGCTGGAAGATCCTAGTGAGATTTCTGCCATCCAGAATGAGATTCCTGGAGATTCCCAGGAGAAGCCCCAGATATTCTCCAGGGACATTATCACTGGCCCACCCAGGGGATTGATGGGTAGGGTAATCAATCAAAACAGCAAACAGCTGGAACTCCTCCTATGCAATTAGCAAAGGGGTGGAATAATTAATGGTTTAAAAAGCAAGCGCAAAGGTTAAATCTTTCCCACTCTCTCTTGGCTTCTGCACCCTGCTCTCACCATATCCCCCCTGCATGGATCAACACTCAAGTAAAACCTGGGCATTTAGAATCTATAATGGGAAATTGTAGCCTATAAACCAGCCCCCTCTTTATCACTCCTCAGCCCCTTCCTCTCTCTGGAACCCATGATTATAACATATTTTGTTTATCCATTAGCAGCTGATGGACATTTGGGTTATTTCTACTTTTTGGCTATTATGAATAACGCTGATATGAACATTCATGTACAAGTTACTGTGTGAACATGTGTTTTAGGTATATTCCTAGGAGTGGAATTGCTGGGTGAGATGGTGACTCTATGTTTAACATTTTGAGGAACTGCCAGACTGTTTCCCACAGCAGCTGCACCATTTTACATCCCCCCCAGCAGTGTAGGAAAGTTCCAGTTTTTCCACATCCTGGCCAACGCTTACTATTGTCCATCTTTTTTTTATGATAGCTGTCCTAGTGGGTGTGAAATGGTATCTTGTTATGTTTTTGATTTCCTTAAATTTATAAAGCAAATAGTAACAACCACAAGTGAGAAAATTTGTTCTGTAACTTGAACAGCTGGGCTTCTAGAGAGAATTGGCCACACTGTACACCTTATTTTTGTAATAATTACTTATTCCTAAGAAAACCCCAGACCTGGTGTATGCATTCAGAGAGGCAACAGCTTTCACATAATAGTACTGACTTGAACAGGACATGTCCTTAGTTATTCATTCATTCAACAAACATTGATTGAGTGCCTACTGCCAAGCACTGTGCTGGGTGCCAGTGGAACCGTGATGCTGCCATCTGACTGACCCTTTCCCTCGAGGGGATCTGATGGAGGAGTCAGGCATATACACAGAGCACCAGAGAGGACATACACTCCGTTGGCTTCCCAACTTCTAATATCAAACTAATTCCACAAACAGTTTGAAAACAAACAAACAAAGAAACAAAAACACAACATGGGAGATAATACCCATAAAAGATAAAGTATTCTTGTAAATTAACAAAGAACAGGTAGAATTCAATAGAAAACCCAGTAATGAAGATGAACAGTTTCTCAGAAAAATAAAAATACAATGACTAACAAACCATGTGATATGAAAAAATGGGAAACCTCACCAGTAGGCAAAGAAATACAAACAGAAACAATATTTTGCCTTTTAAATTAGCAAAGCTCTTTTTTTTTTAATGATAATAATGTTGGCAAGAATGCAGTGAACAGGTACCCTCCTACACTATCAACAGGCATGTGAATTGGTACAGCCTTCCTGGTTGTGTGAAGAGCTGTAGAAATGTTTGACTCAGTAACACCCTGCTCCTCGCCCCCCATGGGAATCTATGCTACAGAAACCCTGGTAGCTTGGACAGGCTTTATACCCAAGGATATTTATAAAATTTAAAAATTAGAACAGTTAAATGTTGTACAATTGGAGAACAGTTAAATTTTGGAGCTCTGATCCCTTGGACAATCTTGAAGTCTTTTAGATGCTATATTTGAAGAAACTTTAACATCATGGGAAAATTTTCAAAATAGAATGTCAAGTGGAGGAAAAACAGAGTACAGAATTGCATATATGGTACAATCCCAATTAAAAAATATATATGTTAACAGTGGTATACTATTTCTAGGTGGTGAATTATAAGAATTTTTTCAATTTTTTCTCCAGACAATTTAATATTTTCCAACTTTTTAAATCATATGTATTACTCTTAAAAGAGGAAATGATAAACATGAAAAAATGGAAAAATAATCAGCTCTTCAAGGAATAACAAGCTGAAGGAACTTCTCCTTCTATGGGAGATAAAAGACAAGTATTCAAATGACTACAATATCAGGCAGAATAAGTCAAGTGGGAAAATGATTCAAACCAGAAGGAGAAAACATGCCTGGGTAGTGGGAACTAGGAAGGCTTAATGGAGAAGTGCTATGGGGATGAGTCTTGCTACGAGGGCAGGATATCAGCAGCCAGCATCACAGTGGAGGAAACAACATGAATAAGAAGATGGAGGCAGAAAAGTACAAGGCTGCACAGGAAACACTAGGTAGTCAATGCCCATGGTTGCAGAGCAAGCTATTGGAGGACTGGCCAGAGATAAAGTGGAGTTCATGGCTAAATCATAAAGAGTTTCAAGGTCAGGGTAAATAATTTTTCTACAAATTTATAGATTTATAAATCCTGGATGGCTACATTTCCAAAAATAAAAAAATATTCATTTTCAAATTATAAAAGAAATAGCCATTTGTTATAGAATATTTCCAAATCATAGAAAAGAAAAAAATCAACATTTCTGTTTCTTTTTTCTTGTATTTTTTAAAAATCTATTCATGTTTTCTTTTTGTTTCATGAAGCTGTGATCTTACTGTTTATATAACTTGGTATCCTGCCTTTATTACTTAAGATTATAACATCAGCGTGTTCCCCTGTTATTACAACTTCTACTGCTACAGTCTTTTAACAGGGAAATGTGATGAGAGATGAAATTCAGGAAGATTAATCTGGCACCTGTGCATAGGAAAGAGCTAAGAGGAAGATGCTAGAGATAGAGAGACCAAGAAGTTGAAGAAATGGCACAGATGACAAGGCCCACGGGTCTGAGAGAGGCCAGGGGCCCTGAGAAGGGGAGAGGAGAATGTGTCAAGCTGACTGAGGAGCGGGGCAGCCAGAAGAGCCGGAGTTATTTGGTCATGGGTGACAGAGAGTGAGGAGGAGAGGACTTTGGTTCATAATCCACGCAGAGAAGTCCAGGGAGGAGCCGGTTTCAGGGTGAGCAAAATATCAGTAACAAAGTTGTCATGAAAACTAAATGGAAGGGAGAAATTCACGGAAAAGGAGGAGGGCCAACAGGTGCTGTGGAAGAGGCTGAGAAGACACGGATGAATTAGTTGTCAGGGGGCCCCACCGCTGAGCTCTGAAAGAATCAGGAGAGACATCCAAACTGCAAGGGGTCATAAGGAGTGGTGAGGAGTCACTCAGTGAAGGTGACTCTATCAGGATCTCGGGACAGTCCATGGAAAGGCCAGGCCTGGGTCTCTGGCAATTATTCTGAGCATTCCAGAACAATTTTTTGGTAAACTCTTGATTTCAAATATTCTGTCCCTTGATCTCCTGAAATGCTTGGGGGGTGTGATATTCAGATTATAAGATGCAACTTTAAGAGAGCCTGTCCCACCTGGAAGCCACACAGAACTCCCCTGTGAGACCCATTCCGGATCTGTGGAGAAGCCTAGAGGAAGCCGGGGGCCCTCAGACCTCTGCCAGGCCACGGCCCACCCCCACCCCACCACCCGAGGTACGGGAATCACACGTGCAAAGCAGAGTAGAAAAGCAGATAAATTCCCACACTAACCAAGGACACGAGTTGGATAGAAGGGTCTGGGGTGAAGGAGAGGCGGGCTGGGTGGGAGCACCCTGGAAAGGCTTTCTGGAGGAGCTGGATGGTGGCTTCACCCACCCACAAACTGCTTCTCATGTAGTTCTCTGGCCTCTGGGGTAAAGAAGAGTTCACTTTGTGGCCTGGCAAAAAGTTTAGTGGGCTAGAAGTTTATTTATAATCCTAGTGCAATAAAGTTTCTCTCCTCCAAAAATCTCATCGTGGAGAACAATCATCCACCCCACCCCACCCACAAATTCTTCCACCCTCGGCTTCTTCTTCCCCCTTCCAGGAAAGGCAGACAAGCTTCCATTGTTCTATGTGAGCGGTGGTGACAGCTGAGGATGATGTTGGGCTGTGTAGGTGGATGGAATGGGCTGACAAAAAGTGGGAATCAGAGTCAGGGAGGGGATGAAAAGCACCCCACCTAAACCTGAGTGCTGGTTCCCACCTGCACAGGGGAAGCGCGGCGTCTTTCATGCCTCCCCCATCCCCTAGCCTTCACCCACCCACCCACAACTCCTCCCTCCCTCCATTCCTCACCTACAAAGCCCATTTTAGGTAGAATAAATTTGGAAGGAAAAAAAAAAAAAACATTAAAGAAAAAGTGAAACCGCCACCAAGCCTTTATACCTATCCTCAAACTGGGCACAGAACTTGTATGGGACTACGTCATCTGGCTGTCTGGATGGCAGGTCTGGGTACCATCCAGCACTGCATGGACCGCTCTGAGGATGTCCCATCACCCTCAGCGCCCAGGACAGAGGGGAACCCCTTGGGCTGCTCAAGACAAGGCAGATGGCCTCAGCCCTACCAGGCACCTTGGCAGGAGTTCTGAGGACCCAAAGTTTGCTTAGGAGAGAGAAGCAGGGTGGTACAATGGAAGGTGCGCTATGCTGGGAGTCAGGAGACCCAGGCTCCAGCCTTGTGACTCTGCACAAGTGATTTAACCTCCCTGAATCTCAATGCCATCATCTCTAAAATGGAGCTAATGGTACCAGCTGACAAGATACAGATGCAAGCACGTTACAGGTGTAAAGCAATACAGGTTGGGAATAGCTGTGCCATTAGTGGTTTGCAGGGGTGAGAATTTGATGGAAAATTCCATGGGGATGGGCCGTGCCTCCTTTTGCTCACCACTGTATCCCCATTATCCAGGGCAGCAGCTGACACAGAGCCCTCACCAATAAATGCTTAAGTGAATCAATGGATAAAAAGGAAGTTGAGGGCTGCAGGGCACTTTCTAGGCCTCATATATTCCAGATCACAGCAGAAGACAGTCCCAGAGCTTCTGAGCATCAAAGGCCAGTGTCGGAGTTTGCAGGTATCCCATCCATGGGAATGCCCAGGGCCACATCAAAATGAAATGAAACAGAAAAACAATAAAAATTTTTAAAAAGATGAAAAAAAATGAAATGAAATGAAACAGATTAAACCAAGAAAGGTGGGCACGTGAATGTGGTCCTAACTGCCGTGACCACAGGGAGTTTGGAAATAGTTTCAATCAGGGAGGTGTGACCCTGTCACATGGGTACATGGCGCTGTAGGTCTGGGAACTGGGAGACCTGGGCTGTAGGTAGTTAGTCACTTACTAGCTGGCTGAACTTGAGCACACCACTGGGAAGTGCCAGGAGACTGAGCCTGTGAAGTGTGATAATGTGGAAATTAGGCTTGTCTCTTATTATGTAAAATGGGAGAATGGGACTGCTCCCTGAGGGTGCTGACATCTGGGACTCTGCAAGCTTCTCTGTGATGTGACTCAACCTCCCAAAGAGAAAAACCAGAGTCGGCCCCAGGTCTCCACTGACTCCCAGCTGTGCTGGCAGGAAAAGGCGACCAGGGATGGTGCCGCCATGTGCGTCTTGTCTAAGCAGCATCGACTGGCCCCATTTTGGGTTTGAGCAGCTGGAACGTTGAGTCTTCTTCCCCAGCGCTAGAGGACACTTTGCCTGGGTGCAGCCCACCCCCTCGGGGTACCATTAAACTCAACCATTACTGATGGAAGTCTATAAAAAGCACCCAGTGGGAAGAGTACCTATGGCACATGTTCACTTGTAGACTGACCCTCCCTCCCTGCACACCCCACCCAATACTCTGTGCTTAAGTCTCCCACTGTAGATTACCATATCACCACCTCTCTCATCACGTTTTGGAGCAGATGACGGAGAATAACCTTTTTATTAAAAAAAAACAAACAAAAAAAAAAACTATTTTTAAAAGGCTATGGCAGAGACTGTTAGTCATCCACCTAAGTTCATTCTCCGGTTCTTCCAAAGTAATGGCCAGTGGCTGAGTACGTGGCTGCCCAGTGAAGTGTGGTCATGTGGCTATGTTCAGGTCAAAGGCAGTGACATGTGCAACTTCCCTGTCATTTCCCTTTCCAAGTCAAGCCCCGTGCCCTACTCCTAAACTAGCACCCTTTCTCACTTTCTTCTGGGCTGGAACATGGATAGACCAAAGCCCAGCTTTGACTCTGTAGAAGAAAATAATGTCCTTAGTGGGCAGTGAAACAACCTCATGGGACTGAGCCACCTTCCAACCTGTACCCATCCACATTGGGACGATTCTATGAGAGAGAAATGAACTCTTGTCTCCTTCAAGCCACTGTATTTTGGTACCTCTTTGTTACAGCAGCTTAACCTTTACTCTAACTGACATACCTGCAAACAGCAGCAGTTTCTAGATCTGAGCATACAAACAGCAGCTCTCATCCCATCCCTCCTCCTCTTACCTTATCACATGCTCCAGTGCAGAAGGGAGAAGTCACAGCCTGCAGAACCCATAAAGATGAGGGAAGGCAGGAGGGAGGAGGTATGAAAATGGGGTAACAGTTGAAGAGTTTCTGAGACAGTGGTCCTGACAAGAGCTGGGACTGAACCCAAAAATAAGACCAGAGACAAAGCAGACAGACCAGCTGGATTCTCAAGGGTGGAAGGAAGGGAATTTAGTGGCCCTACTCTGTATGTTGGGAAATGGAGGACCAGAAGAAAAAGGGAATGGGCTGGACTCTGCATTACTTCAAGGGGATGAAGTTTGGTGTGGGGGAAAGAACATGGGACCTGGTGTCAGAAGAACTGAGGTCAGCTCCTAGCGTACTTAGTCATTAGATGAGTAGTGTTGACTGAGTAACTAACCCTAACTACATCTCCAATTCTTCTTCTATAAAATAGGGATGACACTACTTGCTTCTCAAGGACTGTGTAAGCTGATGGACTAAACAGGGCATATATAAAATGATGGAAGAACACCTATTCTTCCAATGCCTATCTGGATTTGGAAATGAGAAAGCAGGAAAGTGGAAGTCCCAATCAGTCTCTTCCCCAGGGCCCCCAGGAGGAGTAGGAGAGGCTAAAAACACCAGCATTTGTCAAGTGCCCACCCGCATGGTCAGTGCTTTACTGAGAGTACCTCCCAGGGGAGGGACATGTGACTGGACCCAGGGGGAGTTCTCGGGGGCCTCAGGGCCATGGTGCACCCAGGTGTGGAGGAAGTGGGCAAGAGCTGGCGACAAGGCTGCTGCCCTCATCCTCTTGTGGGTGCCACCCCAAGGGCTCTCCCTGTGAGGGGAGAGGCCTCCAGAGCTGGGACCACCCTGCTCGAGGCAGAGGCTCCTTCTCCCTTGTCTAGTGACTGCTGCAGGATCTTGCACAGGGATGGCAGGCCTTCACTGGAGGGTTTTCAAGAGAGTGGGGGCAGGCAAAGTCCCTGGGGTCCGTATGAGTCTAGGAGGAAGGCTCGATGCCCCACTGCCCTGCAATTCCCCTCTTTCTTTCTTGGTTTTTCTTCCTTCTCTGCTACAATCCAAGTTCCTTTTTGTCTTCACAAACTTAATCATTTGAGGGGGTAGAGAAAAGTGAACTCAAAACTTGGCCCTCCTCTGGCCACAGTGGCTGGGCCTATACCCCAGCCTCACCTGCTGAGTGAGGCCCATTTCTAGTCATCTTTGTTTCTTAACCACTCAGCATCACCAGTGTTCCTTCATACTTGCTGACATGCTGCTGGGTGTGTCCAGGAGATTTTGTCTTCTCCTGACTGGTGAGCTCCCACACTGGCCCAATGCCTCAGTTTACTTCATGCTAGAGGGCACTAAACACAGATTCCTCTTGGTCTCAGATGCTCACAACCTGGTTGCCAAAGGAAAGACATCTGCCCTGCCCCCACCCCACTACTCCCCCCACCTCTCCCCAGGGACTCTGGAGCTGCACACTCTGCTCTGACCTCCAGGGCACAGGCAGAAGAGAGCATCTTCCCAGGATTGCCATAGGGTCCAGGAAAACATCACAATGCCCTGTAGGACAAAGTAACAACCCCTGCATGGCACTCCCATCCTGAGAGCACCCAGGAAGACAAGAAAGGAGCAGCCTTTCTCCTCTCCACTTAGAGGAAGTAGAGCCCCCTCCCAGAGCTTGGAGATGGATGGGAAGAGTCCTGAGTCCCCAGAAAGGCAGACCTGAGGGGAATCCGAACCAGCAACACCAGATACTCTCCATTCCCCAGCCATTGCTTGGAATGACAGAGTGTGAGAGCCACAAGAGGAAAGCAGCAGCATGCCCACCTCCGCACCACCAAAGCCGTAAGCGCCATGCCTCGTGGTACAGGTAAACTCGACTGGGCTCATGACCAACAGCACAACCATTCCTGAGAAGTTCTGCTGTGAATCAAAATCTGCACCAAGGTTGCTGCCGTAGGAAGAAATCCCAGGGTGCATCCTTCGTACGGTGGTTATTCCCTCCCCAAAACAAACAAAGACCCCCCTACTAAATTAGCTTTGGTGCATTTGAATGTTTGTCAATAGGGTTTTCTTAAAGACAGCCACAGCTACAATAGAAAGCAGAGCCTGGCAAAGCCACCCTTGAACTTGGACAAGAGGAACCCTGATCAGCAGAGGAAAGGGCAGAGATGCTCTGAAATTTGGGCAATGTACCATTCGGCTTCTAGTTTTTGCCTGTTCATACAATGTCCTCAACCACTCTGGGAATGATACGCAAATTATTCCCCCAGAGTCAGCCAGGTAGCTCTCTGAACAGAGGACCACCTCTCACGGCACTCCCAGCACCTCGCACAGCGCCAAGTATGTGGCAGGGACTGAGAAATGTTTGGTAGAAAAATGGAAACAAACACATGAAGGAATGACTGCTCCGTCTTAACCACGGCCACCTCCAGACAGCTGCTACGTACAGAAGGAATCCAGACTGATCTGACCTCAGCATGAGCCAAAAATAATTAAGGGAGGAAATCTGCTACAAATGATCTGGTGAATTCCAAGCCATCCAATGCATTTAGAAATCCTCTGTGGTTTGGTATTATCCATGCCACAGGCTTTCCTGCTTCGTGCAGGTACTGAGAGAGGCCTGGATTGACTCCCAGAGGGATGAGAACGCTCTCAGAACCAACGAGTCTCACCTGGGCTGCCCCAAGAGCCACAGCAGGATGAGCATTAAGGAAGGGACAAATTCTCACCACCCCATCCCACTGCACAGAAATGGGAGTTAGGGCAGAGGTCCTTGACAGAGGAGTGAGCCAGGACCCACCGTGATGCTAGCACAAGTCACTTAAACTAAATTGCCCTTGTCAAAACAAACCTGCTCCGGCTTTCATCACCGACACTTGCTAAGCTCTGGAATTTGGCCAAGAGGCCAGGAGCTCCTCAGGTAGCAGAGGATCAGGCCTGAGGGAACACAGGCCCTGGGCTGGAGTTCCAGTCCCATTTCTACCTCAATTAGCAACCTCAGCATACCTCTTCTGACCCTTCTGTTACGATACAATCAAGATAGGGCTTCCCTCTCTTTGATAGAGAAGCTTCTACTGACCATCGACGTTCAACTCCCAACTCTCTGTGTTAAGAGAATCAAATCAATATGTGGCCAGGACGGTGGCACATGTTAGAGACATTCAAGACCTGACCCCTTCCTTCAAGGCACTCACAATTAAGGTAGGGGACACAGAAGAAAAACAAGGAGATGTGATTAGGAGCGAGATGGCTGAATTCAGACTGCAAATGCATTGGTAGTTTAAGACAGGCTTCAGGGAAGGGAATGAGGTCTGTCCTGCGAACTAAATAGTTTGGATGGGGAGGGGACATTTTCAGTCAAAGGTAATAGCCCATGCAAATCATGGCATGGCGGGGGCAATGAGGAGGCTGTCACAGCAGGATCAGAGAGTGATAGGGCATGGCACCTGCCCTGCTGAATCATTCAAGTGGTCCAGATGGTAGACCACTGCCTGCCAGCCCACGGTGTTGGGCTTGGTCTCACAAACAGTCAAGAGCCACTGCAGGTTGATGAGGGGAGGAGTTCCACGATGGAAGTGACTATTTAACAGCGGCTACTATGTACAGAGTGCTTATGGTGTGAAGGTACAATCTCACTTAATCTTCATGACAGCCGTAAGAAATACGTGCAATTAGAATTTCATTCTACAGATGAGGAAAGTGGGGCACAGAAAAGTTAAGCAACTGGCTCAAGGCCAAACAACTAGGAAATGGAGCTGGGACTGGGACAGAGTTAGCTGACTCTTACATCCAAGCTCTTAACCTCCATGCTACATTGCTCCCCACAAAGGAAGAACAATTTGTCTACAGTTGCAAAGAGAGATGGAGAGGGCAGAAGATGGGAGTGGCAGCATCTGTCAGGCAGCTGGGTCTGCAGGCCAGAATACGGTCACATTACGGAGATGTCGATGGGGCTGGAAAGGAGAGATGAACCCAAGAAATGCTATGGGGGATACAGAAACAAGATGTGGGCTGACCCAGCCCTGGCCCAGGGACACTTATGGGGCAGATGAATTCAGATTGAAGAGTTGAGAATTGTCCATACAATGAACACTCTCATATGGTTGCTTGTTAAGGACTTCTCCCGTCTAACCTAAACTTCAACTGCAGCCCCTCTGACATAACCAGCTGTCCACTAGTCCTCATGAGTAACCCTCCAGAGGAATGAAACCTCCCATCCTCTTTCAGCTCCTTCACCAACCCAGCCTCTGATGACACCCCCACCCCCTACCACCAATTTCTTTTCAAGGGCAGCACGTTTGTTCCAAGGGGAAATGAACAGGATCTGGTTACTGTGTGTTCCTGCCAAGGAGTCCAAAATGGGGGACTTATTTATTTTCAAGTCTGTGTGTGTGAAAGCATGCACACGTGTGTCAAGATTCTGCAGATATAAACAGTTCTGCCTCTGAGAAGGAAGCACACTTTCATTTTTCCTCAGTGAACGACAAATGGAGATAAACCAGACGCTGAGTTTTCCCAGGACCAGCTGCCAGTAATCCCAGCCAAGAGGGATCTCAGCAGGGTGTCCTTCCTGAAGACTCTCGGGCCTCAATGGTTGTCAAGGCATCACCCCAACAGCCCAACCCACCCTGCCTCTGGGCTCAGCCACCCATCCGGGACAGGGCCCTCTGGCCCCCCTTCTCAGAGCAATTTGGAGAATGAGAGATATTTACAACCCAAGGTCAGCAGGCGCCATCTTGCTTTCTTGAGAAAGAATGTCTACAGCTAAGAGTCCGCCCCAAGAACGCATGAGGGGTCAGAGAGATGAGAGGTCTCCAGCAGGCTGGTGGTTCTGAAAGCCGACTGCATTCTTCAGTGTTTGTGAAGGCGGGCTACGTGTTGGAATCTGGGGACGTTGGACAGGTGCAGGTGGAGGGATGGAAGCCTGGGAAGAGTGACGCAGGAAACAGAACACCTTCTGTCCACATCTGTGTGTCTGTCTGGTTATTTTTAGGCACTCACTGTGAGGAAGTCGAGGACAGAGTCCCACAGCTGGGCCTCCACGAGGGACTGTGGAGATGTGGCTAGAATAACTGTGGTGATAGTGGTGTGTGTGTGTGTAGTTTTTTGTTTGTTTGTTTTGTTTTATTATTATTATTTATTTATTTTACCAGGAGGTCCCAGGGATCGAACCCAGGTCCCTCCATATGGGAGACAGACGCCCAACCATTTGAGCCACATCCGTCCCCCATGTGTGTAGTTTTTAACTCAGTATTTTATGGATATTCAGCAGAGTGTGTGCAGCAGGGAAGACTTCAAGGTCTGCTTGGCTCTTTTTTTCAGCAGGACTGTGACTAAGGTGGTCCTCAGTTTTGGGACCCCACAGGATTGAAGAGCAAAGAAATGCAAAGAGTGTAGCTGAGGTGCTCACGGTTTAGCATAGGGGTGCAGGGACAGGCTCTGGACCTTGGGACTTCAGGAAGAGAAGTGAGAATTTCTTCTAAGGATGTAAATTATTTCTGCCCGAGGCCCTGGGTCTCTCTCAGCCCAGGCTGTGACAGGGAATGTATATTCTAGAGAAAGGTCTCATTGGCAGGAGGTCCCTCCCCTTCCCCAGGTCTCAGGATATATCTGCTAAGTGGAACTCCCTTGGCCTGTCTCACCTATGATGTGCATGCCCAGGGAGGCCTAAAATAAATAACAATGACCCTCTCAACCCTCAGCCTGTAAGTGGGAGCCTGGGGTCGGGGGGTGGGGGGGTAAGCTAAGAGGATCGGGAGGGCCAGAAGAAGGGTCAAGCTGGAAAACAAAGAGCTGGGCAGGCAGGAGGGAGGAAATGGGGGGGGGGGAGTCCTTATCAAAGAAGGGGCAGGAAGAATATGTTTCATTGAAATAGTCTTTTAAAATCCAATCATTCCTTTCTCCACTGCAGTCTTCCCAAAACTAGGATTTGCATCTGGTGAGTTCCCACCCTCCTCCGGGGAAGTTTCATATTCTGGTCTTTCAAGCATGGAGTGCTTTTGATCTGTGCCAAGGCAGATCAACAGGGAGGCGTGCCCCGGCAAAAAGAGGGAAACTTCGAGCCACGGCCTCTCTAAAATCATGTACATGTTAACAGGTACAGAATTTCTGTTTGGCGGGATGGGAAAGTTTTGATAAAGGATTGTGGTGATGGTAGTTCAATATTGTGAATGTAATTAATACCATTAAAATGTACACTTGATTGGGAAGCGGCTGTGGCTCAATCAGTAGGGCTCCCGTTTACCATATGGGAGGCCCCAGGTTCGGTTCCCGGGGCCTCCTGGTGAAGGCAAGCCCGCCCGCACGGCGTGGTTAGCTGACCCAGCAAGCACAAGCAGCAAGGGGGGGATAAATGAATAAATAAATAAAATCTTAAGAAAAATAAAAAATAAAAAAAAAATAAAATGTACACTTGAAGGTGGTGAAAATGGGAAGTTTTGTGTTGTAAATAAAAATAAAAACTAAAATAAAGATACAAGAACTAGCTTGAGAACATGTACTTGATGGGTTGTATCCATGCAGCTACAGAAAAAAAGGGTTAGCTTTCCTTCTGGCTTTGCAATCTCATAGAGGTTGCCTGTGATGCATCACATTCTGGTTTGATGCTTATTCAGTAATGAAATTGTTTTTCTTTCTCTTTTAAAAAAAATCGTGTGCATGTTCACACACAAACACACACACCTGTCCACTTCCAGTCGACAAGAGCAGAGCTGACAAAAACTGGAGCTCTACACGACAGACAAAATGATCTTTTCAAAACACACATCTGATCATGTAAACTATAGTTCCCCTCCCACTTCAAACTTTGATAACTTGCAAGTCTCTTTTAAATTAGAAATGGAAGATCAGGGCACAGGAAAATAATGCATTTCAGTTACTTAGAATGGTGATAGCAATACCTTCTTAGAACTTGAATTGTTTTTATTTATTTATATATTTTGTAAAGAATAAAGTTATTGAAGAAAAAAACCTTCCAAGTCTCTTGGAATAAAAACCAATCTCTTTAACTCAGCTACATGGGCTTGTGTCATCTATCTCCTACTCCTCCAATACACCGAGCCCCCCATATCTTGCTATCACCACCCGTGTATTCAATTCCTACTCCGTCCTGCCATGGGGCCTTTGCATGTGCTAGTCTCTCTCAAGAATACTGCACCCCCCATGCTCCTCTTTGCCTAGTTACTTCCTACTCTTCATTTAGACTGCAGCCAAATATTCAATTCTTCTTAAAAATCTTTCCTGATCTCCCAAAGTGACTTGCCCCATAACAGCCACCAAAGCCCATCTCCTTCCCTTAAAAAAAAAAAAAAAAAGTGCAGTATATAGCTGGAATTTTACAGTGACCAATTTGATTTCTCATCAGCATCCATCTTTCCTACTTAACTGTGAACTCCACTGGGCAGGGCCTGTTCTGCTCACCACTGAATCATCAGCATGTAGCATAAAGTCTGGCATTTAATAAGCACTCAAGAAATACTGCATGAATGAATGAATGGATGGATGACTGAATCAATGAATGAATGAATAGAATCAACAGTTATAAGCTGGGCATTCCCCAAAGCTCAGCAATGAATTCCACTTTAGAACAAAGCTAAGAAACAGGTCAGATATAACAGGAACCTTCCCTCCCTCTTCACCCTGAGCCCAGGAACTGTTCCCTCTCCAGCGTACCTAGAACCAGCACCACCTGCTCACTCAACTCTAATTTCACAGCCTCATCAAATTCCAGACCCTGACAGGGCTCAACACTCTACTTTTTCAGATGAGGAAACAGGTTAAGTGTCTCAGATCACACTGTAGCAGGACAGCAGGTTCTACATGAGGCCCCTTGATTCTAACGTGCTACTCTATTAGTCTGAACCAGCTAGGCTATGCTGTGGTAACAAATAAACCCTGGAATCTCAATGGTTTAATTCAAAACAAGTTTAGTTCTGAACCATGTGGCCATTGGGATCACTACAGAAGGGGAGAAGAGAAGATTAGAAGACCACACAGGATGTATTTATGGGCCAGGCTTGGAAATGGTACACATCGTGGTTTACATTATTTTCACCCACATTCCACTGTCTAAAATTCAGTCATATGGCTCCCAATTAACAGTGAGGAAGGCCTGGGAACACAGTCTTCCCAAGTGCCCATGGAGAGAACAAATCCTCTCCACTCCGGTCAAGCTACTCCTAATTAGGGCTACTTCTAACCAGAGTCCTGAACTGACCCGAAGCCTGCACTGGCCAAGCAGGCCACAACTCCCCACTGGGAGGACAAAGCCCCTGACCCTGAGATAACACACTGACTAGGGAACCCAAGTTTCCCGGAGCAGAGAACCCTGAGAAAATCTACCCTCAAGGCAAAGCCCAGCTTCTCCTAGAGATTAGCAAGTTGTCTTCTTGATAGCTGTGGCATTTGGAGAGAAGGGAGGGTGAGAGGTGATGACCAAGACCATGACCTGATTCTTTGACCATCCTCACTGCACTCCTTGCAGGCTTCAGCTGATCCCATCCTGCAGGAAGGGAGCTTGACACTATGCCAGGGAAGTCCCACTTCCCTAATGGGCAGAGGGAGCTGTGACATTGGAAATTAACCCAAGGCTCTAGTCCTGGCCCTGCCTCTGACTGGCCAAATGTCTTCATGCCTTTGTTTCCCCCAAAGATAAAATGGAGATTCTTAGCATTAACTCCTCCCTAGCACCCAGAGTTAGTGTGAGGATTAAAGAAGAGAGGTGAGAAATGACATTCAGATGCAAGTGACATCAATTATTATAAATAGAGAAAGTCAACTATAGCTCAAAGGCAGATCCTTCTCTTTGGCTGTGATATGACACTGCAAAAGAGGCCCACTTTCTCAATCCCCTGCCCCACAGTTTTATTTTCAGAGTGTCCTACCCCAGCTTTGGGAACTCAGACTGAAATTCTCCAAGTTAAGTGAATTCCTCAGGTACTGATTTCTGTACCATTGTACGTGGGCGCAGAATCAGATGCAAATGTTTACTCCGCTAAGTGCCAGTTGTGGGGCTGGCACCCACTTACCCTCTCACATACAGGTTTCTGCCTGGACAGTCTCCAGCCCAGGGCCACGGGGCCACAGGGCCACAGGGACACTGGTGGGCACTTAACCATCCACGCCTGCTCTTTTGTGGCAGAGGGTAGAGAGCTGGCGGTGAGGCCGGTATAAGGGATGGCTGAGATAGAGGACCCCAGAGTGGGGGATGGGGAACTGGGGGAAGACGGGGATTCATGAGCCACCAGGAGGCTGTGCCTTGGGCAAATTTTGGCCTTCCCTGGGGCCATGACCGCCATCAGCTTCCATTACAGAGGACTTCGGAGCCAATTCCCTCTGCTCTGAGTCTCTTTGCTCTGGGGACTGGGAGTCTCATGAGGTGAGAAAGGAAGAGACAGGGCAGTGGGAGAGAGATCTTGTGCCTGCACAGCAGGTGGGTTTGCAAGAACTTTGAGAGAATCTAGAAGAGCAGAGGAAGGGGAGGATGAGGAGGGGGCAGAGAAGGTGTGGAAGAGCTAGTGGGTGAAACAGACAATGGGAGCTGTCAGGAGAGGCTCCTGTGACAGCACAGAGCGTGGGAACTGCGTGTGGGTGAGGATGGGGATGCCGCACGGGGGCTCAGAGACATGGGGAAAGAGTAGAAGAGTAAGAAAGATCTCAAAAGAGGAGAGCTAGACAACTGTAAAGCTGAGAAACCCAACTGGCACCCCCAGTTCTCTCGCCACTTCTGATCAGCCTAAAAGGGTTTCTGGAGTTGCAGTTCTCTTTCTTTTTAAATGTCACACCATGGGGTTTCTCCATCAACTCTACCCTCGGGAAACAGGTAGATTATCCTCGTTTTTGCAGAAGAAGAAACTTAGACTCAAGGGAGAAGATAACTCAGCCCAAGGATACATAGATAAAATAACAAATGCAGGGTCAGAAATTCAAATCCCGGTCCTTTGAAATCCAAAGGACACAACTAGACACGTGTGGGTCTGAATTTCCCCCTCCCAATAACAGATGAGGCTCTTCCCTACCCCCTCCTGTCTTCTTAGAAACAGTGAGTCCAGTCTGAACACATTCTGATTTCCTAGGGGAAAATAAGTAAGACAAAAAAAAAAACCCAGTTACAGTTACCAACACCATCTGTATGGTTCCCAACCACAGGCGTTTACAGAGGGGCAGCCTTGGCAACAGGCTACACTGACCTCTGTCCTCAAGTAGATTCCAGTCCTGTCAAGAAAAGCCGAGCTCTGAGTGGCTGGAGTTTGGGGGTTTCCTCAACCTCCTAAGAGGAGGATGCAGAGAGAAGGAGTGTGAAGGCCCTGGTAACAGGCTTTGCCAGGCACATTTGCTCACCTAAACCAGACCCTACAAAACTGCCCATTGCCTGACCCTCTTAGCACAGGCATTGCTGGCTTCCCCTCCTGCAGTCCCCAGCAGGGCCACCCTCTAAAACTGGGGTAGGCACCCCCCCCCCCGTCATGCCAGGGCCTATGGTCACCATCACTGACCCTCCTCAGATCCTGTCCTTCCCCAATAAGAAATGCAAACTGCCTAGCACCCTCTCCACGGTGCTTCCGCTCCAGCCATGGCAAGTCACATAGCTCAGGCCAAGGACCTGTCTGGGGCTCTGGTCGCCTCTTCTGTGGAATGGGATTACCCCTTTAGGATTACACAAGTTAATATATATAAGGTAAATATGTATTCACCAGTGCATGATAAGTACTGTTACCAGCATTATTACCATTTGAGAAGAGATGGACAAGATGGACCTCTGGGGAGGGGGGTGTGAAGGCCATATCTGGCCTTTGTCCATGAGAGGGAGGGGAAGAGGGGCTTATGCTGAGGAGACAGCAAGCCTGGGCTTAATTCCTGGTCTCTCCACTTCATACTGTGACTTTGGGCAAGTTTCTTAATCTGAGCCCCAGTTTCCTCATCTGTAACATGGGGAATAATAATAGTACTTTACCCCTAAAGTAGTTGTGAAGATTCTAGGGAATAATATGTTTTTGAAGTTTAATACCATTATGACTCTCTTCTGCTATTGGAAGGCAGCACCCATCCTCTTCTACTAAATGCTGAAGGTTTTCTCAGTTCCCTTTTTTCAGAGCTGGGAGGTATTGGTTGTTCTGTGCCAGGTTATCGGCGGGTGTGTGTATGTGGGAGGAGGGGGGTAGCATCTGCTTCAGCCACAAGGCCACCATCTCGTGCCCACTGTCTATTCTCCTGGGAGACTGAACCTGTGGCCTGAGCCATGTTCTGGGGAGAAAGAAGCCGATCTACCTCTTTCTCACAAAAGCCAATTCCAGAGGCCTTTTCCACAAAGATGTGCCTGGGAAGGGGGTTACTGGCTGGTGCCAACCCTACACCTGCACAACCCTGAGAGCTGGGTTGCCTTAAATTTGCACTGTAGGTGCCTCCCTCACCTCAGCCTGGTCCTGGTGCTGCTCGCTGGCCTGAGAGAGGCCAGAAGACCAAGCAGCAGAGCCAGCTTCACTCAGGGCCCATGCTCAGAAGGGCCCCAGGCTTACCTACGCTCTGCTGTGGCCATCTCGAAATTCTTAGTAATTTTTTTTTTTTAAACTTTATTTTGTACATTTAATAATTGAAAACATAAACAATTAAAAACTAAAAAGTAAACACAGATGAATAAATATATACATTTCTCAATTAAATGTAATGGATACATGTAAATTTTTTTTTTTTTAAATCAAACAATATATTACACAATATATTTGGTTCATAGTAATGCATTCATACAGTATTTGTCCTTTTGTGTCTGGCTTGCTTCACTCAACATAATGTCCTCCAGGCTCATCCATGTTGCCATATGCTTTATGACTTCATTTCTTCTTACAGCTGCATAATATTCCATCGTGTGAATAGACCACAGTTTGTTTATCCATTCTCCTGTTGATGGACACTTGGGTTGTTTCCGACTTTTGGCAAGAGCCCCCCCGACCACCACCATTTTCATTTTGCACTGGCCTCATATATTATGTTGGCTCACCCACAGGTCTCAGGTCACCCAAATCCCTCCTGAGAGCCTCCACCATCAGCAGGTTCAGGCTCCCCGGCCATGACCCTTCCTCAGGCCTGCTCTCACCTGGCGATGAACTAGCCTTCCAGCTGCTCTCACGCTTCCATTTCAACACAGCAACCAGAGGATTCTTTCAAAATGTGACTCTTCTCAAAACAGGGCAGTGGCCCCATCTCAGAACAAAAGGCCCAAGTCCTGACAGTGGCCCCCGAGGCCCTTTGAAACCTGTGCCCCTCCTTTACTTCATTGACCTCCACTCCCAGTTGCTCCTTTTGCTCCCTCTGCTCCAGCCACACTGGCCTCCTTGCTCTTCCGCAAACAGGCCACAGGCACATTCCCACCCCAGGGCCTTTGCCCTGGCTGTTTCCTCTGCATGCAACTCTCTCACCCCAGATTCTCTTCCTCAAACAAAGGACCAGACATCCCTCTAATGCCAGAAAAATCCTCTAAAATCATTTCAACTAACCCTCTGTCCCCAAGCTGGACTGCACTTTATCCAGCCTTTAAAACAGCATGGGGGTGGAAGACTCAACTTAACAGGGAATCCACTCCAGCCCTTGCTCTCCCTCCCTCTAGGACCATTTGTTCTTTGACAGCCACCCTCAGCCTCCTCCACATCCACCTCCATGCCCACCCAGGGTCCAGACAGCTCCCAAGAGGTGAACACTGGCCACCATGCCCGTGAGTCCTGCCCTGTCCTGGCTGGGGGAGGCCCCTCCAGATTCACTGGAAACCCTAATAACGCTGACCATAAAAGACACTCAGACATAGATATCACACATACACCCTCACATGCACGAGCACACACACACATGTGCACACACATGTACACAAGTCTGCAGTCCAGGCCACTGGGGGGGCAGATAAGGCTTTTGTAATAGGTTAAACCCAGAGGGAAAAGCCGTCCTGCACTCAGGGCTTGGATTCTAGTGAAGTCAAGCCCGGGCAGACGGTGGCCACGCATGTGGCAAGAAGGAAGGGAATCGTCGCCCCCCTCTGCAGCCTGACCCGGCCACTGCCCACCTCGCCATTTCGGGGGAGGTGAAGTGGGTCAGCAGGGCCCTTTCAGTTGGGACAAGGTCATGAGCCTGCTTTCAACTCTCCATTCACCCGCTCGATTGTCAAGGCTGAGAGGGAGAGAGAGGGATTCTTCCTGTCTCCTGGGAAGTCAGAAAATGCTCCCCACGGCTCGACCCTCCACCAGGGTGGGGTAAGGTGGGACTGCCCTGTCTGAGCTCCTGTTCCCACCTTCCAGGAGATGGACAAGCTCTTCAGGGAGAGGAATGCCAGGTGGAAGACTGCCCACCCACGGGGCTAATTTTAGGCTCCACAGCAGCAGCGGCAGCTCCCTGTGCAAAGTCCCCTGCACGACTCAGCCCAAGAGGTTTAAACTATGAGGCGGTTCAGAAGGAAAAGAAAATATACACGTGCACACATATGTGCACACACGCCCTTCCCCCCAGGCTGGCCTTGTGAAGTAGCTTTCCTGCCTGGTAAGGGGGGAGAGGTTGTGTGTGTCAGTGAATGTGTCCCGACATAGCTGCTCCTCACTCCCTGTGGCTCTGAACCCCACCAAATGTTTACTAGCATGTGACCCCTAAGATTCCCTGGTCAGAGAGCCTGAGGTCGCCAGGCCCGGAGAAAAGAACCCTGAGGGAGATATAATAATAAACAGCCTTTTGCTTACAACTGCAGATGGGACCAGCTGGCTCCTCTGAGAACAGAACAGGACAGCTCAACAGTACATATTATGAAGAAATTTGGTTAGACTTAAGGGTGAACCTTCCAACCAAGGGAAACTGCAATGACTGAATCTCCAAAGGCTGCCTCTTCTGCCTGGGCTGGGTCAAGCGTGACCTACCCGTGGCCTGGCAGTTGAATTAAATCGCCTTAGGAGCCCTTTAAAACACCTGCTGTATATTAAGCTCCACCACTAGCTGCACCCTTTGTATACATCGCCTTGGACTCAGAGATGTTGAGAGACTTGCCCTAGGTCACACAGCAGGTAAGTGCCAGAAGTGGGATTCGAAGCCAGGTATGTTCACTTAGTGCCCTTTCCAACCTGTTTCTTCTCTGATCCCAGAACCAAGTTTCCAGAGGACTACTGGGCCATCTAAAATTCACTGGCTTGAGAAATTATTCCTTCTTTACCCTCTCTGCATTAAATCAAAAGGAACTGTCCCTAAGGCCCTAGGACAGCTCTTCCCTCCTAACCCTCACCCATTCTGAAGTTCAATCTCTCAAACTCAAATTCCCTCATTTGAGGAGCATAGCAGGCAACGTGATCTTCCCCTCAACCCTCCTTGATCTTCCTGGAGCAGCCCCCTCTCCTCCAATGACCCCGCAGCCCTAGAGGAAGGAGGGGACGATAGGACTTCAGGGAGGCAAGCTCCAAAAGAAGGACCAGCCCTTCAGTCTCCTTGAAGTTGCCAGGCCCCCGCCCTGGTCCTTGAAGTCATAATATTTACAGGGAACACTGCAAAGCAAGTCACCCAGCAGCTCTGCCTGGCTGGCAAGTTACTGCAAACAGCAGATGTCTCTGAATAATGTGAACACAGCCCCACTCTCCTTACACTCGGCACTCCACCCCACTCCCAGTAAATAAATAAACAAGCAAGAAACCCCATCAGCAAGCAGGAGCACTGCTCTGGATGGCCTGATCAGAGCAAGCTGCCCTTCCTGCAGAGGTCAGCCTGGAGCCAGAATTATACTCTCCACTTGAGAGCTGGTACACATCCTTCTAGGGGCAAAAAATGTCCACTGCAGACACACACACACACACACGACCAATGCTATAATCTCTGTGTGTGTGTGTGTGTGTGTGTGTTGAGAGAGAGAGAGAGAAGCAGGGATGGAGGGTGGTAAAAGGAGAGGGAGGGAATGTCAATAGAGCCAAAATGCTTATTTTATTAAAACCTTTTAAAAATAACCCTTACTTAGCTCCAGCCCGACATGCAATCTCAGTGCCGGAAACCCTAACTCCTTTAGTTTCTGGAGCCCTAGCTGGTGGGACAGAGTTGTGTACAGGGTGGACAGGAGACCTGCCAATGTTTTGAATGCATATCCCTGCTCCCTCCAGCTCCCAGGACCCACACATAGGGTTCCAGCCATCCCCAAGTTGGCTAGAAAAACTGGAGTCAAGTCTCACTCTACCACTTACTTACTGTGTGACTTTGGGCAAGTCAACCTCTCTGTGCCTTGGTTTCTCATCTGTAAAATGGGGAATAATAACAACATGAATATTCAAGAGTTGTTGCAGAGATTAAATATTAGCTAGTCATTATTACCCCATTTTCTGTTTCTCTTACCTCCCTCTCTACAAAGTGATATTTTTTTTGTGGATAACAGAATCATCATCAGTACTATCATCCCCTCTCTAATCCCAAGACAATCCTCAGGGTCCTATGATGAGGACACTGAGGCTCAGAGAAGCTTTGACACTGGCTTGAGGTCACAGTGTTTTAAGTGAAGGAGGCAGGGCAGGACTGTCAGATAGACGGGCAGAGCCCAGGAGCCCAGACAGCCCTGCATTACAGCTTTCAGAAGATCCAGGACTCCTTGGAACTCATGGGTCCAGGAGAAGGTGAGGTGAGGCACAAAGGTGTGAATGAACCCAGAATGGCTCCACTGGGGGTGGGCCTGGGGGCACAGGGATGCCACCTGCCAGGCTGGGTGGCTCAGCCCAACACCTCACATCTCCTGTGGCTCAGAGGTTGAGCCCGGTTCCCTCATCCTCAGGAGGGGCTGCCATCCTTTAAGGTCGACCAGCAGCCACGTCTGTCAGAAGCCCTAGACCCAGAGCCATGCCCACGACCCTACACTGGCCCCAGGGATCCTAACTCCCAGCCTAGCATTGTTTCAACTTCACACAACGCTGTCCATCACGCTCCAACTCTCTACCCAAGGGGTGCCCTCTGGAAAGTACCAGGGCCCCCAGAACAGGCCTGCCTTCCACTTAGGAGACCATATATTCAGATTTGCCCAGAGTCCAGTTTATGCCTGCTGTTCTGGAGCAATTATTAATAGTGTCCCTTCCCCTTTCACTCTCAAAAGTGTCCTGGTTTTGATGGTCACTATACTCTGATGTCCCCTCAGGGCTCCTGAGGCCAGGGTTCAAACATGTCTCCCAAGGGGGGGCACCCCACCCTCCTTGGGGAGTTCCAAGGACCTCAGGAAACACTCCTGACTGTAGAAACCTTCTTCCCACGCTGCCCACCAGCCCCCCACCTCCACCCCGTGCCTGTGGCTCCTCCTAGAAGTAGCACTGCTGGGTCTTCTCAATATAAGTGACCAAAGGTCTTGAGCTTGTCAGTTTGGAAGGCAACCCTCAGCAGAAACAGGCCACTCCAGGACAGGGACTGGAGACAGCCAGAGCCATCACCCGGCACAGCTCACGGATACACAGGGATCCATGAGAAACTATGCCTTCAACAAGAGAAACTGGTACTTCCTCAAGCTCTAGTCTATTAATTTATTTATGTGTTCATTCATTCATTCAACAAAAATTGATTAAACATCAACTAGGTTCAAGGCTATGACCTATAATCAATGTTGGAAGCACAAGAAGTAAAAAAAATAGGATACATATAAAACCAACAGGACAGAGAAATACACTCACAAACACATTTAGTTATTCATGCTTGTGGGTTGTGAGATATCTCAGGAAAGTCTAAAATCACTGGTATCAGGCTTTGAAATGCATTAGGTGATTTTTTTCCAATAGTTACCTTCTTAGTGATGTTTGAGCTCTGTGATATTACATTATCATTTAAATGAGCCTAGATTCTGAGATCTTTCTATATTCTTGGAAAATGCTGGAGGTTGGGGGAGCTAGCCAGGGGAAAACTCAAGGGGAGCTAGCCAGGGGAAAACTCAACCTAGCTAAATTAATCAATCTGGGAGTATGTATCAATTGTTCAGGATGTGAGCAGCACTATAGGAGGCTGGAGGTAAACCAAAGAGTACAGACATGAGGTGAGAGTCACGAATATATGCAAATCCAACTGCCTCTTGCCGAGGAAGACATTCAGCTGCATTCACCCCAGCCTTAGACAAACATGGGGGACTTGAAGAGGGAGACACATTCAAACCAAGTGAAACAGTAACCTCTTTTGAAAAGGCCTATTAGCAAATGCTGAGAATTTATCTTCATTTAACATTAATAAGACAAACATGTACTGAGGCCAGTGATGGGCCAGGCACTCTGCTAGGGCTGGAGAAATCTGTAATAAATAAGGCCTGTCTGGATTCACCCAGTCTAGGTGAAAAAAAGACAAATAAAACCAGGTTGAGTACAACAGCTGGGTGAGTGTGGTAACCAGGGAATGTTCTATGCAATGGGGCACTGAGAAGGAAAGAGCCATCCCTGCGAGTTGGGGGGTGGGGGTGGTCCAGGAAGGCTTCCTGGCAGAGGTGATCTTTGAGTTGGGCTCTGGAATGCAAATGAGTAGTGGCAGAGTGAGGAGCCACAGGAAGGATAGAAAGTGTTCCACTGAAGTCACATCACCAGGGCCAAGGGCTCGGTGGGGTAGCTGTGCAGGGGGTGGAGGGCATATGGGGGAAGGGGGAAGAAAGCTACGTGCTTCCTGGGTTTGGAAATGTACAGCTGTGAGGCAAGTGGACTGAAGGAGGAGAGATCAGAGTCAGGGGAACCAGTAAATGGCTGTTGCAATAGTCCAGTTGAGAGCTGAATATGGTTTAGCCAAAGCAGGTTAGGAGGGGATGCAGGGGGTGGAGGAGTGGAAAGAACGCTTCGGAATCTAAACCATCAGCATTAATGACCAACTGAAAGTGGAAGTGGGGAGGGGAAGCCATCAAAGAGGATTTGATGTTTCTAACAGGAAAACAAGGGGGGATGGTGATGCCAGAGAGCAGGAGGGAGAACAGAGGTGGCAGAGAAGCTGTTCTGGGAGAAGACAGTGGGGCAGATGACAGGAGGGCCAACTGCCCAAGGAGCACACAACCTGGGAGCCATAGCTGATAAACAGCAGGAGATCTGTGAGCGGGTCTCCAGAGAGGTCTGGGCAAGAGGGACAGATAGGGGAGACAGGAAACCCAGTCACAGAGGTGGACAAGAGCAGCCAGAAGAGAAGAGCCTGATATGGAGCCCTGGGGGAAAACTTCAGTGCTTAGGAGGAAGTGGGAGCAGCCAGAGAGGGGGGAGACCCAGGAGACAGTGTCAGGGAGAAGGGGGTGGCCAGCAGTGCTCAGGCTAAGAAGGGCAGAGGACTGACTGTTGAGGAGGGTTGACCCGTGTGGCAGCCAGGGGCCCCAATATGTGCAGCGAGGGAGGTGGAATCCTGTGGGGTCAGGGAAACATGCGAGCTGAGAGCTACCCTGTCAAGAGGGCTGGGAGCTGAAGGCAGACCCAGGAGAGAATAAGGGTGTGTTTTTAGGCTGGAGAACCTGTGTGCACGTTCATTATCTGAGGAAGGGAGGTGGGGAGGGAGGAAAGGCTGAAAGCCAGGAGGGAGGCAGGCTGAAGAGTCGGAACGGAGGCCGTGCCAGTGGAGGGAATGTCCTGGGCAAGAGAAGGAGCTTTGCTGACCCTGAGAGGCCAGCAGGGGCAGCAAGCAGGTCAGCTGAGACAGGAAGACAGGAAGGGACCAGTGGTTGAGGGGTCCTCATGAGACAGGGAGTTTGTTGGCAAAAACCATGGGTTTGGTGGTGACACAGGACTGGGGGCTGGAGTGGACACTGGTGAGGGCTCAGGCTAGCCACTCTGGGAAGAAGGATACAAATAAAACAGGGAACTTCATCAGAAGATCCTTCCATGGAATCCACGGAATTCTGGATCAGGAGGGGAACTGGTTCAGAAGAATTAGGAATGCAGCTTAAAGACTCCCTTGGGTCCTGTACCACCCACCCTAAATCTCTGAATCACTTTTTGCCAATACCAATAGTGTCCATTTGTACAGACACAGTCCTCACAAAGGAGAGCTAGTCCTCATGCACACATCCATGAGCACGCACATGCACACACACACACACACACACTGTTGCTCACTCACAGCACAGCACAGCTGGGAACCCCCCATCCAGCAAAGGCCACATCTGTTTCTTCTCCCTTGGTGACATCCTCATCAGAGCTCTACATGCAGAGAGGCATGTGACCAGCAGTGAGAGGGACTCTAACCCCGAGGTTAGGAAAACCTATAACTCTCCCCCTTGCTTGCCAATCAACTCTCCCAGAATTAAGTGCTCCCTTATATGTGGTTCAAGCAGGATGAATCCAGTGTGGAGCAAGTATGACCAGGAATTAACTTAACGGAAAGTATGTGGATATCCAAACAGGCCTTCTTGACTTGTTCTGCTCTTTGTGGGAGAAGGAGGAAAGAAGGATCTGGTTGTCCCTGAATGCTGAAATGGTGGCAGATCACCCCCTTCGTTATCAGTCTTTTGTCTGCCCTAAATCCACCACACCCTCAGGCTGATTCCCCTCCCAGCACGTTCAGGGAGGTCCAGCTTCCCCGGGTTTAACAGGGCTCTTGGCACAGGTGTTCAAGAGCCCAGGTACCAAGCATCTTCCTCTCCGTGTGTACACAGCAACGGGTTTCCCTGCAGGAAGGGTTAACAGCTTTCCTTAAAGACCCAAATGAAGCCAAAAAGTTGCATTAGGGGTTTGAGAGGCACCGTAGAGTAAGGAAAGAGGCCTGGACTTGGATTCAGGCAGATATGGGTGAATCACAGCCCCCTGGAGAGCCTGGGCCACGGTGCTGCCACCCAGCACGGTCTGGGACTGGGCCACCCAGTCACATCCTTGGAACCGATTCGCCCTTCTCCTTCTCTCCTCTCCAACCACTAAGGCCGGCAGACCGAGGCTTGCACCCCTGAGGATTTATCTCAGTGGTCTGTCCCCCAAAATCTCCATCTGAGAAGAGAACGAACATGTTCAACTTTCAACTATATGCTACAAACAGAAAGTCAGGGGGGCATGAGGTAGGCATTTCACAGTTTTCCTCTTCACTGGAATGAGGAGCCCGAAGCTGACTTTGGAAAACCAGAAGGAAGCACTACAAGCAAACTGCGCCTACCCAGCCTTGGGCAGGGGCCAGCACACTTTCCATCTGCTCCTCCAGGGGTTTGGGGGCCTTCCAGAGCACCTGCACCCGAGGCTCAGCTGCCCAAACAGACTGGGGTTCTTGGAAGCCTGAAGGATGTGCAGGGCATGCTGAGGGATGGAAAGGAAGCAAATGTGTGTTTCTGGGATGAGAAAAACGAGTGCGCTACATTCTGAGCATTTCTAAGCATGTGCCATCCTGGAAGCTGCTGGGCCACTTTTCCCAGCCAGTCCATGGGCTGCCGCCTGATGACCACAGACTGTCTAAACACTTCCAGATGTCCTTGGGGGCCATGTGGGGACAGCAAGCACAGCTTGGACAAAATAAAGTGAAAGGGCATCTCTTGGGAAAGAAAGGCTGTAAATTACAGTTATGACTTCCCACCCAGGAGGAGGGAGAGACCCTGGGGCTGGGGACAATGAGGATGTCCTTCCCGGGAGGTAGGCCCCACCCAGCCAAGGAGGCTGAGAAGCAACAACACTTCCCGGGCAGTCTCTGGTCCCCTTGCTCCAGCCCAGCACCCCCACCATCCCTTCCCAGGGCCCAAATGCCATGGGATGGAAACATGACCAAAATAACCTCACCCTGTGAAATGTGCTTAGCCTTTTACAGGGGCCAGGCGCCTATTAACTCAGAGTGGTGACATAGGCAGTCCCTCAGGCTTTGGCCCAACCTTGGTGTGGCACAACTCCAGGGGGCGCCATTCACATTGCAGACTATATATGAATGGCTCCCTCTGCAGGCTACAGGGCAAAGCCTGAGGTGGCCAATCACCCTACCACAAGCTGTCCCAGCCATCTGTTCCCAGCTCCCAGACAGAAAGCCTCACCCCACAGGGAGACTTCTGGCCCCATCCTGCCCAACAGTGTCATCACTGACCCCACGGGCCTTGCAGTCACCGCCATGGCATCCTGGTACCTGGCGAGGCTTCCCTGTCAGACCAGGACTCTAGGGGAAGGTCAGAGCCCAGTTTCCAGAGGCCTCTACAGAAACGCAGTGGCTGACACAGCTACAGAGTGCCTCCTCCTCACTTCATGTAATTAAGAAAAATCCACTACTGTAGTGGCAGGAGTGAAGAAGCAAGTTTAACAAAACTGTATATCCTGTATCATACTAATTTTGCTGTTACATGATTAGAAGGAAATGTCAAAATGTGGTAGAATTAAGGGTGAGTTTTATTTTCTCCTTTATATACATATATATATATTTTTCAAATTGTCTTCAAATGATGTATGTGGGCTTTTATGATCAGGGAAAAAGGACTAGGAATACAATAAAGTCCCGTCCCCCCCCCCCCCAAGAAACCTTGGATGGAATCCCATGTGAGTTCAAACTGGCTCATGTTTTAGAAAGGAGAGTTGAGTAACAGTTTAGATGGGCTGGTACCTGCAGGTATATTAGGTTAGGAAGTGATCCTTGAGGCTTCATAAGCCATAGATGTAGAAAGAGGCGAAAGAGACCACCTCCAGCTCTGTCCGTTCATCACGTTCATCACTGGGGGGTCCAGAGCCCAGAGAGCACAAACTCAGCCAGCTGGTAGTGGCAAAGCCTGAATCCATGCCTCAGGCAGAAGACAATATTACTTCTTCCTCTGCACCACTCTCACTTTCTCTCCCTGTATGTCACACACACACATACACACACACACAAATGCACTAGCACCCACACTATAACCCCCAGGCCTTACTAAATACCCTAACACTGACCTCTCTCCCTGGTCCCTTTTCCCTTTCCCCAAAAGATAGCATGCGCCCACTTTCTCGTGGAGGGAGGATTCAAGACCCCAGGATCACGAGTCAACCCTACCCCAAGAAGCTCAAGGGACATGTGCTCTACTAAATGTGCTTAGAAAATGGCACACACCAGAAGATTCAAAACGTTCAGCCCCTGTAATCAGACCACAAACAAGGCAGACAGATGAGCAATAGGGCATGGAAACTCATGTTCCAACCACCTGCACCCACAGTCTACCTGGGTAATGCAAAACTAGCTGGGGAGTGAGACAGGCCTGGGTCCAAACTCAGGCCCTCTGGCTTAGAGCTTGTGGCCTTGGGCACATTATTTGGCTCCTCTCATTTCCTCATCTGTAAAATGAGGACCTTAACCCCTAGGGGTGTGGTATTACCTGAGAACGAGATAACATGTGCAAAGTACTTGAGTGAGCCCTAGGTGTGCACTAAATGACAGCTGAGCAGCAGGCCAAAGGCTGGAAGATGGAAGACCCCTTGGATAATGAGAGTGATGGAAAAACAATCCAAGTCTCAAAACGGTGAAGGCCCAAGCAGCTGTTAATTTTGTCAACCTTTCCCTGTTTCCGGGGGACAATCCCCTCCAAGTGCTGACAGAGTTGGCACGGAGACTCTCATTTACAATCCCAAGGCCACCCTCAGAGGCCCTCCTACCCTCCAGCCTCCCTTCCCACCTGGGGAGACCGTGGCTTTGACCCTTCCCAGCTTCCCTCCAGCCCTGGCTGCCGAGGACCCTCCAGGGACTGTGTACAACAGAGGACACAAAGGTTTAACTGAATTGGTAATTTGAAGACAGAGACATTTTTCCATTTGCTTTTTTAAGCTACATTTTTTTTTCCTTTATTTCTCTTAACTAATTTAAGCTCAATTTTATTTTAAAAATGGCTTTCCTCACACAAACTCAGAACTAATAAAGGATATTATTGCCTCCAATCCTACCACCTTAATAGATCAACTGTTTTCATGTTTCTCATGTTCCCTTCCAGGGGATTTCATTGTTTTTTAATGAATAAAAATATGTGTATTTATGTAGCACCTTATGCAGCTACAGCACAGCTGAGAACCAGGAAAGAGCGAAAAAAGGCATCCTGGGGGGGGGGGCGGGGAATGGATGTCACTTAGACTATGCACTGACATTCATGAACTTTACTCATAAGTGATAATATCTCTCAGGTTCTAACTAAGTACCTATTACGTTTAGTTTCCACTCAATTTTAATAATCTAGTCTGCAAGATTTTGCAGTTTAGAAATAGTAAGAGAGAAGTAGGGTGGGGTGGGGTGGACAGGCACAGTGACTACACTGAGAAGTGATGAGTGACAGAGGAAGAAGACAGAAAATTATTTTTTAAAGTATGCCTAAGTTACTCAAAAACCCGGTGGTTGAGGCTATTCAATGTAGAAGCAAATGTCTCTCTGAACCTCACCAGGCCTGCCCTGTTACAGCAGAGGACAATGGTTAACTTTCTCAACGACGGCCCAAGACACAAAGAAAAGGCTGTATTATATCAGTGCCTATTTAAGTAGGTGGACAAAGTATATATTTTAAGAAGTCTTCCATCACAAGTAGTTATAATAATAAAATGTCAGCATCTAAATACATAAATTCTTAATTATCCAGAAAAACAGGCCACACAGAATGACCTATTCCCCCAAGAGTTCTGGAAAGAAGAGATGTTACTGTACAAACTTCATTTTTCTGAGAGAAAATTGCCCTTTAGACCCTCCCTACTTGTGTGGTATGCAGAGAGGCCCGACTCTCAAATAAATAGAATTCTCCCCACTCAGAGGCCAAGCCCTTCAGGTAGTGCCAGCGTCCAGAGGGGAATCTCAGCCCCACGGCAGCCTTCTGACAAATGAGCAACCCAAAGGAATTAAATCCAAACCCCAGGTGTTTGAGGTGCCCCCACCTTGGCTTACCTCCTGCTATATACCCATGCTCCAACCCCTCCCCCCAAACATGCCCACACACCCTCACACAGCCCCACTTTATCTGCGCCCCCGGTGTCCCCTCAGCCCTCGGTCACACTTCCTGCCACTTCTCTCCCCAGCTTGTGGCTTCTCTTCGAGCTTCTCTTGCACTGTGTAGTGACAGTCCTTGACAACTGATGGGCATGAAAACCCAGGTCCACACCACAGTGGGTCAGGGACCGCACGTTCCTGGGCACGCACAAGTGTGCACACATGTGGGCACCTCACACAAGGGCCTCACCCTTCCCATGACTTTGGAAAAACTTAGGAACAGTGTGATCACCCAGAATTGGGAAAGGAAGAATAGAAGTCCAACCGGTAAGGAATTCCCCCTTGCCCAATAAGGATTTGATGCTAATTTTTTCCCGACAAACCCTCAATAAGTAGAAGAGCCAAATCTGTCTCTGTTCCTGTAAATGGGTGGAACTAGGTGGAAGGGAAGGGGGCCATGCCAACAATTTCCTCTGGTGCCTTGCCTAATTGACTTTTTCCTTACTCTTGGTGATGGCACAGCAGAGGGCGAGGCACAGAAACATCTGGGATCACTACCCCTCCTCTCTCCAGTTTCTCCAGGCAGGAGTCTGCCCTCTGCTCAAAGCCTGTCAGGAAAAGAAATGATTTACTCATCCATTGCAGCACAATCTTCATGGTCTGGAAGTTCTTCCTAATGTCTAGCTTAAATCATCTCTGTCCTGTGAGGAGATCTTCTACCCCACTCTCAGCCATTTCTCCCCCTCGAATCTAAAGCCAAGTGGACCTTTTCAGACCAGAAGGGAGGTGGCTGAGGAAGGGAGATGAGGGAAAGCTGGCCTTAGTCAAGTCATATCCCTTAAACTCTGGAAGGACAAGTGAGGAAACTAGAGGGATAAACCCCCCCTGAACTGGACCATGTGGGGAAGACAAAGCACAGAAAAGCAGCTGAAGGGAGTGAAGAAGAGGGGCCGAGGAGAAGAGAAAGAAGGAAAATGTAAGGGTTAATCCTCCTTTCAAAAGTCCAGCTGGCTGCCGAGGGATAAAGTGATGTCTTGGGGTTCACACACCCCCTTGACTGGAATGCCCCCATGCCCTTGGCTTTGCGGCACCAAAGCAAACATCTGTGTCCTCCTCCTGGGGGCACAGGCAACATGTGTCCATCGCCATGGCAACCAACTCACCCAGCACCTGAAGAGTGGGTCTCACCAGCAAGAAGGGCCCCAAGTGATTTCCAACGAAACCCCCTTCTTTCCGGAATCAAGGGCCCCATCCACCCCTGCACGGGCACCCACAGTTCCCAGTGCAGAGTGATCGGGAAAGGCCAGAGTGAGTCCCATCTTGAGCAAATTGTACACACAGCAACCGCGATCCTAGGGGCCTGCCTCTGGGACCACCCAGCGGAGACAGACACAGGGATGCTGGGAGGTGCTCAGCAATGTTGCAAAGACCCAGCAGGAACAATGCCTCATCATGCACTATCACTGCACCCCCAGGCCCTCGCGGGCCTGGATTCCAGGGAAGTCTCCGCCGCTCCAAACCAGCCAGCGTGAAGTCACCACCACCAGGATAATCTTTTTCAAATACCATTTTTATCCAATCACTCCTCAGCTCAAGTGCCTAAAATAGCTTGCTCTGGCTTATCAGATCAAACCTAACGTTTATGGTATTTACACCCCTACTCACACCAACCTAAACCCCAGGTCCTTGCCATTCCAGTCACGCTGTCTCTCCTCCGTCCCAGTGTTCTTGTTCCTGCCACGTTTTCTCTGCTCATGGCCCTCCTGCAATGACCTTGGCCTTGTGGTTCTGCCTGCATAAAGACACTCACCACCTTCAACAAACCATGCCCCCGTCTGCCACTGTGACTACTTTCATCTACCACAATGTTGATCAGTAAAGCCATAAATGCCAGCTGCTTATGGATTCCAAATTTCCAACTTTGCTACAAGCTACTCAAGGGAAAAACTTTCTCCTTCATTAGACTGCATGATTTCCCCCATTAGACTAGGAGATCCCAGAGGACACACCATATAGCTTCCCCCATCAGACTAGGCACTCCTTAGGGACAAGCACCATAGCTTCTCAACTGGGATTCCCCACTGACAAGACCCTGGGGCACTTTCTCTCCACGCCCACCTCAGCACCACACTGGCTTTTCAATACCACAGTCATAGCTTCCAAGGCAAGCTGATGGGTAAAACTCTAGAGCCGCACCGTCCAGTAGAATTTTCCAGTGCTGGAAATGTCCTATATCTGTACTGTCCAATATAGTGGCCATTAGATGCATGTGACTATCGAGCACTTGAAATGTGGCTAGTCTGATATAAGATGTACTGCTTCTATAAGTATAAAATATACACTGGAATTCAAAGACTTGGTATGAGAAAAAAGATATAAACTATCTCATTGATTTTTATATTGGATATGTTCAGTGAAATAAAATATATGGCTAAAATTAATTTTACCTGCTTCTTTTTACTTTTTTTTTTAATGTGGCTACTAGAAAAAATTTAATTACACATGTAGCTTGCATTATATTTCTACTGGACAGTGCTAGTTTAGACTACTTTAGGTAAATTAACTGGCATGCACACTTTATGTATAAAGTGGGAATCTGTCGACCTGAATTCTAGAATCACCTCTGCTCCCAAGTAACTGTCTGCCCTGGGATCACTCCCTTCATATCTACGGACCTCAGTTTCCTCATCTGTAATAGAAGGAGCTGAATGCTCAAGATGCAGCTCGACAGGCCTCCACTTACTGTGCTCGTGAAACCACGAGCTCAATCCTTTTGTACAGCAATTTGGCAATATGTGTCAAGAGCCTTAGAAATGTTCAAACTCTTTGGCCCAGTAATTCCACTTCTGAGAATCCTAAGGAAATAATCCTAAATAAGGGAAAAGCTTATATTCAAAGACCTTCATCTCAGCACTATTTAAAATACTAAAAAACTGGAAACGAGCTAGTGTCTAATAATAGGAGAACAGAAACTATGATACGGTAAATCTACTTGACCTATTACACAGTTATTTAAAAAAAACAAAAAAACAGAGCATCCACATAGAGAATGTGCATGTGAAAAAAGAGTAGGACATTAAGGGGCTGGTTATAGTATAATTGTAGTTAATGTTTTTTTTTTCCAAAGGAAATTTTGTACCCCTATGGGGGCACACACATATATATGTTCACAAGGCAATTTCCCACTATGCAAATAGTGACTTTTTAGAGTGATGGGGCTATGTATGCTTGTTTTTCTTCTTTTCTTAGTTCCCAAATGTAGATAAATTTGAAAAATATATAAAATGAGGGTATTGGATTTGACATTTTCCAAGAGCATTCATGGCTCTAACAGGTCTGGAGGGACCCGACAGGCAGGGAGTGAGTCTTGAATTGAGCCCAGGCCCATGGCAGAGTTGGTCAGGGAAACACATCACATGAGGACTCTACCTCAGGAAAAAAGGAAACCTTAGGAGACCAGAGACAAGCACAACTCACATCCAGGTAGAGAATGACCATTCCTTCTATTCCTTCTATTTAAAAAAAAAAGAAAGAAAGAAACTAGAAGGGGGGAAAGACCAATTTTGTGGCTACTGGCACTCAGGATGAAAAACAAGCATATGTCTGACCACCTGTTGGGGACTGAATCATGTCCCCCACAAAAGACATGTTCATGTCTTAATCTGCATTCCTGTGGGTGTGAACCCATTTGTACCTAGGACCTTTGAAGATGTTATTATTAGTTAAGGTGTGGACTCCAAGACACTATTTAGATGAGCCAAAAATGAATCAGGATGAGCCTAGTCTGTGTGACTGGAGTCCTTATAAGGCAGAGGAAACCAGATGCAGTCAGAGAAAGCCTGGAGGAGACCAAGGAGACAGACCACCAGGTGACAGGGGCTGAGACACAAGCTAAGGAGTCCCAAAGGCTGTGGCAAGCCAGCACCAGAATGCCATAGACTCTGGGTAAAAACACGGTCTGTCAAGACCTTGATTTGGGACTTCATGCCTCCCAAACCGTAAGACAATAGATTTCTATTCCTAAAGCCAAACCATGGTATATTTGTCTTAGCAGCCCTGGCAAACCAAGACACCACCCAATATCCTAGAACATTTGATTTTCAACCTGTGCTCCCTGGGGCTCCTTAGGGACTGGCACTGAGGTGGGGGCAGGTCATAGAAAGGGGAGGCATCTAAACACGTGGTTGTTAAACTGCTTTGCCCAGGGGCAGTTTTGTACAGTTTTGTTGGTACAAATGGTAGAAAAATCCCAAAACAACTTCTTGCAGAGTGGGGAAGAGAAGCTGGGATCATCCCGAGTCATGACCTCCTTCCCTGGTCAGCATTCTTTGTGGCAAGAACAATTCTTTCCCAGACTTCCAACCTTTTTCCACTTGTCGTCTCAGGCCCCTACTATGACATAGCTGTTACCAAACCAACCTAGAAAACCTGGCCACTCTCAGACAGGGCTTAGGACTGGTCCAGAGGGGAGAGCCATGTGCACCAGGGCTATGAAAGAAGCAGGCTTGTCACTGGCTCCTCAAAGACCAGGCCCGGGTGCCCCTGAAAGCTAAAGGGAGGCACAGTTGGGACAATAAAGGGAACTCTGCCAAGCTGGATGGGAACTCATGGCCCTCTTCTCCCTAAGTACTGAGATCAGCTGAGAATAAAACAGGCTCAAGGAGGGTTCAGATAAATTAAGAAAGAGCAGAACCACGATGGTTATCAAGGGACATGAGGGATGCCTGGACCACAAGCAGAACCTTTTAAGGTAGATGGCACAGAGGACAACCCTCCACTCTCCAAGCACACCCCTCGGGTCCGGCCCAGAGATGGAATGCTGAGACTGCCCAGCGTGGCTCTAACTCACAGTTACTATTCTTGGGTTCGAGTCTGGCTGCCTGACAGCACTGGACTGATGGCGAGCCAGTGGGTGTGAGCTGACAATGCTGGCAGGATGTTGGATGGGAAAGGGGCGTCTTATCATGCAAGGGTTTCTTCTGAACCTCTCCATCTGAAGGGAGAAGAGCTCATAGGAATGAGGTCAGGAAATGTTTCTAGTCTTGTCTACAATTTGGGAGGAAAGGGGCAGAAAGAAAGCATTTATATAGTATTATATCACTGAAGCTTGGCAATAAGAAAGAAGAAAAGGAAATCATTAGCATTCCTCAATTTAATCAGGTGGACAATAAAATCAAAAGATCTATTAGCCAGTGCCTCCCCATCTTGCAAAGTCTTGAGTAGCACTAGGGGCAGAACATTTAGAGCCAGAAAGACTTAGGTTAGATTCCTGGCTCCCCTCCTATAGCTTGGGTGACCTGGCCCAACTTCATTGGTAAAATGGATATGGGAATAGTATCAACCTAACAGGACTGCTACCAGGAAAAACTCCAGCAGAGCTCTTGATGACCAGGTGAGGTGACGAATCAGTTCTTGGTCATACCCTCTGAAGGACACCGCCTTCTCCTTCTCAACCCGCTCCCCCCACCACTGCCATGTGACAATCAACAGTATCACTCTAAAGCTACCAAAGGCTCCCCACCCCTGAGCCAGGCCATCTCAGTCCGACAGGGGCTTCTCCTCACGCAGCTCCCCTGCATGGTCCTGGGGTCCCTCCTTCCTGTTTGTCCTTTCTCAGGCTCTCTCCTCTATTTCAACTGCTTTCAATGCCATTTGTCTCTGCAATCCCTACCCATCCTACCTCCTCTGTGAGGCCTTCTCGGATACCTCCAGCCAGAACAGAACTCCTTCTGGCTACCACAGCCTTCCTCACGGATGGCTTTGATTATCATCCGTTTTTTACAGGTGTTCATCTTCCTGATTTTGGCAAACATTTTGAGTTCGGTTAGTTTACAAGAAAGGAATAAGACCCAGTCTCTCCCCTCAAAAACTTGGAATCTGGTGAGGAATAACAAAGATATGCCCACCCAGGAGCCGTTTAATGAAGCAGAGCGGCCAATTATAAAGCATCAGCAGAAGCAATAAAACCGGCACTGTGTCTGAGTCACAATCCCGCCTGGGCCCAGAGAGAGGCTACCTGGACATATTGGAAGGGGAGTTTTAAATGCAGAACAGCTAGTTAATGAGTATTGCCTGAGTGCTGAGAACACAACACCCAAAAGAAGACCCCGTTCCCTCTTTCCATATATTTCTGGTCTTGGACAGACACCCCTTGAGCCGCTGGCCAGGTCAGAGCATGGAGCATAAGCCCTCCTGGTACCTTTGGCCTTTGCCTCACCACCCCCTCCTCCAGACCTCCCACTCCAGAATGGTTAGCAGAATGGGGCCAGGAGTGGGCAGTCGGCCCATGTCCCCTGCCTGTGTCTGGGAGCTGGTTTCTGCCTTGCCCCCTCTCTCCAGCTGTGTTCCGGAGAGAAGAATGTGCACTATGCCCGAACAAACACTCACACAGGCCTCCTGGAAGGGAAGGCAGAGTGGGACAGAAGCAGAAGCCTCCCACTCCCATCAGACAAGGGCTCCAGGCAGCAGGGGCCATGTGTGTGCCACTGAGCACCAGGGCTCACCACCCAGCCAGCAAGAAAAACAGGTGCCCCTGGAGGAGTCATGCTGAGATGGCCACGTCTGGGTGTGAGAGACCAGGCACAAAGCATGAGTCCCCTCAGCTGCAAGGGCAGGCAGCTGACAGGTTTCTGCTTTTCCATCTTCCCAGAACCCATCTTTAATCTGGCTCTGGAAGAGAAACCCTGCCAGTGTATTCTGGTAAGTGGATTTATTTTGGGGTTTTAGCACCAAATTCTGGCCTCCTCTGGGCCTCAAGTTTTCCTATGTATACCACAGAGATGCCAGAAGGGAAGGACAGTGGAACTGAGCCTGCTAGAATTGTTAGGAGATAGGACTTGTCGGTGCTTCTCTGCTGAAGCAGCCCAGGGAAGTGCTGCCAGGTGAAGGTCTGTGGGCCAACAAGCACAGGAGCCCCATGCCTGCCCTCTCTACTGCTGTGGCTTTGATTTTCTAGCCTCAGCCAGCCCCCAGAAGCCCTGTCCCTGGACACTCCTCCCTCAGCAACTCAGAGAGGCTCTGAGTGCCAGGCCTGAGCTGATGGAGATGGAGAGGCAAGTCTCAGAGCCACAGTGTCTCCATCTTCAGGGTCCTTCCCCTTCTTAAAATGCAAATACTTCCAAACCCAGAGTCCACCCAGGAAGAGAAGACGGACTCCAACTTTGTTTCTCCTTCAGGATCTGAGAGAGCCACGGCAGGCAGAAAAGGAAGTGGGGAGTGAGAAGGGCCATGACAAAAACAAGACATCACTGAGGACATGCTTTCTCCCCAAAGACAGGGTGGAGATAGGGTGACAGAGAGGAAGAAGTGTCACACAGGGCACTTTTAGGGCAGTGAAACTATTCTGTATGATACTGTAATGGTGGAAACATGACATTACGCATTTGTCAAAACCCATAGAACTGCACACACACAGAGTGAACCCTAATATAAACTATGGACTTTAGTTACAAATACTGTATCGATATATTGGCTCATCAAATGTACCACACTAATGTAAGATGTTAATAACAGAGGCAACTATATGGAGGGGGTGATGACAACACAGAGAGTAATATGGGAATGCTCTGTACTTTCCGTGTAATTTTTCTGTAAACCTAAAACTGCTCTAAAAATAAAGTTTATTAATTAAAAAAAAAAAAAAAGGCCCTGACATTCCCCACAGGCAGGGTATCCCGGTCAGTTACAAAGATAATTTTCTGCTGCCATCTATCAGCAAAGGGGCATTTTCATTTGGGTTGGAGGGAATGAAGAAGAAAGGTTTTTTTTTTTTTCCTCCTGAAATTATGCTCTTGGGATTCAGGGTTAGTGCCTTCCATTTCTCCCATGGTCACTCAAAATTGCACAAACAATTGATTTAAAGAGCACTAGTCCTGTAGCAATGAGGGAAGGACAAGAACACTTGGGTGACCTGGGCTGAGCAAATTCCTACCCCGTGACTCCACCCAGCCAGGCTTCTTCTGAGGCTCTTTTACAGTGTCCAGAAAGTGTCTGGGCCCTTTCCATGTTCGCCCCATGCCAGCTCCTCTCCAGGACAGGCTGGCTCCTTAGCCAGCCTGCCACCAGCACATCACCCTGAAGGTCAGGCCAGAGCTATTGCTCCTGTTTCTCTGGAAATCCAGGCCTTTTCCATCTGGGCACCAGGGTTACTTACCCCTTGATTTTGGATCAAAATCCCTCAGTTTGAAACCATCCACACCCACACTTAGGGACATCCTTAGAATTTGGCCACCATAAATTTCCTGACCTGGCTGCTCCTGTTTTGGGGACATGACATCCCTTCAACTGCCCCTCTAGGCCAAGCTTCATCATCCCTCCCTGACCACCAGGATCCCTCAAGGCTACCTATCCAGTCCCAACTCTGATCATCGACTCTATCAGCTCAATTCTTCCAGGCCCACCACTCTACTCCCCACTTCTCCCTAGGTTTCCCCTCTCTGGTCTGTTAACTCACCCATACCTCTTTTCTTCTCAAACATTAATCCCAATTTTAGCACCCAACATTAGCACTTTGAATTTCTCCAGACTCCAAAAAAAAAAAGGTCTTGGATAAATTAAATGCAGTATATCCATACAATAGAATATTATTCAGCCATAAAAATGAATAAAGTGCTGATACATGTTAAAATGTGGATGAACCTCCAAAACATTTTGCTAAGTGAAAGAAGCCAGACACAAAGGCCAGATATTATGATTCCGTTTATATGAAATACCCAGAATAGGTAAATCCATGGAGATAAAAAAACAGAGTGGGTGCCTAAGGCTGGAGGGAGGCGGGGAATGGGGAGTGACTGCTTAATGGATGACAGAATTTTCTTTGGGAGTAAAGAAAATGTTTTGGAACTAGGTAGAGGTGATGATTGTACAACATTGCGAAGGTGCTAAATCCCACTGAATTGAACACTTTAAAATGGTTTATGGGGAAGCGGCTGTGGCTCAATCAGTAGGGCTCCCGTTTACCATATGGGAGGCCCCGGGTTCGGTTCCTGGGGCCTCCTGGTGAAGGCAAGCCTGCCCGTGCGGCGTGGTTAGCTGACCCAGCGAGCACAAGCAGCAAAGGGGGGATAAATGAATAAATAAATAAAATCTTTAAAAAAATAAAAAATAAAAAATAAAAAAAATAAAATGGTTTATGTTATGTGGATTTCAATTTAAAAAAAGGAGGATTGGCTAATCTATCAATTACATACAGCATACAGTGGACACATAAAAAGGAATACAAGGGTGGCCTGGGATAGTACTAAGAGCTCTGGACCCACAATGAAAAATCTAAACACCAATTCAATTTACGATGATTGGAAAACATTAAACAAACTATGGAACATCGCCTCCCTGGGATGCTCTATGGATGGAAACAGCCATTATAATTATCCTCAGTGTTGTTGTGAGATAATATACAGCCATCATACAAAAGGCACTCATTTGTATACTGAGTAAGAAAATTAGTATACTAAATATTAAGGTGAAAAAAAAACAGCATGATGAAATTTGAAAAAAAAAGCAAAAACAGCAGACACAAAATACCAGCTATGCAGACTATATTTGCCTAAATGAAATGTATCTCTGTGGATAAAAATATAGGAAAGACTAGAGACTAGTGTTTTAAGTTTATGGAATTTTTCCTTTAAAACAGTGTACATACACAGTACTGGGTTTACAGCCCAAGAAGCCGGGTTTTAGATCTGGATCTGCCCCTACCCAGCCTGGGAGGGCTTTGTGAAGCCCCCTCACATCTGGACAATGAGTTTAACCAGATCCAGTCCCGGGTGTGCCTATGTGCCAGCCACCTTGGGGGCCCTGGGGATTGGTGAGCCACAGGTCCCAGGCCCAGGGAGTGTGCAGCCGAGGACTATGGAACCAGGAAGAAAGTGAAAAAGTGCACAGGTGACGGGCAGAGGCAGATTCTCAGTGTGGCCACAGGGAAAGGTGTCCTTGAGCCAAGGTGGGAAGGCAGGATACGACTTTCACAAGTGGAGAGGGTGACAGTCCTGTCCAAACAGCAAGACAGGGCAAGGAAACAGCCAGCATAAATTCTCCTTTGATCTTCTAGCACAATGGTCCTAAAAGTGAGATCTCCAGAACAGCAACATCAGCATAATCTGGGAACTGGCCAGAAATGGAAATTCTTGGGCCCCACCCCCAGCTCACTATATCAGAAATTGGAGGGGAGGGGTGCTGCAAGCCCCCCAGGGGCTAATGGTCCCTGTTCCAGTTGCCTACTGTTCCTTTAGCATCTGTTTCCTTAACAGAGGTCCAGCAAGAAGAGAATGAAAACTGCCCCAGAAAGATCCTGCCTGACCCGCCCAGGCCCTTTCCACTCTCCTGGGCCCCAGCTGGACAAGCTGAGCAAGTTCCCAGTAGTCAGAGGGCTAATCCATCACCCTCTCTCTTCACCAGCCCACTGGCCTGGGAAAGGCAAACACCTGGGGTGGGAAAAGCTGTAATAAATCTATCTGCAGCGGATGGGCCACTGCTTGGCTTTTTCCACAGCCCCTCCTCTCGGTTTCCCCAGCCTGCGCTCCCTGGAGCCCCAAAGGCCTGGGCCCCCCAGAGACAGGCCCTCCACTCCCCTGCAGCCCAGTGCTGGGATCCTCTCAGCCCAGCAGGAGGCCCCCGTCCACCCCCAGGGCCCCCTCCAGGGCAGGGAGGAGGAGGGAGGGAGGGATCAGGGGGCTGTAACCGAGCTCAGAGGGTTGCGGAGTTTCCTTTCTTGAACTCTGCAGGAAACATCTCACAAAGACTCCCTCCAGGGCAGCTCCGCCCCTGGATGTGTTCCCTCCCCTCCTCCTTCTGGAGGGAGCAGGCTGGGACCACCCCCACCTCCCTGGCAAACAGCAGGGGCTGGTCTCCCAGGGTGAACAGCCGGCTTGGGGAGGCGCTCTTGGCTACATGGGCTTTGGAATCACACACCGGGGTGCTCAGGTCACACCTCCACCTCCTACTAGCAGGCTGACCTTGAGACCCAGTTTTCTCCTTAGAGGAGGGGTTCTTAACAAGGAGTCCATGAGATTGAATTGAAATTCAAAAAACCATTGTTCTTGTGGGGACGTCTTGGTGCAGGTATGAATATATTTACAATATAGTGTGGACTTAGTAAGGGTTCAGTGGTTTTCACCTGACTGGCAAAGGGGTCCGTGGAACAAAAAAGGTTAAGAACCCCTGCCTTAGAGGGTTGCAGTGTCGATTAAAACAACATAATACGTCAAGTTTGTGTTGTTCACTCGATAAGGAAAGCTATTAGAATCATTACCTCCATCAAGTCCATCCCTTATTCAGACTCCTTTCATGGTTAATTATCACCTATTGGACAGAACCCAAATTCCTTACCACTAGCCATTCTGGGTCCCCCTTCAAATCCAAACCACCAGCTACACCAAATATGTCCTCCCCTTACCTTCTCCCATTTGTCTGTCAGAAAGCCCCTCTTCCTTGCCCTGTGAGAGCCCTCTCTCCCCACCGGCCACTTCCAGAGTAATCTGCCTGGGCCTCCTGGTGTCAAGAGTCACACATGTAGTGCCTGCTTTGAGGTGGGCCTGTCATCCACACAGGGTGCCCTCACAGAGGGCTGCGCAGGTTTGAGAAAAACAGATGTTTGGGAAATCGAATGGAATCCTTGCAGGCTCAGAAGAGGTATGAGAGCCTCAAATTAGCAGAGAACAACTGGACAGCTGCCGACGCTCACCCTCACTGCCCACAGAGCCAGATGATCATGTCAGGGGCCACGGCCTGGGCACTGGGGACAGCACACTTTCTTGTGTCCAAAGACAGAAACCTCCTGAGGCAGCAGACAAGGACCCAGCCCAGCCCCGAGGGGACAAATCATAAGGCCTAGGCTTAGTCCGGGGTCCCTGGGCCTGTCTCCTCTCCTTACCCTGTCTCCCACATATGGGCTGCGAGACCTACCATCAAGAGACATGCTTCAAGCCACGACTCATACAGAGTCCTACACCTAGCAGTACCAGCCCTGCCCTCCTAGGACTCAGCCAAACCCTAAAGGCAAAGCAGAGTGGAGGTTAGACCTGCTGCTCCAGAACTCACACCCTAGTCCAGGACACCCCTGGGACCAAAGCCTCTGAGCTCAGGCACACACAGCTAAGAACAGCTTAACCTAATGGGACAGCTGGGCTGACATGTCAATACAGGTGAGCAGGCCTATGCGGGGCTTTCTGCCCATGTTGACTGCACAACAGAGTCCCAGGTGGATGGAGTGCAGCTCTCGTCACCCTTCCCCACACACAGCCCAGTTCCTGTCCCCACAGGCTGTAGGCCCAGTTACCAAATCCACCCAAACAGAGCTTCTCACCCTGATGCTCCCTCCAGGAGGAACCACCTTTTAGGACACATTCTCTCCCCTAAACAGGCCAGTAGTCTCACAACCCCAGGCCATCAACCTGGCATCTGGGGGCTCAGGATGCCTGCCCTCTCCTCTCTAGAAGATACCAACAAGGCCCCCACTCACAAAACCTTCCTCCACACAGGAGAGGATAAAACCAGACAACAGGAGGGAATAAGGATTGACCTCAGAGAGGACTTCCTGGCTGAAAATGTACCATGGGCAGGAGAGAAAGCATATTACCCTGTGGGCTTAACTAGGCACGGCCTGGGTGCCAGGTTTCAGTACACATTCCTGCCACCAGGTTGCCCTTAGTGAGGGCACCATCCCCACCAGGAAACAGGGGTGGGATGAGAGACAGAAAAGGAGACTGACCGAGAAAGAAACCGGTAGGACTGTCCCCCTGTGCTTCTCCTGCTCACTCAATGGATACCAAATACCCTAATTACAATATCCTCCAAAAGACCAGGCACCACTTATACCTGTGATTCTCCAAGGGGCCAGGGCCCCCAAGGATGGTTCTTGGGGTAACATTGTAAGGTGTACGAAGACAGCCATTACAGGGGGCAGAGAGCTCCAAGTGAAAAACAAAAAGCTAAGAGAGGATGTGCTGAGAGCTGTTGGGGCTCAATGTGGGGTCCCGAGCAGAAGGAATGTGAGTCATCACTGGAAGTAAATTATCAACTGGCTGTCTGTTACAGGGAAGGCTCTGGGACCCATCTCCCCCTTATCCCTCATTTTCAATCTCTGGTGTTCAGCTTTACCACAAAAAAACATCTGGAGAACTAGAAACATCTGGATCTTTCCACAGGCTAAAAACAAAACAAACAAACAAAAAGGGCAGTCATGGTTATGTGAGTGTTCAGTGACTGTCCCAAATAGCCCCATCCATGTGAATGTGTCTGTCAAAATGGTTGGTATCTGCCTTGCTCACCGGAGACAGATGCCCAGAGCCGCACACAGGGGGTGTCTCAGCCTAGCCTTGGGCACAGCGACAGTTCGTTTCCTGGTTAAACCTGGATTTGTAAGAAGTAACAAAGCCCCTGGAGATGTCCTCACGTCAGAAGCAGACACAGGCTTCACGACACATGCTCCCCCAGGAGACAAACCTCTAGCCCCCCTTCACCCCTGTTCTGTTTTCCTGTTTTCATCTTGGGAATGTAAAATCCGACTCTGCCAGTTTATGGGAGAGATGCCGCAGCCCCTGCAGCCAAGCAGATGGGCCAAGCCAAGGACCAGGCTGTTTTTTTTAAGTAGTGACCTTTCTGAAGGCAAGAGCTGAGTGGCCCTAAAACACGGAACTCTAATCTCAGTCAGGCAGAAGTACTTTCCATCCCTGATGAGATCTCTGAGCTATGAGCTCAGGCCCATGAGTGAGCTAGGGACAGTTCTGGGAGGCATCTGATCTCAGCCTGAGGAGGGAGGGAAAGGCCCCCTCCCAGAGAATTTCCAGATGGAACCATGGAAAAATGGGCTTGAGGAAGGCCTCCCCTTAGAAACCTGAGCCCTGAGGTTGGGAGGCTGGGTCAGTGGTCAACCCTGGATCCAGAACGGCACGGGATCCCCTCAAATAAATCCCAAACCAGTGTGGCTCTCCCAGAGGGGGTGATTGCTGCCTCCAGAGGCTCAAGGCAGCAGGGCACGGGATTGGGAAACTGATGGGCCTAGTCCCACTGAGAGTCTAACCCAAGTCCTGCTAGCTGCAAACTTGTTCTCTCCTTAGTGAGGACAGAGAAAGCAGTTCACCTCCACTGTTTTGTTTGAGTATTTAATAAACCAAACTGTGCTGGGTGTGAAAGACAAACTTGAGTCCCTGCCCCTGACAGAGTATACAGCAAGTGGAGACCAGGCAGAGAAAAAGAAAGGGGCAGGGTTGTACAGAGGGAAGCCTGGGAGTCCTGCCCCTGCTGCCTGCCCCGACTGTGTGGTTCTGGGCAGGTCATTTAACCTCTGTGCACTTGACCTCACTCTTAGGTCTAGCAGAGTTAGAGGAGATGACCTCAGAGGCCCCTGCCAGCTCTGATTCAAAGAAAATAAAATTCAGGGGAGGAGAGGAAAGAGAGAAATTTAAAAGGTGGTCCAGACAGTATTCTGTGAGCTAAAGACATACAAATTGCCAGGTTAATGAAGAATATCCTGGAGGACACTCAATCTTCAAAGACCTGCCACCCACTTTTCAGTCTTCTCTGCTCCCAGCTGGTCATTCCCAGTCCCTCCAGGCACTCCACACTGACTTCACCCACTAGATCATCCCAAGCTTGAGAGCCACCTCTACACTAACTCTGTGACTTGATATGATCTCCTTATCCCCACTGAGCCTCATTCCTTTAATCTGTAAAACAGGATAATAAAAATTCCTGCTTTTTATTATCTCCAATGAGATAATGTATGGGAAAGCTCCTCAGAAACTGCACCAAAGTGCATTTTGCCAATTACTCCCCATATCCAGGACTGAACACCAGAGGGACACAGGAAGAGAAAAAACAGCACTTCTGAGTACAAGTTCAGAGCTAGAGGCTGGATGTGACAACTTGCCTTACAGGAGAAGTCAAGTCTGGAAGCAGGACTTGAACTTGGGGCTGTCTGGTTGCCGGGCTTCCACCACACCATGCCCTCATTCAACCCCTTAGCCTCTTCCTCAACTCATATCCCACAGTGTTCAGGTCCTAGGGGTGGCCCCAGGAGCCTCCCAAGAGAAGAATAGTGGGGTGAGCTCACCCAGGGCCTGCAGCCACCCCTGGTCACCAGGGGGGGAGACCTACAGGTTCTCCCACAGGCCTGCTGGCCCTCAGGTCTAACAGAAACTGTTTATTCTCGACTTTGATATTTTCTGTAAACATGGGCTTAGCTTGCCAAGGGAGGAAGAGAAACACATTTGTTAGAGAGGAATGAGATGGAATCATAAAACTATCTTTTGCTCAGCTGGGGACTAGGGGACAGGGTGGGACCAGTAGCAGACAGAGTCCTACACCCACCTCTCCCCACAGCCCCAGAGTAGACCAGCACCCCCTCACACCACAGCCAGGGGCCTGTGCCCTCCAGGTGTCTGTGTGTCTGTAGCCTCCCTGGCCAGAGCACTTTTCACCAGGAGAGCCCTGGGAAGGTCTTCAGAGCACAAATAAAATGACCCAGATTCCTTCTGAGCTGGGCCACTTGTCCTCCCAGGGAGAACTGATGAGCCTCTCTTCAGCGTCTGCAGGACCACTTAGAAAATGATTACTTTTCCTGCGACCAGGGAGGGGAGTGGCGTATCCTACAGCACCTCGGTTGCCTTGGGAGGAGGAGCGCCAACCAGGGAGAATGTGGTTTAATTACAAAACTCAGGCCTCTGGGTTCAATGTGGTAGACCTTTTTACTACAGTATTTTTCCTTTTAAAGTTTTCCTTTATTTTTACCAAATACCACATCCTTAGGGGGAAAGAGATGTTCCCCTAGTCGCAGAGAGGGACACCGCTGGCTGCCTGGGATCACACAGAGAGGCAGAGATCAAATTCAGAAGTAGATTTTTTTTCAGAAATACATATTGATGAAGTGAAGTTCTGAGAAGTTCAGGGGTAATTTGACGTGATGATTGAAATTACTTTAAAATATTCCACTGAAAAAGAAAGAATGAATGAAATATATAATGACAACTGTTGAATATGAAGGATGAGTATATGGGGGTTTACATTCTCTCTCCTTAAATTTTTTCACGTTAAAAAATCAGAGAGGGGAAGCGGCTGTGGCTCAATCAGTAGGGCTCCCGTTTACCATATGGGAGGCCCCGGGTTCGGTTCCTGGGGCCTCCTGGTGAAGGCAAGCCCGCCTGCACGGCGTGGTTAGCTGACCCAGCGAGCACAAGCAGCAAGGGGGGGGATAAATGAATAAATAAATAAAATCTTAAAAAAAATAAAAAAAAAAAATCAGAGAGGACGGGCCCACCAAGGGGCCTCCAACTCTGCCTCCAGGAGCCTGTGGTAGAGGAGGAGGGTGGGGTTTATAATGCATGACCCAGGGGAGGTGCCAAGGTTGGGTCAGGGTAAGAGAGGAGGAGAGGGAAGAAGAGATGGTGCAGGTGCCAATCATGGTTGTCCCTCAGAGGGTCACATTCTCCTCCCAGGACCTGCTGCCTGCTAGACAAGTCACTTCTGTCCCAATAGCCATCTTTCTGAGACTTCATTCCTCAGGGTTTACTTCCAGACTATTCTCCCATAGTGGTTAAGAGCAAGAATCTCCTCTAGAGAACTTTCATGACCAGAAAAATTTGTCCCAGTTGAGCTGGAAAAGGTATCAGGCTGTCTGGCAGAGGATGGCTTAGATGACCTCCCAAAGGCCCTCCCTGCCCCATCCCTGATTTGATTGGGAAGTAGAGGAAGCTCTAAGGCATGAGGGACATCCAGACTCTGCCCTCTCACCTGAAGTAAATACTAGAACGTGACAAGTCTCTCACAGAAATGTGTACAGGCAAAGACCACGAGATTTTCATTTAAAGAGACCTTGAGATTCTGCACAAACTCTTACCACAGACATTTCACGCCCACAGACAGGGCCCCCTGACTCTGAGGAAGAAGAAAGTATGCTGCTCTCATTTGCAAACCCTCTCCTCCAGAGAGCTGAAATGCAGAGGTACACTGCAGTTCCATCTGACCCGTACGCTGACCTGTCTGGCTCAAGCACCCCTTATTCCCTAGATTGCCTCAAGAGGCAGCCTCCTCCTACCCCTCCTGATCCAGGCAAGAGGCAATGAAAAGGCCACAGGAGGTCTGTTCTTCCAGGGAAGAAGAGGCATTAGGAGAGATGAGAGACTCCTGTCCTCTCCTCCTTATTTTTCTTCCCGGGCTCCCTGACAGGGCAGTGAGGGAAATAATCGCCCCCTGAGTGGGCCAGCCAGTCTGACCCTTCTTCCCCTCACAGCCTTGGGCAACCAGGCCCCCGAGAGGCCATTTCCTTAGGCTCCACGCCTCTCCGATTGGACAAGCATTTACATGTTTTAGGTATCATCCTTCTTTCATGCAGAGGACAAATTGTTATTAAATGTGCAATTTGCTGAATGCTGGAGAAGGACACATAGCTCCTGACTTTGAAGAGAACAGATATTTACTATAAGTATAGGCCATGGCATGGGAAAGAAGCCAATATCCCAAGTCAGGAGATGGGTCCAAATCCCACATGGTCCAGCTATGTGGCCTTGGAGGGTGGTGGGTCACCTCACCTCACTGGGCCCCCATTTGTCCCACTGAAAATCGGAGGGTTGGAGACGATAAGCTGAAGTTCTTTCCGGTTCTGACATTCTAGAATTCTATGAAGTGAAATTTGGAAAACAATACAAATGAAGACTTGCAGGATAAAATGGCTAGAGATATCTGAAATGTGCTGGAGGAAAATACAGACTGGGTGGTCCTCCAGCTCTCTGTAGCCAAGGAGATAGCTGCTCGCAGTAGTCAAAATGGGCTCATTTCCCTGGGAAGCCCTGGCTGCTGTGCCTGTCAGCTGGTCTGTGTGGAGTCCCAGAGGTGGTAAAGACCTGTCCAGGCCTGAGCCACAGACTGCCCAATGCCCCAGGAGCCAAGACCCAGACTGGTCACTCATTCCTGGAAAGGCCAGTGGCACATGTTCACTCAAAGGTCCCACCTCATCACCTGGTCCATGCTCCCACAATCCCTTGGTTAGCCCAGAGAGCCCCTGTATCCCACTTGTCCTGTTCTGACCCCAAGTGCACAGACAGCGCACAGGTTCCCCCCCCCCGCTGGCCCCCACAGGCCAGGGAGGCACCCCCACCCACTCTTCTTTGAATGGCAACACTATTCCATCGTTCTGGCTCATCTTTGTTGCCTCATCCTCCTCACCTGCCAAATCCTGTCAGTTTAACATGAGAAATGTCTCTCTCTTCACTCTTTCCTTCCCACTCCCACTACACCCCCCACCCTGTTTCAAGCCTCACCCCACTCAGGCAGCCCGGCATCAGCCTCTTCCCAGAGCTCCCTGCTGCATGCTCCCCATCCCACAAACTCTCCCTACCCGATCAGCCCTTCTAAAGTGCAGCCTGCATCATGCACTCTTACCCACAAACCTCAATGGATCCCCTGTGCAGTCTAAATTATATAGACACTCCTCACATCAGCATTTGAGGCCAGCCACGATGTGTTACATTTCCAGCCTCATCTCTTGCCAGCCCCATTGGCGATTCAGTGTGCCCAGACACACCCTGCATGCTCCAGCCTCCCAACCCTTGTGCCCATCCCCCACCCACCAACAATGGGTATCAAATGCCACCTCCTACATGAAGCCTTCTCTGATCTCTCCCCTGACCCTAGACATCCCCAATGCCGATGAGCACCTCCCTCCTTAGATTCCCTCTCTCCCTGCCGACTCTCACCTTGCTCTTCACTCTATGCTCCTCATCATTCTACTTTGTATTAAGAGTTATTTGTGGTCAGGTGATGTGCCACACTGATGAAAGATGTTTATGTGGGATGTTGTGGGATGTGTGGGAGGTGGGGAACATGGAAATCCCTGTAATTTTTGTGTAACATTTATGTAATCTAAGCATCTTTTAAAATATATACATATAAATAAATAAATAAAATTTAATTAATTAATTAATTAATTAATTTTTAAAAAAGAGTCATTTGTAGGGAACGGAAGTGGCTAAAGCGGTTGAACGCCTACTTCCCAAATGGGAGGTCCCGAGTTCGGTCCCCAGTTCCTCCTTTAAAAAAAAAAAAAGCAAACAAATGAGGGAGCCAACTCAAGGGAGCTGATGTGGCTCAGTGGTTGAGCACCAGCTTCCCATATGCGAGGTCTGGGGTTCAATCCCCAGCCTCAATCCACAATAAAAAATAAAACTAATAATAAAAAAAAAGAAGAATCCTGTGTACTTGTCTTAGAAAAGCCCCACCCATGGCCTGCACCTTCCTCATTGCTGTACCCCCACACCACGCATACTGAACACATTTTCGTTCCCCCAAACGAAACTGAACAAGCTGTTCTGTGGAGGGAGAAGGCAGGGTGGGCTGCCAAGGTACAATGGAGAGGGCTTTGTCAGGCTGGCATCACCCACCCGGGGCAGGTCTCCTCTGTCCAGTGCAGCATGACTGTAAATTTATGAGTCACAGTCATGAGGCCCATAGCGGTCTAATAAGGGACATCTCTAAGCACAATCACACACACACACACACACACACACATCCCAGCCAGGAAGACCATTTCCTGTAGGGATCATAGTTAAGGCTCCAACAGGCAGAGATGATCAGGCCAAGCCCCACTCTGACTTGCCCTCTCCAGGAATTGATTATATCCTTTCTCCATTTCTACTTGCCTGGAGTAGGGTTGAGGTGGGGGGTCCTCCAAGAAGCAAAGGGGAGGGGAAGGTAGGCAGGATAGGAGGTGAGGGGGCCCAGATGCCTGGTGGGGGTGGGCTATCTGCAGCCAGACTCTACAAATGACCCCAGACCCACTGACCTGCATGGTCAAGAGCCTGGGCCATCGTGGACAGAAGCCAGAGGCGCAAGGCCAGCTGAAGCCTGATGGCAGGTCCCAGACCTCTGATATGCTCAGTCCTACCACCACTCTTCTCCCCTGAAGATGTGTCGGCAGGTAGCTCGGGGTGGCAGTGAGAGACAGTGGGCCATACCCCCATCAGACCTCTAGGGTGGGAATCACTGTAAATACTGTTATTATTCCTGTGAAATAATAATTATAAAAGAGCTAGCCCTCGTAGGGCTTACCATGTGCCACGCACTATTATAAGTACACATAACAACCCCAAAGTATGTTACTCTTATTATCTCTACTTCTAGATGAGGCACAGAGAGGTAAGGTAACCTGCCCAAGGCTGCACAGTTTGCAGATGGCAAAGCCAGGATTCAAACCCAGGAGGCTTTTAAGCCACTGCATTACAATAATCCTATCACGTGATGTTAGCATCTGTGCCAGTCCTGGGCAGCACAGACGTCATCTCGCTCTGATACCTAGCCCCACATGCAGTCTACCCTATCAGACTGAGCCAGGGAGGAGCTCTCACAGGGCTCTACCCAAAGGAGGGACAAGGAGAAAATGGGCAGGCTGGGGGTAAGTGAGGCCTGGGTGGGCGAGTAGAGAACAGGGGGCAGATGGAGACCACGGTCTCCCTTTTTGGAACCTCCCCCATCAGTCCCCAGAAGGGGACAAGACCACACTGTATCAAACCCAGCAGCTGTGCTAGAGTAGAAGAGACATAGATTTGTCCTGATGACTTCTTATTTACTGGGAGGAGATAGTGAGGCAGAGAATTGAGCATGAAAAGCTAGAAACCTGCTGCGTTCCAACCCCACTGCCATCTCTGGTGAGCTAACCACATTCCTGGCCCAGAGCCAGCCCTCAAGTCAAGGCCTTCTCCATAATTGTGTGTGCTTATTGGTATTGTTTTTATTATTACTGTTGTAGTAATCATATTACTCGAAGTTTCTTCCCTAGCCACTCCGGGGACAGCACAGACATTAGCTCATAATAATGCAGTCTTTACTGGGAGGCAGAAAACTGTGCAGGCACTGGGATTGCCAGCTACCTCCCGGGCAGAAAGGGGCCCTCTCAAGGGTTCTGCCTAGCTCCTAACACTGCCATACTTTCTCTCTCTTCTCAAGAAAGTGGCACCACGGGAAGTGGCTGTGGCTCAATCAGTGGGGCTCCCGTTTGCCATGTGGGAGGCCCCGGGTTCGGTTCCCGGGGCCTCCTGGTGAGGACAGGCCCGCCCGCACGGCGTGGTTGGCTGACCCGGCGGGCACGGGCAGCAAGGGGGGGATAAATGAATAAATAAATAAAATCTTTAAAAAAAAAAAAAGAAAGTGGCACCAGAGATGCGTCTAGATTTAGTTGGGTGGTTGAAGCAGACTCAAACTAAAATATACTGCACCACGGAAAAATGAGGGTGGGGACAGAGGCCAGAGGAACTGGATATTTAGTAGACTGACTTGCCACTTACCTCCTGGGCCCTCTCACCCTTTCTGTAGGATTTCCAGGAGCAGGGAGGAAGGTTAGGGTGCTTAACACAGATTAAACATGGGATTCTTGCAAAAGCCCTGTGGAGTGAGTAACAACAGCTCCAGTGCTCAGAAGGGGAAACTGAGGGTCAGTTTGTTCACTTGTCGAGGTCACACACCAGTAGGTAGAGGAGCTGGTTCCAAACCCAGATCTGCCTGATTGCAAAGCCCAAGTGCCTGCCATTGAACAACACAGCCACTACTGAGTCAAGATTTCTAGTGACCTCAGCTCATGACTGCGGGGCTGCAAATCCCCCTCCCCAGCTCCCACCAGAACACCCAGCTGTAAGGACCTGCCTCTTCCCGACCATAGGTTTGGTCCCTTCCCCTCACGTCTCTCCTCATGCTGCTTGGAGCACTCAGAAGCCATGGCGTTTCAGAACAGTCGAAGGGCTGTGGCCATCCCAGCAGGAGGGGGCAAGAATGAAAATAACTAAGAGACAGTTCTTTCTCAAGCAGGAGAGAAATATACATACCTATCAAACCAGATAAGAGCCCAGAACTTCTTGTACAGCCATCATCTGGCTGTGCAGAGCTGAGGGGGCTTCCCTCCTGGCCCTCCTGGGGAGGAGCAGCAGGGCTGACTTCACAGACAAGGAGAGTCCAAAAGCAGATGATACTTCCCTGCATCTGACAGTGAGGGTACAGGCCAGTTACCAGGGGTCAGGTTAAGCAGCACCTCAAGAGGGCACAGAAAGTCTGGCCATAGTTCTGAGCTCACCAAGAGGCCCCAGGCCAGCCCTCCAACTGCCCACCCATTGCATGCCCACACCCGGCCTCTCTCTCCAGCTCACGCCTGAGCTTGGCACCAACACTGTGTGCTCAACTGGCTCTCAGGCTTGTGAAATCCTGACCCCAGCTATAAAAACCCATCCCCCCATATCTCCCACTAGGGAGAAGGGGAGATGGACGAAAGCCACAAAGGGAATGTAATTTTTGGTCCTGTCATTCCAGTAGGGGGGTGACAAGTTTCTCTCCTCCCTTATCCCTAGCTATGGCCTTGAGGCCTCCCGCATCCCAGAGCTCTTCACCAGCTTTTCAGGTGCCCAGGACTGAGGATCTCCTACACCCCATGGCTAGAACCTGGGTCCTCTGGGGAGGGGAGAGGGGGCACGGATCCCACCCTCGGGAAGCCCCAGCCTGATGGGGGAAGTGACAGTTTCTGCTCTCAGAGAGTTCCCAGTATGGTGGGGACAGACCAGTCTGATGGGGGAGACGCGTCCTTGACCTCAGGAGCTCCTAGTCTAATGGAGGGGACACAGTCCAGCCCTCAGGGAGCTCCGTAGGGCTCTTCTGAGATGGGATCATACAGGTACTGGATCCCACCAGCCCCAAGGCAGAAAGGCCCTGCAGGACAGAGGCAGGCATCTGGCAGTTCCTCTACAGTAAGTATCCAGTCTCAAGAGTGCAATGAATCCCTGAGGCAGAGAAGAAGGGCCCTTGGGGAACAGGAAAGCAGATGGCATCCCTTATAAGAAGGGAAGGGAGAACTGGCCAGGTGAGTGGGAGAGAATAAGGGCTGTCCAGTACTCGGGCCTGGTCGCCACCACTGGTGGGCAGCCTCTGCCCCACTCCTGCTGTCCCCACTCACTCGCAGCCTTGAAGGTGAGCAAGGAGCACCATTCCCCCTTCTCACGCAGACAGGCAGGGCCCAGGGAGGCCTGAGGCAGCCTAAGGCAGGAAGGCCCTGCTTTTCATTCTGCTCTCCCTTGGGTTCCACACTGGCTTTGCAAGCCCGGGTATCAAGGCTGTGGTAGGGTATAGGGCCGAGCCAGGCCCAGAGCAGATAGGCTGGCCACACACATGGGGATTAGCACACAAAGTGCTTGAGCACCTTCCCCGGTGCTCCACACACAGTGCCCTGTACACAGTGGGAGCTCGCAGGTCTGTGCCAGCCAAGGGGCTGATACCAGAGGGATCGGATGGTGGGCGGGGGCAGGCTCATGCGGCCCCCATTCTGCAGGCTTGTCTCTCAGGTGGTAGACCGAGGACTGTTCATCTCAGGGGAAGAATGTCCAGGGCTTTCCCCACTGTGAGGGCAGAAGCCAAGTTCCCCTTCTCTGGAAGACTGGGAGAGCTGGGCAAAGAAGCCAGCCTCCATGTCCTATTCTCCCGGCCCCTCCTGCAGAGATCTCTGGGCAGAGGGTCCAGGTAGGATCTACACTCCTCTCACATAAGAGTCCTTCTCAGGGCTGAACATCCCTGAAGGTGAGGACAGGCACAGAGATGCCCTGGGGCTGGGAGGCATTCCTGGGTGTGCTGAGCATGGGCAGCCCCGCCTCCTCCCTGCCTCAGAGTAGGGCACCTGTCCTTTCAGTCATTTCCCCCTTCTCCACCCAAGTTCAGCCCCGCAGGTGCAGGCTGACTTTTCCAATGGACTCTGGCTTTGTAGGGTATGAAGGCGTGAGGGTGTGTATGTGTGAGCCCATCTGTCCTGGGGAGCAATAATAGTTAATAAATAAGTGAATGGCAAAAATAGCCTCAAAGGAGCTGAAAGGCAGAAGGCCAGAGCAGCTGGGCGTGGGGCCAGCACCCTGAAATGCCAAATGTTAATTTATCCAAAAAAGAAAAAAAAGGTCCATTTCAAGACTGCCTCCACCAGCCAAGGTTAGGGTAGGCTGTGGTTTCTGATGCTGGCATAGACATCCCACCCTCAGGCATCCTGAGTGCAGCCCAGGCACAGGGGGTCCCCTTTTCTCAGTGTTAGGGCAACCAAGAGAAGGGGCCTGGTCTGGGGCACTCAAAGTTATAAATGAGTAAGAAAGCTGGCAGGCCACCTCCAACCATCCACCCAATTGGCTAACTCTATGTCCAGCTCCAAAGATGCAACCAGTAATGGGAGAATGTTCTAGACATCACCATCACAATCTCACGCCTCCTATGTCCTACCTAGACACCAGCTTGGGGGCTAGGGAGGGTGACTCATTGTCCTGATTGGCACTGACCTTTGGGTGCCTCGTCTGACTTCTCCCAGGGGCCTGCCACAAAGCCCACAGACTCGGAGCTTTCTTCACATTGAGGCCGCTGGAGTCCGTGGGTGGTTTTTTGGTCTTTCACTATATGTGTACATTTTAATGAAGTTACAGAATGAAGCACATCTGAGGGAGGAGCAGATGTGTGTGCCTTCTCCTCCCCCAGTGGCTCCATCCCTTTCAAAAGCATGCTCAGTTTACTTCTCAGCCTCTCTAGACCAGTCCTTTGGATAGGATGCTGGTCAAGGCCTGACCTCACTGCAGCCTCCCTCAGCTACAGCCACCCCCAAGTTCAGGGGGACCCGGCTCAGCCCACTCCCCGGCTCACACCCACCCAGCCCAGCTTGCAGCTGGGCCCGGACAGGATCTGAGGCAGCGTAGCTCCCTTATACGTTGTCCCTGCTGCTAAAACCGCATGGATCACACTGTGCCCTGCAGGTCCTTCTAAGTGGCAAGCCAGACACAGGGCCAGGGGCAGGATTGGGTAAAAAACCATGACCCAGAACCCAGCCCTTCTCCAGTGTACCCATCTTTTCTAGAGTAAAGAAATTTTCTTCTACCCTGTTTAATGCCATCCACAGAGAGGTGGTTTAAGAAAACTACTGAAGACTAAAAATACTAAACTCTCCTATAATGTGTAGGAATTTAAGACTACAAACTATATGCAGCTGGGACAGACCACAAGGTCATTTCCTGAGGGCTTTTTATTTGGCAGTCGCTGTGCTAAGAGTTTTGCATACATCATCACATTCAATGTTCAGCACAACCCTAAGTAACAATCAGCATTATCCCCCATTTTACAGAGGGAACAATAAGGCTCAGAAAAGGCAAGGAACTTGCCCAGGTGATACAGCTGGGACATGGCAGAGCTGGGATTTAAACCCTGGAGGCAGGGGAATATGGCCGTGGACATGCTACTTGTCCTGGGGGTTGGTACCTAGGGCCTCCGGGAGTGCTGGGAGCTCTGCTTGTGGCCAGGGTAGCCCCAGAGAGGGATGAGAACTTGAGGCAGTGGCTGGCTGGGGTAGGGGCTCCTCGGTTCCAGGGGGAGGACCATCTGGGAATTTGGGTGCTTAACACCTGGAAGAAGACAGAGTCCTGGAAACTTGAGAAGAGGAGGCCTATATGGAATATTTAAAGGCTAAGAAAAGGAAAGGCGGAGGACCCGAGATTCGTCCCCAGTCCCCTAAGGTTAAGGCCTCCTGGGTGGAGGGCACAAGGGCAGGAAGAGGATAGGTTAGATGTGCAGGTGTTCCCCACTATCCTTCCATCAGCCTGAGGCCCTGACCCTCCAGCTCCCGCACTGGGCCCTCTCCTGCCTCCCCTGCGCAGCAGCGCCCGCTGTCATCCCTCACCTCCAGGGTCACCCTCTCCCAGCCAGCTCCACATACCAGAACAAGGGTCACCTTTTCAAATACAGATGGGACCATGTCCACTCACACTCTGGCACAAAAGCCTTCTATAGCTCCCACTGCCTCCAAAAACAATTCAAAGGCCTTGGTAGAGAAACCCACCTACTAAACAGCCCTGCCTTTGTTTGCCACAACACTTCTTCCTTCTCTCCCAGGCCCCGGTGTGTTCTCTCACCTCCATGCTTCTGGCTCCTGCTGGTCCCTGTGCCTGAAATGCCCTTCCCCCATGTCTCTGCCCACCAAAACAGCCTGCAAGCTAGCGCAAAAGAACACACCCTCTGGGAAGCCTCCTGTGACCTCCTCCTGAAGCCAGACAAGATAAACCATTCCTTCCCTGGCACAGCCAGAATACTTTGTCCCTGCTGCTAAAACCACACGGATCATGCTGTGCCCAGGGGATGCATGTGCCCATCTCTCCGCTGGACTTGGGGAGAAGCAACGTGTAGAAGTCCGAGGCCAGACTCTAGAGCCAGGCTGTGAGGGTTCACTGTGTGGGCTTGGACAAGTTACTTAAACTCCCATGGCTCGGGGTTCTCATCTGCAAATGGGGGATTGTAACAACCATGCTTGCCTCATAGGGCTGTTGGGAGGATTTGATGAGTGGCTGCCTGGTTGTGCAACTCTCCGTCCCCCAGGTTTGTACTATTTTTACCCCACAGCATTCTCCAGTCAAGCCTTGGAGTGAAGTCCTTTCCCATTTGGCCCCAGCGCACCCTTGAATGTCCACACTGGGAGGACCTTTAGAAATCCTCTGCTCTTTGTCAGACAGATGAGGAAACTGGGGAGGGGGGGAGTCCCAGGCAGCTGTGCCTATGGTCATCCGCCAGCATAACAGCCCTTGTCCCAGGCAGTCACCTGAAAATCCTGCCATCTGCCTCCTCCCTCTGGCTACTGACAGATGTTCTGCTACCAGGCTATTTCCTAGCGCCTACCTCTCCAATTCCTCTCTCCCTTGCTTCCTCTAAAAACCTCCTCCAGCCCTGAACAGCTCTGCTCCAAGAATCACCAGCACCGGCTCAGCAAAAGGTCCTTCTATCCTCGGTCTCACCATCCCACTGGGCCTTCCCCCAGGCTTGCCTTCTGCTGAAAGTAACACAGAAACCGTGTTAGGCCCCCCTCTGTGGGTTAGCCCAACAATACAGACTGCTCTGTCGGGGTCTTCAATCCTTTCCCCATCCAAGAAGGGCAATGCAGTGTGGAGCTGTGTCACTGGGGCACCTGCCTCAAATTGCATGGGGTGTTTGTTAAATGTGCAGATTCCTGGGCTCTGCCGCAGACTTACTGGATCTCTCTTGACAAGGGGCCCAAATTTTTAAATCAACATACAGGGATTCTTGCACACACAAGTTTGGGAGCTTCCTGAATGCTCATTATGAGTAGGAGCATTGGAGTACCACTTTCTAACTGTGTAATCTTAATCAAGTCACAGCTTCCCTGGGCCTCAATTTTCTTATCCAAAAAAAAAAAAAAAGTCCTTATAAAATTTTTTTTAAAGACAAAACCCAACTAATGGGAAATTATGAGGGTCAAATAAATTACTAATTGGTCAGCACTGTGCCCAGCTGGCAATATTGTCCTATCTGCAGGCTGAGCCATCTCCAGAAGGCAGAGGAATATTTCCTGAGGGTAGGATGAAGCCTCCTTTTCTCCCTGCATGCCCAGAACCCAGGGACTCATCAGGGCAGTGGCAAGGGCTACTGCATGGAAAAGAAACAGAGATGCTGTTGCCAAAGGCCCCTAGATGCCATGATCCTCCCCACCCCTCACAGGCTGCAATGGCACCTCCAAGGGCAGAGGGGACCTCAAAGACACCTTCCCCAGTGAGTGCCTGCACCCAGCCCCACCCCAGCCCTACTGGAGGGGAGATTGGAAAGTCCTCCCCTTGGAGCAGAAGGCAAAAACAGTTTCCTCAGCTCAGGGGTCTCCCCCCACATGCCCCCACCTGCCAATCAGGTTGCTTCCCAACTGGCTTCTTTACTCCTGGGGCCTGGAGATATCGGAGATCACATGAACATAGAGGATTCCAAATTAATAAAAGGCAGAGAGAAGCACCTTCCTCTGAGGCCACCCGATGACTCATTCCCGAGAGGCGTGGGGGAGGGAAAGAGAGGGCAGGATGAGGGGGCGAGAGCAAGTGGGAGAAGGCCGCACACAGGCCATCAAGGTAGCTGATTGCATTTGTGCGGCTGGCCCCATAGCGTCTCTGCTTCTGGAAAACCCAGGGCTCAGTCCACTGGGCTCTTTGCTGGGGAAGAAGATGCCCCTGCCCCACACCTGCACCCAACTGCAACTGGTCCTCCCTAGCTTGCCTGCCCCAGCCATGGCCCCACCCCCATCAGAAACTCCTCCTCCCCACCCCCCCAAGTTATCCCTATTAGGCTAATTACATCTTGGGGTGGAGAGAGCCAGCGGGAGTCTCCGAGCTGGCAGCTCAGCCTGGGCAGTGAGCAAAGGCCCCAAGCATCATGGCAGGGCCAGCCTCAGCCCTTCTCTCACCTCCACTGAGCTAACAAAATGTGTGCATCAATGCCACCCATACATCCCCCCCCATGGCCTCCCCCTTTCTACCACTCACCCCAGCACAGAGCCCTCCAGCATCTACCCACAGGAAACAGGGACCCTCTTGCCGCTCCACAAAGGAACCTAGAGAAGATTCAGGGGAAGTGGGAAAGGGTACATTCCATCTTTTAGTTGTTCCCTTAAGAGAAATCAGTTCTGTTCTTTAAGTTCCAGGCTTAGGGTGATTTGCCTTTTACTTCTAAGAGAAGGTATGGAACCCAGGATGATGGACACAGTCTTACAGACCAGGACACAGCAGGGAACGGTTTCACCTAGAGTCCATCACACCCTCCAAAGAGAAGCAAAGGGCATCCTTCCAGGGTCCAGGGGGCTGCTCATTCCACACCCACAAGCTCTCACCATCTCCCCAGATACATCCAAGCAGAGGATGACACCACTTCAGACCCAGCAGGAGTTCCCTATAGACTTGTCTGCTAGTGAAATCACCCCTGAGGCCTTGAAGGAGAGAATTTCAATCAAATCGACCCCAAAGACATCAGACAGGAAAGAAGCAGGGGCAGAAACACCCTACCCAGGGAAGATATCAGATGGTGACTAACTGGCTTTTCTAGGCCATTGTCACCAATGCCGAAGAAATATTCCACTTTAAAAATAAATGTAAAGCAAAATCCAAAATTAACTTTCCCCACATCACCCCTTTCCAAAGAAAAACCACATCATAATCCACATGTGTCCATTTGTGGAGGATTTAGCCTGACTGCATCTGTGTCCTGGATAAGGAAGCTTCCTAGTCCCCAGCCCCATAAATCTTTTTGGTCCTCAAGACAGACCCCAGTTTCGTAGGCTTCTCCCAGTCATCCCAGAGCATAGGGGCTACAGCAGGATCCTCATCTTTCTTGCCCAAATACAAAGATGAAGAAAGTTAGAAAAGGACTAAACCTCAAAGTGGAATAGAAGGAAGAGTACAAGCCCTATCTCATCATCAACCTGCACATCACCTTTCTTTACTCTCCTTAGTCTCTTCCAAGCATGCTGATAAAAACAAATGCAAATGGAGAGTCACAAACTATAATCCCTTGCTTTTCTCAGGAGCTGTAAAGTTAAAGGGAAAGTAAAATTGTTGGACTAACATAACTATTTACCTGCATTATAACTCTGAACAAATTCATTCATCCATCAACAAATATTTATTGAGCATCTACTACAGACACTGCTCTGGTTTACATTCAAGCAGAGAAAGAATCACAAAAACTAATGAATACTGCTGAAAGTGGTAAGGACACATGTTTGTACAATTTCTCCCCTTTCAAAAGTGAAGTATCACACAAAAAAGAGAAGGGAAGAGTTAACTCTTATCAATAGCTATTTGTTTGGAGCTAACAGGCCATTGGGAATATTGGGTGAGATTGGCTGCTCTGCTAAGATGGCTCAATCTAGCACATGGTGTAGCAGGTATTTTCTAAAATATTCTTACAGTTAACGCACTGTGCTAAGCCATTTATCGAGCCACATTTGGGGCTAATTGCTGGTGATAAGGGCAACATAAATAACCAAGTCACAGCCCTGCCTGACAAGATTTTTATACACCAATCATCAACTGAGTTTTCTTCCTCTATTAAATGCCTGCAGTAATTTTTAGTGGCCATCATTTTTATTGAATCACCACAATAAACCCTTTAGATATAACCAACTTGCCTTTCAATACCACCATAAATCAGACTCAGCAGCATTGTGCACATGATCTCATGTGCTGAGGAGAGGAGAAGTTGACCCTGGGTCACATTAGAATTACCAGGAGATGAAGATTCCCAGAGCCACCCCTGCCTGAGCCCAGACATCACTATTCTGTAGAAACTCCTAGGATGTGCCTTCACTTTCCACACCTTAAGCTGATGGGTTGCTTGAGGTTAACCCAGACAGAACAGTGATGTCCCAGCCCCTGGACACCTAAGGTGAGAAACAGGCTGACATGCTGTAACACAGGGCAATAAACTATACAGAAGCATCTAATGTACTGCAGGGACTGCCATTTGATGGAACTGCTTTGAAAAGAATGAGGAATCCTTTTGGGAACTTTGGCATTTGTACAGTTGGCCATGCTCGTATTTGTTGTCCTGACAGTTCATTTCTTAAAGTGGGAGCCATCTGAACTCACCTCCTGGTCCTTTGAGATCCTTCCCTCTTCTTACAGCTGGAAAGAGGAAAGTGTGGCGGGTGGCAGAGGACAGGAAGAAGACACCAGAAGAAAGATGGGAAGAAGCAAGGGGGCAGAGGACGGGAGGGAGAGACAGATGGGTGAGAAAGCACCTTTCCTGGCATCACCCGATAGACCGCAGGGGATTCAAGAAAGGAGAGAGGGTAAGGACGAAACCTGATATTTTCTAAGACCAGGACCCCAGGCACGTGGCCAAAAGGTCAGGCTCTCCGGGCCCCCCTAACCATGGAGGATGCTCATCCTTGCCTGGGTGAGAGAACAGCCCATGAGGGACAGTTCTCCAGCCGATGACAGAACTCCTTGTGGAATCTGAGAATGGGAACTCTCCTCTGCCTTCTTCTCATAGTGCTGGACAAGTAGGGGCCCGAAAGTCCACATCATTCAGCAAGTATTTGGGTATCTTCCCTGTGCCAAGAAAACAAAATAGAAAGGCCCCTGCCCTCAGAGAGCTGACAGTCAAGTAGAAAGACAGATAATTACATAAACCAAGATGATAAAATGACAAACCAGTCTAAATACTACAGAAAAAATGAAAGGGATGCTTCTAATTTAAACTCACAGCTTCAGGTCCTGCAAAGTCAGGGACCTGAGAGGGACACTAGCCGACTGCTCACTCGTGAGATTCTGCTCCGGCCCCTATCCCTCCAACAGCCTCCTCCGCTGAGATGCCAGGACCAGGACAATTCGTAGGTGGCAGCAGCCACAGCTTGCCAGGGGGCCAGTTAGGGGTACAGATGGAACCCCTCCTATATGGTGTGGTGAAATGCTTACCGTGAAAGGGACTTGGCCAGAGGATGACTGGGAATTAGGGCATGTTACATGTACAGATAAATAGCCTTCCCATACCCAAAAGAAAATGTGAAAACCAAATCTCAAAAACCCACTTAGCAAAAGAACGGCCCTTGGGTCTGAGTTTCACTTTCCTTTAATTTTCTTGAGGAAAGTGACAGTGACAGAAGTGGATTTGAGGAGCTAAAGAACGTTTGGGGGGGGCGGCTGTGGCTCGGTCAGTGGGGCTCCCGTTTGCCGTGTGGGGGGCCCCGGGTTCGGTTCCCGGGGCCTCCTGGTGGGGGCAGGCCTGCCCGTGCGGCGTGGTTGGCTGACCCGGTGAGCGCAGGCAGCAGGGGGGGGGGGATGGATGAATAAATGAATAAAATCTTTAAAAAAAAAAAGAACGTTTGGGGTGTTTTTTAGTGTGTTGGTGGTTCTGGGGAGCTGGGCTTTAAAGGCATCCCTGAAAATGCCCCAGTGGGCACAAAACCGTATAACTACCAGATGCTACTCTGCAGAGACCCGAGTCTGATGTCCAGGACTGCACCCCAAGAGGTGACCCTGATGTGGACCCGGCAGAGCCTCCCTTCTGGATATCAGGCAGCCTCGCCCCCGGAGTGAAGCAATCCCAGCGTCACTCATGACTCCTCTCCTGGGGTCTACTCTCAGCTCCCGCTCACTCAGGGGCTCTCCCGGGTAAACATCTGATCCCAGGCACTCCCTGAACACTTCAGCGCCACCTTCCCTCACAGAATCATTGCAGGCTCAGGAAATGAAAACTCATTTTAATGCCCTTGTGAGCCAGGCACCATGATAGCAGCAAGGCCGTCACAAATAAAAACCATGCATTCCAAAAGCAAACTGAAACAACTGTTCAACAGCAGCTGTGCCTTCCACAGCGTCGGAAGGCAGCACACGGGGAGGACCCAGTGCTGGACACAAATGTGAACAGAGGGGAAGCGGCTGTGGCTCAATCAGTAGGGCTCCCGTTTACCATATGGGAGGCCCCGGGTTCGGTTCCCGGGGCCTCCTGGTGAAGGCAAGCCCGCCCGCACGGCATGGTTAGCTGACCCAGCGAGCACAAGCAGCAAGGGGGGGTAAATGAATAAATAAATAAAATCTTTAAAAAAAAAAAAAAATGTGAACAGAGCACTGGATTTGGAGTTGGAGATCTCGACTGAGAGTGCAGCTCCCAAGCCAAGTGGCTGTGTGACTGAATGAGGTCACTCATCTTCTCACAAGCTCTATGGCCTCCTCTTCAGAACAATGCCAGCAACCCAAGTCTGTTAACACTTTTGCCCATTAACTTGTTTGGGTTGCCCAACAGATACCATCAGAGAAGAATCTATTATCCTTAGTTTATAGGTAAGGAAACTGCCTGAGAGAAGTTAAGAAAACTTGACCATGATCATACAACCAGGATTTTCGCCTGGGCCTCTCTCTGGCTTCCACAGCCTGTGACTGCCCCATAACCTCTTCAGTCCTGTTGTGAGAAGCAAAGGAAGTGACACATGGAAAAGTCCACTGTCATCTGCAAAATGCTAATCAAATGCAAAAGGCTGTTTTCCAGGCTGGTATCTGAGTCACTTTCTAGTCCCAGTCTCAACCCTAGCCATACATCAGAATCACCTGGGGATGCCCAAGCCTCTTCCCTAGAGAGGTGAATATAAATGGTCTGGGCTAGGCCCCAGCATGTCTTCTTTCGAAGCTCCCAGGGGATTCAAATGGGCAGCCAGAGTAGAAAACCTCCAATCTCCCCCTCTACTCAGACCCTGCCCACCACCTATATATATATATATCACTCAGAGATGACAGACCCTCAAGACAATGCCATGAGGAGCCTCACAGGGACCTAGGCCTAGAACTTCCATTAATATGTGGGACACACCTCTCTGGCAAGGATCATGTCTCATTCTTGTGGGTACTTGTCCCCAGCCACAGTTCATAGGACTTACCCACAGTAGGAGCTCAATAAGCAAGCATTGAATTGAACTAAACTATTTTAGATGTTTCCATCAGAGAAAGTAAGTATCAAAACCAGAGAAAGGCTGAGAAGGCCCTGCCTTAGAGGATGAGCTCCCTATGGATACCAGTAGAAGTAATAATTTGACTAATTACTGAGTCCTCCACTGATCAAGTGGTGTCTCAGCCTCACCAAGAAGCTGGCAGGCCCTTTAATTTCTTTGAAAACTACAATACAGCAAAAATGCCCCAAATCAAAGGTCCTTGTTCCTTATCCTAAGAGAAACTTCTTTTTCTAAGGTCACAAGTTCCGTTACCACTTTGTAACAGAAGCTTAGAGATCTGAAGTCAGGACGGAGTACAAAGAAGAAAGGGGACAGAAAGCCCCACATTTTTAAGAAGTAAAAATTCACATTATTCCTCTAGTTTGGCAACCACTAGTGACAAACAATACCAAACAGGAGTAAGGAGCCCAGAGTAGGGTTAGGGCTCTAAATCTGTCTGTCCGGGGGGCCTGTACTTGATATATTTTTGTCCCCCAGTAAGTGGCAGCTCCTCCTGCCTAGTGTTCAAATCAAACCTGGGTTAGAATCCCGGCTTTCCACTCTCAGCTTGGCTTCCCCTAAATATAAACTGAGAAAAGGATTTGAATACAAGTAGTTTACTTGGGAGGTGATCCCAGGAAACACTAATAGGGGAGTGGAGAAGTGAGGCTAGAAAGGAAAGAAAGCCCCAAAAAGGGGGGGAGGGAGAGTCTGTTATCAAGCCTATTACCATACCAGGGCAACTAGAGCTTAAGCCTGCTGGGGAACTCTGGGAGACTGTGGAGAACACAGTTATACCCCCTCCCACCAGGGGGCAAGGGAGCTGGGGTATTTATCCACCAGCTCCTGACAATCATGGATTAAGAGCTGCTCTGAGAAGCAACTTCTCAGCACTTCCGGCCTGCCCCTCAAGTAGGCCTGGAGGATCCAATGGCCAGAGAGCACCCTTGGGTGCTGGCAGTTGGGAGCTGGGCTGACTTGAGCAGATAGGTACATGCGCAGGGGATATAGGCAGAAGGCTGAACTGTCTGCTTTATTCACTAGCTGTGTGACCTTGGGGAACTTACTTTTACCTTTTCTTACCCCAGTTTCTGCAGCAACGTAATAAAAATAAAAATGCCTTCCTCATAGGGTTGATACCAAGATTAAATGAGGTCATGAATGTAAGGGATTAGCCCAGTGTCTGGCATGTAGAAAGGACTCAGCATATACTCACTAATAATATTCTTTATGAGCTTCCTTATTTTGAAGGGTGATGATGGGAAGGAAAGAAGCAAACATTTGGGGAAGAAGGGTGATCTGGAATGAAGCAAATGTTCTGCAAAGACATCCAATGGACCCTGGCTCCACCAACGGTCATTATGCAGAAGCCCAACCTGCTCCAACGTTTCATAACAGAAACCCTCTAAAAGAAAATTTATGCTAGCTACAGGAGGCATCCCTCTGGTCCCTTCTAGCCCTATCACTTTATTTTATCAGGGATTTCTGACCCAGATGGAGAATGAGACCTTAAAACAGCCAGCCAGCCAGCCAATGCAGCCAGGGAAAGCTCCTTCCTCGGGGAGGGAAACCCCCAAACAATTCCCCTGTCTAGAATCCTTTGAGTAGGCCACCCCCAGAGGCAGGGGGCTGCTGGACCTTGAGAAACTTCCAGGTTCCGTCCGGCCCTGACAGACCTTCTGTAATTGTCCAGGTCTCTGCGCTGGACCGTGTGGCCACAGCAAGTTCAACGGGGCGTTTGGAGAGAAAAGACCAGTTCTGTCCACAGCATGGGTCTGAAGGAGCATTTCCTAAAGTCTTCCACCAAACATTAATTCCAGCTTATCCCCCAATCCATGCCATTACATTCCTTGACAAAATGGTTCTGGGGTCAAATACATTTGATAAATGCTTCATACAATATCACCCTCTTGGAAAATTTCAATGCACATTACCATATTAAAAGTTCTGAAGTCCTAGAGTAAAGAATTCTGTTTGACTCAGTATTTCCTAAACTTATTTGACACAACTGTTTATGCGTATGTGAAATATCTGTTAACATCCCTCCAAGGGACACATTTTTGTAGGAGAGTCTGGGCTAATGGCAGTCAAGGAAGCCAGGACACAATTTGAGTCATCTTTGCACCCCCCACGTGCTAGCACAGAACCTGGTACACAGTAGGCACCTAATAAGCGACTGCTATCTGAATGAATGGGGAGAAGTCTGAAAGAATGTCTTAATAATGGTTTTCAAATCTTTAAAGTGATATAGTATCAGCAGTGCCAGGCAACAACTCTGTTTCTAAGAAGGCATGCGCTTAAACTGCAGCAAGGAGGATTCTGGAAGCCCGCTCAGAGTTTAGGATTATAACCTACCAAAATAGGCTTCCAAGCTGAGCTGCGTAGCTTCCTTCTGTGGAGGTGTTGGTCTAGCACTTCGGCATAGCCCAGAGTCTGCAAGCAGACACCCACCCACCCATTCATTCAATTCAAAGCCTGGCTGAGCACCTACTATGTGCCAGGTCCCGCAGGACTGCTTCCAAAGGCCAGTAAAGGCTTCAGTGAGCTATGTTGCTTGATAAAGCCCAGGAGCCCCCCAAGGGCAGAGGTGAGGGGACCTTGCAAGTGTGAGGTCAAGAGGCAGCAGCTCAAAACCCTCCCAAAGCAAGAGGTAGTGAGGGGGGAAAGGGGCTGGAGCTATTACAATTGCACACTGACACATGAGGATGGCCTCGAGAATAAAGGCACCACTGTCTCCTTCTGTTTGTTTGTCTACAATCCTTTTCGTGACTACATTCCATTGTTCCTAGAGAGCATCCCTGCCCCCACCTCCAAGTCCTTCCCTCCCCATACTCACATCTCCAATCTCTTCCTTTCCTTGAGCCCCATTCCCTCTCCTTCAAACCATCCCCTAATTCCCTTCCCACCCTCCCTATTTCCTGCCTCATTCTTCCAACCCCTGGCCACCACGTTCTCTACATTCTGTACCATCTGCTCTGGACCTGGGGTAGCCTTAGTGTTTTACATACCCATATACCAAACAACTTAATGAATAAACCAGGACTCAAACCTCAGCCCATCTTTCTACCCAGCTGTCCCAGTGTTAAGTCACAGACAGTTTTGCCTCAAACCATAAGTTTTGATGGAACTGGTTGGGGGAGGGTAAGAGGAGAATGTGAGCCCAGGGCTGGGGCATCCCACCCATGCTGTTTCACCACCCCCACTGCCACCACCGTCACCCAGTAGCCTTCCATATCTGCATCCTTGCATCAGTTACACACCCACCAGTTCTACCTGGATGCCTCCCAACGGATCTGTATGTCACAGCAATTCTGCTTCTCTTGAATAGAGGCTGAAATGGGCATGGTGAGAGGACACTCAAGTGGCCTTTAGGAGGTAGCCACGTGATGCAAGACACTTATTCACAGAATACCAGGGTTGAGGGTGACCTGAGAGACTGGCAATGTCCCAAACTTAAAAGGTGGTTGTTAAGATCCCCTGGGGATTAATGGGTAGAGGGTTTCTGTTTGGGGTAGTGACAAAGCTTTGGTAATGGATGATGGTGATGGTAGCACAATAATGCGAGTATAAGTAGTATTACTGGCTTGTATACACGAAAATGGTTAAAATGGGAAACTCTGTGTTATAAAAACTAGAGCTTTTAAAACCAAACCCAAGCTGTTTAAAAATTAGGATCCGGGGTCAGATGTGGCTCAACTGGTTGGGCGTCCGTCTCCCAAATGGAGGGACCCGGGTTTGATCCCCGGGACCTCCCGGTAAAAAAAAAAAAAAAAAAAAAAAAAAATTAGGATCCAGGGGAGCTGGTGTAGCTCAGTGGTTGAGTGCCTGCTTCCCACATATGAGGTCCCGGGTTCAATCCCCAGTACCTCCTTAAAAAAAAAAAAGATCCATTCCTGGGCCCCACCACATACCTGTGGAAGCAGAATGTCCCAGAGGGTCCTGGGAGCCCACATTTTTTGAAACTACCCTGACTACAATAAGCCAAGATTGCAAATCATTGTTCTAGTGAACCATCTAAACTTCCACCAAGCAGATGATTTCCTCAGTAACAAGCCTGGCAGATGGCCATCGAGTCTTGCTTGAACACCTCTACTGACAGAGAGCTCACTATCCCAAGAGACATCTGGTTGAATTGCTGCAACCCCAATGGTTAGAAAAGTAGCTCCTCCCTGGAGCTGAAATCTGTTTGTTCGTTTTTATCACCCTTTGTCCCAACCCTACCCTTGAAAGCAAACGAAAACAAGTTTAGTCCCTTGTCTAATACCTTAACATCAGTGATCCCAGCATCAATGCCTTGCTCATCTCAATAGGTTTTTTTTTTTTTTTTACCTTGTTCCAGTCTGATCTTCTCTCATTTAAATATCTCCCATTCTTTCAACTGTTCTCTCAGAAGTCAAGGTTTCCAATTCCCTTACCAACCTGGTCACTCTCTGAATTCTAGAATCAAACACAGGATTTCAGATAGGGCTCAATTTTCCTATGAACTGGATATGCCTATAAACTTAACCAAGATTCAGTTAGCCTTTTCTAATAGCCACCCCAAAGTGCAGGCTCACATTAAACTCATAGTTCATTAACTAGAAACCCCCAGATTTTGTTCTCCATGTTGTAAAGAGAGATTTCCCCCACTTGGACATTGCTTCAGAATTAAAAAAATTTTTTTTTTTTTTTAATTTTTAATAGGGCTTTCCAATTATCTCCATTAGGTTTTATGTTTGGGAGAGAAAGTGAGTCCTGATTCTGCCCTCCATTAGCTATCTAACCCCCAAACTGATCAGCATGGATGAGAGAGGGATATGCCAACACATAACATGTGACTGTACCAAAGGATTTATGGGCACAATCACATCAGTGCTCTTAGAGCAAAGGGTTTTCCATTCCTATCACGGGCTTTTCTCCTGGGAAGTAAATGACCACGAGCTGGACCCATCACAAAATAAAGTTAACTGAGGTGCTGAGCAGGCAGCCATGGACAGAAGTCACCCTGTGAGAGGCTGGCACAATTTCAGAGACTCACCGCCATCCTTGCTGAGACCAAGGTGGTAGCTCCACTCGCACCTCTCAGGAGAAGGGCAAGCCCAACCTGAGCCCGGGCCACCGCCCTGCTTCTGCTGCCAACATGCCGAGGGGACCGCGGCACCCTCCTGCTCTGAGAAGGGACTCGGGACTGGGGCCTGCCTGCACAGGAAGGCTTCTCTCCAGACCTTTTTCGCTAATTTTTAAAATGTGAGGGTGGGCAGGTTTCTGTGGATGGAGTTTAACACATTGTGTGCATCCTCTTTATAGACAAACACGAACACACTGTTCTGTGTTCCACGGCACACAGATCTCATGCTCTTGCTCCAGATCAAAACTTAGATTGAGTTACAAAACAGTGAACATCCCCACAAATACAGCAGCAGTATGCTCCACTCCTCAGCCAACTCCCCGCCATTCCTGAAGTCCTTCCCCTGGGGATGAAGACAACCACCCCAGGCTTAGAAGATGGTCCCTAATCCAGAAGCCCTGCTCAACTGACCCCACCCCCAGCCACTTCTGCTCCCTTAAACACCCCCCTCCAACTGTCTAGAAAAGGAGACAACAGTCACATAATCGAAAACAATTAGCAAGCATAATTGGCAAATACAGTTAGCCTCAAGGCAAGGCAAGCAGACCCTCCTCAGCTCCAAACTCAAAGCCGAACTCCCAGTCCAGCTTGCTGGAGTTCACTGCAGCCAGATTTCTCCTGTCCTGAAATGTAGGAGGTGGAGGAAGTAATTAGTGGCAGATGATGCCCAGAGGAGGCGGTGGAAACGTGCACTCCTCCACATCCCCCAGCGAGCAGCAAAGGCGGTGGCTGCCAGCAATGCCCCGGGCAGCCACAGTGACCACCAGAGGCCTCGTGGCCAAGTGCTAGAGAGAGGAGGTGGCTCTTCACCAGGCCCACCGGGTCTCCAGGAATGCTGAGCTTTCAGGAAGGGCTCCTGAAAGGAAAGGGTGGGACTCCATGGGATCAGAGCTGCTGACCACTCAAGTCTAGCCCCGGACTCACTACAGAAAAGGGGGCGTGTGCATCTAGGGTACAGCCCTGCCAAAGCCAGAGGTCAAGGTCATAAGAGTGACCAGGGCCCAGAATCAGCAAGGCAAACTGCCACGGGTGGCCAGCCATCAGCAAGAATAAACAGGACGGAGCTGCACTGATCTCCTTTCAAAGTCAATACAAAGGCTTCCCCCAGCGCACCCGTGCCAGCCTGCAGGGCAGACACAAAGACACGGACTGATGGACAGATGGACACACACACATGGACACACACACACACCCCTGGGCAGCCACAGCAGTCAATTCCTGGTCCGCATCCCTACTCCCACCGCCAGCCACCTCACTACAGACACACGTGCTCACTCATAGCCACAGAACATCACCCACCCGGCACCTGTGCCTTTCTGATTTCTGGAACAACTGGTGACAGTTGCAGTTCAAACAGGCACAAAAGGAGAAATGCAGAAAATCACTAAGTTCCTACAATAGGGTTAGGGGGAAGGGAGAAGGGACTGAAGAAAGAGATGGTGGAGGCGAGGGGGGGGGGGGCATTGTTTGGCACCGCAAGGGCAGCCTCTAGCAGCCCTCCCGAGCTCACCAAGACCCACACGGAGCAGAATCATCTCCTCAGAATCACATCAGGCAGGTTTAATGTGGCTGCGTAATAATACCCCAATTTGGGCAGGACACTCTACTTTTTCAAAGACCTCTTCTGTGCATTATCACCTCCTAGAGTGACACCATTGCCAGTGGAGATGCTCTTCTTTTGGTCAAATGACCACCCCATGCCCACAGGGCCCAAAGCTATCGCTTCCAAAATAATCCTGAATAGCTAAGCACATATAATAGTTGTGTGTGTGTGCATGTTTGTGTTTGAACGCGTGCAGAGGCTTTATGTAGCAGAGTGGGATACAGTCAAACAAAAATGAAGTTGCCATGGCAACAGGCTCCCGGCATCATCGCAGCCTATTAACACCAGTGAGGAATGTGTTTGGCAGATGCTCCAGCGTTATTTATGGTATGGGTGTAGCAGAGGGACTTCTAACAGGCAAAGAAAGAGAAAAAGCAACCCTGTGACGCTCCTACTGTACCCAGCAAGGAGACGACTATGAGACAAGAGCACAGAAGTAGAGGCTCAGAGGCCACGGATGGAGACTAAGAGATGGGAAAGCAGAACAAGTGGGGAGGCAGAGAGAGGAGGTGGGCAGAGAGCAACGGGGCACTAGAGGAGGATGAGGAGAAAGGAAGTAAGAAAGGATAAGTGCGGACAGAGAGAGAGAGAAAGGTGTACTGGAGGAGAAATGGGGGAGAGAAAGAACAAGAGAGAGAAAGAGAGAAAGGGAGCAAACATCACCCCACAAAGAAGGGCTGCTCCACCTTTTGGTGCTCTTTTGAGCAAAAACCATCAGGAGGCACTGGTTATGAAACCAAATGTTCCTCCTCTTAATTGGAGCAAAGAGCAGTCCCTCAAACAGAAGAGGGGCCAGGGGAGAATAAAAAATGCAGGTGCAGATAATGATGTTGAACACCTGGGCCATGGGAGGAGGGAACCAGCCTTGCAGGGGAAGTGGGAAAAAAAGGCCTGTGCAGGTTTGCTGAGGACCTACTATATGCCCAAGGCACCATGGAGGGAAATTCCCAGAGCCCCAATGTGTGAAACTATTTCACGCCACCCCATTTCCCTGGACATGTGTCTTCATCAGAGACAAAAACAAGGCATCTACCCACCCAGGCAACCTGCCTCCCACCCAAGCCAGGAATAATCCCCAAAGATACAACACCCATCTGAGAGTACAGGTCCTCAGGGCAAAAGAGCTGGACCCAATATAAGCACTCACAGTAGTAGTAACTTTTTAAAACCACCACCTCTCAAAATGTTTCTCTCTCAAGTTCAAAGCGGATCTCCAAGTATTTTTTTCCTCTAAGTATTTTTTCAGATCCCAGATCAGAAAAACTTAAACTTGGCATCAACAACCCCATCTACTCCACTCACTGGACCCCAACCAAACTGTCAAGCATTTAAGTCCCTACCAAGCACCCTGCACTGGGCTAGGCGAGGGAAAAAGCATGGAAGAGAAGGAGAAAAAAAAAACCACATACCTCAGTATTCCTGCATCCAGGGAGAGCTCACACTGGATGGGGGGCAAAACCAGTGGACAATAAATAAGTGCTGCACTCTGTGGCTCTGACTGTATTATTAACTGTACTGAAGAGGGAGAGGCCAGTGCAGCTGGAACAGATGGAGGGGGCCCAGACAACCTTCTTATACCATAGAAAAGGAATGGGGGCCTGGAGAGGTTGCATGGCCCCCAACCCCTGCAGTCACAGAGCACCTTAAAGGAGGCTCTGCTAGAGCCCTAGCCCTGAAGCCTGTGCCCAGCCTACTTCCCATGGGAGAGTGCAGTGCCCAGAAACCCAGGACACAGGAGAGCACCTCAAAAAAGATGTGTTGCTCAACACAAAGTCTGAGGAAAGGTATTAGAAGTGAGGGAGAAGCAGGGAGGCAATGACCACCGCATATGGTAAAGAGGTTCTGTTGGAGGGCTCCGGAGCCAGGAGAGGGGTGGAAGGCATCCAGTGGGGTCCAGGGTCAAGAGACTTGTGGCAGCGGTCAAGCAGCATGAAAACAAGCAGGCTCAGCAGCGGTCAGGGGCTTAGGACGATGGCACCCCAGACAGCAGGGTTGCTAAAAGGAGAAGGTGTGGACGTCGGAGGGGCTGGTCTCTCCTGAAGTCAGGATGGCAGCACCCCTTCTCCCAGAAGCCATCAGTGGAGCCACTAGTTAAGCAGACAGGAGCCCACAGTTCTAGGTTTGCCCTATGTCCCGGCAGGGGTTAAAAACCTCTCATCACAAGCAATGACCAGGTGTACCCACATGAAGGGGTCCGTGAAGTTCAACACTAAGTTCCTGCTCGGGCCAGGACATCCAAGGCCCTCACAACTCAGAGGCTCCTTTCCACCTTTGCCCCTTTTTTACTTGGGGCACTTTTGTAAAGGAAACAAACTTGACAGTCCTCCTTCAAGTTCAAGGCTATCTCCAGCTCCCAAACCCGGGCAGCCTTCCACAGGTGGCAGCCTTCTCATTTCTCCTTAAGTCTGGGTAAGGGGCACCCAGAATCTCCCCTCTCGGAGGAAATAAATAAGCTCTTAGGTCTCAGGTGGGGGTAGCTTCTACACGGTCCAGCCACTTTCCTCTGGGACCCTCTATACACAAAGATAAAAGTGGGGGAGGATGAATAAGTCTCCATGTAATTTTCTCCCCTAACTGCCCCTTCTCCCTTGCATCTCCGGGAAGGGCTATGGTTTAGCGTGTACCTTCTACGGAGCCAGGAAACATTACATATAATACAAGGGCACCATTTCTGTAACTGTAAACAGGGTTCAGAGGGGGTTAAGAAGCTGGAAGACACCATACAGCTGACACAGCCTACAAGGCCGAGTCATGTCTCTGGCTCTAAGCACCACTTTAAAGGGTGAGGGTGGGACCTCTCTCTTTGGAGTCAGACTGTGGCCTGCCCGCCCCACAATCGAAGCCCTGTGGCTGCGTAGCCCCTACCTGCTTGAGCAGGAACTGGTCCCGGGCGTTGGTGCGCAGGGCGATAGCCAGGTGGAGGGCAGACAGGAGTACCCCGCTGAGCACAGCTGCCCGCATGCGCACCGGCAGCAGCGTGTAGATGGTGTAGATGAAGAACACGGTCCACCAGATGCCCTCCGAGGCGCTGCGCGGCTGGGGCAGTAGCAGTCCCACCACCTGGACGGCCAGCACGACCGCGATGAGCGCGTAGCAGGCCAGGCCCATGTGGTCCTGGTGGAAGGCGGCACGGTTGCAGAGAACGGCCATGATGAGGATCACGCCCACGGCGGCCGCCAGCACTGCCAGGTAGGGCAGCTGGAGGGGAGGCCGCGCCGCGTGGAAGGCCAGCATGACGAGACACACGAGCACCAGCACCGCCATGAGCATGGTGAGGCTGCTCTGGTTCAGGCGGAAGAAGTAGCGCTGGTATAGCCGCTCCAGCTTATCCGACGGGAACTTCTTGGAGCGGAATATCTGCAGCAGCGCCAGGCAGCAGGCGCCCAGCGACAGCACCGCTCCAGGCCCAGCGCCCGAGCCCGCCGAGCTGCCGCCATCCCTGGAACCCTCGCCACCCTCGACGGCGCCGGCCTCCAGCTCGTCGGCTGCGCGGCCCTTGCCACGCCGTTCCTCCAGGCCCAGCTCCACCGAGCGGGGGCGCACCTCCGTCCCGCCCGCAGCGGCCGCCGCCGCTGCAGAACCACCGCCGCCTCCCGCAGGGGGCGCCCGGGTACTGCCCCCGCCTGCCGCGCCCCGTCGCTGCCGGCGGTTGCCGCGACCGCAATCATCGCCGCCGCGCTCCTGCCAGGCGGACTTGGAGCGGAAGCTGAAGCCGAAGCCCCCGGCCAGAGGGTCGTCGTAGCTCAGCGGAGGATCGTCGCCGTCGCGCCAGCGGCTGGCCAGGCGCTGCTGGTGCGGGGTCACGGCCCCTCCGGGTTTCTTGGTGGAGCCACGGGCCGAACCCCCAGGGGGATGGGGATAGCCATTGGCACGGGAATCGGCTTCTCCCCACGCCGAGCGGTGTTCGGGGCCACCCCGGGAAGCCGGCGCCGCCGCTGTCTGCGCCGCGTAGCCCGGGGGGCTCACGCCTTTGGAGCGGGACATCCCCCCCTCGGCCTCGTCTTCTTCCTCCTCCCCCAGAGGCCGGGCCGGGGGTCTCCAAGGGGAAGGCGGACGGCCGAGCAGGGGGACCAGGCTGGGGTCACACGTCGGGGGCGGCCCGGGGCCCTGCGCAGCAGCCGGGCATCGTGGCACCCCCGTCCTGAGCCGAGGAGCTGGGAAGCAGGGCGGCGAGCGGGAAGGCAGGCACTGCCCGGAGGTGAGAAGTAGCTGAGAATCCGCGTCCGGAGTCCCAGGTTAGAGAGAGTTGGCTCCCAGTTGGGCCAGCGGTGACTGCTCCAGCTGCTGTGCCGCGCGCAGAGGGACGTCTGGACTCCTGGCTCGCGTCGAGCTCGACAGGGGCCGGAGGTGCGGACGAGGCGGGACGGAGAGGTGTCCTTGCGGGCGGCGCCTCGCAGGAGCTGGCAGTGCCCGAGCTTGACGCTCACAGATTCTGCCTAAGCCGAGCCCAGCGACTCACGGAGCGAAGCGGCGGCTCGGCGGGGGTCGCGACGCGGAGATGAGCGGGTCCCCTTTCCTCGCGGCGGACTGGAAGGGACTGGGAGGTGCGGGCGCCAGCCAGCATTATTTTCTTGCGAGGGGTGGGGAGGTGGGATGGGGGGTGGAGAGGACGGGGGAGGGGGCGGCGGGCGGAGCAATAGCTCCCGAGCCCCGAGGGGAGGGTCCTGGAGCCCGGGGGGGCCGTCGCCCGCATCCCCCACCTCCCGCTGCGAGAATGGGAGCGTGGCCCCCGCGAAAGCCGAGCCGAGGCTTCAGCGCGTCCGCGCAGGGGGCGGGGGGAAGGACCGACTCCAGCGGCGCGGCCCTTCCCCTCTTGCCTCCCTTTTCCCCCCAAACGGAGCGGCGTTGCCCGGGACCCGCGGGCCGGGAAGGCGGTCGCGCCGGCTGTGGGCCCACCCGGGCCGGGCGCGGAAAGACTAGGCGGAGGGCAGAATCCGGCGCAGCGCCGCTGCAGTTCAGCCCGAACGCAGGCGGGCTTCTCCCGGGAAGCACGACATCCAGAGATGGAGCGCCGGGGCTCAGAAGCAGCCAGCCGAGAGGGGCCCGCCGCATACCCGCTGCGCCCCGGGAACGCTCCGGGAGGGCCCGGGAGAGCCGGGCTGAAGACGCGCCATGCACGCCCCGGGCTCTGCGCTGCTCTGGCCGCTCGCACCGCTCCTCCCTCCTCGCCCGCTTGCCGCCGCCGCCGGAGCGCCCTCCGCATCCCCTCCTCCCGCCGCCTCCCCGCCCCCCCCCCCCCCCCCGCCCCCGCCCCCCCCCCCGCGCGGCCCCCCCCGCCCCCCGCCCCGCTCCGGCCTCGGCTCACAGCAGCGCGCGGCCGCCTCCGCCCCCGGCCGGGCCGCGGACCCCGCCTCGGCACCTCTCCGGCATCCTCAGACTCAGCCCGAGGAGGCGCCCGCGGGGCCGAAGGGAGCCGCGGGGGCCCCGGCTCCCCTTCCTCACCTAAATTGCTCGCCGCGCCCCCTCCCTCCTTGGCGCCTGGAGTGGACCTGGGCGGCGCGCGTGCCAAGTCCCCTCCGCTCGGATCCCTGTGCCCCAGTCCTAGCTCCCCTCTTTTGTATCCCCTTAATCCCCCTCCCCCTATTCAACCCAACTTCAGCCCCAGTACTGCGCCCCCCTCCTCCCGCCCGGCTCTATTGGCCGCTTCCTGAGCTGTCAGACTTGGGTCCAGCGCTCTTATTGGGCCATTCTCTGGCCGCGCGGCCGTGCCCATGGAGGGCGCGCCGGGCGGGGGACGGCCGGGCAGCTACTGCCGCTGGCAACCCGAGACCAGAGTCCCTGAAGGGGGTAGAGGGGCCGTGGAGCCAGACCCGGAAATGAAGGGGGGAGATGGAGAGACTGAGCATCTCCGAGGCGCAAGAAGACAGTGACGGGAAAGATGGAGATGCGGTGGGTGAGGCCGATGCAGCCAGGGCGGGGCGGGCAAGAACGTTTGTAGGTACTCACATGCCCGGGGAGATTTACTCGCAGAACCGCAAGAGAGCCCCACAGACAGCACCGGCGTTTTCAGAGAACTCTTTGCCCGCTCATATGTTCTCTCCCCTGTGATCCCTTCATTGACCCTGTGATGGGACGAGGGACAAGGACGGTATGCTTATTCTCATTTTAGAGATGCAGAAACTGAGACTCCGAGAGCTTAATCACCTTGCCATAGGTCACATAGGTCTCCTGAATTGCAACCCAAAGGTCGGTCTGTAGTCAGCACTAGGCTACTTTCCCTACCTAGCAAGCTATGAGGGGAAAAGACGGGTACCAGAGCCAGGTGGAGTTCCAGCTGGGGGCACAGGAGGAAAGAGAAGGACCAGATAGGTATTCCTGCGCGGCACCAGCGCCAAAGAGGAAGTAATCGAGAGAAGGACTTGACCGCGGTGCAAAGAGGACTTAGGCCTGTGGAATGATTCTGCCCAGCTCCTCTTGTCCCTAAGCTGCTTTGCTGGAGGTTCTGCAGTCCAAATACTGGGGGGAGTGGAGGGACCAAGGATCCACGCAGTGGAGGGAGAAACAGCCACCACTGTATGCTTCACCCAGCCCTCTCCCCAGAGCTGCAGACAAGGAGCCTAGAGGTCTGAGTGAGCCCCACCCCCATATCCCCCACCTCTTTGGGAAGAGGAAGATAAATCTTGCCATAGTCACAATTTGGGAAGAGAAAAATCCCAAGAGATCTGAATAAGGTAACCCTTAAGTAATCTAACCTTTGAGTAATCCATGATTAGCGAAATCATAAAAAGCAACATGAATTTAGTCAACAAACATTCATGGAGAATCCCCTATGTGCAAAGCACTGTGATTCTGTGCCAGGGAAATAGATGACAAAACTCTAGTCCCTGCCCTCCAGGAGCTTGTTACAGTCAGGGGAAGGAAACCAGCTAGCCACTAGCTCCAGTTCAAGCAAAACGCAGTCAGTTTTCATCAGAGGTCCAAAGAGAGCACTTTGGGTGGTCAGAGAGGAATAATTAATTCCTAGTGTGAGGGACAAAAATGACTATGGAGGTCAAATCTGGGCCTAGTAGGGAAGGATGAGTAAATAAAAAGGGAGGAAGGGTGGACTAATCTTTATCATTATTATTATGTTTCTAGGTGTTATTTTATTGTAACATAACCATTTTAAGGAAGGTGTTATTCTCCCCACTAAAAAGATGAGAAAACTGAGACTTAAAGAATCAAAAAATTTGCCTGAGGCCCACGGTATGCAACAGAATGGAACCTACCTGCAAAGTTTCTGCTCCTTGCATTCCACCATGCAGCCATGTAGCAAATATGAGGTGGGAAACTTGGGACAGCAGAGGCCAGATGGCCAGAGGTATTGAGATCATTGGGTTCCATCCCTGACCCTCTTCTCATTCCCTGAACTTGCCCTAAGTTATTCCTTTTAATTTTATTCATTTTTTTTAAAAATAAGCATCATCTTATAGCAAAAGCTATATATATTGAATATAGAAAAACTAAAAAAAGAGGGAAAAATAAAAACATTTATAATCATACGACCTAGAAAGAACCATTATTAACATTGTATTTTTTTCTTAACCAAAAAATGGCACTGTTACTCCAGAAATAGTTTTATAGCCTGCTTTTTTCCGACTCAGCAAAATACTGTAGATGTTTTTCCATGTCAATAAGCATTCATCTACAATATCCTTTTTATTGTCTGAATAAAATTCCACTGCATGTATATAGCATAATTTATTTAACCAATCCCCTACTGTTAGACATTTTTCACTGTCACTGAGTTTATAAAAAGTTTCCACTCTTTTACTGTTATAAACAATGAGCATTTTTGTGGATAAATCTTAACACACATACTTAATTATGTCCATAGGAGAAATTCTTGCAAGTAGAATTTCTGGGCCAAAGGATAACTACATTTTTTTTGTTGCCTCCCTGCTCAGTTTCAAGACTACATTTTCCCTGTCCACCGGAAAGCTCCGCATGGATGCTCCTTGGAGAAGGTTGAGATGGATGCTCATCTCTGGAGAAGCTTGCTCTTCCCTGTTTCCCCTCCACTGGTGGAACTGCCATCCCTTGAGCTCCCTGATCTTAGAGTAGTGGCCTCTCCTCCTCTTCTATCCCAGTTCCCCAAGTCCGGCCACCTCTGCCCTTGTCTTTTCACATCTATATCTTCTTTTTTTTTTTTTTTTTTTTTTAAAGATTTTATTTTATTTATTCATTTGTCCCCCACTTGCTGCCTGCGCTCGCCGGGTCAGCCAACCACGCCGCGCGGGCGGGCCTGCCCTCACCAGGAGGCCCCGGGAACCGAACCCGGGGCCTCCCATATGGTAAACGGGAGCCCCACTGATTGAGCCACAGCCGCTTCCCCTATCTCTTCTTGTTCCACGTTCTTACTTATACCTTTGTGCAGAGCCTCTTCCTCCTTGCCTGAAAAACTGCCAGCTGTCCCTTCTCTCTCTCTGCCCTCAAATGTGTCCTCCACTCTGCTGCCATCTGACCATGTCACACCCCCACTGAACGCTGTCCACGAAACAGCCTCTTCCTACATGCCAGATTTCACAGTCCACCCACTTCTTCATGTGCATCCTGCCCTCTGGCTACCCTGTCCTGGTTTTGATGCCTCTGCCTAAATTACCCTTTCCCCCCACAGTTCAAATTCCTAATAGGCTCCCAGCACACCTTGACTATCTCTCTAATGGCACTTGTCACATAATTATCATGACTTATTCACAGAACTGTCTTCCCAGCCTGCTGAACTCCTTGAGGGCAGAGTTGGTGTCTTATCCATTTGTGAGCTCCAGTGCTTACCCTGGAGCCTGACACATGCGCAAGAGTAGTGTGTTGGATAAATAAATAGTACATCTGGAGAATAGTGAGGAGAATGGAGTCTAAGATGTGTGGGGAGGGGGGCTTGCAATGATGGATGAAGCTGGAAAAGTGGGTTGGACTTGAGTTTAAAGACAATGAGGAGGCCCTGAATTTGGGGATGGGAGTGTCCTAGTCCCTTATGTTTTTGAGAGCAAACTCTGGCAGTGATGTAATTAGATTGTAAAAGCAAGATCTAGGAGCCCAAGGAGACCAGTTGGAAAGCTATTGCAGAGCAAGGGTAGATTTGCCTCCAGAGTGACGTGTTAATGGGAATGACACCATTGACTAGAGAAGGCTCTTGGAGAGAGAAAAGAAAAGGGCTGAGGAGGCAAATCAAGAGTCAGCCCTGCATAAACCAGAGGAGAGATCCTCAAATCAGAGGAGAAGATGGGGTCACAGGAGCCAAAGGCAGAGGTTTTCAGGATAATCTGGAACTGCCCCAAGTGTAAAAAGAATGTCATCATCAGATAGGGCGCTGACCAGAGGACCATCCCACGCTTCACACGTTCAATTCTGCCTCTCTCTGAAAGGAGCACTTGGTTTGACAGGTGGTGACTGCAGACCCCAGAGCACAAGGGGCCGTTTGGGAGATCTCCTGCAATCATCCCCTTCCCTAGCACCAGCCACCTTCCCCCTTGTGCCTCAGTAACCTTTCAAGACTGTCATTCTTCACTCCCCCTGCCTTCTTGTAGATTAATGTTTATAGAAGTAGGTAGTGGTAATACTCCCCTACCCAAAAATACCTTCCCCCACCCCATACTGCTTAAAATTCCACCATTAAATAATAGTGCTTTGGACTGACAATCATTTTCTTTCAAAATAAATGCAGAAAATTTATAGAGACAGAAAGATTAATAGTTACCTAGTCCTGAAGAAGAGAAGGAATGGGGAGTGACTGTTAATGCATATAAGATTTCTTTTTTGGGATGATGAAAATGTTCCAAAATAAGATTATGGTAATGATTGTATAACTAAATATACAAAAAAACCCACACAAAAACTATTGAATTGCACACTTTTAATGGGTGAACTTTATGGTATGTGAATTAATCTCAATAAAGCAGTTTACAAAAATAGATGCAGATACCCCTGGAAGTTGAATGCCTTATGCTTGAACTGTTGGCCATTAGCAAGTCAGCGTGAATGAGTTTAATCAACACATTTCCCCCACTAGTAACCAGCCAAGGTTGGGACATTAAAAGAATGGATGCTTTGCTGTTTAAGAGTGGGGATGAGGGAAGCCGCTGTGGCTCAATCAGTAGGGCTCCCGTTTACCATATGGGAGGCCCCAGTTTCGGTTCCCGGGGCCTCCTGGTGAAGGCAAGCCCGCCCGCACGGCGTGGTTAGCTGACCCAGAGAGCACAAGCAGCAAGGGGGGGGATAAATGAATAAATCTTAAAAAAAAAAATAAAAAAAAAAAGAGTGGAGATGAGTTAAGAAGAGTAAGGAGGGAGTACTTGGGACCACTGAGAATCTCCTAAGGTGAAGGAAACCGTAGAATGGGAGATTCTGGGGAGAGGAGGGCATGGTGCCGGGAGCGGGGTGCCGGGAGCGGGAGCGGGAGAGAGGAGAGCAAAATGAAGGCCCCGTCAGGAATTGGGGACCAGGGATGAGCTTTGCCCACTCAACAGTGTTGCTCAGGAGAGCCCTGCCTACAATAAATTCTTCAAAAGTTAAGGAACTCTAAGGACCATAGGCTCTCTCAAGGGTGGAAAAGATCTTGAAGATCATCCCATTCCTACAACTGGGTAAAAATGACTCCACAAAGTGTGTCAACCTCCCCTGGACATTCTCATTTTGCGAGCAAATCCTGTACTTCAAACTAGATGGCCTACATTTCCCACGAAGAACTCATTACTATCCCAAGTCAGAGAGTAGCTCTGGTGGAGTGACGGGCATCTTGAGGGCAGGTCATCCATGGGGGGTTGGGGTCCAGTGTCTTAGCCTCTGAGGCACAGATGGCCGAAATCCCTGGGCGCCATCCTCTATTTGGCACCATGAGCTCTAAAGAGGAACCAAGGCTGTCAGCCCTTGAACTCGAGAGCTCTGGCTTCCTTGGTTTGGAAAACCAAGGAAATTTGCAATTGGCCATCTGGGGAACCCCGCCATAGATTTTTCCAGACCCCATCCTCACCCCCAAACCTCTGAGCCTCAGGGAACAGGAAGTATTCAAAGAGCTCAGATTGGAACTGAGGTAGAAATGGCTGATAATAGCTCTATCTGCCACTCTCCCAGGTGCTTACATTTGCATTTTAATGGAGGTGGTTAATACCTTCAGCTAAAGGAGTGACTAATATGTTCTTTCTATTGCTACTGGAGGTAGGTGGGAGACCCTTTGCGGCCCAGGGACTTTTTTTTTTTTCCAAAAATTTTTAAGCAATTTTTTTCTTTATTAAAAAATTCTTGAAATGCTTCAAGAATTTGTGTGTCATCCTTGCTCAGGGGCCATGCTAATCTTCTCTGTAAAGTCCCAATTTTAGTATATATGCCGCTGGAGCAAGCACTTTTTTTTTTTACCTTTTCATTTTGAAATAATTTCAAATTTACAGGACAGTTGCAAAACTAACACAAACCTATACAGAGAACTCCAAAAGACCCTCATCACCCAGATACCCAGATATATCAATTTTAACATTTTGCCACTTTCGGCATATCATTTTATAATCTATCAATCTACACTTCTATTTTCTGATCATTTGAGAATAGGTTGCACACATCATACTTCTTGAATATATAATACTGTTGGTGGAAGGCTCTGGGTTCTGGGCTTCTAGTTTCTTGGCTTATGTCACCTACAAGAATTTAAGGACATGAGGCAGGCGAGTTTAGGGAATAAAAAGACAAATCTGGTACCTGGCAGAAAACCATGGCTATGAAACATGTGGCCACAGGAACTGTCCCTGAGGAAGGACCCCATAAGATGGCTGCTGGAAGAACCTCATGAGAATTCCCCTTTGGAATGGGATTTCGTCTGGGATCAAAGAAAAGCCATAGATATTCTCCAGTGCCCTTGCCATTCTCCCTCCTGGGGGAATTGATGGGTGAAGTAACCAATCAAAACAGCAAACAACTGGGACCCCTCCCCGAAATTAGCAAGTGGAAGAAATAATTAATGGTTTAAAAAGCCAGCATAGAAGCTAAATCAACTCTTTTTTCCCCTTTCTTGCTCTGCCTGGGTCAGGACACAAGTACATCTGGGGACTTGCAATCTGTAATGGGAATTTGTAATCTGTAATGGGGATTTGTAATCTGCAAATCAACGCTTTTTACCCGTTTTTGCCTTTTTTTCCCTCTCCCTGCCTGGACTAGCCCACAAGTATACCTGGGACCCATAATTTGTTATCTTCTTTCTCTTCTCTCATTTTCTTAATAAACTACTGGCCTAACTAAACTGGCATGTTCTTAAATTCTTTTTTGTAACATAGCCAAGAACCTAGAGGAAATCCTGCAACAGACACACCATAGGGTAAGCAAGGGAGTAAAGAGCTTCTTAAGAAACAAGAAAAGAGTACACAGCCCTAGACGCGGGCTGCAGGCGTGCTGCAGAGTGAGATGTGCGTGTGGGGGCCCAAGCCAAGGCCTTTTAAAACCTTTCCTCCTCCCTTTTCATAATGTTGGGGAGGGGCCCCAGCTGTTTGCTGTTCTGTTAGCCTCAGGGGCCCAATGAGAAGGCCTTTTTGGGGTTATCTTGGGCTTCTCTTTGACTCCAGAAAGAGTTCCAAATGGGATCTCTTGGCCAGTACTTGCAAGATCCCTCACGAGGTTTCTGGGGTGGGGTCTTGTGGCCAGGTTTTCTGCCAGGTCTGCCCGGTCTTCCCTCTTTTCCCTATATTAACTACCGTGCCTCAATACTTCCATATATATTTCCTGAGAGCAAGAATAGCCATCTATGTAATCACCTTAAGTGCATTTATCAAGGTCAAGAAATTTTAATGTTGATATAAAGCTTACATTCTATATTCCAATTTTTTCTTGCATCCCAAAAATGTCATTCTGAGCCTTTCCTCCTCTAAGATCCCATCCAGTAACATGCATTGCATTTAATTGTCATTATCTCTTTAGTTTCTTTTTTAATTGTGGAGACATACATATAACATAAATCTTCCCATCTCAACCTCTCCCAAGCTTACCATTCAGTTGGATTAATCACATTCACAATGTTGTAGTACCTCACCACTATTCATTACTACCACTGTCCCTTCATCTCAAACAGAAATCCTACACTTATTTTGTATTACCTCCCCATTGCTTCTGCCCCCTACCCCAGTAGCCTGTACTCTACTTTCTGTCTCTGTGAGTTTGCATATTCTCTGACACTTTCTTTGTGGTTACCATGGGGCTTAAATTTAATCCTAAATCTATAATAATCCTGTTTGCTTTGATACCAACTTAACAACTTCAATAGCATACATAAACTATGTTCCTATACCCCTGTGCCCCCATCTTTATGTAGTTCTTGTCACAGATTACATGTTTATACATTACGAATCCAAAACCACTGATTTGCCATTATATTTTATGCAGTTGTCTTTTAAATACTATGAAAAGTAAACAGTAGAGTTACAAATCAAAACTATAATAGTACTGGTATTTATATTTACCCATGCCATTATCTTTATCATCATCTTCATGTGGCTTCAGTCAATTGTCTAGTGTCCTTTTCTTTCAGCCTTCAGAAATCCCTCTAGCGTTTCTTGTGGTGCCGAACTCGTTCAGCTTTTGTTTATCTGGGGATGTCTTAATTCCTCTCTTACTTTTTAAAGATGGTTTTGCCAGATACAGAACTCTTAGTTGGCAGTTTTTTGCTCTCAGCACTTTAAATATGTCTTCCCACTGCCTTCTGGCCTCTATGGTTTCCAATGGGAAATAGGCAGTTGATCTTATTGAGGCTCTCTTGTACGTGACACATTGCTTCTCTCTTGTGGCTTTCAGAATTCTCTCTTTATCTTTGTCATTTGATAGTTTGATTATAACATGGTGCGGTGTGGGTCTATTTGGGTTGATAAATAAAATCTAGTAAGCCCAACATGGAGGTACCTGTACTAAGCCCCATGTCAGCAAAACCAAAATCTAAGTAAGTTTCTATTCCTTGTAAATGCCCAGCTCACCCAGATAACAACATTTAAATCAGCCAATCAGCTATCACCACCTCCCTATTCTTATGCCAGAGAACTTCCTCATTGCTAAGCAACTGCCTGCACTAACCATATTAGGAAATGTCTGCATTAACCAATGAAAGTTTCCTCCCAATGTACTCCCTTGTTCTATCCATAAAAGCCCATTGCTATCTTTGTGCAGCGGAATTCCTCTCTACCTTGTAGTGATTGCACTCTCCCCCAATTCATGAATTGACTCAGCAAAACTCTCTGACATCATAGTCAAATTTCGCTCAAGTTTTTATTTTAACAGTTATTTTGGCAACCACGAAGGGACCCTAAGAAAACTGCTGATGACTGTGCGAATAACCTGAACAACAGGTGTGATGCCTACTGGAACCCATTGTATTCACTGTCCTTCTCATTGTCTCTTTAGTCAGTGAGTTCCTCTCAGGTCTGACCTCCACTCTTTTTGTTTTTGAGCTCTCCAGTCTCACTGAGTTCCTGTCCAGGGGTTAACAGGCAGATAATTCTTGGCAGGAAGGTCACTTATAAGGGACCTGAGTCCTTATCCTTTGGTGTCACAGCATTTCCACTGAGGGGTCCACATCAGTTTTGCTGCTGGTGTGCTATGGGATTCCCAGATTCTGAGGACATTCCCCCAGCTGGTGTCCCATCATCTTTTTTTTTTTTTTTCCCTTATTATTTTTTTTTTAATTAATTTTTTTAAAATTATGGGTAAAAATCAAAATTCTCACAATACATACAAACATTTGCAAAATGATATATAAATATATATGCATATATGTGTATTTGCTTATAAAAATGTTATTTATATATATATATATATACACATATATTTTAAGAGGTGCTTAGATTACCCAAAATATTACACGGAACCCACTGGGATTCCCATGTTGCCCACCTCCCACACCTCCCACCACATCCCACACAAACATCTCCCACAGTGTGGCCCATCATCTTTTATGTTTACGAGTTATGTGGCACAGAGTTGTGCCTACTTAACTAAATGGCAGAACACACTAAGGATAACTTAGAAGTACAGTGGCCTTTATGGGGAATTTTTCAGCTGAATAAGATTACTCATCTTAGAAGTACACTTAAAAAACAGCCTCCTGAATTAGGCCAAATAGGATACCTATTTTAATTGGTACTCAGAATCTACAAAAAAATTTGCAAGATTCTAAAATAGTTTATAAAAACCAGTGAGTTTTGTATTTCTATATTTTCTGTGTTTCTCTGTTTTTATGTCTGACTCATGGCTGAAATTTTTAAAATTAAAGCTGAAATTTATTTGTGTCTATCTGTATGTTTGTTGTATAATATTTCCCTACCTCTGCATCGTATTACCAAATTAACATCTAAAACTTCTTTAAAGAGCTCTACTCAAATTGGCTTAAAGATAAATAAGTGCTTATATATAAATTAATACTCTTAAAGTCCCGGGAATTAAAGAAACCAAACTTCTAATATTCCCATTGAAAACAAAGTATTTGTAGAACTAAAACCAAATGTTTAAAATTCAAGGTCACATAATTCAGATAAACCTTTGATAAATGAGACTACTTTAATATTGTCAGTTAAATAAAAACAGCTATGCCTTCTAAATTATCAATGTTAAGTATAACCCAAGCACAATTTTATTTTACTTGGGTATGTTCTCCCTAAATTTATACAGGTTTTCTGATAAAATAAGCTACCATTTTAGCTATTAAATTGGTAATATGATGAAAAATGTAAATTTGTATTTAACCAAATTGAGTTATTATTCTGACAAACGTTATTGTAAGAATAAGTATGTTTTTGTAGGATGTTTGTCTAAAAACAGTTTCAAAGGTCCTTTTGGAAGCTTAAGATATGTTGATATATAAAATGTGAAAGATGTGCTTCTTAAGAAAAAAAGTGCTTTTTTCCTAAAGTAAAAATGACTGGTTGTCACAGAATAAGAAGCAGGAATGTGTAAGACAAAACCTGAATAGATATAAAAAGTTGTAAAAGGTTTATGGAAAAGAAATTTTATTTGTCTCGGTCAAAGTTGGATAAGATTTGATAGGCTTATGAGATTTTTAAGAGTTTTCTTATCAGACAGTATCCTCACGTAAAACTAGAATTTGGTTTTCTTTCTGTTAAAATAACAAAGTTTTTCTTGGGTTATTGGTCTGCTCTTAGCCAGAGGTTATAAAAAGTTTTTCTTAACCATCAGAATAAACTGCCTAGAAAACAAAGATTCTATGTCTTATCAGAATAATATCTTTATTCATATTTATATTGACTTTATCATCCTTTATTGTTTTAGAAAACAAGTCTTGTCACTTTAAAAAAAACTAAGCGTGTGTGTGTGTGTGTGTGTGTGTGTGTGTTTTACAATCATGTTAACTCTTATTTACTTTTAAAATCTTTTATTGTTACTTTGGTTAAATAGGGAACCAAATATTTCACAGTGGCCCACTTCCCTATTTAACAAAATGTGCAACCCTAACAAATTTTGATAGCTTGCCTTCCCAAAATCAAACATTAAATAACATCTTATTGATCTCAAACTATCTTCGGGATTTTCCAGAAGACCCCTGGAAAATCATGAAGGATTTGTTCTTTCACCTTGTACAAACAGAGGTGCTAGAAATTATTAAGTTTATTTGATATGTTGTAAGTTACATGGAAAGTGTTGTCAAATTAAAAAGGATTTTCTAACCATCTGTTAGTTCAATTTATATGGGTAAAATGCAATTGATATAAACATTTCAGAAATTGTATCAAGTTCCTAAAGATTTGTCAATATCCACACTGTCCATGAGATGTCCTAGTACTGATCTGCCTGATAGAAGACAATGGTATAGTGTTATTTGTTATAATTTCAGTTATTCTTTTTTTAAAAAAAAGTTACATGTCACAAAAGCAACCAAATTTCCTTCTCAATTACATTTTTTTTGGTAACGAATTTTCATTAGAATTTTATGAAATCATAGAAGTTAACAATGGATGTTTTAAGTCTTTTGTCATCCACAGACGTTTCCCTGAAAATACTCGCAACCAGTTACGGGCCAGAGTGCTACATCTTCAATGAAAAGAACTGTCTCATAGACCCTTAGAAAGAACTATGCCAGGTACTCTGGGGCACAGGCTTCTAATGACATTGCTTGAATAATTGAGACCATCCTATTGGACTAAAATCAATATTCCATAATTCCAGCCAAGAAACCAATGGGTCATGAGATTTCTAACACAAGGTTATGCAGAACGAGGACTAATTACCTAGGACTAGATGGACTGATAAAGAATGATTATAGGGAAGCGGCTGTGGCTCAATCAGTAGGGCTCCAGTTTACCATATGGGAGGCCCTTACTCTTTTCCCTTAAGCTATCTCTTTTTTTTTTTTTTTTTTTTTTTTAAGATTTTATTTATTTATTCATTTACCCCGCCCCCCCTTGCTGCTTGCGCTCGCTGGGCCAGCCAACCACGCCGCTGTGCGGGCAGGCCTGCCCCCACCAGGAGGCCCCGGGAACCGAACCCGGGGCTTCCCATATGGTAAACAGGAGCCCCACTGATTGAGCCACAGCCACTTCCCTCCCTTAAGCTATCTCTAACTCATAAAACATTAATTTTTTTTCTCTCTGCCTGGACCATCCAGAATTTGGAAACTCTTATTGAATATTCTTATTTTTATGGCAAAATATTTATATAGATTCAATCTGAATTTGTCATCCTTGTTAACAGGATAATTGGAGAAATTGGTTATATATCAGAAGCTTTGACTGGTATATCATCTTTAAGAATAATACGCATTTCATCAGATGTGACCAGACACTTTGAAGAATCCAAAGATAACTTTATGAAGCCAATGTTTACAAAACCTTCTAGGTCTAGTTGCTTTGCATCCTCAATTATGAAATGATGATGGTAACTTCAATCTTTGTCAAAGGGTTTATCTTCTATAGTCACAAAAGTATATTAACTTTATTTCAGTTTTAATAAGACATGTTCTAAATTGTCAAAATAGTTCCTATTGTAAAGATTCCAGAAGAATTTCTTCTCACAACTTTAAATTTAAGAGCTAAAAATAAATTTTATTGGATAAAAAAAAAAACAAAAAAACAAAACAAAAAAAACCTTCTAGGGAAAAAGCAGTTGGTACCTAGCTCCAGGGTTCACAGTCTTACAGGTCAGTAAATAAAATTACTTCTTTTTAGGAGGTAACAGGGATTGAACCCAGGACCTTGTACATGGGAAGCAGGCGCTCAACCACTGAGCTACATCTACTGCCCAAGAATGTAACTTTTTGAACTGCAGGTGAAATCTGGTGTCAAGTTCCTGGCTTGGCTTCCTAGCCTCAAGAGGCTTTTAAGAGTCCAGTCGGAAGTTCCTTATAAAAACTACCAGCAAGGCAAACGTGAAAGAGCCTACATGGTAAATTGCCATTCTTGCTGCACCTGTATAAATAATCAGGCCAAATCTAATGAAACCAGCCTTATTTTATAATTAAGAATTATCTTTTTGAGGTTATCTTTGATCAAAAGGAGGGTGACTGTAGAGAAAATTTTTTATTTCAGTGGAAAACTATAGCACACTCCTGTGAGTTATCAGATTCTGCTCCCATTGTCTGAGCTATTTTGTATCCCCTTTATAAACTGCAGATAACTGCATGGTTTTATTACCTATCTGTAAATTAGAATGGGTCCTGTGATCTTGCATAAATTGTCTACCCTAAATGCCAGTCAGAAAGCTAATATAGTAACTTTTATATTCCGGGCCTCAAGTTGACAAAAGAGGGATAATATCCCCAGTCCCTTGACCTACTGTAACACAGGGTTCCACTCCCTCATTCACATCACCTTACTTCCCTAGGAACACATGACGTGGAGCAAGCAGTTCTAAGTCTCAGGTTCTGAAACAGAGCTTTAATACCACCCCAAATGCCCTTCAGGTCCTCCAAGCTGAAGTTAAAAGTCTAGCATCAGTGTTCTCACAAAACAGAGAGGCTCTAGATACCCTGACTGCCCATAAGCAATGGTTGCATTTATGGTAATGTCTGGCACAGTAATAAATTAGCGAAATATTTTAAAAGAACAAGTTAAGATAATTCATAATATCAGTTAGGCTCAAACATTTAAATAGACAGAGGCCTTTCCTTGCCATAAGGCAGATGCTACAACCGTTATACTTTTAGAAAACATAGTTCTCACCTGGGGAATACCTTTAATTATTCCTAATAACCAAGACCCTCATTTTACTGGGCAAGTCATTAAAACTCTAAGGTTCTACACACAAGTTGGCATTAGCATTGTCCCTACCACCCTCAATCCTCTGTAAAGGTAGACAGCACAAATAGCATGTTAAAACTTAAAGTGTCTAAATTAACTGAAGAAACCAGGTTACCTTGGCCTAAAGTTCTTCTGCTTTCCCTTCTGGCCATTCAAAACACATCTTTTGGGAAACATAAACTTTCTCCATTTGAAATATCACTGGAAGACCTCTGTCAATTGGCCTCCATCTTAACATTTATCCCCTCCTTCTCCAGCAGGAGATAACTCAATGTTGTAAATCTCTAATGACTTATTGAAAAGGTTACCTCCAAGAGGCAAGGGATGCATTCCAGATCCAGAGCTCCCTTAGACTCCTTTCTCCCTAACTTCTGGCAGTTGGATGTACTGGAAGCAACATCAACACAAAATAGCCCTTGAACCATGCTTGAAAGGGACCTTACCGTGTAGTCTAAACAACTGACACTTCAGTCAGACAAAAAGATATTGAGCCTTGGGTTCACATCTCACAACTTAAAAAGTCTCTGCCTTCCAACCATTGAATCTGTTATCAAACTGGAGTACTGCAACTAAAATGTAGTACTAGAACAAGTACTACATTGTACTACAGCAAGAAGTAGATGGCTTCATGAGGTGAACAGCTTCCACCCAAGATCACAGAACAAGACCTTATTATTCTTTATGGTTATTGTCGCAATTCTTTTGTTTCCACACCCCTTTTGCACACCGTTTCCTTCTTGCTTAGACAATTCTACCACCAAAAAATGTTTAAACTCTTCTTGTTTGTCTCTTTCTTCCTTCTGGCCATGGCCTGGAAAGAAAATGCTCTCAATTGTTTTTCCCAGGCCACTGGAAAAGGGGGCAATCCAACTGATTGTTCAATCTGTTGTCACAAACCATGATCTGTACATGTTACCAGAGACCCGATTGTTTTACCCATGACTAATCACGGTCAGGTCCCAGATGCCACCTTTAAAACACTACTCATCCATGATCCTTCTCTCCTCTCTGTCAAGTCAGAATCGCACCACAGGAGCTGATTTCCCCTGCCTCACATTTGTAAAAACATCAGGAAAGCCTTCATTTATATTCTAAACTGAAGATAACAGCACAGCCATTAGGTGTTCACCTTTCTTCCTCGTACACCTGGGCAACCTGGCAAGATGCAACAACTTCTGGTATAATGAAAATGGCAAATGGACTCACTTGGTATTTCCAGAGTTGTCCCCAAGATGACATCGACACCCCTCCAGGATTTACTTTTTATAGAAGAAACAAAACCTCTACTGGTTGGCCCACTCCCTACATAGATCAGTAGACAATGATGGGATAATGCACCCTCGATGCCTTCTTGTTCCCTTAGATATTCATAACATCTAAAACTTCACACTGAACTATCCCGCTTAATTTACATTCCTAAGCCAAACGCAAATTCGTGGGGGTGTCACTGACGCCAAGTAGCTCTTTCATTAGATTCTTATTGCCTTAGTTAGTAATTAACACCAATGAAAATATGATTAGAAATTTCACTGTAACAGTGGGAAAAATTGCTAATTCACTGCAAAGGCTATTACTATGCAACAAAATCTTTAGATGCTTTAGCTAAAGTTATTTTAGATAATAGAACTGTGCTTGACTACTTGCTGGGTGAGCAAGGATGAGTTTATGCTATCACCAATACCACCCGCTATACTTAGATAAACACTTCTGGGGAAGTCAAAATACAGTTATATGAAATAGTCAAAAAAGCCACATGATTCAAACAAGTAAGTCCTTCTTTGAAATTTTTTTTTTTTTTTTTTTTTTTTAATCTCTTAATTTCAGTTGGTTTGGGTCCTAGGATCCTTGGCCCAGAAGCATCCTCCAAACATTGGGCATTTTACAACTCATAGTAATCCTAATAGTCTCCCTGGTGTGCTGTAGCCCCTCAAAAGTTTTAAATAGTTGCACCTAGCCATCTCACCAAATGGTGACTGACCATCTAGAATGACAGAAGTATGAAAAGAACAAAAATGACCACCTCTTGACATCTGTAACCTAGAGCTAATCCCCTACAAGAGCCATGTAGAGTCAGCAGATAGTAACTGAGAGTGGCTCTAATGCCTTAAATACATATCTCAGCCCTCGGCCTAGCCAAGGAATGGATCAAAAGGGGGGGGGGCGGGGATGGATAAATAAAATCTAATAGGGCCAACATGGAGGTGCCCATGCTAAGCTTCATGTCAGCAAAACCAAAATCTAAGTTTCTATTCCCTGTAAGAGCCAAGCTCACCCAGATAAAATTTAAATCAGCCAGTCAGCTATCGCCACCTCCCTATTCTTAAGCCAGTGGACTTTCTCGTTGCTAAGCCACTGCCTCAACCATATTAGGAAATGTAGTCTGCATTAACCAGTGAAAATTTCCTCCCAGTGTACTCCCTAGTTCTATCTATAAAAGCCCATTGCTTTCTTTGCTCAGTGGAATTCTTCCTCTACTTTGTAGTGATTGGAATTTCCCCAATTCATGAGTTGATTCAATAAAACTCTCTAAGATCTAACCAAATTTTGTTCAAGTTTTTAGTTTAACAAGGTTTATCCTGCTTGGAGTTCATCAAGCATCTTTGATGTATACATTCATGTCTTACATTAAATTTGGGAAGTTTTCAGCCATTATTGTTTTTGAATATTCTCTCTGCCTCTTTTTCTCTTTCTCTTCTTTCTGGGACAGCCACAATACATATATTGGAATGCTTGATGGTGTCCCACAGTTCCTCAGGCTCTGTTCACTTTTCTTCATTTCTTCCTCTTTTTGTTCCTCAGATTGGATAATTTCACTTGTCTTATCTTCAAGTTCATTGGTTCTTTCTTCTGCCAGTTCCAATCTGCTGCTAACCTCTCTAGGGGATTTTTAATTTCTGTTAATGTGTCTCATTTCCCAGTCTTTGCAGATAGACCCATGCTAGTACTTCAGGGTTTATTCGTACAATGAGTTTGGAGATAGTTCCAGGTCAAAGCACAGGGTCTTCCTTTCTGTGCATGTCTCTTTTCTTAGGCAAGAGCATGTGGCCCTAGGCATGCCCCCACCCCTTTACTCAATTCTAAATGTCCCCCTCAGGCACTGCACTGTATGTCCTACAGCCAACAATCCCTTGCCCCAGTCAGCACGACTTGACTGCTCTCCCACAGTGTTCTGAAGGAAAGGTCTATGATCCACCTTCTACACACAGGGCAAGTTCTGAGACAGCAAGGCCCTCAGGCCACCACCAGACAGACTGGGGCAGATATATACGCTCCCAGTATATGCATGAGGTTACTGTACACCCTCTAGAACCAGGACCAGAGATCCAAAATGGGAGTAGGGGCCAGCTCTGTGTTGAGCCCATGAAGGAGAGGGGGAGGGGCCAGCCAGGGTGCATGAGTCCTACCACTTTTAAGTGGCCTTTTTGATTAGACACTCACCGTGTTACTGCAATCCTTTTACTGTTTTCTGGAGCTTTTAGAAAGATGTTTCTGTCATTTATTGCTGTTGTTCAAAGCTCCTAAAGGGCTTTGGAGCCCTCCCCAGGTCCTTTTAATGTCCCTCTAGTCACATCACGAGGACAGCACCTGATCGGCAGCGGCCAACCCTTTGGATTCTAATGCTCACATTCCATGCTTTATCTTTGTTCCTATTCTTGATTTTGTTTGCTTTCTTGTGCTTTCTTCTGAATCTTTTTTTTTTTTTCCGTGAAAGTCTGAGAACATCCCCATGAGTCATTTTTTCTTTTAACACACATAAACTGATTACCCACTTCAAGCAGAAAACCGCGCTGGACACAGTGGGTGGGGGGAGCCCAAGAAGTACGCCAGCAAGATGCCACCCTAAGGAGTCAGAGGTGAGGGATTCACAGAAAGAGCTTCAGCAGAGAGGGGCCATGCTGCTTATGACAAGTGCCTTTTAAGCACTCCAAACGAGGTTGTGAATTAAGAGGAGAAAAAAAATTCCTATAGAATACAGTGAGCACAGTGGGAGGGGTAAGAAGGGGCCTTAAAGAATACCTGGTAGTTGCATATACAGAGACTGGATGGAGTTTTCAGCACTCAAAACAGTCCTTCCATAACAAAAGGCCACGTATTGTATGGTCCTAATTATATGACATGTCCAGAAGAGGCAAATCTATAAAGACAGAAAGTAGATTCGTGGCTGCCTATTGGGTGTGGGGAAGGGAATGGGGGGGGGGATGGGAAATGGCTAAGATTTCTTTTGAGGGTGGTGAAAAAATGTTGTAAAATTATGGTGATGTGTCCACAACTCTGTAAATCTACTAAAAAAAACATTGAATTACACACTTTACATGGATGAACTTTATGTTATTTACATGATACCAAAATAAAGCTGTTCAAAAGTTTAAAAAGTGGAGTTCTAATACATCTTCCTCCAGTAAGCCTGCCTCACAGTTATAGAAGCAATTCCCAAGCTTTAAATTCCTTGTCTTTTCCTGTATGAAAGCCCACTTTTTTTTCCTTTTCTTTTTGTTTCTTGAAAGCCCATTTTAAGGTAAAAATTTTCAAGGACCCCAACATGGTATAGATGTCCTTTTAATTAATGGTGGAAAAACTATTATAAATTTAGTAATTAATTTAAATGAATTGATAATTTATTAATCCCAATCGCATTTATACACAATGGTGCTGCATTTGTAGGGTATGTTAATCCCGCCTACAGATGGGGCTCAGTGCAAATACAGATTGGTAGCCCTCTTTCCAGCTCTCCTTGGTCCCCTGGGGTCCTCAAGCACACAGATTTAGAATTCTGGTCCATGCTCTACAGAAGTAGGGTTGGTTCAGCATCTTTGGTCATGTGAATGCTAATGCATGGGAACCCATTTGCAGAAAATCCCGTAAGCCCTCAACCCTGGATTTTTCTGCCTCTTCAACTGCCCAGCCAGAATGGCACCCTTTTTCTCTCGAACCAAATGGCCTTTAACAAGAACAGTCTCAGCACAGAACACAAGTCAGGGAGCCATGCCGGCTGGCAGACACTCCCCTCTAGCAAATGTAATTAAAGGCAGCAGCAAGTAAGTGCCTATTAATTTTTCATTAGAAAAGTCAGAGACAGCCTTCTTGGAAGGAATCATCACTGAACTTCGGCGTTGGTAGTGTAAGCCTGGCTTTTCCCCACTGTGTATTCACCCTCTTCCATGTATGTGGCAACACACACATACACACAGTCACACACTCACACAGTGAGACCACAACCTCTTTGATGATCGTGGGAGAGAAAGAGCCAGAGACCAACTCCCCTCTACTCCCCCATTCCCTGTCTCAATTACTCCAATGCCTGTCTGCATATGTAATTGACTATGTATATGGACCTCACTTTACAATATAGAGATCAATATCCCAAACTGTGTTAAAATACAACTTTACTAGTTTGAACGATCTTTTAAATGCCCTTGGGGAGATTACTATTCAAAGGCTTTCTGTGGTAAATCCCTCCTGGGGAAAAAAAAATACAGTGCTTCCTCCTTAACATGTTTGATTTATAAGCCAGGAGTAATGCTGGTAGGCAAGAAGAAGGGTGTCGGGGGTACTTTGTCCTAACCGCTGTCACCCCATTGGTGGGCAGGACCTATTCAGCTGGTGTGGTTCATCAGCTGGCTTAATCTCTTTGCCTTTCTCTTTGAGCCTCCTACTAAAGCTCACCATCTGGTGAGGAGCACGGCCTTTCACTCAGCATAGAAGAGGACTGAGGGGGATGAGCACTAAGCGTGGAGTCAGAATACCTAGAGGACCTATACCCGCTTCCCCACTTCCTAGCTGGGTGACCTCAGATAAGTCCCTTCACCTTTCTGAACTGCAGTCTCCAGCCAGGAAATACCTCCCCTTCATGACTTGTTATGAGGCTCGGGACAATGATATGAAAGCCCGTAATCAATCATTCACCCGTATGTAAAATGGGAGGCATTCTTTTTGGCTGTTGTTGTTTTTGTTTTGTTTATTTTTATTTTTTTTCTTCTTGGCATTCTTAATAATAGAGAATTAACAAATTTGTTCTTGAAAAATCCAGATGTTCATTTATGAGGTTAGCACACAATGAGATACATTGCTGGATCTCGAGCACTTACTTATATTTATAGATGACCGCCATAAACATTTTCACGTCTGTGCTGCTGTGTAGCAGCTCCTCCAGCAGTCTGGGAGATCTGCTCTTTCATCTCTGCGTGCTCCAAGCAGGGCCTCCAGGGCCATGCAGATGGGATCTCTGTTCTCAGAGACATTGCCTCCTTCAGGATTCTGACAGACATCGGCGCGTCTGTCGTTCTGATTGGAGAGCTGCGTCCTCCTGCCTGCGTGGGTGTTGGTTAGAGTGGCTTGTGGGCAGCTTGAGTGCCACTGAGTGTTTTTTCTGCTCTCCGTGGCCGTTCTGTTTGGCCTTGGAGTGGCCCTGCCCGGTCTCTGTGTCACTGGCTCTGGATGTGTGACTGGGGATGGCAAGCCAAGTGGTGTTAGAGCCCATGCTGGGACTGGCTGACCTTCCTCAAGCCTGGATAATCTCTCTCCCTGGCAACAGGCTGGAGCACCAAGGGACAGTGACAGATTGTGAAATCCTTGGGCTGCTTTCTAGAATTACTTAAAAGGAGAAAAATAGTAACAATACTTTGCATTTGTTTAGTGCTTTAAAACAGAAAAAAGAAAGCAGTCTTTAGAAACTATTCGAGAAGAAGGCAGCTTTGGGATTGTTTTGCATAGTGAACCAGGTGAGTGAGACACCTGTAGTCTGATTCTTACCCACTCAGTAAAAATGAGTGTGTCAGGAGAAATTCTTTTCACAGATGAGGAGACAGAGGAAGAAGGGACTGGAGTGACGATAAAAGTCACACAGCAGTACGGGCAGATTATGACCTAGGCTTCTGGACTTTTTTCACCACACAGAAGCAGGCAGAGAGGCATGAAGAATTTGAACACAGTTCATTTCGTCTACCCGAGATTCTGGCACATAGCCAGAATTTCCTGAGGCAAACTTTGTTCTTGGTCCCTAGGGCCTATAGGAACATGTCTCTACTTATAGGTCTGAAAGCAATGAGGAGGAGCAGGGGAAGATGTGAGAAAAAATTGGCAGCCTTTTGCAAGAGACCTACGTGAGGTGAGGTCACTAAGGAGCTTGAGGCAGGGCAGGACCAGGTTGAGCAGATATGGACGGGGATGCTATGCTGTCTAGGGATGCTCAGTAGGCTTGGGGGATTTAAAGCAAGGATCAGCAAACTATGACCAGTGAGACAAATGCAGCCCACTGTCTGTGTTTGTAAATAAAGTTTTATTGGAACACAAACACACTCAATCATTTATTTATTGTCTTTGACCGCTTTCGCACAACAATGGCAGTGTTGAAGGTTGCAACAGAGACCATATAGCCCACAAATCCTAAAATATTCATTCTCTCACCCTTTAAGAAAAAGTTTGCAATTCCTTTCTTATACCATACACACACAAAAAATAATAGATTCAACTGTAAAACCTAAAATTGTAAAACTTCTAGAAGAGACTATAGACAAAAATCTTTGTGACCTTGGGTTAGGCAAGTATTCCTTAGATACAACACCAAAAGCACAATTCATAAAAAGAGAAAAATTAATAAATTGGACTTCATCAAAATTAAGAACTTCTCTTCAAAGGAAATTGTTAAAAGGATGAAAAGACAACCCACAGACTGGGAGAAATTACTTGCAGATCACATGTCTAATAAAGGGTTTATATTTAGCATCTATAAAGAACTCTCTAAACTCAATAATGGGAAAGTAAACCAATAAAAATGGGCCAAAGACTTGAATAGACACTTCACCAAAAATGGATGAAGATATACACATGATGGGAAGCGGCTGTGGCTCAATCAGTAGGGCTCCCGTTTACCATATGGGAGGCCCCGGGTTCGGTTCCCGGGGCCTCCTGGTGAAGGCAAGCCCACCCGCATGGCGTGGTTAGCTGACCCAGCGAGCACAAGCAGCAAGGGGGGGATAAATGAATAAATAAATAAAATCTTTAAAAAAAAAAAAAGATATACACATGGCAAATAAGGACATGAAAAGAGAAAAGATTCAATATCATTTGTCATTAGGGAAAAGCAAATTAAAATCACAATGAGATGCCATTACACATGTATTAGAATGGCTAAAATGAAAGTGTAACCATAACAAGCATTGGTGAGGATGTGGAGTAACTAGAACTCTCATATACTGCTGGTGGGAATGTAAAATGATAAAGCCACTTTGGAAAAGTTTGGCAGTTTCTTAAAACTTTAAACTTCCACATTAATATAACCCATCTATTCTACTCCTAGATATTTGTTCAACAAAAATGAAAGCCTATGTCCGTATGAAGACTTGTACACAAATATTCATAGCATTTTTATTTGTAATAGCCCCAAACTGGAAACAATCTAAATGTCCATCAACAGAGAGATTAAAAATTGTGGTATATCCATATACTGGAATACTACTCAGAAATAAAAAGGAATTAACTATTGATACATGCAAAAACTTGAATGAATCTCAAAATAATTATAATTATCCTAGGAGAAAGAAGTCAGGCATAAAAGGTACATACTGTGTGATTCCATTTATACAGTATCCTTGAAAATGCAAACTATTCTATAAAAAGCAGATCACTGGTTGCCTGAGAATGGCAGGAGCAAGGAGGGGCAGGAGAGATTGATTACAAAGGACACTTTGGGAGTTGATGGATATTTATGATCTGGATTGTGGTGATGGTTTCACAGATGTATATTAAAACTTACCAAATTGTACACTTGAAACATATGCAGTTTATTATCTGTCAATTATACCTTACCAAAGGCATTTTTTAAAAAGAAAAAAAAGACAAGCCTCTTAGTTAGTCATTTCTTTCTTTACTCTCTTGAGTAATTTGAAGCAGCCAGCCCATTCTCCATTCTTCATATTCCTTATTCTTGCCCGTGTGATCCATCTCAGCAGCTGCCGTGCCCACCAGAGCCTTGCCTTTGTTCTAGGTAACTACAGGTGTTAACTGTGTTGCCACTATGTGATATGGGCTACTAGAATGCTATCTTCTAACGTGAGTAGGATAATGCCTTCCAATCTGACTAGATCAGCTTTCCAATCTTAGATTCTTATTTCCTTGAGAGTCTGTTGCTTACCACCATTCCTGATAGCAATAACTCTACTGGTGAAGGTTAATAACAGAGAACTCTAGGTAGTTGAGGCAGAAAAGAATTTATTAAAAGATTTTGGAGACAAGGTCAAGGGGGTCATTTCTGCCATATGGGACCTACCTGAGGACATGGAAAATTATCTGACTGTAGAATAATCGCATCTACTTCCTTTATAGAAGTCCCTTTAAATAGTGTTTTCTCACCTAACACATTATAACTTTTCAAGTCATCTTCTTGTCAAACTGATACTATAGCTCAACTTAGAACCAGGGGCCCTTTGAGAAATGGCTTATTCCGGGTCTGGGGTAGAGCAAGGACAAAGAGACCCTGGAACACCCCATTGGGCTAGAAAGCAAGGATGCCCTCAAGGATTAAAGGGGACCTGTCAAAAATACAGAGGACACTATGCATCTAAAAACAAAACAAATCAATGAACAAAAAACCTTGACAATACCAATTGCTAGTGAGGATATGAAGTAACTGGGACTTAAAAAATTGCTGGTAAGAATACAAAATAGTATTACCTCTTTGGGAAAATATTTCACATTTCCTTATAAAGTTAAGCTTACACTTGCCATATAACCCAACAATCCCACTCCCAGATATTTTCCCAGGAGAAATGAAAGCATACATTCATACAAAGACCTGTGCACAAGTTTATAGCAGTTTTGTGCACAAATTGCTAAGAACTGGACACAGTCCAAATGTCCATCAACTGGTGAATGGATAAACAAATTGTGGTACATCAACACAATGGAGTACTACTCAACAATAAAAAGTAACAAACAACAGATACATGCGACAACTGGATGAATCTCAAATGCATTATGTTAAAGTGAATGAAATCTAGTGGACAAGGTCACAAACTATATGATTGCATTCATAACACATTCTGGAAAAAACAAAACTATAGGTACAGAAATTAGATACGTGATCAACAGAGGCTATGATGGGGGAGAATATTTATTACAAAATATTGAACGATGGAACTATACCTATATCTTGACTGTGGTGGTGGTGATATGAATATATACTTTTGTCAAAACTTATATAACTGCATGCCTAAAAAGGATACATTTTATTGTATATACATTATGTTTCAATAAACAAGACTTTAAAAATGCATCTATGGGAGCAGATGTGGCTCAAGTGATCAGGTGCCTCCCTCCCACATTGGAGGTCTGGGGTTTGGTTCTTGGTTCCTCCTAAAAAAGAAGACAAACAGAGAGCACACAACGAACATTCACAGAGAGCAGACAGAGAGCACAAACAACAAGGGAGGGGTGAGAAATAAATAAATAAATCTATTTAAAACAATGTATCTATATACATTTGATCATTATAATTAAGTAATTAAATTCAAAATAGAACAGAGAGTGAATTTGACTAAATGTAAATTATACCTTAATAAAAACAGGAAAACAGAAAGGACACCTAAACCAGCTTAAAGAGGCACCCACTGGCCAAATTTGGGACAATTTGAGCATTAAAAAGAATATTAACAGTAAGGATTATAACATTTTGAATAAAAATAGAATCAATAAGTCCATAATGATACCAAACAAAAGTGGGAAACCAGAAAAGGGAGAGCTAATAAATACAGAGGGAATGATAGAATAAGAAAGCCATCATTTTGTAACCACCAGTGGAATAATTGATTCAAGCATGGATCATCAACTGATACTAGAACCACTGAATGAAAGATTGTTGGAGAACAGGATATTCATATGGTCTCAAAGTATCACTGCACAGACAGTTGCAAAAATCTGCATAGGGTCTGTAGATCAATGTTGTATTTCTTATATGTGATCATGACGTTGTAGTTATAGAGGAGAATGCTTTCCTTAGGAGAAACAAGAGGAAATAGTGTATTAGAGGTGAAGAGTCAGAATCTCTGGATTTACTTTCAAATAGTTCAACCATAAAAGTGTATACAATGGGGAAGCGCCTGTGGCTCAATCAGTGGGGCTCCCGTTTACCATGTGGGGGGCCCCGGGTTCGGTTCCCGGGGCCTCCTGGTGAGGGCGGGCCCGCCCGCACGGCGTGGTTAGCTGACCCAGCGAGCAAGGGGGGGATAAATGAATAAATAAAAATAAAATCTTAAAAAAAAAAAAAAAAAAAAGTGTATACAATGTTATTTTGGTTTCCTGGGCTCCTCCAGCAAATACCATGAAATGGTTCAGCTTGAACAATGGGAATTTATACACTCATGGTTTTGAGGTGGATCAAAGATACGGCATCAGCCACCTTGGGAAATCTCTGAGGAGGCCACCAGGAACGTGTCTTGGTGAAAAGCCAGGAGCCCTGGGTTCTAGGCCTGGCTCTGCTCCTAACTTGCCAAGTGCCTTTGGGATGCTGCGGCAGGGGCGGGGGGTGAGGGGCGGAGAGCCAGGATTGGGGGTGCTCTCGAATCAGAGCAGCCTTGCTTTTATCTGTTTCATGTTTGGCAGGTATAACTCTCAGTGAACAAACTTGGTTGGTGCAGAAAATATCGATTCTTTCATTTTGTAAATTTCTAAATTAATTCCTGGTTCCCAGTCCCCATATCTAGAAGCTGGATAAAATGTTCATCCCAAATACTCTTGGGGTTCTCCTCCTCTTAGGTAGCGCCTGACATCTGGGACATGTAGACCTACTACCAGAGCCACGTCTCTGGTGGCTCCTGTGGGTCCCACTGCTCTCTGATGATTCTGTGCCGTTCCTGGGACATGGGTGTCTTTTGGAGGCTGCTGAATGCCCTATCCATCTGCCTTACTCTGCCTCATCCCACAGGCCTTCCTCACCACATCACCCTCTAACCTGGGAGAAATCCTTCTCCCTTTGTGTTTCTCCAAAACATTCATTCAGTCTCTACCAGCGAGTCCCATCCCCTCGTTTACTTCCTTGACAAACCCTGTAGATCTAGATATTACAAGTTATCCCTCTAAAGTCTGCTTGAATGAGAGAAAGGGACAGGGAGAGAAACAGAAGTTAATAGGTCATAATCTCATTCAGCTCCACCTCCATAGGGTTTTATCTGAACAGAGAATCACAGGCTAAAAACAGCTTAAAAATCACTGGGCTAATGAGTTGATGATTGTTGTAACTGGATGATGGGTGTTCTTTGTACTATTCTCTCTCCCTTTGTGTATGTTTGAAATTTTCCATTATAAACTGTTAAAAAGGGGGAAAGCAAGCAAGCGAGAAAACATCTCTAAGGTAGAAGATGATCGAGGTGCTTTCCATCTGGAGAGTTCCATGGCTGCATCATCCTACCAGCCAGGCAGCGCTCTGCTGACAGAGCCATCCCCATCCCTCAGGCCCCACTGCTGCCACTGCCACCAAGGCCAGTGGCCAGTCGTTAGCCTGGAGACTTCCTTCCCCAGCCAGAGGCCTCCGCAGCCGTGGGGCAGCCACAGCTTCCCCGTCCCGGGCTGCCTTCTAATGTCTGCCCCAGCTCCACAGCCCAATTCTGTAAGGGAACATATGGGGTCTTCTGGGGGTGCTGGTCATGGTCTGTGCCTTGGCCTGGGGCTGGTTACACGCATGTGTTCACTTGGTGAGGTTCCATCTTGCTGTATGCTTTTCAATATGTGTGCCTACCTCCGTAACATTTACAAAACAAAACAGACCGCTTTCCTTTTCACTAAGCATCCTCCACCCACCTGCTCGTGGCTGATGATGATGGTTCCACTTATGGAGCGTCCACTGAATGACAGGCCCTACACGTTCGCACTGCTCAGTCTTACAACCTCTGTGCAAGGAGGTGGGATGGATACCCTGAGGCATCAGAGATGGAGAGAGGTTAAACAGTCTGTCCAAAGTCACCCAGCAGGCAAGCGATTGAGTCGTGGATCAAACCCAGGTCTGGGATATGCTACAGCCTGTGCCCTTCCAGTGCAGCTCAGCACTTTCCGCTGTGCTTGTTCTCCTTTGCTGGCCTCCAGCCTGGCTGGGTGTGTGGTCCTTTGCCAAGGATCTGGCTCCCTCCCTGTCTGCCTCGCCTCCTGAGCAGCTGCCACCTTCACCAAGCACCCTAGAAGGCAACATGTTGTTCCTTGATGACAAGCCTCAGGGAGCCACTGACAGTTGGCCACACGCAGGTGACCTAGCATTCTGGAACTTCTCGCTCTTGTCCTATGCCAGCCTTTCCTGGGCATGTGCAGTGCTTGAGGGAACTGCCAAGCCAGCGTCCACAGGGGCAGGGCTGGAGAACTTGCCCCCAGGACCAGCCCTCTGGGCAACTTGCCCTCTGTCCTCTGGGCAGAGGTGGTAAAGAGGCAGCAGAAGCCAGAGCCCCTGCATCCTCTCAACCCTGGTGTCTGAATGCATGCTTGGCATGCTTTCTGAGGAAAGATACGGCCTCATTCTTCTTTTTGAAAATTTTAATTTTTAAAAATTTGTGGTAACATATATATAACATAAAATTTGTCACTTTAACCACTTTTAAGGATACCATTCAGTGGCATTAGTTGTGTTTGCAATGTTGTGCTACCATCACCACCCAAAACAGAAACTGTATACACATTATGCATTAACCCCCTCCTCCCTGCCCCTGGTAACCAGGGCTCTACTTTCTATCTCTATGAATTTGAACAGCCTGGCTATTTCATGTAAGTGGAATCATAAAATATCAGTCCCTTTGTTTCTAACTTGAAATTTCACTCAACACGATGTCTACAAGGTTCATCTATGTTGTCACATGTATCCGAACTTTATTCCTTTTTATGACCAAATAGTGTTCTATGGCATGTATGTACCACATTTTGTTTTTCCACTCATCTGCTAATGAACACTTGGGTTGGTTCCACCTTTGGCTATTGAAACTAGTGCTGCTATGAATGTTTGTGTGCAAGTATCTGTTAGAATCCCTGATTTCAATTCTTTGGTGTATATACCTAGGAGTGGAATTCTCAAGTCTCATAGTAATTCTATGTTTAATTTATTTGAGGAAACACCAGATATTTTCCAAAGAGGCTGCACCACTGTACATACCCACCAGCAATGTACAAGGATTCCAATTTCTCTACATCCTCACCAACACTTGTGATTTTTCACTATTTTCATAATAGATGCTTCCATTTTCCCTATACCTGCCCTGACATTATCAGTGCCTGCCATCAGTGAAGTGAAAGGAAGTGCCAGGTACTGAGCTAGGTGGGCATTGAGGGATAGATGTGATCAAGGAAGGCACCGTCCCTGCCCTCAGGGAGCTCACAGGCCTAGTAATGACAGCAGCTAGCATTTATTGCGTACTCACTGTTTGCTGGGCACTGTTCTCATCTCTTCATAGGCATTGTCTCACGGAGGCCTTAAAACAACCCTTCGAGGTAGGTACTATTATGATTCCCATTTTACAAATGAGGGAAACGAGGCTCAGAAGTTTAAGTAACTTGCTGTAGGAGGCAGCCTCCCAAATGGCTCATTCCTCCCACTCCTTGTCTTCATGCTCTTGTGTAAGCCCCTGTGAGTGCAGATGGACTTCCTGGCTTGCTTCTAATGAAGAGAATATGGCGGAAGTGATGGGATGTCACCTGTGAGACTGATTTATAAAGAGACTGTGGCTCTCTCTGGAATGCTCTCCTCTTACTGTCTGTCAATCATGAGGTGGTCCTGTGGAGAGGGCCCGTAAAGGTGCTCGGAAGCAGACCCTCTCATCTGAGCAGGGACATGACTGCAGCCTCAAGTTGATAATTTGACTACAGCCTCATGAGAAACCTTGAGCCAGAACCACCCAGCTAAGCTATTTTCTGATCCTGGGCCCAGAGAAACTGTGAGATAACAAATATTTGTTGTTTTAAGCCACCGCATTCTCAGGTAGCTTGTTAACACAGCTATAGATGGCTAATACTCTTGCCCCTACTCACACAGCTTGACTGTGATAGTGCTGGAATTTGAACCTGTGCATGTCTGACTCCAAAGTCCCTGCCCTTCACACTCTACTGTACTGCTGCCTGCATCATAGGAGAAACACAATCAGTGCTTGAGCTGAGTTGAGACTACCCTGAACTGATGATGAGGCTGATAGCTGAATAGCCTTGGGCAAGTTTCTTAACCTTTCTGTGCCTCAGTTTTCTCATACCTAAAGTGGGATGATCATATTTTCCAATTTCATAAGGTTGTTGTGAAGATTAAACAAGCACATACACGTAATCCCTTAGAACATAGTGTGCACTCAATAAGGGTTGGCCATACTAACAGTAGATGAAATAATGCAGGTAAGTATTAAGTGAAAGAAGATTTGGCCCTGGCCCAAGCTCCTCTGAAAACCAGTGTTCTCCTTTGCCAAATGGAGATAATATTGTCATGCCTTGTTGTCAGGATGAGGTGAACTAGCACAGTGCCGGGCACATAGTAGGAGCTTCATCAGTGGCCTCCGTAGTCTGACTATATCAACTAATGTGCTCAGGATGGTATGTGGAAGATGAGCAACCAGGAAGCGCTGTGACAGTTTAGCACTACTGAGCCCCTGTTCTGGGGCCTGGAGCCAGCTAAAGGTGGAGGTCAGGATGAGGGTGTAGGGTGGAGAGCGTGTGGTTCATGGGAAATGCTAGAAGAGGCCTGGCCTTCCTCCTGGTCTTTTGGAATGTGCTCCCACTGAGGGCCAAAGCAGGCCCACTGGGCTGGCAGCTAATAGGGCCCTCAACGCTCCAATTAGGGGATTATGTTAACAATCCCAAGAAGGAAATTGGTTCTGTGAAAATCCCCAGATCCCTGGGGCTGGCGGGCTTAATGAGTCCCAGCACAAAGGATGACCGGCCATTTCTCGCTTCACTTGGATCTTTCTTGCAATCACATGATTTGCGCTCAAAATGCACTCCAAAATAAATAAATAAGTAAATAACACAAAAAAGATGTGCCTTACTCCCAGGCCTATCTGGAAATATTTGGGAAAATGTGATGACCATTTTTGCTCCAAGATTTGGAGATTTGCAAAACATGTTTGTATTATTTCCTTTGCCAACTTCTTGTTGAGTTTTTTGGCATATTGAAGTACCAAATATCATAAAGGAGAAAACAAAAAACACATAGTTCCCCAACAACACTGGAACATACTTATAAAAAAGTAGAACATCCCAAACTTTGCCATTTTTACTGAGGTCCCACAACGTTGGATAGGGAAGATGGGTTGTGGGCCTAGCTAGGGCAAATTACTTTCCTTCTCTAGGTTTTCTCATCCACCAAGTATCAGGCTTAGATCTGATCACTGGTTTTCAGATTGGGTTCCTTGGAGCACCTGGGGTGCCCTGGAAGGGCTCCCACCCCACATCAATCAGAGCGACTCCCCTTGCATCTACCTCACATATTAGTATTCAGATTCTGAATTTTTTTTTGGAAAAGGGATTTTCCTCCTTAGAGGGAAAAAAAACTTGAAAACCACTTTCTTAGCTCATCTCTAGTTCTGATATTGTTAGAGTCTGTATTCAAGAGGAGAGGGAATGGGGGTTAAGAATGGTGTAAGAAATATAGGAAGTAAACTCAGAGAAGAATTTCCCTAACATCAAAGAGCATAAATTATTGCTATGAGTAACACATAAGGAAAGCTGAAAAGATTTCCTTTGCAGAGATCTTTGTGAAGAACAGAACTCTTCTTTGCAGACAAGAGTTTGGATACAGGAGAGAAACTGTCAAAGACAGGATTAGGGGGTGGGGGGTAGATGAGATGACCATGACTGGAGGATTCCATGGCCCTGTGAAATTTCTATGTGGGCTGTGCAATTCCTGAATGGGGAAAGGCCCTGAGAACTACAAAGCCAACTCTATTTTTAACATTTTTTCCTTCCACCTGAGCTTACTCCTCCCAGCTTTCCAACTTGAGTTATGCATTCAACAAATACTCAGGGAGTGTCTGCTATGTACCAAACACCGAGTGCATGCTAAGACTGTGGCTGTGAAGAAGGCAAGAACCCTGCCCTCTAGGAGCTTATATTCTAGAGAGACACAGACCCTGAACTAAAATCCCTCAGTCATCAAGAGCTAGAATGATGTAGCAAGCATGGCAAAATGTTAAAAGGTGGTGGGGGTATGTTGGAGTTCTCTGTATGGATTTTGAACTATTTTTGCAACTGTATTGTAAGTTTCAAATTATTTCCAAATAAGAAGTTAAAAAATAAAAACCCGTACTCATTAAATGACACCTGTTCTAGTGCTCTGAAGGAGACATGCAGAGCAATGGGAGCAATTGCAGGTGAGTGGGACGCAGAGAGTATTGGGGTGGGCTTCCCTTGAGAAGTGGTGTTTGAGAGAAAACCTGAAAGAGAGGTGAGAATGACCAGGTAGAGAGGGAAGCAACCCGTTGCAAGTGGAGACCCCCATCTTATGTAGAAGGATGTCACGGGGGAGCCTCAGGGGTGGCCTTCCCCTTTAATGCCTACACTGGCGATGGTGCCATGTGAGAGTACATGAGAGTCACCTGGGTCTCTTGTTAAAACGCAGATTCCTGGTCCTCACCCCAGAAGTCCTGAGTCGGTGTTAGTGGTGCTGATACTATCACCCCCAGACCACCTTTGAGAAGCGCTGCCTTGTCAGGTGGTGAGCTCCCTGTCAGTGCTGCATGGGATGCCCACCTGCCAAAAGACAGGGCAGCTCCTGCCCTGGCTGGGAGGGCAGGCTGAATGCCCCTGCCACCTTGGGCCTGTGGTTAGGGGAGAACTGCTTGAAAAGTAAGGCAGTCCCCAACAGGGGTGACGTGTGTGTGTGTGTGTGTGTGTGAAAGAGAGAGAGAGAGAGAGAGAGAGAGAGAGAGAGAGAATATCATGAGCCAGCACCCAGTCACTACCTTCTGGGTCTTGTCTGGCTCTAAGGACACATGGTAAGGAAGGGTGGGGAGAGGTGGCCAGGGTTGATTGGAGTGTTGCTGAATGGTGAGTATGGCATGTAGTAGGTCCTTCATACATTTTTTTTCCTTTTCTTAGAGTTTGAGACTAGAGTATGGTCCTGGCTTCTAAAGAAAGCTATGTGGTAGGCATTGATGACTTTGGAGTTAGACCTATTAGACAGAAGTATCAATTGCTTCCTGTTTCCTTATCAGTGAAATGAAAACAGAATCTTCTCATGGTATATAAAAGTCCTAATACACAATAGAGGCTCAAGGAAGCATAGTCCTTTCCTTCACTAACTCCTCATGGGGAGCTAGGGCAGGTGTCCAGTCCACTTTTCCCTCTCCTCTGCTCCCCAGCGTGGCCCTCAGGCTGGTCTGCAGAGCTGGGCACAGGGGAGACAGCTCCCAAGGCCTTCCAGCAGGAGCCACTCTGGTTCCTCAGGCAGCTCTCAGAGGGAGGGGGCAGCATTCCTTCCCTCCTGCTGGCTTGGGCCATCCCAGCCCTGCTCCAGCCTCAGGCCTCTTGGGCTTTGGACTTAGGCTGCGGGGAGGGAAGTGGGGCTGCTTGTCCGGTGTTCAGTCCCCCAGCCCCCATATTTCTATCTCCCTTTCACTGGCCCACAGAGTAGCCTGTCAACTAGTGCTGGTCCCTCAAGGTGGGATGTCAAGTTTGTAGGCCCATCTTCTAGGTGGAGCAATGTCTGTTTGGAGGAGCGGAAAGGAAGGGTGCTGGGGAAGGTTGGCCTCTGGGAGGGGGAAGGCCAGCCCACTGGGCAGAAGTCTGGGCAGACAGTCAAGCTTAGGGTGTGGGAAAGCCCCGGGGAGCCTTGCGAGGCCCAGCACCAGCACCGTGTCCGACGTGCACTCTGGGACAGGGAGGTGCAGTTTGTCCCAAACAATAGGCCTCTTCAGCTGGGAATGGAGTCGGCTCTACTGATCACCACCCTGCCCTCACCCCAACTCAGGCCTTCCCAAGTCCCAGGAGAACAAAGCTTACATGAGGGTGCCAAGTGGGCCTGGACTGTAAGCTCCACAAGGGCTCGTTCATCAGTACATCCTTAGCACTCAGCACAGGATTTGGCATCAAAAAGATGCTCAACCAATATTTGTGGAATGAATGAATGTATGACAGAGGAGGCGCTACAATGCAGAAGTTGAGACTGTGGGCTCTGGAGTTAGACCAAGCTGGTCTGAATCCTGGCTCTAGAGCTCAGTGTAGCTCAGTGGTTGAGCACCTGCTTCACATGTACAAGGTCCTGGGTTCAATCCCCAGTACTTCTTGAAAACAAGAAAATTTAAAAGAATCCTGCTCTGCAACTTACTACCTGTGTGTTTTGGGCAAGTTCCTCGACCTGCCAGTGCCTCATTCTCTTTATCTGCAGAACAAGATGGGAACGATAACACCTGCCTCACAGGGCCACTGGAAGGACAGAGAGACAGGCATGAAAAGTGCTGAGCACGGAAAGTGGCCATGGGACGTGCTCACTGAATGTGAGTTACTCATAGTGTTGTTGAAGGGACCGAGAGTATAAAGTCTGGGGGATGGGGATGGGGTGGGTGGAGATGCAGGGGGAGAATAGATCAAGATCTCCAGGTCTCCTAAGGGACTTTCTCAAAGGAGACCCACTGCAATTTCCCTCACTGAGGAGTGAGACCAAGGAAATCATTGTGTGATATAACACAGGTGGAGGCTAGACAACAGAAAGAACTTCCATGGTGAGAATGCACTGAATGCAGGCTGGGTTGGATTCCATGGACACCTGGTGAGGGTGTCAAGCAGGGGTTCTCTCTGTGGGTTGGGGATTTTCCATCTGTGGCTCCCTTCCTTCTCCCAAATCCCCTCTCTGGCTGGAACTCGAGGAGTCCATCAGCATTTCATGGTACTTGTCACTGTAGAAATCAGGGACAGGAGAGACAGAGAAAGAACAAGAGACAGTAGGGCAGGTGGAGTGGGCTAATGGTCAAGGAGCTGGCCTGGGCAGGGGTGGGGGGGTGAGGGCTGGATGGACCCCATTGTGGTGAAGGCAGAGGTCTTTCCAGCCATCCCCCAGCTCCCGAGTCAGATCACCCCTCTCCCAGTCCAGGTGAGTAAAGGGAACTGACTCCATGGGAGGCTGCTTCTAGAGGTGCCTGGGCAGAGCGTGACTATTAAGTGGCTAACGGTTGGGTTGCTATGCTATGGACAGTTTATGAGACATTTGGCCTGCTGCCCGACATGGAGCAAGCGATCAGGACAAAATAGTTTTTCACAATAACAGCCACAAGAGAGACTCTGGTGAGGGGACAGGCAGTTACTGAAGAGGATGGGCCAGATCCTACCTTCTCCAGCTGAGAAACCAAAGATGAGCAATGGACCTTGACATGTTCTGTGTTTTGAGTAGGGGGACTTAGCACACAAAAGCGGAGTTTAGCAGTATAATTAAATAAAGCTAATGACAAAATTAATCCACCACATAATTATACACATAACTGCTGTTTCGCTGCATGGTAATTAGTCATAAATAGTAAACAGACCACAAAAACCCAGTTAACTGATGTGCCTTGTACACAGCCAAGCTGAGGGTTACAGCATAGTTCTTTTAGTCTTCTTAGTTCTCCAGGATGTTTGGATGCAGACTGAGAATTCACCATAAAGCCAGGTACTGTTCAATCCCACTCCATTGCTGATACTCACCTGCTGTGCCTCAGTTGCTCCTCTGCCCCAGGGCCTTCTCACATCACCCCCCAGGAATCACCCATCTTCCCACCAAGATAGGGGTCCTTGGACAGTACTTTATCTCTGCTCCAACCTTCAGGTGCCCTCCTCCCTCAATTTATCAACTAATATTTGTGACTTTTCCCCATATGGCACACTCTGTACTGGGTGTTGGAAAGACAAAGGTGGATGGGACCAGTTTAAGTGTAAGAAGAAAACTATGAAACATTTGGTCTGATGATGACGCAATATTTTTGCTCTATGATGGTTCTACACATATATTTTTGCTCATGATCAAGATTTTTTGTATGACTCAAGAAGGGTTATTTTTAAAAAGAGATGACTAAGATCCATTCCTTGTTCTAAAGAAGCCAATGGGCTGTCAATAGAAACCAACCTCTAAGCAGCTCACTGTGACTCCCTGAGACAATGCAGTGAGTCCCTGCAAAGTTTGTGGAAGCAGACATGCCGGCAATAGCTTTTTGTTTGGGCGAGGGGAAAGAGGTTGGGGAGACAACTCAGAGGACATTTCATTGAATTGTTTCTTGCAGGAAGAGGAATTTGGCAGGTAGGAAAAGACAATGGCTAACATTTATTGAGCACTTACCATGTGCCAGGCACTGTTCTAAGTATTAACTCCTATCAGCCTCAAGACCTTGTAGTTCCCATTTTATAGGGAGACACTAAGGCAATGGAAACGTTGCTCTATTTCTGAACTCACAAATGACAATCTTGACATTCAGATCCTGACAATCTGACTTAAGAGGCCTCAGCCCAGTCTCTATACTGCACTGTCTCTCTGATGCAGAAAAGAAGACACACCATGCAGAGAGAAGAGTGGGGACAAAAGGGTGTATATGGCTTGAGTTCAGGTTAAGCCACATGTGGAAACTAACAGTGACTTAGACACGCAAGCTTCTACTCTCTCAGAAAAAGAAGTTTGAATGGATGGAATGGATGTTTAATGAAGCTATCTAGGGGCCAGTTTCCACAGCTTTCTTCCCTGGCACCCCTAAGGGGTGACCTCATCTTCTTGGATCCACCAAGATATCTAGTAGAGCTCCAGCCATCACATCTCTGTTCCAGACAGCAGGATGGAGAAAGGGAAAAAGAATGACCCACCTCCCTTCTTTTACTGAAACCTCCTGGAAATATGACACCACACTTCCACTTGTATCTCAACCAGTACTTAGCTTCTCTGGCAAAGGAGGCTGGGATAAGGTAATCTTTTAGCTGGGTGCATTACCACCCTAAAAAATATTGGGGATTCATCACTGAGGATGAACTGGGATCAGGGGACTCTCCGTCCGATATGGATAGGAGTGGTGAGGAGTGGTTGTTGGGACAGGCAATGAAAAGAATCTGCCACAGGGTTCCTGGAAGGAATGGTGGGAGACAAGGCCAGAAAGGCCCCGGGGTCAGGTTGCAAAGGCCTTATTTGAGCCATGCTAAAGAATCTGGATTTCATTTTCAAGCCAATGGGAAGTCAGACTAGGTTTTAAAACTAGTAGAGACATGGTCACATTTTAAAGGTAATTCTGACAATAATATGAAAACTTTGGATTGCAAGGGAGACAAACTATCCATAATGAGGAGGCACAGTAAAGAAACAAATTTACACTAAAGTGCAAGTGATTGACTGCCTCTTTTGAATGGAGGATAAAGACTGAAAGCAGAAGTGCTCCAGAAGGGTAGTGAAGATTGGGAGGTGGGGGTGGGGGCTGGGAAGGGTACAAAACATGGCTGTACCACCTTCAGAATTTGCTTCTGTTTTTCCTGAACTGGGATCAGATAAATAGAAAATTGTTCATAACAAAGGTGCATCTGCTTTCAGCCCTGCTGGGGACATATGTCTATAGCATTGAAGAGTTTCTCCAAATACAGTCCATCTATTTCAGAATCAGCAGGGTGTATGGACAGGGCTTCTGGGGGCCCATTGGGTCAGATTCCCTGTAGATGGAGCCTGAAGATCTGCAGTGTAGCAAGCTCTGCTCTGGAGAGCCACTGCTTAGATCCCTGTGAGTGCTCTCCTCTTCTCCCTTCCCCCAGCTCCCCCAGAGGTCCTTCTGATCTGCATCAAGAAAGGGTGAGGCCATCCCCACCCTGGCAGCAGAGATGCCAGGCCACCACTGGGCTGGCAATCAGCTGACCCAGGGAACCCGGTCCCAGATTTGCCCTCCCTCAGCTTTTGAGTTCCGTATGCTGTCCCCAGGCCACCAAGGAATAGCCTGTCTGCTGGAGTGAGCCTTGCCTGTGGTCCCAGTTGGGAAGCCCCACAGGCCAAGGGGGCCCCCTCAGTGGAGACACTGGGCTCCTGCTTTGGGAGGGGTCTGGGTGCATTCCAGGCCAACAGCAAGCCTGGCCTTCTTTCCTGTTGGGAAGAAAGAACACTCCCTGCAGGTGTCAGGGCAGGCTTGGCCAGACCTCCAAGGCCAGCCTGCTCCTGCCATTCAGATGGGCAGGGTTTCTGGCAGGGCAGGAAGCTTTATAGGGGAGGGGGTGTTGGACAGCTGGGGAGGGCCTGTGGCTACCACTGTGTTTTCTCTCCCTTGTCCTGATTCTCTGGGGGCTGGGGGGCTGGTTTGCCTCTCGCGGGGAAGGGAGGTACTACTGCAGCAGGAAAGGAACATTGATGCTACCAGAGGAGAAGCAAGCAGCAAGCAGCAACCAGGGCCTGGGGAACTTAAATGCTGAGGTTTGGAAGAGGTCTCCCAGGGCTCAGGAGCTAATAGGGACAGGCTGGGCTCAAGAAACCCAGGTGCCCTGAGCAGCACCACCCCCTCTCCATGGGAATTACTCCCACCCGCGTGTAGACTGCCCAGCTCCTGGCTTAGCGCTGAGGCTTGGCAGACACCTGGCAGAAGCCAAGCAGGTTTCCTCTTTTCCTGGTTTCTGTTTTCCATCTACTGGCTCCTGACGGGCATGCCTCCCCCTGCCTCAGGGTAACTACTAAGTCTGTGCTGGGGTCTAAGCAGGAAAGCCACATGGCTCCGTTGTGTCTGGTTCTGCGAATGCTCTTTTTGTGACCTCGTGGGGAGACTGAAGAAGCCTGCCAGTTCCAAGGGAAGGTGACCCAGCTGCAGCTGTGGAAGGAACCACATCAGGGACTCAGACTGAGTGGGACGACAACAATGGAGAAGAGAGACTTGGGCACTTTGTCATTGTGTGGACATTTGAATGGGTCTGTTTTCTGTTCCTCTGTTACAAAAAAGAAAAGAGGATTTCATCATGGGGACCTTAATTTCTCTCTGTGATCAAGAGATGGACCGGAAAATGGGAGGCGGTTCTTGCCGATATTCCGCCTCCGGGCATTTGCCTGTTGCCGGCATTATTAGGGCTGCGTGGCCTCGTGGTACTCATTGAGTAACCAGCTTGGCAAGCCAGGCCAGGCGGTGCAGCTGGAGAGGATTCAAGATGGCAAGAAAGGGGCCGAGTGCTCAGCGTGGCCCTGCAGTTAAAGAAAAAGCAATAGATTTAGTGTAATCACCAAGAGTGCAGGTCCTGGAACTCAGTAGTCCTTATATGCCAGGTGACCTTTGGGCCAGTTGCTTCACCTCTCTGTGCCTCAGTTTCTTCATCTGTAAAATGGAAGTCTAACAGTATTGACTTTGTAGAATTGTTGGGAGAATTACGTGAGTTAACATGTCAAAATTGTATGACCAGGGCTTGGTGCATGGTAAGTGCTAAACAGTACGAGCTCTTCATGGGGTCCCCTCTGCATGAAGCTCATACACATGGGGGAGGTGCTCTCCTTTTCCCTTCCACCCATGTGGGGAGCCCATAAGCTACTTGGAGTGAAAAGTCCACCATCTTTCTCTGGGACTCATTTCTCTTTCATTCTGCAGGGATCCTCCAAGACATCCAGCTCTTTTGCCTCAGGCCCCCTCTTGCCAGCAGTACGATGCAAGTTGAGGCTTGGGGAATGGGAGTAGGAAGGAGCCCCTTAGACCTCAGCCTTGGCTAGATCCAGCCCAGCTTCCAGAGTTCTGATGGGATGTGGTCCTTTATTTCCCACCGGCTCTGGTCCTCTGCTTATATCAGTCCTAGGACACCGCAGGGGACGCGTACCTTTGGCTTAGGAAGGTTCTTATATTCCTGGGTCCATCTTACTTCAATCCAAACCTCATCTGGGGTAATGTTGCCAGAGGGCAGATGACATCCTGGGGAGACGTCAGTCCCCAAGGGGAACCCTGGTGCCCGAGCATACATCCGACTGCTTTTGCTCCAGCCTTTTTTCTCTCACCCTAAGCCTCAGATTTATATCTTTTATTCTATACTGTCAGTTTTTGCTCCTGCTCCTGTGGGTTTGTATCACACGAGCACTCTCAGTCATACTTGCGTCTCTCAAACAAAATCTTCCTCTCAAATGAAATCACATGGCGTCAGAGCCAGGGTTTGCCTAAGAAGTCCAGAGTCCATCCCCTCATTGCTCAGAGGAGCAAACTGAGACCCAGAAAAGGTGAGGGAGGGAGAGAGTGACATGGGGCAGGGGGAACTCCTGACTCCCTGTCCAGGGCTCTTCCACCATGCCAACACCTCTGGTAGGAGGAGAGGGGGTTACCACCAGCTGTGGTCCTGGGGGTGCAGGGCAACGAGGACTCACTCTGCTGGTTGGTTTTATTCAGACACCCTGGTGGGCTCAAGCCACAGGATCCAGGAAGAATGTGCCTGTGGCCCTGGAATAGGGTAGGCACCAGGCTTTGGTAATTTGGAGAAAGGAGGGAAAGCATGGTCCGAGGCTCTCGCATTTCCCACTGGCTTGGTTTCCTACAGTGGAGTCCAGCCTGGGCTTGGCCAGTGTCCATCGACCCGAGTGAGGCTCATCATTTAAGGGAGATCTTGCTCTCAGAGGGTCAGGGGCACAGCCTCCTCTGGGGAGCAGCATGTGTCTGTGCCATGTTTCCTGTGACCACAGCACACTTGGCCTTCCCACAAGTGCTGGGGTTCCTGCAGCCCTGGGAGAGGAGGCCACAGCCTCTGCTCTGCTCTCTGCTGAAACGAACTCAAGTCCACGGGTGGTGGATTGAACACTTCCTGGGCAATCCTCATAGCAACCCTGCAAACTCAGCATTATGTTTTCCTATTTGATACATAAAGAGGCTCAGAGAAGGGTAGAAGCAGAGAGTGAAGCAGAAAAACTTGGGCCTGGCTCCAAAGCACAGAGCTGCTCTGTCTCCAAGGAACGAGGCAGGGGTTGGGAAGGTTGGTTTGGGGCAAAAATAGAACCACACAAGCCAATAATATAGGGCACTAGAGAGGAATGTGAGAGGAAAAAAGGAGGGAAAAGAAACTCAGAAGCCCTAAGGAAAGCAGAGAATGAGAAATTAAAAGGGGAGAAAGCCCCCTCCCCTTTGCGTCCCTACAGTACAGGGTATAAACTTCTATTACATACCTGCTATCATAGAAGACCCTAGGTATGTGGGGTTGGAAACCCAAACTCCTCCAGGGTCCAGGCAGGAAACACAATCGAAGGCTTAGGCCTGGGAGGTAACTCCAGGAACCTGCCCCTGCTCAGCCCCTGCCTGTGTGCCTGGAGGGCAGCGTTTCCCGGTGTTGCCAGGGGTCCAGATTTTTTTTTCCAAGGGAGTTAATGTGAGCACTCTTAATTTTAAAATGTTGGTAAGCAAAGCAATTTAAAATATAATTTTAGGGGGGAAAAAGGCCATGTTCAGACTGCAGGCTGCATGGGTGCAACCTTTGCAGGGTCCCTGAGCTGCTTCAGGGCTCCAAACCACAGGGGCAAAGAGTGTGTGTGTGGGGGGTGATAACTGAGGAAGAAATTGAGAAATGAGGAAGAAAGTGTCAAGGTTTCCAGACAGAAAGGAAACAGGATAAGACCAATGCATTGCAACCAAAAAATGCAAAAGGGATAGCTCTCTGCTGTCACGGCAATACCATGCATGGGAAATGGGTGCAGAGGGCTGCTTGGGACAGAGAGGGAGGTTGCTTGGAGGTGGGTGGGAAGCAGCTCAGCCTAGTTGCTGGGAAGTGAATCACATTTTCATGTGATGGGTGCAGTTCACACTTTGTAAGGGAACAGGGAGCAAGCAGAGCCTGACTTTTCTAAATATACCAAGCAAGCCAAACAGCTGCCTGACTCTGAATTGAGATTCCTGACAGGAGGCTGGGCAAGCCCTTGGATTCCACATTCACAGGCAACGTCCCAGGCTGTGCTTCTCAGACTGCAGGGAGATGGCACTCATGGAAGGGCTATAGCCCTTATCCACAGACTTCCATTCCTGAGTAAATACCTGTAGGGGCTCTGGGGAACCTGTCTAGGCCTCGGTTAAGGTGTGCGACCACGGGGCTCTTGAGGGGGCACTTGAATCCCACGGCAGACTTCTCTCTCACTGTTACCCTCAGCCCTTCCAGGGCTGCCTCACCCAGACACCTGATTGTGTCCTCCGAGCTTCCACAAAGGGCCAGCATCCATGACATCCTCCCCAGGGCCTAGGAGGGTCTCTCCCAATTCTACAGTCCCCTTGAAAGTCCAGTCCTCAAGTCACAGTGTACACAGCTGCTGAGGCTCTGCCTTGTAGGAAGCTCAGGTTCCTTGAGGAGTATAAAAGCACTTAATTGACACACCTGGAAGTGTGTGTCACTGGAGGCTGGAGGTGATGATGCCAATCTGAGGTCCCTTGTCATGGTTCTCTTGTGTGACGTGGGCTGGAGGTTTGGGGAGGCATGGGGTGGAGTCGGGGCCAGTGACAGTCTTCCACGGAGCAGGTAGGGCTGCTTATCTCCTCCTTACTTAGGATATGAAGTGAAGGCAACCCAGCCACTAGCTGGTGTGGTCAGTGCCTATGTTAAGGTACAGAGGAGCTTTCAGGGAGAGCTGGGGCTTGATTAGCTGCCTCAACATTGGGGAGAAGAGGCAGAGATGATCTAAAAAAATGCAAACGTTGGAAGGCGGTCAGAGATGCCCGCGGCATGTGGCACACACTTCCATGCTCCCTGGTGTGCTGGGTCTAGCTGGGCCCAGACCTGGGGAGGGGGCTTTGGCCCTTGGCAGTTGATCATCAACCTGCAGGCCTGCAAGGGTTCCTTGGGGCCATACTTCCAGCTGTCAGCAGCTTTGCCAAAGACAAATGCAGGAGGAAGGAGCTAAGGCCTGGGAAAATCTTTCATTTAGCTCAACTCCCTGTCTCCTGTCTAGACTCCGGCAGCCAGGTAGAGGTGCTGCATCCTGGAATCCAAGCAGAGATGCCTCGAGACCTGCACGGGAGGTGGAGTTGGATCCATTGCATCCATTGTGCTTCTTAGGAAGCCCAACTGAAGGGTCCCCAAGGGCTCAGGGAGGACTAATCATACCATCTACAACCTTTGAGAGGCTGCCTGGGTTGAGTACACACATGGCATTCATCCAAATGTCCTGCCCCCTATCTGCCACCAATGTCCCTGTGCTCCAGAGATCAGGGAGGCAGTATAGTGGAGGGAAATGACTGTGGGCCTTGGGATTTTTTTTTTTTTAAAGATTTATTTATTTACTTTATCCATTTTAACCCCCCCCTCCCTTTCCCATTTGCTGTTTTGTGTCCATTAGCTGGGCAATTCTCTGTGTCTGTTTCTTGCCATCTCTTCTCATCCTCCTCCTCCAGTTTTCACCAGGATTCGATCCTGGAGACCTCCAATGTAGGAGAGAGGTGTTCTGCCACCTGCGCCACCTCGGTTCCTAGTTTTCGGAGCTTTCAGAGCATCTCGTCTTGTCTCTCCCCTGCGTCTCTCTCCTGTTACGTCATCATCTTGCTGCATGGCTCCCGGGGCCTGGCGGCTCACCAGCACATAGAGTCTGGCAGCCCATGAACCTTCTATATATATATATAGCAAACTTGCTAAAGAACCTGGTCCTAGGCCCTTGCTAATGCTTTTCCTTCTTAATATTCTAATATTCTTCATGGAATTTATCGGTACCTAAAACTATCCTATTTAATTATTGATAAGTGATTAAAGGGCCAGTGGACTGCTAGGCCCTGAGAATACAGTGATAAACTAGCCTGGACTAGTCCCTGACCTCATGGAGCTTACAGTCTAGACAGGACAACAGGTAGACAGAAGGCAATATAGGCTCTGATAGGGGAAATGTGGGCACTGTCATGATACAGTAAATAAAAAATATTGCCTGGGACACACTTATACTATGCTTATACTTATGCTGTTTACCTGAAATTCAAATTAACTGGGCCTCCTGTGTTTAATCTGGCAACTCAGGCAATGTGTGAGCAACTAGGAAGAGCCCCAGAGCTGTCCTGGGACCTCAGGGCACTTTCTGGAAGCAAGGCCAAAGCCCCATCTGGAGGAGGAAGAGGAATTAGCCAGGTGGAAGGGCAATAAGAGTCTCTCAGGCAGAGGGAATGTGGTGTCCAAGGCCAGGTGGTGAGAGACAAGTGCCTCGGAGGACCTGACGGGTTCGTTCAGAATGAGGGGAGCCAAGGGGCTGGGTACACATGGGGACAGATCACAAAGGGTAATTGGGGGCCTTCTCAGGGGTCCAGACTGTATTCCAAGAGCAACAGAGAGTTACTGAGGACTTCCAGACAGGGAGTGACATGAAATACTTGCATTTTAAAAAGTTATTCTGTCTGGTCAACCAAGATGGCACAGAGCTCCAGGGTGCTGTTCCCCCACAGAATCTTTGAACAACTAGTAAAACTGGCAGAGCCATTGTCCTCAAAACCCTGGTAAACAGTTAAAGGGTTGCAGTAACTGGGCGAGTGGTGAATCAAGAAAATACAACTTTAAAAATGGTAGGAGAAACTCATGGCATCCTTGCTGACCCTTTCCTTACCCTCTCCCTGGCACAGTGTAGAGCCAGCCTGTGCTCCCATTGTGCATATCTGGCCCTATATTTCTCTTGGAGGTGAAACAATTGCACAAAAAAATGCAGTCTTAAAAGTTGTACTGCAAATCCAGGGCAAGAATCAGATGAAATAGAGCTGAAATCTGATCAGTTAAACACAAGTTATTCTAAAGGTCTAGAATAAGTTGGACCAAAGGTCAAAGAAGAGCCTTAACCCAAAGCCAATCAACAATAAAACCCTAAACAAGAGGGAGAAATTGACCTTCAGAGTGAACTCATCAAGATAATCAGATACCTAAGCATCAGCAAAAAATTACAAGCCATACTAAGAAACAGGAAAATATGGCTCAGTCAGGGGAACAAATCAAAACTTCAGAGGAGACATGGAATTTGGAATAATTAACTTAAAGGAGTTCAAACAAATCTCCTAAATCAATTCAAGGAGATGAAGAAAAATATGGATAAAGAGATAACAGATATTAAGAAAACAATGTGTGAGCATAAAGAAGTATTTGAAAGTATAAAAAGAAATATAACAGAAATTATGTGGATGAAAGGCACAATCACAATAGTAGAGATGAAAAATATACAAGAGGCATACAACAGCAGATCTGAACAGGCAGAAGAAAGAATCAGCAACCTAGAGGACAGGACCATCAAAATCATACAGTCAGAAGAATAGATAAAGAAAAAGATAGAAAAAATTGAGCAGTGTTTCAGGAGTTTGAGTGACAGGACAAAGTGCACAAACAAGCATATCATGGGTGTCCCAGAAGGAGAAGAGAAGGGAAAAGGAGCAGAAAGACTATTTGAGGAAATAATGGCCCAAAATTTCCCAACTCTTATGAACGATATAAGTATATGTCAAAAAAGTACAAAGTACTCCAAACAGAATAAATCCCAATAGATCTACTCCAAGACACATACTAATAAGAATGTCAAATGCCAAAGAAAAGGGAGGCTCCTGAAATCAAACTAAGTGCCAATTTCTCATCAGAAACCATGGAAGCGAGAAGGTAGTGGAATGATATATTTAATACTGAAAAACTCTTTATCCGGCAAAACTGTCCTTCAAAAATGAAGGAGAGTTTAAAATAGTCACAGATAAAGAGAAACTGAGAAAGTTCATTAAAAAAATACCTGCCCTACAAGAATTACTAAATGAAGAACTACAGGTTGAAAGGAAAAGACAGAAGAGAGTGGCTTGGAGTAGTGTGAAGAAATGAAGATTATCAGTAAGGGTAACTAAAAGGGTAAATGCAAAATCCAATAGTACTGTATCCTCAATATACAACTCTATTCTTTAATTCCTATAAGAATGAGAATACAATTAAACAAAAAAAAGGTATATTTCTTGAAAATGGACACAGAAAATATAAAGTGGGACAAAAACAACATAAAGAGGTGAAACGGAGGGATATGGGAGCAGAGAACACGTATACTATTGAAGCTAAGTTGGTATCTTTTGAAATTAGTAGGTTATAGATGTAGGTTGTGTGATATAAACCCCAGGATAACCACAAAGTATTTTTAAAATATACTGAAACAGAAATGGAAGGGGATCAGTGAGATATATCATAAAAGTTCAAATATACAGAAAAGGAGGTTGCAATAAAGGAAAAGAGAGACAGGGAAAAAAAAAAAAAAAAAAAAAGATATGACATATAAAAACCAAAGGACAAAATAGCTGAAGTACTGACTTTACAGTAATAAGACTGAATGCTAATGGATTAAATTCCCCAATCAAAAGACACAGATTGGCAGAATGGATAAAAAAGCATGTTCCAACTATGTTATTTACAAGAGACTCATCTTATACCCAAAGACACAAATAGGTTGGAAGTTAAAGATTGGAAAAAGATATTCCATGGAAATAGTAACAAAAAAAGATCTGAGGTAGCTATACTAATATTGGATAAAATAGACTAAGTCAAAAGCTGCCAAAAGAGAAAAGGAGAACATGATATATTCATAAAGGGGCAATCTACCAAGAAGAAATAACAATCATGAACACTTATGCACTTAACCACGGTGCCCCAAAATACACCTCTACAGTAATAGATGGAGACATCAATATACCACTTTCATCAATAGATAGAATATCTACACAGATGCTGATAATGGGAGGTGGTATAGAAAAAATATACCAGGCATGCACTGTGGACCATAGTTAGTGGTAATACTCTTTTTTTTTAATTTTTAATTTTTTAAATTTAACCAGGAGGTCCTGGGGATCGAACCCAGGTCCCTCCATATGGGAGATGGCCCCCCAACCATTTGAGCCACATCCACCAGTGGTGGTTGTTATACTCTGATTATATTATTTCATGATCTGTAACAAATGTTCCAGAACAATGTTGTGTGTTGGTGGAGGGGTGTTATATGGGAATTCCACATATATGCATGATTATTTTGTACGTTTACAACCTCTCTAATAAAAATATATATATTAAAAAAAAACTGTTATTAAAAGGGAAACTGTGTCTTTGTGTGTGTGTGGATATATGGGAACTCTGTCTTCTGTATGATATTTCTGTAAACCTACAAGTTCTCTTTTAACAGTTTTAAGAAAACATCAGGGACAAAAAAAAAAAAAGTTCTTCTTCCTTAGAGATGCTATGTGGATTTGAGGGCAAGAGTGAAACCTGAGAGGCCAGTTAGGAAGCTATAGTTGTGGTCCACATGAGACATGATGGTGGCTTGGACAGAGAGGAGGTAGCAGAGGAAGGTGAGAGTCAAGAGGTCCTCCGGAGACAGAATCAATAGGATTTAGCGACTGATTGAAAGTGAAGTGAGATGAAAATTCAAAACATTTCCCATCTTGAGCCTTAAATGTTTACAAATAAGTATCTTAAATATAACTGTCTACAGGAAAAATCACATGGTTTCTGGGATTTGTTTTAAAATATTCCAGTAAGGGAAGCGGCTGTGGCTCAATCAGTGGGGCTCCCGTTTACCATATGGGAGGCCCCGGGTTCGGTTCCTGGGGCCTCCTGGTGAAGGCAAGCCCGCCCGCACGGCGTGGTTAGCTGACCCAGCGAGCACAAGCAGCAAGGGCGGGATAAATGAATAAATAAAATCTTAAAAAAAAAAAAAAAAAATTCCAGTAAAAAAATAATAATAAAAGATGGAGAAATTTAGTAAAATAAGAATGGCAAAATGCTGTTAACTGGTGAAGCTGAGTGATGAGTACTTTTTATTTCCACTTGTATTATTATAATATATATATATAATTTTCAAATTAAAAGGTTTAAAAATTGTTGATTATTTTAAAAAATATTGGAGGGCTGGTGAAGGAGTGGAAGTGGAAAGATGATACCTATTTGGTTCCTGGCTTGAGCAACTGGTGGATGGGAGTGTCATTCACCAGGTGGGAAAGTCTGAAGAGGAGGAGGAAGAGATCTTTGGGGAGGGGAGAGAGAGAGGATGATGAATTTCATTTTGAGAGGTTGAGGTTAGGGAGCTTATGGGATAATCAAATGGAGATGTCCAGTAGAGTTCTGAAAAACTAAGCAGGCTTAAGATAGAGACTTGGCATCATAGTGTCATCAGCATGGAGATAACTACTAGAAGCCTTGGTAGTCTGACTCTTCCCTTCCAGCTCCTGCTTCAGGTGCCTGCAGGGGCTGGCTGGGCATGGACAAGAGGTGAACTAGAGTTTACGCACAGGCGGCATTGGGGCCTGGGATCAATCCCTTCTCTAGCACTCTAGTCACATGGCTGATGACTAACATGTGGGAATGTGAACTCCTGCTGCCTCAACTTCTGATTGTTCTTAGGTAGTTACACAATATCTCTCAGTTTTATAGTGTTGGCAATTGATTCAATTTAAAACAATATGATGAGGGGGCGGATGTGGCTCAAATGGTTGGGCGTCCGTCTACCATATGGAGGGACCTGGGTTCGATCCCCGGGACCTCCCGAAGGTGCATGGGCTGCCAGGCTCTGTGTGCTGCTGAGCCGTCAGGCCCCAAGAGCCATGCAGCAGGATGATGACGTAACAGGGGAGAGACAAAACGAGATGCTCCGAAAAGCTCCAGAAGTCAGGAGCTGAGGTGGCGCAGGTGGCAGAATACCTCTCTCCTACATCAGAGGTCTACAGGATCGAATCCTGGTGAAGACTGGAGGAGGAGGATGACAGACACAGAGAATTGCCCAGCGAATGGACACAAAAAACAGCAAATGGGGAAGGGGGGTTTAAAATGGATAAAGTAAATAAATAAATCTTTAAAAAAAAAAAACAAAAAAACAATATGATGTGACTCCTGCTCTCTTAACTTCTGATTTTTCTTGGGTGGTTACATAATATCTCTCAATTTTATAGGGTTGGCAACTGATTCAATTTAAAAACAATATGAAGTGGGCCAGATCTGCTCTGAGGACCACTGGTCAGGGACTGCTGGTTTGAGGTGAAAAGAGGAACTAGAACAGAACTCTCAGGATTGGAAGCCCTTAAAGCACTGTTCTACAAAATTGATCCAAAAGTTCCTGCATCAGAATCATCCTTGGAGCTTGTCTAAAAATGCCCATTCAGTAGGTCTGGGGTGGAGCCAGGTGGCTGGCTTTTAACAACCACCACTGGTGATTTTTAATGCACACTCAAGTATGAGGACCTCCAAGTTGGGGGTTAGATAGAGGAGACTGAAAAGGATTGGCCAAGGAGGTAGGAGAGAACCAGAAGAGCAGGCTATTCAGATAAGAACAATTTAAGAGAGATGGCTGGCTGAGGGTGTAATACTGATGGGACGGGAAGGAAAGATATTGGCTTCCTGGGAAGGATTCCAAGGTCCCTCTTCATTCTCCCCTAACACATCTGTGCTCCTCCCCCAAGGAAGAGGAAGGCTGATCTTAATGCTCAGTTCTGATTGAGATACATTTGCTAGTGAGAGTGAGTGAAGTCATGGGCATTAGGAGGTCCATGTTCATGGGTATGGCTCTCTCTCTTCCACTCATGCAGCCCTAAGTGGGAAGCAGGGCCTCGTCTGTTCTCTTTCTCCTTGGATTCTTTCTTGTCCATCCTAGCCACAGCCGAGGCCAGCTTGGTGCCAAGCATGGTGGCACACACTCTCAATCTTTCCTGGAGCTAGTGGGCATGTTAGATCAGCTTTTCTCCCTTCCACAATGGTTAAGATCTGGGATGGAGAAGGATGGGGTGGGGTGGGAATGGAGTGAGCAGGCTTCACAATTTCCTTTAGTCTAAGCCACCAACTCTCACCAGTTTAGGAAGCAAGAGTGTTCTATGCGGTTCTACCCAGCCTACTAGAACTCTACTCTGGGGCTCAAACAATAGTTAACCATAACATTTTTTGTTTGCTTCTTTGCCATTGTTTGTTTTCATATGCCTTCCTTAAGAGATGTATGGAGGAGAAATGAGAATTCTGGGCCAGCACTGGTTATTGCTGGGTCCCCCAGTCTACCCCAAAATCATATCATTATTCCCAACATCCAGCAATATTGAGCCCCAGTTTCAACCAAAAGACAAGGACTAAAAAGCGGGCATTGGATTTCACTTTCATTAGTGATCTTAACTAGACCAGTCTCTGTGGCATGATAGGAAGAGCCAGGCTGTAGTGAGAAAGTGGGAGTTAAAGAAAGAAGTGCTGGTAGTGAACTCTTCCAGAGAATAGGGGAGAGAGGGTGGAAGCTAGAGGAAGGCACAGGGTCAAGGCTAACAGGAGGAGGTACCATGGGAAAGAGCTGCAAAGAGGACATACAGAGATGGCGAGGATCAGCTTAATAGAGTGAGGTCCCTGAGGAGGGGGAAGATGGGAAAATCTAGAGTGGGGGAGATTAACTTTGGATAAAAGTTTACCCCTTCCATTGTAACAGGAGGAAAAGAAAAGGCTGACTTCAGTACAGGCAAGTTTTTAGTTTATTTGGTGTAAGAAAACTGACCTGGGGAGGATGCAACTCAAAACAAAACAGACTCTTTAAGACTTTGTCAGATAATGGGGCGCACGAGGACATAGCAGCCACCACCTGTCAACAATCGGGAACGTGGGTGACATGTGGGAGACAGCCTCTCCTGATACCACGATCCTCAAGGAGGACAGGCTCTGACAGCGTGCTTGAGTCTGTGCTCAGAAACCTGGGCATTGGCCCAGGGAAGGAAGGGGCAGTTGGTTTGAAGCCCACACAGACCAGAGGGGCTGCTGATTCTAGCCCAGTCTTTTCAGACAGACGAGTTCAGAAGTACTTGTACAGACCTTTAAGGATCTACTTAGAAAGTAACACATGGTAGACTCCACCACAGGCTGCTGACCCCTGGGTTCTTGACCTGGTAATTCACTTACATATTTGATAACTGTGGTATATTTAAAAAACAAAACAAAACAAAACAACCCTTAGAAACAAGAGAGGATAGAAAACAAGGAAAATCTCCCTAAATCCCAGGCTATCCCCCATCTCCCCATCTTTTATCCCCACATGCCCCGTGAATTAGCAATCCTGATGGAGAAAGATGCCATCAACAGATTAGTATTTTACAGAGTGTGTTAGAGGAGCCTTGCTCCTCAAAATGTTTTCTGTAAAAAGGTCAAACATAGGTTTTGAAAATACTGAACTAGCATCACCCTCTTGGAGATTCACAAATTGCATTCACACACTAAAAGATCTGAAAAGTAACAGGACAGAAAACTCTAATTTTGTTTTAACTTTTTAAACCACAGATTCCTCCTTAACATCACCAGCACTACCCAGAACTAATATGCTATGGATTTCACTTTAACGTACGATGAATTAAACAAACCACAGAACCATCATTTCAAGCACAATAAACTAGCTGTGGTTGTAGATGGACATTATTCACTTTACAGATCTCTTGTTATCTGCTTGGTAGGCCCCAAATTGTTGTCATTTAAACAGCTGTCTCTTGAGGAAGATTTTAAGCTTGTTAGAGTGAGAATAACCTGTGGCATGAATAGAAGTGTTTTGAATATGAGAGAAAAACTCCGGTCCAAGAATCAAGTTAACTCAAACCCAGAGTGTACTGAACATGCTGCAGACAAGAACTCTCTGGTCCAGACACAACCTTATAAGGTGGCCTGACATTTTCTCATGGCCCAGGCCACCCTCTAAAAATATCCAGAGACCAAATAAGAGTGGGACCTGACCTCTCCGAACATTTCAAATATTAACAGGCTTTCCATTAAATGGGAGCACTCACACCTGCTTTATGACCCAGCCCCAAAAGTGCCTTGCATTTCAAAACGGAGTTATCTGCAGGGTCAGTGATGGGAGAGGGCTCTGTAGCTGGCAGAACACAGATGGGCAAGCCTTAAAGGACTTTGCTCTAAAAAAAGGTGTCATTTCCTGGACCCCTCTGGAATATGCTTTAAAATCTGACTGCGTTTGCTTTGTACGGACAATAAAAAGCCTTGATTAATTTTCATTAGTGTGTCTTTCGGGCCCTTCTGCGTCCTTGGGCTGAAGCTTTTTCTCAAACTCCTTTTACTCCCAGAGCCCCGGATCGCTTGTGAGGTGCTGCCCCCCAGTGGGAAACACCGGCTACGACAACATGGAGGTGGAAATGGCGTTCCTGGGCTTTAAGTGCAGCATCTGGATTGTATCCACTGAAAGCCAAAGATAGACAGGAAAGTGCTGCCATAGTAATGAGTGTATGCTTTGAAATTAGAGAGCAGAAAACACAATTTCCCAATATAAAAGGTTTATGAAATGGGTTAGAGGCACTTAAGTACATAGACTCTCACACTTTTATTTTTGCTCATCAAATGTGAGACTTTTGTAGGAAAAAGAATATTTTTGGTAATGAGACTTGCCCCTACAACACTAGGGGCAAGTATCTCTTGGTATCTCTCTCAATTTGAAAAAAATGAAGATTAAATATTCTCTCACATGTTTAAAAGAAATTGTTGGTCAAAAACCACACAGCGCTTTCTCCTACCTCTAGTTCTCAGTTGTTGGCAGAGGAATGTTACTAGGTATAGCTATTTTTGGTAATGGTTCCTTAAAACAGTTTATTTACCACTAGTGTGTATATCAAGCTAGGTTATTTGTGAGGCATTTTTTTTTTTTAATAATATGAGAAATTGCAAAGCTAGTTTTCATTCTTGTTAAAGGGAAGAGAACAAACGGGAGTACTTTTGGAATGCTGTGTCTAACAGCAGGTCTCTTAATTATAACAGTAATTCCTCCAGGCTAGGACTTATGTTAAATGAGTACACATAATTGCCACAAAAGATGACAATGACAAATTAGAAAGCCCTGGTTTCCTATTACCACCCTAAGATTGTAAAGGTTGTATTTTCTGTGTAGCCTCTACTATTTTATTTCTAACTTTACCATCTATTCCTCAGTTTCAGTCAGAATGATTTTATTTCTCTTTTCATAAATGAAAAGCCTTTCTCTGAAACAGAGTAGATGATATGAGGAGAGAGACAGTTCTAACTATGGGACTGGTAACTTCTAAGCCAGGATCAGACAACATTTGGAAAGAAATGTGGAACAAAGGCCACACTCTTGGACAAGGGTGACGGTGAACTCTGAGAAAGACCCTGCAGACTCAGGCAGGGGAAGGAGGGCTGGGGGTGGGATGTTACAGCTGGAGGCCCAAGAGATCATTTAGAGAAATAACTAGAAAGTTCTCTGCACACGGGAAGCATGAGCACTGTTATCGTGAGGTGAGGAAATTAGGAGTTTAGAGCTAGAAGGTCAGAAGTGGCCCAGTTGAGATGATCCTAAATCCTTTTCATCACTTCTTACTGAGAACTTCAGAGTGAGTAAAGCAGTTCCTAGGATTGTTCTATATTTGGGGGCATTTTCAGGATGAGGTAGTTAAACTTCACCACATCTTATTTTAACATAAGATGGACATTGCTGGGCAAGTTTCTTCCCTCTCAACTTACATTAGAAAAGCCAGACTTAGAACAAAAGCCAAACATCCTCACTGAAAGGTCCTCAACCTTTTCCTGATTAACTTCTTGGACGTCTTGCTCACTGACAAAAGGATTCCCTCTTTTCCCTCTGCAGCTAGCCTGGACACTGGCTTGGCTGGTAAGCTTGAAGTCTGACTGGCAAGACAGTTGACGTTTTGGAAACCTTGTAATATATCTGTTTGCTGCACAAAGCCTTCTATACTTTTTTCACGCTAAAAATCAGAAATCAAGGCTTATAAGGCTTTAAGTGTCTTAAATAAAAGATTTTGTGGCACTATTATTTATTGCTCATACATTTAATCATAAAAGGAAGTATGAGGGGGGCGGATGTGGCTCAAATGGTTGGGCGTCCGTCTGCCATATGGAGGGACCTGGGTTCGATCCCCGGGACCTCCCGGTAAAATAAAAAAAAATATATAGAAGGTGCATGGGCTGCCAGGCTCTGTGTGCTGGTGAGCCGCCAGGCCCGGGAAGCCATGCAGCAGGATGATGACGTAACAGGGAAGAGACAAGACAAGATGCTCCGAAAGCTGCAGAAGGCAGGAGCCGGGGTGGCGCAGGCGGCAGGATAACTGTCTCCTGCATCGGAAGTCTCCAGGATCGAATCCTGGTGAAGACTGGAGGATGAGAAGAGATGGCAGGAAACAGACACAGAGAATTGCTCAGCGAATGGACACAAAACAGCAAATGGGGAAGGGGGTGTTGGTTAAAATGGATAGGGAAGCGGCTGTGGCTCAATCAGTAGGGCTCCCGCTTACCATATGGGAGGCCCCGGGTTCGGTTCCCGGGGCCTCCTGGTGAAGGCAAGCCTGCCCGCACGGCGTGGTTAGCTGACCCAGCGAGCACAAGCAGCAAGGGGGGGATAAATGAATAAATAAAACGAAATCCTTCTTTGCGTCAGCATAAATAGATATATATATATATAAATAAATAAAATGGATAAAATAAATAAATAAATCTAAAAAAAAAAAGGAAGTATGAAAAGCATCATCCCATGAACAAATATTAAAAATCCATCTATTTTTTTCTATAACTGCAGAACCATTATAAATAGCAAAAAAATAGATTTAAAAACTGTCGCAGAAAGAGCCAGAATCTATAACAGAACTGGTACTATTCTATAGTCCTGCACGCCACCTTCAGGCCGATTTAATGTGGAAAATCATTAGACTAACTGGTCAGTATTTCAAATCCAGGCAGAGCACACACCAGTTTATTTTAAAATGCAACACAGAGCAGTATTTTATGAATACAACTTATTACTACATTAACATTATCAGGTAAAAATAGCTTCCAAATGCATGCATAGAAAGTGTAAGCATAGTCTTTGAATTCCTTATTTCTAAATATACAAAAAATACATTTAAATTATATAATTTTAGTGAATCAAAGACTTATAAAATTACAATTTTGGTTTTCACAACATAGAAAAAATACAAAAGTGACTATATATATGGTCGTATAATTTTGTTTTTTACCCAAATTTCAAAGGAGCATATGTACTGAATTTGGTGTTTTCTCTAAAACTCAGATTTGAAAATAATTTGCAGGTTGAACCACATCAGTGCCAACCTTTTATTATAAATGAATAACTCAAGAACAAGTGAAAAATGAGGGCACGATCTCTTCCTATGCCTCTTTAACTCTACATCTTCTAAACTTTTCCTGTTGGAAGTTCGCTCCAGAGGAACTTTTTCATCTGGGAGGATGGTGCTTTGTTCCCTGACTAACTCTCGACAGTGCCTTTGATAATGGTGGGTACATGTGAAATGAAGGATCCCAGCCTTAGCAAAGGAACACAGCAAGATGCAGATTTGCAGCTTCTATCTACAAAGCACTACTGCACGCCTCAAAGACTTTTCTCTGCCAAAAGAAGGTCCCTGCTGGGGGTGGGGGGGGTGGGAGGAAAGGGGGATCTGAAACACACAATCAAGTGGGTATCCATGAAGATGGGGCGTTTGACTATGCTCTGAAATGAAACTGCTAAGTCTGACAACACATCCACCCAAACACCACATTCCTCATTTGCACTTTATGAGAAGATGTGACATTTGGTGGGGTTGGATGTTCTCAATTTATAAAGGAACACCACCACTTCAAAGGAGAAATGAAATCATGTTAGGGATAAAGAAACTGGTTACTGAGTGAGGTTACTGAAGGACACAATGACCTCTAATGCCTTACTTATCTGCCCTAAGTATTTTAAATGTTGTACAAAAATACACAGTGAGGTTAAGACCCTTTGTGAAAAGGGAGTTGTTTGCTGTGTTCTCGTTGCCAAAGTTCAATTTCTTACAATGCCACTCACTGTTTGCAACAGATATTTTTTCATAAATAGTGACAGATTATAATAGAGGGCTGAATAAAACCCCCAGTCCTAATAATCCTGCATTTTTCATTCCTCCCTCTACAATTATCCCAAATACAACTGGAAAAAATTTTTAACCAAATAAAAATTTATTGATATAAGCAAAATTGATTCTATTTTACAGGGGAAATATCTTTTGAGAGACTAAAAAGAGAGAAAAAGCATGAAAAATTAGCTTTCCCACGTTTTGTCTTTCAAGTTCAAGCACAGATTCTAATCTCAATGTACCCAAGTTAAGGGTGCTGAACTTAAGAAGTAGAATTTTAATGTTCAATTCAAAAATAATTTATCGCACACCTGCTTGCATTAAATTTTAGACTGCATATTTTCTTCTCATTTTTGTCTTAATTCTCAAGCTTCTATGAAATAAGCATTTAAAATATTTTTCCATTGTGAAAGTCTTCTGATTTAGTAATTATATTTTTAAATGATAACTACTCAGTAAGATAGGCGTTTTAAAGTTTTAAAGATCAACCCACCCCACAAAATCCCTGAAACAAGGCTCCACAAAGAACACATTGTATTTAAATCTAATGCACATCTCAACTTGTTTTTACATTCTCATCCAACCTTTCCTAGAAGGGTTTTAAATGTACAGTTAAGCAATTAAATGGTAAGAAGATATGGCATTAATGACAACGTCCATATGACCAAAATATTTCTTGGCTGCTAGCACATGCACGGATGATACTGCTTTTAGCTCATGACTGCCCAGCTTGAACAATTCACTGCCTCAGGACTTACAACTTGGTGGGAATTAAAATAGGATCAAAATTAGTTAAAGTATCCAAATAGAAGAGATGGATGAAAATGTAAAAACCTAAGAATAAAACAATAGTATATAAAATTATTCCTGAATGTTTTTTCTGGACTACATTTCTAAAGCAGCACCTTCCACGTGCTTTCGATAACAGATTCCCTACTCCCATGTGACGAGATTGGTTTCAGGTCTATAAATGAGACTAGCTATTGGCAAATATATTACTCAGAAGTGTTCTGAGAATGGTACTGTGAAAGGTACTCATCATTTAGAAGCTATCGATCTTTGTCTTGCTGCAAACTGTCATTTTATTAATATATGATTGAGGCTGTGCCCCAGATAAGGTAGGTTCTTTACAATGCACACATACTTATTAAATTCAAGCACATTTCTTAGTGGCAGGCAGTAACGACTCAATTGAGAACAAACAAAAGGGTTCTAGTTGTTTTCTGCTTACGGGCACTACCCCAAAGCTTCACAGGCATATACAGTTTATAATTCATTCACTAGATATGAGAGGAATAGATCCCAGTTGTAACTTCAGAGCATTCCGGAGAACAAAGTTTGCCGCTTCAAAAATACAAATAGTTTCCAGCATGCAGTCAAGTTTAAAAAGGGAATGCTAAACACACTGCAGACTGAAACATAACTTACTGCGAGCTGGGCATTCAGTTGGTACAATTTCATTACTCAGACTGTAACTCTCAGGTATTTAGTGTTACAGGTCTTTATGTATCAGATACTGAAAGGAAGCAGGAGGATCTAAAATGCCAAATCCCTTTCTATTGCCATCATAAATAACGGGATTTTCTGGTTGAAAGAGCATGCTGAAATGGACTGGCCAGGATGTTTTATGTAAGAGCTTTTTAAAAAATAAAATCTCAGGCCCACGTGAAACTGGATTTTGGTTTTTGTTATTTTTTAATATTTTAAAAATAGTTCTTACTTATTTTCTATGAAATGTGTTGGGAACTCAAAAAGTCTGCAGCATTTTTTTGATCACTGAAGAGTTTTTTGGGAATGGGGGAAGCAGGAGCTATTCAAATTTCTTGTGTTCTTCAGTGTGAGAAAGGACCTTTCTTCTTTGGTATATCATGTGGAAGTATAACTGGGGGAAAACTGGAAAGAAAAGAAAGAACCGGTTACAGAGATAATTTAAAATTGCATGTTAAATTTAAAGCACATGGACTTGAGGTCATCTCTAACCCTCTGACTAATTTCTCATCCAGCAATCAAAGAAGATAACAAAGTGGACTTGGGGGAAGGGGGAGAGCCTCCAAGACAGAGCCATCTGCCTCTCCCAGACACGACCGTATTTACTAGAAAAACACAGAGACTTATCTTTTCCTGCTTCAGCCGAGGGTTAAAGGTGCTGTGGAGAGGAACGACTGCCACCATTGACACTATGACCCATCCATCATATAATCTTTGCATTTATTCTCTGATTTCTTTCACAACTAGGTGAAGAATTCCAGTGATGGAGTTCTTATTCCTGACTATTCCCATTTCACAGAGGAGGAATTCAAGCTCTAGAGAGGGGAAGCGACTTGCCTGGGGTCTCATAGCAAATGGCTGGCAGAGTCAGGACCAGGTCCTGGGCTCCGGATGCTCAGTGTGGCTCTCCCTTCCCCTCGCTGCACTGACTGCTCTGTCACTCGGGACATCTCCCCAAAGTGCTTGAATGGGAGGACCGAAGAAGGGAAGCAGTGCTCTGACATTTGATTTGAATACAGCTAACCCGGGTTTACAGGTAGGAAAAGTCCTTATGAAAAAGTAAGCCTGTATCTCAGGCAATGACAATTCTGTTCTTGGTCATTTCACAGAACACTTTTAAAAAGTAATGGTTTTCAAATGCACAGGGTGGAATTGCCTCCCTATATTTGGAAATGGGGAGAGGGTTAGAGGTTACTGACATTTAGTGAATGGGGTCAGAGAAGCTAGAATATCCTGTGAGGCATGACCGTCCCCCCATCTGAAAGCTGTCCCACTCAGACCTGCTGGAAATGCCAACTGGCTTTTAAAAGGTTACTTAGACTGGGGTCCAATAACCATGTAAAAATCTTCAGGTGAGATGGTCTTTGGTGTACAATACCCTTTCTTCCCTTCCTTCCCCAACAGCTCAAACCTCTGTTTTTAGACAGTAGCCTTTATTTGGGGGAGGTAGTTTCTACTACTGGCAATTCTCCTCTAACAGTTTCTTCCTTTTTAAATGGGCTCCAAGTTGGCCAAATTTCAAACGATGATCCTAAATTATTTAAGACAGCAGTGGGTGTGTACACATAAATCTGATAAATTGCAGAGGAGGACCTGGTGCCGAGCGCTGCCGCCATCCACTCCTCGTGCTATTTCGAGGCAGGAAGTTATTCACAGAAAAGGCCCAGTTTATGAATATAATTCAATAGTGAGAGAACTATTTTTGTTTGAAAGCCAATTTGACAAGCTTTATAATCTAAAAACTGGAAGTAAAGTATAATTAAACCATAAGGAATGCTAATTGTAATCATTTAAAAATGTGGGGCCAGTCAAATTTCTATGGCTTTACTTCAGTAAAGGGAAACTTTGTGAACCAAGTACACAAAGGACATTCGCCCTGGTTGCACCTGTGATTACACTACCCCGTATCGGGTGGCTACAGCCTGATGGCTAGTTCTGAGGGGCTGCGGGAAGTTAAAGACCTAGAAGCCATTCATTAGGCCCATAGCGGCAGCTAAAGCAAGAAGACGGCTGAGTACTCCTTCACCCCCATGGGCAGGGGCCAGCTGGCTACCAGAATGGTTGGATGCCAGAAACGGGGGCGGATATGGCTCTTTCATTCCTTTTCATCCCCAGAGGTTTCTCAGCATCAAAGAGAAAGGAATGTGTGTGAGGGGGTCAGGGTGGGGATGATGGAGCATTTGGGCTCTAGCAGTGTGTTCCTGGTGGCCAGAACTTGGGTGACACTGTCAGGACACTGTCTCTGTCTGAATTACCCATGTGTTTGGACTGAACCCAATTTAAAGTGCTGAAACAATCCTGGGTGCATGGCTACTATTTTTAACTATGTTAGGCTACGCCGAGGAAAAACATTAAGAAAATCTCAACCTGACAATGGGCTATTGAGAATTCTATCTTCTGCCTTCCCAGGACACACAGAATGGAGATACTTGCTGGGTCTGTGCATGTATCCTCTGTGTGTTGGGGGAGAGGGTAGTGGGTGCCACTGGTCTTCCCTCTTTTATGCAGGCAACTAGTCCCTACGGGCTCTCTTCTCCTCTAGGAAGAGGTGGAGCCTGAGAGCAACTGGAAATGCTCTGCCTGCAGCAAGTTAACTTCTCAGTTTCTCTAAAAATCACAAGTGAGCTGACTGACAACTTGGAGAGTTCCCAGCTTCTCGGTGTCCTCACCCTACATCGATGTTTCTAGGGGTGATACCTCCCTGCTGAAAATGCATGTTCTACGTGCACAGGTAGATGAAGAATGCAAATCTTGTCACTGATATGTAATCGTTCTGTCCAAGGAAGGGGAAAGTGGAAGAGGGTGGGAGGAATCAAGGTAAAGAAAACAGATATCTGTTGTGAGAGTCCTGCCCTACTCTGCAAACACAGCTGGCCCTGAGGCCTGTGCTTTCTCTCATCTATCTCTCTGTTCTTGCTATCATGATTAATGCCAAGATGGAAAATCTCACAGAATTAGGTTTCTTTTCCTTCAGGAACCCTGTTACCTCAGGAAGGCTGCCTGTGCTTGACTTGACCCCTGGACTACAAGAGGTTAGCAGTCAGAGCCGAAGCCTGGCCACCTGTTGGCCAACAGGGCCCAGCAAAAGACTAGGAGGTGCAGGCAGACTGAGGCTGCCTTGGAGAGCTGTTCCTGGAATGAAGCCCCTCCTTCTGAGACACACTGGAAATCTTGCGGAAACTCTGCTGTAGGGTCTCCCAGATTTCTGTCAAGTGGCAGCACCTTGCTATTTGTTTGATTTCATGACACCTGCTCTGCTCCTTTCCCAGTTACTCAATACCCGGTGTATATCCCCTATTCATTCTAAAGACTATGCTGAATTTAAATGAATCCCATGGCACCCCCTGGGATAAATATGTGGTACTCGGGGTGTGGCAAAACCACAACTAGGATTTGTTCTAGAGACTGGAAGATGAAACTCTAAGGGGAACAAAATTAGAGAAAACTGTAAGTTAATTTTTAATAATTAAAATTTTAGACTCATGCTTTTTTGTTTGGAAACCAGCTACCTTTTAAATCTGAAGAGAGATGGCCTTTAGCTACCATGTTCCATCACTAAAGAGGACTCGATAATTAACAAAGAGTAGAAAATGAATCATGAAGCAATATTGTGTCCAAGAATTTCTCCAAGATAAATGTTCACATGAAATCTGGATGTAGTTTTTTTCTCACAATGCATGAAATGCAATTTTCCACAGAGAGATACAAATATGCTGTTTATGATCGTTAGGATGATTCATTGGGTTGCTGTGGGCTGAAGAAAAACCCAACCCTTCCTGAATTTAACCTGGCATTGAGGAGACTATAGTGTCCTTTATAGACTGAGATAAGATTCAGATTTTTATAATGGCCATGGAAAGAGGTAAATGAGAAGAAACATTAACATTCTATGTCCTTGGGTATAACAAGATCCTTCTGGATCAATCATAGGATTTACAAGTGAATATCACAATTTGAAAAAAGGACTAAATTCCTCTTCCTCAGCAAATAGGACTCACCACTTTACAGAAGCATCAAACATGTCTTTTTCTCTCTGTTACCGAGTATGCTGTTAAGCACATTTGATTATCCATACATTTAAACCTTTAGCTGTACTATTAAAATAGCTGGAAACCATCCTGAAGAGCACACTATGAACTATTCAGATGGTTTTTAGTACTCATTTCCAAACAAGAAAATGAGAAACACATCCAAAAAAACTATTTTTGTTTCTTGTTAACGACCAATCCCTTAAAAATAAAGTAACCATCTATTTTGACATAATAAACAATGCAAAAATCTTTTTACAATGTTTTCAAATACCATACTATGCAGTTCTAAAAAGACAGAAAAGTAAAATTAAGGTAAGGTCTTTAATGCTGTTTTTTTTTTTAAGGTATAACAGGGGGCCAGGTTATTTTTATTTTATTTTATTTTACTTTTTTTATTTTTACCGGGAGGTCCCAGGGATCGAACCCGGGTCCCTCCATATGGGAGATGGACGCCCAACCAGTTGAGCCACATCCAACCCCTAATGCTGTTTTGTTTTGCTTTGTTTTGCAATTCAGTACTGTCCCCTAATATACAGTCAACCTATCCTGGTATTCACCATTTCAAACTCACATACTGAGAAGGGCTGCATGTTGGCAACTGTATTAAGAAGGGTTCATCTTTATTAAACTACTACCGGGGAAATTCCCTTTTAACAGTGAGCATTCAATAAAAACCAAAGTTTTCAAAAAAAAATTAGATTTACATTTACTTGGATATGCTGCAAAAAAATCAGAGACATTTAACTCTATTCAGCGTAGAGTCAAATTATTAGATATAAAGAAATAGAAGCATAACTGTTTACTTACTTGGAATGTAAGAGATCATGATCAGAATTAGGAATGCATAATAGTCAAAGGAGAAATTGTATCTATTAGGTAAACTGATAGAATACAGGCCAGCCTGTCTGACAAAGGGCAAAGCGGCATATATTGTAAGCAATTCTCCTGACACTCCCATTGGGTACAGTACAATGAAAAGCGTGTACCTAAAACAAAACAAAATATTAATTACCAAGTCTCAAAGCCGGCATTATTAGAAAGACGCACTCCCACCCTTCTAAGCAGTACTGTTTTTTTTTTTTAAGAAACATATATTGTTTATAAATTTTTCTGTGTATTCATTGTTGAAATTCAGGTTTTACAAGCCAATTTTTGTAAAAGGCCTATAGCAGGTATGTTTCTAAATGTTCTAAAATAAAACAAATGTGTTCAGGCAGCCTCAAATTTTGGCCTGATTAAATAAACAACTCTCCAAAACAAATGAAACATACGCTAATTTAAAAAAACATTAAAAAATTCATGAGATTTGTCATTAAGTAATCTTTCAATTAAAAAAAAAAACTACAATTACAATTATTACAGATGGGAAGCTCCATAAAAATTTTTTTCATGTTAAAAATAAGTTCTCTGTTTCAAAAATAATTCAGTTACTATCTCAAAAAGAATTAGAGAGTGATTAATACTGTGTGGAATTAACTAGAAGGCATTTTAGAGGTATAAGCATTGCCAAAGAAACTATGAGCTCAAATTTTAAAAAGCCTTTGGGTTGTTCGTGGCTTACAATAAGCATTGGGCTCCAAACTTCTAGGCATAGGAATTGTGCTGAGAAATCTGTGACGATGAAAAGAGGACATATTTACTCCCCACTGCCAAATTTAGCTGTGGTAAGGAGGACAGTGGAAAACAAAGACTCCTCCACAGGCTATGGAGAACAAGGGCCAAAAGAATCTTTCCCAATAGTCAAGTCAGGATTTAGGGGACAAGCTTCCCCTATGATCAGGGTTGATGGCTTTCACAATGCCTGCCCAGCAGGATCTGTATTTGATTAATGACTGTTATATGTTTCCTATTCTTCCCTTTTCTTAACAAAAATATTCAGTTAAAAAATATAAAGAAGTTCATATACTTGAAAAGTTGGAAATAATTGATTTATATTCCTAATTCAATCACTGAACTTATAAATTCTCTAGGAATCAATGTTTTCCTTCTGTGAAATGAGGCATTTGGGCCCCAAGGATGATTCTGATCCTTCTGCTTTGTCACTCCCCTTTCCCACAATAGCTGTACCCAACTCAAAAAATCAATCTCATGGATTAGTTAAGAGAAACAAACTGATGAACTAGCAGCCTTTTACCCAATCCATAATGAATATTACTGGAAAAAATAATCAAATCAAAAGAATACCAAGCTAAAACTGTCATGTAACATTTGTTACTAACTAAATTTCTCAATTTTCTTGGCAAAATTGAGACCAAAATTGGACTTGATCCACAAAAAACATCAGAATGGCAGAAGCTAATCAGTAAAATTTGATAAGGACAAAAATCTCTATTGAATAATTTAACTGGAAAGAATAAATTTCAACAAAAATAGTTTAAGTTAAAAAAAAATTAAAACAGGGTTTCTATTAATCAAAGTAAGCAGAGTCTGTATTGTGAGGAAATTCACAGGCCATATTTCTACCCAAACCCTGTTTCATACAATTTTATTTTTAGGAACTTGGAGGCAATATTTAGGTAAGAAATAAAGGGCAAAAGTTTCTCTCATTCCATGTGCTTTTTTACCTGGCCCATTTGATGAGGTAAGGCAGATGATTTAACAGACTGAATGTATAAAAGGAGTAACGGATAATTTCTGTGATTGTCCAAGCAATAACAAATAGGAGGACACTGTCTTCACTCTGTACCTAAAGGAAAAGAAAAACAAAAGCAAATACATAAACAACAACAACAAAGTTTAAAATGCTATTTAAAATTAAGGTAATAACCACCAACAAAGCAGCACTCAGAACACATGGGGCCTGTGCCAGAGCTGGGGGGCGGAAGTAAGTTGACACAGTCACTGGTCCCTATCCTCTGTGGCTATAGGGCAGCACACATGGGCTTTCCAAATAAAGGAACACACATCTATGAGAACGCAGCAGCGCCAAGAGCTAAGGTGCAAGTGGGCCTGGTTCCCGACGTGGCAGTCAGATGGCACAAGAGATGGCACTGACTTTTAGGCACTGTTTGCAAAAAGGGAAGGAACGTAGATCACTGATGAGTGAGAGAAGCAGGGAAGGGGAATTAAATGAGCTTTAGCCCACAGGAAGAAACAAATACATAACGAGAGAGTTTCTGCATGAGCCTTTGCTAGCTTGATGCTGAGGACATGAACTGATGTTAGTGGGAGTCAGAGAAGCCAGGTAAGACAGGTAGGAGGGCAACTAGGTGGAAGGCTTGGAATTCATTATCAAGAATGTTAACTTGATTTGCATGACAATAGGGAATCTCAGGAAATTTAAAGAAGGGGACTACAATGATTAAAATACAATTGAACACCAAGATAATTTACTAGGTAGGATGCATTCAAGTGGGGGAAGAGCTAGAGACCACCCAGGCAGGATCCCTTTATTCACTCCCACTTTTTCTTCCTGGTTTAATGCCTCAGGATGATCCAAGCTTCCGTGCTGACCCCGGGAGGTCAGCTAGAGCCTGAAGAGCTTTGAATTCCCAGCCTCCTCTGAAGCTTTACTTAAGCTGAAAAAACAATAAGCTTATTAAAGAGCCCTTGAGGTGGTTTTTTTTTTTTTTTTTTTTTTTTTTTTCAGATGTTCTCACTGGATGCCTCACAAGGAAAATCTTGCATGAAAATTTACTGCTGTGGCATTAATTTCGGCACCTTCCCTCATCCCACCCCAGCTGGGTTTATAATGTTATTTTGTCCTTGAAAACCAATAATAAGAAACAACTTTATACCTTAATTCACTTTAGTTTCTTGTATACAAAAAGGGCAGTTCAAGACTTGGGTGTCAAAAAAGTCCCACTCAGTAAATCCAACAAATCTCTGCTACAAGACGGATCTTCTCTGTCTCACTAACACATAAATACAACAAAGGTATGGCTTTATAACCTTAACTTTTGCTCTTTTCCATTTGCAATGTTAATAGTTTCTAGCACTTACATTCTTCCTCAGAAAGTGTACATGGAGTTATCCACCTACACAATGAAATAAGTAGTCATTTACATAACTATTAACTAAATTGCTCTGACAAAGAATTTCATAAATGCATAGTTACTATTCTCTAAAAATAATAAGATTTTTATACTGTCAAGAACAGGAGCACTTTTTGTTTTCCTCGTGTTCTTATATTAGCCAAAGTAAAGCAAAAGCTGAATACCTCTAGAGCGTTCATGTTGAGATTTTTCAGTCTGTTGCAAAATCCTTCCTTAAAACCCGTCTATACTAAAATATAATTTCAGACTAGGCTTTGCTTTCCGATGTATTTTGTAATTCTCCTCATCTTAAAGAGAGATGCTTTTACAGTTATGGGTTGAAGACTTGCCTAAAGTTCTCTAGAACTTTATAATAGGGAGTTCCTCTAATATTTTGTCATCATCTTGAAAGTAGGGAGCATGTTTTATTTATCTTTTGATTTCCAAAATTATTTTGTGCTTTTCACTAGTGAGATCTCAATAAATATCTGTGGAACAAATTAAACTAATTTAATCCTAATTTGGCCACTCTAAGACTTGGTTTCCTTCTTTTTGATGCCTGGTATTAGTTTCTGGGTAGTCCTGTGGCCTTCAAATAGACAGGTAAAAAAACAGCAAACAGAAAGCCCCAAACCTCTCGCTTTGACACCACCATCACCTCCACTCCCTAGTAAAACCTTAACCAAAAGAACTATAACAAACCCAGACTTCAGCGAAATGTGAAAGCAGTCTGCTCCCAGAGTCTAGCTGGAAAGATCAAGTCATAGGTCTTAGTAAAAGACAGGCGGGTGGGAGGAGTGACCCTTTGGGGCAAATGATATCATCAGATCCATTGGAAGTACAACATTGTTATGAAGAGGGGACTTAGATAAAGACAAAGATTACACTTATCTGATTTGCAGGTCATTATCCAATAACACAAAATGGGCAAATATGAGTTAAAACCAGTAAAAATGAATTTCAAAGGGCTGAATGTAAAATTATATACAATTTAGCAACAGCAAAATAACTGGTACAGAATGAAGAAGACTCAGCTTATGAACAAAGAGATCTGGAATTTTCATAGGAACTGCAAGCCAACGGGGGAGGGGGGGTGGCTGTTCAAAACAAACAAAACAAAACAAACCCCACAAAAAACAGTACTTGCCGCATTAATAGTCTCATCCTGATTATAACATTCTGAACAGATGAGACCCCACCTAGGGATCAGAATGTGTTATAGGAACCCCTGAAGGGAACTAGCAGAGCTTACCTGGGGAAAGGAAAGTCAGGGTAACTCCTTCAAAATTTGTAAAAGACACCACGTGGAAGAGGCATGACAATAATGGGTAAAATTAACAGTAAAATGCCCAGCTCAAAATATGAAAAACCTATGTACAAGCAGCTGACTAATAAAATATACTACCTCACCAAGTTGTGTGCTTCTGGGCACTGGACATATCAAACTGAGACTGCCAAGAAGAGATTCCTACAAAGGATAAATGCTGAGCTAGAAAATGGCCGATAATGGCTTCCATCTGCTGTGCTTGAAAAGGTGTACACATATATGACCTGTACAAGAAAAAGGTATGGAACTGGCTAATACTAGCTGACAAGAAATGGGTAGACTTCAACAGTACTTCTTAAAAATAATTTTCCTTTATAAAAGAGCAGGAGAGGAAGATCTCCTTTCATTACTTATTGCTAAGTCTATAGACTGGGAATAGTTCTCTGGCTATTTACTCCCAACTTGACAGTAAGGTTTTCAAGGGACCATGTCTCAGCTCACTTGGCTTCCTCGGCTCTTGTGACAGGTCTGGACATAAGGGGTGATGGTTAATTTCATATTCCCTTGGAGGCGGCTGTGGCTCAATCAGTAGGGCTCCCGTTTACCATATGGGAGGCCCCGGTTCGGTTCCCGGGGCCTCCTGGTGAAGGCAGGCTCACCTGCGTGGCGTGGTTAGCTGACCCAGCGAGCACAAGCAGCAAGGGGGGGATAAATGAATAAATAAATAAAATCTTTAAAAAAGAAAAAAAAAAAAAAATTTCATATTCCCTTGGTTAGGTTATGGTGTCGTTTTTGGTCAAGCACTGGCCTGCTTGTTACTGTGAGGGTATTTCATAGATGGGATCTGCAGCTCTAATTAGTTTGTCACATCTAAAATCAGTTGATGACATCTACAACCAACAAAGAAGATTGCCCTCAGCAATGTGGGTGGTCATTTCATCCAATCAGCTGGCAGTCTTAAAAGCCAGAATGGAGGATTTCAAAGATCAGAATAATTTCTGCCTCAACATTAGCACTGGTTCTTGCCACAATTTCCAGCCAGCCAGCTTCCCCTGGGGAATTTGGACTAATCACCTTTGTATAAGTTTGCAGCTTGAGGCCTGCCCTATGGAGTTTGGATTTGCAAGCCCCCATGGTCATGTGAGCCAACGCCTTATAATAAAGCTCTTTATTTATTATACACCTCTCTCTCTCTCTCTCTCTCTCTCTCTCTCTCTCTCTCTCTCTCGCTCTCTCATTGGTTCTGTTTCTTTGGAGAACCCTAATGCACAAGGGATGTGTGGAATCAATCTCCCTTAACTTGGACAATACCTTGTATTTTTCATTCTTTTTTGAAAACAACAGTGGGGAACATTAGTGGTTGCCTGGGACTAGGGGTGGGAATGGGAATTAACTATAAAAGGCCACGAGGGATCTTTCTGTGGTGATGGAAATGTTCTAAAATGGAATTAGGGTGAAGATTGTACAACTTGGTAGATTTACAAAAAATCATTGAATTGTACACTTAAAATGGGCAAATTTTATGGTATATAAATTATACCTCTGTGCAGCTGCTAAAAAAAGAGAATTAAGAGGTTTACTTTAAATTCATATTATTGCCTTTTAAGGAATAAAAGGACAAAGGGAGATAGTGGGGTTTCATCAAAGTTTACAAAGGAGAAGAGGGAAACAAAAGGGCAGGTTTAGGATGGGCTGCCAAGAATGTCTTAAAGCCATGTTTCCAAGTTGCATATTCACAATAATGGGCACAAATGGGAACGTGGGCACAGGGCAGACCTTCCCGTTAGGAAATCTCCCTTTGCCCGGCACAGGAGGAGGCGGTTGGGTGTAGGCGGCTTGTGTAATTTAGCCAAGGGAGTTTACATAGAAATTCAAGCTGGAGAAACAAATGGGTACAAGAGAAAAATCTTTACACACAAATAGCATCATATGTTTGACTTTAAAAGGCTCAGGGAGTACCAATATATGAAAAGTTGTCATTTTTATTACATTCAAAGATAAACAGATGGTGCCATATAAGAAAATCGCTATTGTAGAAACCCTATTCTTCTTAGTATTTTGAAACCTGCTGCTTACTACTCAGCTATTTCAAAGGAATCGCCTGATCATGTCTTGTGGCAAACATTCTTTTCTCTTACTACTCCTTTTGTTTGTGCAGAGATTTTTATAAAACCTAAGTGGCTAGAACTTGACTCTGTTCTTGGAAAAACTGAGAAGTGTATGTTCTAGACCAAGGGTTGGCAAACATTTTCTGTAAAGGGCTAGAGAGTAAATATTTTAGGCTTTGCACCACATATGGCCTCTGTCACATATTCGTCCTTGTTGTTTTTTTTATAACCCCTTAAAAATATAAAAACCATTACACATTGTAGGGTGGATTTGGCCCACAGTCTGTAGTTGGCCAACCCATGTTTTAGATCCATTTGCCTCCCAACTTTCCCTTCCTATGACCTTTTTACTCCTACCAAGTATCATTCTTCAGCCTTCCTTTGACCGATGCTGGGGTGGGGGGGAGGGAAAGTTGGGGGGTGTCACAATATCTATAACCAATGGGCACTATGGAAAAGGAAGCACCCCATAAGAACATGTACAGGCAGGTTTTTCATGTTATGATATCTTAAAATCTCAGTAATCTCTTTTTAATAATTATGATTATAGCAATAAAAAATAATTATACCTAATAGTACTGAGTTCTTATTATATATTCTCTCATTGAATCTCTGTATTACCGATGAGGAAAGCGAGGCTTAGCAAATTTGAATCTGTGCTCCTAAACCCCATACTCTTTTGACTGGTCTTCTTGCTGGGGATCAGGTGAGGCCTTTCATACCTCTCTCCCATTTTATGGGGAGAACACTTCTTCTGTGAGATCAAGCAAACTTCCAAGGAACCCACAGACAAGAGCCTGGAGAACAAGTAAGGTAAATGTGATCACCAGTGACTATACACAGCTAGCTACAGTTTTCTAGTGTCAAGAAAACCACTGATTCTCCAAAAACTGTGGCCTACCTCTGAAAAGGGAACACAGAATGGGATCTGGGACACCAGAGGACTGAGCAGATGAGGAGCACTGAATAGGACTGAACAAGGTAAGAAAATTGACAGTACACTGGTGTTCAGAGGTCTCTTTAAATGTGTCCAAATTCCAGTTGTGAATTAACTGGTGCAAGATAGACTCCAACATAAGAACTTGAAATAAACCCTAATGGATTCCCTAAAGTTAATATGAATCTTCCCTGGACCTTGTTTTGCTAATACCTTCATTTCTTTTTTTGCTTTATCCCTGTTTTATTTTCTGGATTTAACTTATTGTCAGATCTCTAAAGTCAATGTTTCCCTTTACTATATAGAAATTAAAAATACAAAATTTGGTTTTACTTCAAAATAAAAACAAACTTATAAGCACAAAGTTAAAAAAAAGAAAATGAGAGAAAAGAACAGGATACCCTATACTAGGCAAGTCTTTGGTCTTCTAGAAAAGAGATCATCAGCATCATCCCAAACTTGTCTTTGGGTGGGTATTCACATTCACTGAAGTGCATGTGGAGGAGTCAGCATGGCAGCTGAGAACTTGAGGTGGTAAAGGGGTTTGGGAAGCCAAATGGAGGCATGGGCTAGTGGGCCTGGAACTCAAGAACATGGAGAAGTGAGGGAAGGTTGGGAGATTCCACACAGGCATGAGCCAGAGGCCTGACAGTTAAGGATGGGGGCGATAAGGGGGAGGCACAGAGTGGCAGGTGGAAAAGAGGGCCAGTGTGGTTGAGAGATTGGTTACATGGAGTAAATAAGTAAACGGACTGAGCAAAAAAGTCAATACACTAAGAAAAAATGGTTTCTCACTGCCAAAGAAGGTATTTACAAACATGGAAGGGAGAAGGTTAAAAAGAACACCAAAAAAAAAAAAAAAAAAAAAAAAAAAAAAACACCAAAGTGGTGGATTGCAGTTGGAGGAATTGGTATGAATTCATGCTTTTATATATATACATATACATACACAAATTTGCACATACACACATCTAAAGTATATATCTATCTCTGTGTGTATATGTATGTCTATACATATAGATAATTCTGAGCTTTGTCCACTGAAAGGGACTAGAAGCAATGACATCCCAGTAGCAATGAGAACCTCAAGCATCGAGATCTTGGTTCCTAAATACCACCCTCTACTTAAAGGAACCAGGGCTTCTTGGCAAAAACACTGATTCCAGGGCTGGAGCAGAGGAAGTACAAGATGAATCTGGAAATCTTTCTGTGTCAAGCTAAAAGGACTAGGAGAAGGGTCTCCCACTGATCAAATCACAGACAATTTTAGCATCAAAGTAAATAATAATAGATGATAACTCACTGAATAAAATAGGAATTCATGGGTCAAAACTGATATAAATAATACAAATAAATGAACAAATAATAAAAAGCAGAAAAAAAGAAACACACACATACTAACAAATAAATGAATAAATAAATGGAGGAAAAAGAAAGCCATTCTTTACAGTATAATGCCAAGTAATATATGCAAAAGAAACAATAAAAATAGAGAATCACCATATGGTAACCATCATAGAAGTGGTTGATACAACCCCACAAAATACTAATAATCAATTACAAAGGAGGAAAATGGTGAATTTAAGGTGGAGAAACCTGGCAGACACCAACAAGACCAGGTAAGCAAGGTTAACATCACCAGTGGTGAAATGGTTAGACATGACTTTGCCTCCTGATGTGATACATAGAGAAGAGCACAGCACATTTTTGTGGTATTCCTGCCAAGAATGCATGTCTTGAACTGGTTATGAGGAAACAGTGGATGGATCTAGGTTGAGGGTCACCCTACCAAATGTAAGGCCTGTCTACTGTTTAAAACTGTTAAGGATAAGAAAGACAGGGAAAGAATGAGGAGCTCTTTCAGACTAAAGGAATGTGAAGAGAACTGACAACCAAAAGTAGCACATATGTGGCAGGAATACCACAGCAACCATGCTTCTCCCTTGCCCTTGTATCCTAGGGCTTAGCACAATACCTGGAGCAAAGAAGATACTGGATAGATATTTGTCATTAAAAAAAGACATTGTTTAGCTAGTTGGTGAAATGTGAATGGGGTCTGTGGATTGGATAGAGTTGTATCAATGTTGATTTCCTGATTTGCAAATGATGTAGGAGTGTGTCCAAAACTTGAGTATTTAGGAGTGATAGGACATCATATGCAGCTTGTTCTCAAGGTTCAAAAAAAAAAAAAAAAAAATCAAGGATAATGGGTATATAAATAGAGAGAGAGAGTAGGAGGGAACAAATGCTATAAAATGTCAATAGTTGGGGAATCTGAGTGAGAGATATGGGAAGTTCTTTGTACTATTCTGGCAACCTATCTGTAAGTTTGAAATTATTTAAAAAATATGATTAGAAAAAAAAAAAAAAGCCATTCACCTAAGTACTAAGCAACCACTCTGGGGACATAATCAGAAGCAAATAACAACTGGTTTTCAAATACATTGTTTTTGGTATGAAGCCTCAGAATCTGCTGGAAGAGGCAGGCCACATGATCATAAAAAGACATACAACAAAACACATCAAGAAGGGCATAGTGATACACAGTAACTTGAGAAGGAATAATAGATTGAATGCTGACCCTCAATTGGCATCAGCATTATTACTTAGACTTAGTCTTAGACTCAAAATACCCTGTGGCCAGGGATCAGGTCTATAAACTTGCCCTGAACAGGAGCTTGCTTTGTTATAAAGCAACAGCAAATCCTTAATAAATGCTTCAGATTAGAATAATAATGATGATTAAAATAATGATAGCTCCCATTAGCAGGGCTAATTATTCCTTAAGTATGATCAAAGTAATTATGTGTATATTTTCATCAGTTAACTGAAACTATTTTAATAGGTATAAAGAACATACTCATTTATATGTGAAAAGTCAATAATATCTCTGTTATAAACCTCAGGGCATAGAAAAGTATTCAAAATAGTTGCATAGAAATTTGTCACTAAAATTTTTGGAAAAGATTAGGTTACATTATAGCAACATTTATTGATCACTTACTAAGTGCCACACACCATTGTTCTAAGTGTTATATCTTAGCTCACTGAATACTCAAGACCACTCCATGAGGGGAAACAACTGGGCCTGGGTGACTGGAACAGTAGGAGCCACTGAGGCTGACAACTGGTCGCAGCACCCTGTCCTTCCTCTGCCTTATCAATTACCCCACTGTATAGTGCCTGCTGCCTGCTGGAGCCAGCTCCCATCCTAGACTGGAAGCCCTGTGAGGGAAGCAGCCATATGTCTCCTTTTCCCTCGTATCCTAGTGCTTAGTTCAAGACCTGGAGCACAGAGGATACTGTATAAACATTTGTTGAACAAATAAGAATGAATAAACACACAAATAAATGACAATCCATCTCCAGTCGGAGTCTGCATGTTCTCAATTTGGTTGGAGCAGCCTCGGAGGTCAGGGGCAGTGCCCAACGAGAGCAAGGCCGAGGGCCACAGTGCTGGTGTCTGGGTGATGACATCAGCCAAGGGCAATTCTGACGACAATCCCGGTCCTTTTGCTAACATTATTAACCTTTTCTGAACAAAAATGTAACTCATCTTGTTATCTGTTCAAAAGGAATTTCACCCTTGATAAGAAATAAATTGAGATGTAACAAATATTGACACGTGGTGGTTAAAGAAAAATTTGCATTAGTATCAGTCTTTTCACTTGGTAATTTCATTATAAAGTACACTTTATGACCTAGTATTTATGAAAAAATCCATGATAGGGTACATGGTAAACAATATTCCTTTCTTATGGAAAATTTGAGTTAAATTATAGAGGAATTTTAATATTTTTCCCCTTTAAAGGAGAGAAAAATGTGCACTTCATATATATATATATATATATATATATATATATATATTTTTTTTTTTTAACCTGCAATGACAAAGGATACTGGCTAAAAAGTTTTCCCATTACTACACAATAACTAAGGATTACTTTTTGATGTGGATGATAGCCCCGCTAAATGTCGTGGCCTACCAAAACAATTCTTGGCCCTGAAATCAACTTTTATGAACACACTATGAGAAAAAAAATGTATAAGCATGCAGTCAACAAGCAATGCACAGTGAATTCTGTGCTTATATTCCCAAGGCAGACATGCAGAACCAAACACTAAAATGTTCCTATTCGTGCAACTTTAACAGTTACTATGTGAACTATATGATCTGCCAGGTTTCTGGAAAACATGGAAGGTACCTCAACAACCCTTTACTATATCTAGCCTCTTCTCAAATCAAGTGCAACTTTGGAATCAAACAGATCTCCAGAATTTCTGGCTGCATGTTCTGGGGCAAGTTACTTATTCTTCCTGAGCCTCTGCTCCCTCTTATTTATCTACTTATTTATTTATTTATCTATTTATTTATTATTATTTATAAATTTACAGGTTTATTAGGGCAAGATGACATGAAACAGTATAAGCACAAAAAGCAAGTACCTTACAAATGAATCAGTTTTAGTTCTGTTGACTCACACAGAATTTTAAAATAAACTAATAATTCCAGAGGAATACCTTGCCAAGCTCATTAACTTTGTCATTTGCTAATTTGGGAAAGGGAGAAGAGTCAAATCAAATATAATAGAAATGATTTATAGTATAATGGCAATTTTTTATACAATAAAACACAACAGCAAACTAAAAACCTAAAGAGACAGCAAGATATTAATTTCCTGCTTTTAATAACATACTATAGGTATGTAAGATGATGCCAATGGGGAAAACTATATGTAGGACCATTCTGTATTTTTTTTTTTTACAACTTCTCGTGAGTCTATAAATATTTCCAAATAAAGAGTTTTAAAAAAGAGAGAGAACGAGAAAAGGGACCAGCAAAAAAACACAGAGTAAGTCTATGGGAGCGGATGTGGCTCAAGCAGTTGAGCACCTGCTTCCCAAATGGGAGGTTCTGGGTTCGGTTCTCGGTGCCTCCTTTAGCAAGTCACCATCTCTCTGAACCTCAATGTTTCTGTTGCTACAATGGGCATAAAACCCATTTCTCAAGGTAGGTCCTCGTCCAGCTCTAGCCCAAGCCGCAGCGCGCGCTGCTCTTGGGACAATGCGATCCTCCTTCATATTAACCAGGAGATAATATTTGCTTTTGCATGGTTGTTGTAGGATTAGAGAGACGTTTTGAGATAAGTGCTTAGCAAAGTGTCAGCCATTTAATAACAGCAGTTGTTATTACCCCACGAAAGGAAAATGACTCAACAAGTATTTGTTGAGTTCCCACTATCTGTGCTAGTCATTGCTGGGACTCTATCAAGAAAATATTGCTATTGTTATTTTTGTTGTCTGTTGTTTAAGTGCAAAACTAGATGCCATCTCTCCCATTTGCAGGTTAATATCCTTCTACTAAATTTGGATGCCTAAGGCTTTCACCAGCTGCTAGCCTTTCCCAATATTCTTGCTTAGTCCTGTTTGATTCTTTTACCTCCAAAGAGCGTATTATTAACTGAAAAGCTTTCATACATTTATTACCTTCATCCCAACGCAAGCACTGGGATAACATAAGAATGGAGTCATATTTAGTCCCAACCTTGGCCATGTCTATCTAATTCAGACTAAATATCCTATGAAGTAACAGTCCTTTAGCTACAGGCAATGACAGCCCAGATGACAAATTTCCCAGTAGTAAGTTACTGTGGCCCCAAGAAAAGCTAGGGCCTACTCACCTTGCAGTCTGCCCCCAAATCTCCAAATTCAACATCCAGTGTGCCCACCCAACATTCCAGAGGGGAGAAGATTTATCATTGTTAGAAATGTGACTGGACTGTCAAAAGAACATGGAATTGGCTATCTAAATGGTTCTGTTTGCTCTGTGACACTGGAATAATTGCAAAACTATTTAACAAGATAGAAACTACAAATAAAGACTATGAACACCATTTCCTAGAGCAAAAATATCGAAATGGAGGGCTATGGACCTGGTCTACAAGTGTTATGTTTGGGTTTGTACAGTGCTTTAAAATATTTGAGCCAGTTTTCAAAAGCTGGGAGATTTCACATAAAAATCTATATTTCTGCCTTTTCTTTAAAATTTCAGATTGCATAACCCTGGACGTCACTCGGCAATCTCTAGCTGAGGTGAGCACCAGCTGATCTTCTTAGAGTACACATACCCTCCAGTCTTCATGATTTTCTTTATTTTAAAATCCACTTGTGGGACAGACCTCTGCTGCCAGTGTATTACCTCTGCTAAAGATGGTAAAGTGCTACACAAATGAACTGCAACCTACTGAAAAATGCTCAGGTTTTATAAACTTATAAAGTGTTATAAAAAGTCTGATTTGTTTTTACGTTTGAGGCTCTGAACACACTTTTCTTTGAGGCAATGACAAAACAGTTCTTAAATCTGACCTGACAATATAAGATAGCATTAATGCAAAAGGCAAAAGAGATGCACAATTTTTGAGTTTTTAGTTATTCTGGTAATAAGCCAGAGCAAGAGATGGTAAGAAGACGCCAAAACTCGTCCTGTTAAAAACAAACATTTCTGGTGGCAATCTGAAAAAAAAAAAAACCCACAAAATTTAAAACTCAAGTCTAGTAGTTAGTTTCCCCCCTCTAAAATGCAAAGGTACCCTTGGCATGCACATACACACTTCCACACATGTATATCAATTCATGTCTTACAAATTCCAGAAGTGCACCAGGGTTTTCACTTCAGGCTTGAAAAGGGTCCTCTCTGGAAAATGCAGACAACTTTGCATTACAGCTTGTAGAGAGAGCTTCCTGACTACAGGGCTCCTTGATGTAAGTAAGTAAAAAAGGTTATTGAATACTCTTTCCCGAAGAAAATGAAACATACGTCACATTATTTCATTGGGATGGTTTCTTCACGTTCCCTGTAGTCTTTAAGGACTCCCGATGAGTCCTACTCACCGTGCAGGACAACGATCAGGAGGTTGAATGTACTGGTATTCTTAAGTTCACGTATTTTAATTAAAGTATCTCGTAATCCATACTCATACTTCAAAGTAAAGTTAAACTGGAGAAACTATAAAGGACTGTTTTGACAGAAGAACAGGTTATTTTAACAAAGATAGTTCCTCCTCCCACATCTTAAAAGTTTTCAAATGAATATTAAGCAGTGCTCAAAAAAAATGCCACTCACTATACTGTGGAGCACACTGGCTTAAAAGCAGTTTTTAGGTAATGGTTTTTAACTTTTCTTGGCTTTGCTGAAATATTTTAGCAATGCTCATGATGCATGGCAATCACCTCACTTTTACAGTGTGAAATGAGAATCTTTAAGCTCGTTGGGATAACTATGCTGACCATACTCCCATGGCATCTTTTAACGAGTTAAATAGGAGAGAAAAGGCATATGAAATGCTTTCCAACAGGAGTAAACCTGGGACATGCTATCATGGTGAGCCCACTGCAGAGGCCAAGTTACAGGCCTCTGACAAGTGAGGGTCCATATGGCCTCTTTTTTTTTTCCTAAAGATTTATTTTTCTATCCTGGCCCCCCACTAGTTGTTTTGCACTTGTTGTCTGCTCTCTGTGTGTTCTTCTGTGCCTGCTTGTCTTCTCTTTAGGCGGCACTAGGAACTGATCCTGGGACCTTCTAGAGTGGAGAGAGGCGCTCAATCTCTTGTGCCACCTCAGCTCCCTGGTCTGCTGTATCTCCTATTGTCTCTTTTCTGTGTCTCTTTTTGTTGCGTCATCTTGCTGCACCAGCACTCTGCTTGGGCCAGCTTGCTTTTCACCAGGAGGCCCCGGGAATTGAACCCTGGACCTTGTATATGGTAGATGGGAGCCCAATCGCTTGGGCCACATCTGCTTCCCTCTATATGGCCACTTGCCTCACCATCTAATCAACTGTTATCTCTGCAACAGGTTAAGTAGAACACTATCACACCGTTTGGCACACTACAATCAGGATTTTTATAATAATTTAATTTGGAGTACTAAAAAAATCCCCTGACTTAAAGCACGCAGCATAGCAAGCACACCTTATAAATTCTTGTTGACTGTTTCTTTTAAAAAAAATTATAGTCATGCACACACACCTATGAGATAAAACGTGAAAACCTAATTGACAGAAATCAAGAGAATGGTAAATCATGTTACAATGAGTATTTGGAGCCGCACTGTCAAATATGGTAATGTGTAATCATATGTGGCTATTTAAAATAAAATTAAATAAAATGAAAATTCAGTTCTGTCACACTAACCACCTTTCATTCAATAGCCACATGTGGCAAGTAGTTACTGTATTTAACAGCACAGATACAGAACATATCCATCATCCCAGAAAGTTCTATTGGACAATGCTAGGATAGAGGAAATACAAAAAGGAAGACCAGAAGAAAAATGTTGGTATCCAACATTTTTCCATCACTATATACTACCAAAAAGTTACTTTTGGGGGGCTTATACTAAACATTTTGAAACCATGGATGAAAACTGATTTAAATGTCATAATTCACGTACTGATTAATTCTCCACTGATATTACAACTTTCCAGCATAATTCTGTGACACAGAGCTTTATTTCTCTATCTTATTTTGTAATTCAAACCGATCTGATGACATATAACTAAAGATGAAATTGCTTAGGCTCCCAGCCTTCAAATTTCATGTGCTTATTTGGGAAACCACTAATTTAACCCAAGGTAACAATTCTTTTCTTCTTTCCTTCTCATTCTCTTTCCATGATAGTTTTCTGATGTCAAAAAGTCCAGCATCTTTATTAAGCCCAGGACTGCAAGTAACCAGATATGACTCTCAACAGGTTTCCTACTATTTGCAAGTTGCAGCAATACATATATTGAGATACCACCCAACAGTATAGAAACATCTTACGCTGGAAGAAGATGCATTCCTACAAGAAGTTTCTGTCAGAAATTCTAAGATAAGAGTGATGTAGGAACCACCCCCCACCTGACCCCCGTGCATCTTGAACATCAATCAGATGGGGGAGGGGTAGTTCACATAACACTTTAAAAGATTAACTTGAATGCAAAATGCACCTGAAAACCTGGAAGTATTGGGACACGAGAGAAAAAGAAGCCAATCTGTGTGCAAGCCTGAAAGGACAGGGCGTCTGCCAGGCCAGTTTGGATGGGGTGGGCTGGGTAGGTCCCACTCTGTGTCCTAGAAGAACCTGATAACAGAGGGACATTTTCCCTAGGACCAGCAGGCAGGCCTTGGCCCCTCCCAGAGTGCTATACCCTCAAAATGAAGATGATGCTGTAGACTTCGGGGAGTTTGCCTGGTGTAAGCGCTCCCCCTCATGCCTGAATTGACAAGTGGGAATGGTGACTGTCAGATTTTAACCCTTGGGGTGAGAGGGCAAAAGAAAGGGCCCTGAGCAGCTCGATTACCACCGGCTGTGTGAGGCAGGGTCACCACTGGGAGGAGGCTGGGTACTGTGGAGGGAGCCCAGAGGCGACAGAGATTAACATTAAAGACAAATTAAACCAGTTTCCTGATTTTGCTGAGCTTGGAACCTTTTCAACTATTAATTGACAAGGAAAAGCAATGATATATATATATAAAGTAGCAGTGATGTTGGCTTGCATGATTTAAGAAAATGTCTTACTGTTTTTTCTTTTTACACATCTGACTTAATTATCAAAGAATTGTATCGCCAGAGGATATCTTATTTTGAACAACAAATTCCGGGAAGGTTTTCAACAGCTAGAAAAGATAACGGGAGACAGATGAAACATAGAATGTCAGAAGCAAATCTATGATAAAACTAAAAAGGATCAAAATATTTTTCAATATTTTGAAATAAATTTTTAGCCACAGTACAAGAAAATGTTGGAAAGAGAGAGGCAGAAAAACATTTAGAAGAAAAGAGACTTTCTGATTTTGCCAAAATCACCTATGCTAAACACAGGTAAATGGCAAAATGAGCCATCTAGTTATGGGATAAGTAACATAGTCTTTTTTTTTTTTTTTTCCAAAGATTTTATTTATTTATTCATTTATCCCCCCCTTGCTGCTTGTGCTCGCCGGGTCAGCTAACCACGCCGTGTGGGCGGGCCTGCCCCCACCAGGAGGCCCCTATGGCAAACGGGAGCCCCACTGATTGAGCCACAGCCGCTTCCCTAACATAGTCTTTTAATGCCCATAATTAACAAATGTGGAAAATGGCATTAAAGTACTGCTGCATTTGTCCAGGAGTTGTCTAAAATTTGACAGTGTCTGGTAAACAATCAAATATTGAGGTTTTTCTACCTTTAGGAGTGGCACTTGCTAATTTTAAAAGTTAGGGCGAAAAAAAAAAAAAAGTTAGGGCGATGCAAATCCACCTACAGGAATATTTAAAATAGAAAGTAAGGGAATAGATGGAATTGGGTAGAAAAATTTAGACATTCGGCATCCAAGGGAGCCAAAAGCTAATGAATGTATCTCAATGGCCTTTGCTAATTACGGTGGAATGGCCTGCGGAAAGGGCACCGGAGCTAGCAGGCAGAGTGGCATGGCTTCTCGGCCAAGCACATTATCTGATGAGGGAATGAGACGTGCCTAGGGGACCATCTGCATGATGGGGATGAGAACTTGCCCTTCCTGCCTCACAGAGATGCTTTATGCATGGGTAATACCTGCTGGCAGGACCACAACATGGCCATTCGGGACAAAGAACATGTGCAGACACAGGAAATGGGCTAACAAGAGAAGTAGCCTCAAGAGGGGGCAGAGAGAGAATGAGCACACTGTGGACGCAGCTGGAGGGCACAGCAGAGAAGAAAAACCTGGAATGCAACCAAGATGGAATAGAAATGTGGGAATTAAATTAGTTTATTAGAATTTTGTCCTCCACACGAATGAAAAAGAAGAGGAAAAGGGAAAGAAAAAAGAAAATTGAGTTTCATGTCTGAAGGAAGCAGCACTCCTTCTGCAATGAAGAATCCCAGTGATCACCTGTTTTATAAGGGATCGCAACAGCAGCTCAACAAAGGACTACATGCTAAAGACCTTGATTTCTAAAAACTGCCACCTTGTATCCATAGATTCTTCTCACTTAATCCTCACAAAAACTCTGTGCTGTAAGCAGGATAGATATTAGTATTACCATTTTACAGATGAGGACAACAAGGCTTAGAAAATTGAAGAGATTTTGCCTAAGCCACAGGGTAAGGGGCAGAGTCAAAACTCATCAATGCCTCATGTATATTATAGGTGTTAAACCTCCATGTTCTAGAATACTGAGTTCTAGTCACCTATAAAAAAATATAACTGTCTGAGAAAGGTGACATTGCTTGAGAAATTCCAGGAAGAGAAAGGTTTGTACAGTATTTCCTCAGGTGGAAATGACCACCTAAACAATCTCCCTCTGGGTTTTAGCCAGGCAAAATGAAGCACGTGCCCATTAAAGAGCCCTTGCAGCAACTCCATCCAAAGTGAAGCACTGGATTCCCTATGCCTCCCAGTTAAACCCAACCAACCAACCAACCAACTGGGAGGTGTTGCTTCTTCAATGAAGTGATTTCAGATCTTTTTCCTCCTTAAAGGTGGGGTCCTCATGCTTTCTTTCACATGGACATGAGCCTTATTGCAACAAAGACACTGGATTTTGGAGAAGGCACCAGAAGAAAAGGAAGCAGAGCTGCTAGCAAAAGTCCACAGTAACATTACTAAGCAGTTCAAGGGAATTCTAAGGCTTTAATTCTTCAAGAATGAAATAGTGGCTCTTGGACTTGGGAAAGACATGCTGAGATTTGGTTAGGCTTCAAGTGGCATAAGTAGATAAAAATGTTAAGTAAAATCAAGAAAGGAGAAGGCCAAACAAAAATTACAGCACTACAGACAGACATCTTAGAGTATGTCACAAACCTTAGAATAAAATTATCTGAGGCGCTTAATAAAAATGGAGATTCTCTGGCCCTACTCCAAGAGATTCTATATCAAGTGTGGGTTGGGACCTGGAATATGCATTATTAATAAACTCTCTGGACAATTCTGATCCAAACAGTCCATGAACCCCAGTCTGAAAAACAGTCTTGGTGTCTTCAAGGCCAGTTTATTGGAAGGGTTCATCACAGAGCCAACTGAAGAGTAAAAAAACAGAGAAGTAAGTTGGCAAAGTGTTGTAAACGCACACCCAGAGCCACAGCTGGTATATACATTTGGTGTATTAATGATTTGACAAAAGAACCATATCTCAATATGTATGTGGCACGATGGAACTGTTGAAGAGAAAAGTGCTTCTGGGTCTGAGGTGAGGTTTTCAATTCCATGTGAGAGGGAGCACTATCAGCACAACAAAATCACATTTTCAAAGAGTGAGAAGAAGGTAGCTCTGATACAGGGGGAAGAGCTTGGGCTCAAAGTCCATTCCCAACTTTGCCACATATTGGGTATGTGAGAGTCACTTTACTTTTTTCTTCTAGCTTCCACTTTCTCAACTCTAAACGGAGGCTATAACCTACCTCAAGAGATGGTGGTCAAGAGGAAATGATCATAATATATTTTAATAAAACGTTCTATAAAATATAGCACATCAAACAAGCAAAAACCAATGATAAGCTGGAGTCTACTATCTTTCTTAAATACTGATTGTAAGAATTCTATAAGCATCTTGCTGAAAAGTTGGCAAGAATGGTAAAGTGTCATATAGCACAGCTGCATTCCAGGAAGGTGGGAAACAGCTAACTGGTGAAATCAGGAGAACTCAGAACATTCCAGAGGAATGTGGGAAACATCCCTTTCACAAATGGTGGCAAAGGGTAAGTAGGAGAGAAAGCTCAGAAGGCATTTCATGCAAATTACCCCTAGTAGCGTGTGGAGATTCAATGAAGATGGACTAAAAAATCACAATGAGAGCCTAGGTATTTCTTCCTCAACTGCCCGCAGGGAGGTGACCTGGGACTTCTACTGCCTAAACACAGTGATCTTATATTAGGAACTCAGGAGAGGTTTTGGGTGGCTTTTTCAGAGATGGCAGAGTCAGGAAAATGAACAGTGGCTTGCTATTTTTTGAACAAAGAAGAATATATGCCCTATAAACTTGTCTGTTTCTGAAGGGGCTTTGTGTTGAGGAAGGGAAGCTCATTTTCCCGTGAAGCTTATTCTGAAAAATATCCATCTTGTCTCAGTTCAATGAGGAGACAAAGATACAGATCCAAATGGATGAGGGGAACAAACGCCCACGGAGGCTAGATGTGGTGGCAGCAGGAACCAACCTGGCTAAGGGATGGGTAAGGAGCCAGTTCTGGTCTGGAAGATTGGTGGGAAACCTCAGAAAGGAAACAGGTCACCCAGAATTACTGATTGCCTCCTGTATTCCCCAGATTAATCTTTTTTTTGGGGGTGGGGGCGCCTCAAAAGTTTTACTTTGCTTTTATATATGGTCCTTTAAAAGGGAAAAAGTTGAAAGGTTATTTGCTATGTCAGGTCAAGAAAAAGCTTTTAAGCATTCAGATCAAAACTTTTTCTTTACTATCCTGCCACTAAAGGTGGATCCTGACAAGTCATAAAAGAAGGTCCTATTACCACCTTTTAGTTCCATGATGTGCATGATGACATTTGTGAGTAGCATGCCATGGGGTAGAGAATTAAAATAACAAGTAACGATGACGGTCCTTTAGGGTCTCTTAAAAAGGTTTCTAGGATATACCTCAGTTCAGCATGTACAATTACAGAAAAACAAAGGGGACTGAGCATAGAAAAGACGAGCAGGCCAAAGAGAGTGGAGATCAAGTTCAAATTCAAATAATGTTATGAAATGGAGAATTCTTGTTGTCAACTTTAGAGGAGAATATGATGCAAAAAGAATCTGAGAAATGAAAGTACAGTAGAATGAAAAAAACTTGAACATTACTATGAGAAAATGAGATGTATTTTATTAAACAATTCTTTCTGAAGTCAATCTCATGCATTAGTCAGGTGGTTCCTGCCATTAAAATAAGCAGTGTTTGCTTCCATAATTTGTTAAGCTGCCTTTTGTTTGTTATTTTATTTTTTGAAGTTGAAATAAAGTTAAAAAATAAAATAAAAGAAGCAGTGTTGGATATAAGGAAGATACATTTTTAAGATGCCCCAGGAACTAGAAGAATGGAATTTTAGTAGAGTAGCACGTATAATGTTGTACAGAACAAACTGAATTATAGCTATGATGAGCCTCAAAGTAGGGAAAATACCATCTGGCCAAGAGAAGGGGCTGAGGAGTAGGTGACAAACAGCAGCTGGCTGCTGAAACAACACAGCAACAGGCTTTTCAGGTTAGCTGTCAAAGACAGAGTAGGGGTAAAGAGGGAAGCTACTGCTATAAACAAAACAATTAATAAGGAGTTCTGTTCAAAGAAAAGAGGAATGGGGAGGAAAGAATTTTGACCCAGAAACAGCAGAGATACTGAACCCTATTTAAGTGAGAAAGGAGAAAGTGAACTAATTGATAGGGTGTATCACACATTATGTAAAAAGTGGATAAAGAGGTGACAGAAAGACGAAAAAAATTATACTACATTCTTAAAATGATAGCAGAAATTTAGGTCAGTTTGGTTGTAGAGAAACAATTTTGAATATGCAAATCTAATGACTGGAAAATTTAAATTACTTAAAGCTCAAATATAATATTGTATGTAAAGCCCATCTGTTAAATGTCAAGTCTATGCAGCTGTCAAGCAGTGTGGTTACTGAGGACAATGACCAGGTCCATGTATCTGTACCCACAGGAACAATTACAGTGGTACCTCAGTACTCGTCATTGATTGATTCTGGAGGTGCGACGAGTACCAAAAACAATGAGCACCAAACAAATTTTTCCCACAAGGAATAATGTAAATGAATTTAATGTGGGGAAGCGGCTGTGGCTCAATCAGTAGGGCTCCCGTTTACCATATGGGAGGCCCCGGGTTTGGTTCCCGGGGCCTCCTGGTGAAGGCAAGTCTGCCCGCACGGCGTGGTTAGCTGACCCAGCGAGCACAAGCAGCAAGGGGGGGGATAAATGAATAAATAAAATAAAATCTTTAAAAAAAAAAAAAAAAAAAAAATTAATGTGTTCCCAAATCAAAGACGATGCACATTTTTAAGGCAATATGTAAAAAGACAGGGTTGTATATCATTACTTCACATGAGAAATAAACCTAAAAATTAATAAATACTTAGATGTAATAAAATAAAAACTTCACTTTCCCTGTACTGAGAAGAGTCCAGGCCTAATGGGATGGAGGGAGCAGAGTGGTGAGGAGGAGAGGTTACATGGAGTGTTGCTTGGAAGGAGAGTCCCCCTCCAATAGAATATTGGACACTTGCACTTCAGGTGTTCTTTCTCTTTTCTGCTTTTTTTCAACTTGCACCACAGGCTCTGACACACTCTTCTTCACCTTCACTAAAATCTTTTCCAATGAGGACTGCTTCTGTCTTTTTTTTCAGAATTCTTGTGTGTGAAATTGTTTGGTCATTCAATAAATTCACATTTCTGTTTGTCAGAGCTTTGTCCGGATGGTACTTCTCCACAAAGTTTTGAACTTCTGCCCATTTTGCACACCTTTCTTTTATCAAGGAACTGGGGCCATCCTCCCTTATCTCCTCACCTGAAGAAATCTCTTCAGCCGCCTCTTGTTGCTGCTCCTTCTGTGGTTCCTGCAGCTCCTCAGTGCTGAGCTCTTCACGATGTTCCTCTACTAACTTCTCAACATCAACAACATCAACCTCCAGACTCATGGATTGGCCCAAAGAACAACATCCTGCACAGCTGTACCCTCTGCACCTGCAGGCTTGGGGTCAGCCTCAAACTCTTGGACGTCTCTCTGAGTCGCAGCTTCTGGCCACAAATTCTGGCCTGGTAATGCCTTCTCTTCTTTTGTGATATAGGTTCTACTTGGCATTTTTTCCCAAAAAACTCTGGTCTCATCATAGTTAAAAACTTGGTAGGGACTAAAACTCTCAGCCTAAATGTAGTCCTGAAATTCACTGAGGAATTCATCAGCAGCCTTTTTATTAGCACTCGCTGCCTCGCCATGCCTCACGACGCTATGGATAGCTGGTCCTCTTTTTAAAATTATCAAACCAGCCATGGCTGGCCTTAAAAATTTCAACACTCTCATCACTAGGTTCCGGTTTATTTTTCAAAAGATCAGCATGCAACACTTTCACTTTTTCACATATCATGGCTTCCAATACACTGTCACCTGCTAAATGCTTCTCTCGTTTACCCAAATTAAAAACAGCTCTTCAACTTCCTCAAGTGTTTGGGAGTGCTGCTTTGTTATTGTTTTAACTCCTTTTGCAACATGAGCCTCTTTTATTGCTTCTTTATTCTTAATGATGGTGGAGACTGTTGTTCTAGGCATACCGTATTCCTTAGCAAGATCAGTAATGTGGATACCACTCTCATATTTACCTATTATTTCTTTTATGTGCTCAATGGTGGTGTGAAGTAATTTTTTTTCCTGCTCAATGCTGTCACTGCTCATTTTCTTAGGACCCATGAGGAAGAAAAAAAATGCAAAAATACACAAAATGACCACAGAAGCTAAGACCGCAATGGGATGTGCACAAGGCAAAAGCTACCATGTGACTAATGCATGACCCTTTGTTTTGGCTGGAAAGGATAGCGAGTCACGAGGCAACCAACACCAACACGTTCTAGCTTGCAGGTCGAGGACCAAACAAATGACGAGTACAGGGACAAAATTTTCATGTCAAAATGCGTTGAGTACCAAATTCGACGAGTTTCAAAGCAGTCATGTACCCAGGTATGACTGTAATAGCTTTTTTTGGCCAACCAACCTTAATGCTCTGCCCAGGAACTCTGGCAAATGTTCCTAACAGCAATTTGGCCAACAAACTTGCTTGATTTGAATTAATACAAAACAAAATAAAACAACCTTTTTATTTTGAAATACATTAAAAATTAAGGGACAGCTACAAAAATAATATCTCATTCAGAGAACTTCAACATACTCTAACCCCCACAGATACCCAGATCCATGAAGTTTTAACATTTTGCCATATTTGCCCTATCATTCTAGCTAGCTATCCATCATTTTTCTCAATCTATCTATTATCTGTTTGTATCTCTCTATCATCTTCTGAACACTTGAGTGTAAGTTATATAATCGCACTCCTTGAACACTTATTACTGCCATGTACATTTCCTAAGAACAAGGATATGCACTTATGTAACCACCTTAAAGGCAAGTATCAAGTTCAAGTAATTTAACATTGATATAAAACGTAAGGTCTATATTCTAATATTTCATGTCCTAATAATGTCCCTTTGAGCCTTTTTTCCTCCCTTGTTAGATCCCATCCTGGATCACGTATTGTATTTAATTGTCATTGTCTCTTTATTTACCCTAGTCGTTACCCTCACCAGAGATCTTTATTTCTTCACGCAATTTTGACCTATTGTCTATTTGTCCTACCCTTTCAACCTGCAGAACTCTCTTTAGCACCTCTTGTAGGGCCAGTCTAGTGGTGACAAACTCTCTCAGTTTTTCTTTATCAGGGAATGTCTTAATTTCTTCCTCATTTTTGAAGGACAGTTTTGCTGCATATAGAATCCTTGGGGGAAGCGGCTGTGGCTCAATCAGTGGGGCTCCCGTTTGCCATATGGGAGGCCCCGGGTTCGGTTCCCGGGGACTCCTGGTGGGGGCGGGCCTGCCCACACGGCGTGGTTGGCTGACCCAGCGAGCACAAGCAGCAAGGGGGGGATAAATGAATAAATAAATAAAAAAAAAAAAAAAAAAAAAAGAATCCTTGGTTGGCAATTTTTTGCTCACAGCAATTTAATATGTCATCCCACTGCCTTCTTACCTTCATAGTTTCCAATAAGAAATCAGTACTAAATTTTATTGAGGCTACCTTGTACAAGACATATTGCTTCTCTCTTGTGGCTTTCAGAATTCTCCTTATCTCTGCATTTGGTGGTCTAATTATAATATGCCACAGCATGGGTTCATTGAGCATCTTGGATGTGTATATTTATGTCTTTCATTAAATTTGGGATGTTTTCAGCCATTATTCCCTTGAATATTCTCTTCGCTCCCTTCTTTCTTCTCCTTTTGGGTCTCCCACAACACTCATATCTGTAAGCTTGATGGTGTCCCACAGGTCCTCAAGCCTTGTTACCTTTTCTTCATTCTTTCTGCTCCTCAGAATGAAGTATTTCAATTTTCTTATCTTCAAGTTCAATGATTGTTTCTTCTGCCAGCCCCAATCTACTGTTGAACCGTTCTAAGGAGTTTTTAATTTCTGTTACTGTGGTCACCTGTTTGGCTCCTTTTCATAATTTCCATCTCTCTATTAATATTCTGTTTGTGGTCATCCATTATTTTTAGGATTTTTCTTTAGTTTTTTTTTTTTTTTTTTTTTAAAGATTTTATTTATTTATTCATTTATACCCCCCTTGCTGCTTGTGCTCGCTGGGTCAGCCAACCACGCCATGCGGGCGGGCTTGCCTTCACCAGGAGGCCCCGGGAACCGAACCCGGGGCCTCCCATATGGTAAACGGGAGCCCTACTGATTGAGCCATAGCCGCTTCCCTTCTTTAGTTCTTTGATCATGTTTTCCTTTAGCTCTTTAAGCACATTTAGGACCAATTTTTAAAAGTCTTTGTCTTGTATGTGTCCGGTCTGGTTCTCCTTGTTGATGGTTTTTAATGCTTTCATCTCCGTTTTCTGGGCCATTGCTTCCTGTTTCTTTTTATGTTTTGAAACCTTTTATTGAAACCTGGACATTCTAATATTTTGATGTGTTATTGCAGAAATTTAGACTCTGAAGCACCTGTTTCTTAACCTTGTATGTAGCTAGTTGTTATAACAGAGCTTTCCTTGAATGCCAGGAACTAACAACAACTAAAAAGAATGAGAAAACTCCTTTCACAGTCTTTACCGGTTGACCTGTGGAAGTGCTCTCTTTCAGGGCTTATCCATTCAATGGGTTATATGAGAATAGCTCCAGGTCAAAGTGTAGGGGCCTTTCTGTACATGTGTGTTGTCTGGGGCATACGCATGTGGCCCTAGGAAAACCCCTGTTTACATGGATACAAATGTCTCCTCTTTCCTAGAAACCGTTTCCTCACAGTCCTGGGCACTGCACTGTATGTCCTTCAGCTAGTAATCCCTTGCCCCCAGGTAGCACAACTTGGTACCGGGGATTGAACCTGGGACCTTGTACATGTGAAGTGCACACTCAACCACTGAGCTACATCTACTCTACAAGCACAACTTTTGATTGCTCTCCCATAGTGTTCTTTTTTTTTTAAAGATTTACTATTTCTCCCCACGCCTCATTGTTTGTGCTCGCTGTCTGTTCTCTGTGTCTGTTCATTGTGTGCTTTCTGTGTCTCCTCATCTTCTTTTTTTTCAGGAGGCACCAGGAACTGAACCCAGGACTTCCCATGTAGGAGGGAGGCACCCAATCACTCGAGCCACATCTACGCCCTGCTTGTTGTGTCTCCTCGTTGCGTCAGCTTACTGACCCAGCCCACTGCATCAGCTTTCTGTCTTGTTCATCTTCTTTAGGAGGCACCGGGAACCAAACCTGGGACCTCCCATGTGGTAGGCGGGTGCCCAACAGTTTGAGCCATATCTGCTTCCTGTCTCCCACAGTGTTCTGTAGGAGAGCTCAGTGAGCCACCTTCTACACACAGGGCAAATTCTGGGACGCTGAGTCCTTCACGCCACCACCAGACAGATTGGGCCTGACATACATGCTTCCAGCAGCTGCATGAGGGCCACTCTGGAACCAGACCAAAGATCTGCATGGGGAGTGCAGGCTGGCTCTACAACAAACTGGTGAGGAATGGGGGAGAGGCCAGACAAGGTGCCCCAAGTTCCTACTACTTTTAAGTGGCCTTTTTTTTTTTTAAAGATTTTATTTATTTATTCATTTATCCCCCCCTTGCTGCTTGTGCTCGCTGGGTCAGCTAACCACGCCGTGCTGGCGGGCTTGCCTTCACCAGGAGGCCCCGGGAACCGAACCCGGGGCCTCCCCTATGGTAAACGGGAGCCCTACTGATTGAGCCACAGCCGCTTCCCGAAGTGGCCTTTCTTGATTTGGCTTTCATCCTGTTACTGCAGTCCTTATCTGGAACTTTGGGAAAGGTGCCAGTTCTTGCTCGTTGTTCGGAGCTTTTGTCAGAGCCTGAAGTGTCTCACTCCACCATGTGATTGGGGGCCTTGATTTGAATTTTAAGCAGCTTTTATTTGCCTGTCTACCCCCTTTAGTAGCCATGCTAAGAAGCCTAGAAACAGGGAAGCGGCTGTGGCTCAATCAGTAGGGTTCCCGTTTACCATATGGGAGGCCCTGGGTTCGGTTCCCGGGGCTTCCTGGGGAAGGCAAGCCCGCCCGCACGGCGTGGTTAGTTGACCCAGCGAGCACAAGCAGCAAGGGGGGGATAAATGAATAAATAAATAAAATCTTTTTTAAAAAAAAAAAAAAAAAAAAAAAAAGCCTAGAAACAGTCTCTGAAGCAGAAGAGGGAAGGAGAAGCAGAGGCCATGAATAATCCATTAGCTGGAGCATTAGCACCTGGACAATTAAATATCTGACTATATGAGCAAAGTGATTAAATGCGTCATCGTTGACAATACTTTGTTTTCACGTACCTAGCATTTTATTATTGAAAGCACATAATTGCTTACTTAAGAATGTAAATGAATTACTAGTAAGAAGAATTTTTAGGTCACTGAGACTATGAAAGAAAAAACTAGTTGTTGGCTAAAATGAAAAGAAAATAGTGTATACAACAAAGTATGGGAGGAAGAAATCTAGGTTAAAAAATGATTTGTAGATAAGACTTCTGAATGTATGGACAGGTGACATGGTATTCTAAATAAACAATTCATTGTTAGAATTTGAGAAACAATCCAGTATGAGAACAAAGGGCAATATATTATATTAGGATTTATTTGCCTATTTTTGTGAACTGGTTTTTGTATTTTTATTTTTTTTATTTTAAGAAATGTGATCATTCTAAGGACAAAAGCATGCAATTGCTTTATATTCTGCATAAAAAGTTTAGACATTTTCAAGGGATAAGAGAGCTAAAAAATAAAAATAAAAATGAAAAAAGCCTGTGGTTTCATATGACTGTATAAAAAATAACAACTTAGCTTAATCAACTTTGGCTAAAAACTCATTAGCTATGTGCATTTTTTTCAGTATGTATATTATACATCAATAAAAAGGTTAAAAAAAACTCATTAGTTCAAACTGTCAAAAGAAATCCTGAAAAACAAAATGTTTTGACAGGGATTTCAGAAGAATAGAGGACAAAGAAAACACCAGAATAATGTTAATGACTAAGCACATTTCCTGAGCCCCAAAGAATCCAATAATGCTGGTGATAGGTCACTGGGATTAGAAAACCTGAAAAATGCTTCCTACTTGTGGCTACAGATTATCTCAAGGTCACATAAGCAAGAGAGGACTGACTTCAAAGAAGCAAAAAACATATAGAAGAAAAAAAAAACGCACATACTGGAAAATGAAAGCTAAGTTATAAACTCAGGCCCATGGTAATGGTGGACTTCTACCCCCAGTTCCTGAATGGTTTATCCTTGGGCCTGCCTGGGAATCTAATACCCTAGGCCCCAGCAGAGCAGTCATCTCCCAGAACACTAGACAGAACATTTGGGAATTCCACTAGCCCTGGTGGGTTTGGTAGAAACAAATTTGCTTCCCCAGTTCTATAAAGATCAGACTTCTCTTGGAATAAATCAGTGTCCCCCACTACCCAGCCAGTACGGTTCCATTACAAGGATACAGTTGCAGACCACATCCACACCATCCAAACATCCATGGGAAATTAGATTGTGGGGCTTTATCATTTAATCAGTCTTGTACAATACTATGCATTTGGGGTATGTTTCCCACTAATAATCTAACTCCCACAGTGAATATAAACTTTATTTGTATTCACTGGGTTATATTGATATATTGATATGACCTGGAGTTTTGTCTTTAGCCATAACACACATGTGAAAAAAAAAAAAGTTGACTAATGTTCACTAGGGCTGGTATTATTTTATTTAACATAAACACTTACCTCTTTGACGCTATGTGTTACTGCCCATATTAGAAAAACCCTTGACATCACCTGGAAAGAAGTCAGGACAACAGAAGATGGAACAATTCCTGAAAGATATTTTAGGATGGGTAAATAGATGAACTGTATTGCATTTCAACACTTAAAAAATTTCCTAAACACCCAAATTTAAATGTTTAGTGCCAAAACCACCTCAAGCAACTGAAACTTACCTTTATTGCTATACAGATGAACTTTTTCAATATAGTTATTAAAAACTTTTCTTCCCCTTGAAACAATACCATTAATGGCAATGGCAAAAACCATAAAATCTAGAACAATATTTTCTACACTTTATCATATAGATAGAGAAAACAAAACCATCGCCTAACCTTTAAAATTAGACATTGAAAGTTTATACACTATGGGTTTCCAAAAGGAATAGGCAACAATGGATGGAATATCAGCCATATTTGTGTCTAATGAATATGGAAGGTCCTGGGTATCAAATTTTATATATTGTCTAATGGTTAAATTATCTTTTATTACCACTTGAGTATTTTGCCAACAAGCATGGCAACATCAAAGTTTATTATCTTTATAAACATTTCTTCTCACCTTGTTCATTATAAGCACTGATATTATTTTCCCAATGTCCTCATGTTATAACACTGGAATCATCTTTAATTATTTTAGATAATCACCAAGTTCTGCTAAATTTACATTTCTTTGGCCTAGCCCTTTGTCTACTCCTACAACCACAAGCCCCATCTACCATCATTGGTTAGAATTTTTGCCTCCTTTAACCCATCTTGAATCCAGCAACAAGTGCTATCTGTAAACATCATTTTCTCTTTGTAACTTTACACCAGCAAGGAGCTACTACCAAAATAAAATCGAGAAGCATAATTATGGTTGTCGACACCAGTAGTGCCCTACCATTTCTTTCTGGCCTTTATTGCTGTTTCCCCCGCCACCAAATAAAGTTGGTCACATGATTTTCAACACGGATGCCAGGATAATTCAATGGGAAAAGAATAGTGTTTTCAACAAATGGTGCTGGGACAATGAGAAAGTCACATGTAAAATTAGAATGAGTTGGACACCTATTTCATATCACATATGAAAATTAACTCAAAATGGATCAAAAACTTAAAAGTATTCTTATGAGAATACAAAGGCATAAATCTCTGTGTCTCTGGATTAAGCAATGGTTTCTTAGATAGGATACCTAAAGCGCAAATAACAAAAGGAAAAAGAGATAAATTGGGCTTCAACAAAATTTAAAACTTTTGTGCTTCAAAGGGTACCATCAAGAAAGTGAAAAAACAACCCACAATATGAGAAAATTGTTGCAAATCATATATCTGATAAGGGATTTGTATCCAAAATATATAAAGAACTCTTACAATTCAATAATAGTAAGATTTTCCATATCATTCTTCATTAGGGAAATGAATTTCAAAACCACAACGAGCTACCACTTCATACCCACCCAGATGGCTATAATAAAAAAGACAGGTAATATAAGCATTGGCGTGGATGTGGAGAAAGTGGCATCCTCGTACACTGTTGGTGGTATTAAAAAGGTGCACCCACTTGGAAGTTCCTCAAAAGATTAAATGTGGAGTTACCATGTGACCTAGCAATTCTATTCCTAGGTATATATTTATAAGAGAAATGGAAACATAGGTCTACACAAAAACTTGTACAAGAATGTTCACAGCAGTGTTCACAATAGTCAAAAAGTTGGAAACAACCAAGATGTCCATCAACTGATGAATGGATAGATAAAATGGGGTGCATCTATACAATGGAATATTATTTGACAATAAAAAGAAATTAAGTAACAAAAGACAACATGTATGATTCCATTTTTATGAAATGTCCAGAATAAGAAATCTATAGAGACAGAAAGTAGATTAGTGGTTACCTGGGGCTTGGAAGTTTGGGAAATGGAGAAAAACTGCTAATGGGCAAAAGACTCTATGCTGTAATGAAATATTTGTCCTAAAATTGACTGTGGTGATGTTTGCACAGCTCTGCAAATATACTAAATATACGAAGAGCTATTCAACTGTACCTTTTTTTTTTTTTTAAGATTTACTTTTGAAAACTTATTTCTCCTCCTCCCCAATCCCCCGTTTTTTACCCTTGCTGTCTGCTCTTGGTGCCTGTTCATTGTGTGCTCATATTTGATTTTAGGAGGCTCCGGGAACCAGACCCGGGACTTCCCATGTGGGAGTGAGGCGCCCAATGGCTTGAGTCACCTCTGTTCCCTGCTTGCTGTGTCTCTCATTGTGTTTTCCTAGTTGTGTCTCTTTGCTGCATCACCTCGTTATGTCATCTTGTTGTGTCAGCTTGCTGCATAAGCTCACTTCTTGCTGGTCTTCTTTAGGAGCACTGGGAACCGAACCGGGGACCTCCCATGTGGTAGGTGGGCACCCAACTGCTTGAGCCACATCCACTTCCCTAAACTGTATACTTTAAATGGGCCAACTGTATGATAGGTGAATTATATTGCAGTAAAGTTATCATAAAGAATTAATGTATATAATATGTAATATTGCTAAATTTGGAGCTATTTAGTGAGTCAAATATTTCGTGAATATACTTAACCAGATCAAACCTCAAATAAGAAAAATTAAAAACAAAAAAGCGGGGAGAACTGAGACCCAAAAGCTTTCCTAAATGAGTTACTAAGTATTTACCACTTAAGGAAAGACCACCACTATTTTCTAGCTTTGTTATTTTTTTCTTGAACTCAAAGACTAGCTCATCACATGAAAATATGATTTTCCCTCTTCATTTTTGCTCTTTCTCCTTTTGCTCCTGAAGCAACAGCCAAGACTATTAATGTTTCGAGCAGTGGTCTAGGGTTGCTGCTCTATTTTAGTGGGGACCAAGAAGTCTAGGAACTGGATTTGTAAGTTCAGAACCCTGATTTTATCCTGGTCACCAGTAATAATCAGGCTCTGGGAGACTGATTCATACTAACCAAACCCATAGAAGACTAGTGAATAAACCAAAATGCCAATTTATTCATTCATAATCAAGGCATAAACTACCAACTGAATGACTGGGTTAGAAACCCACATCTAGGCATACTTTTTTGGGTATCAAGATCAGAATGCTTAGTAAGCATGACTTTGAACAGAGAGATTTGGAAGGTCTGAGGGACTATTTCAATTCTGCTGAACACAGGTTTATTAATTATCCCTTCTCTACTATAAACTATCTACTTCTAGGGAATATGAATATATATACTTGTCTTCCTTTCAAAAATGCTAAACAAAAATCCTATTGTTTTTATTAAAAACAACTGTAGTATCCCAAAACAATTACTTACTATTTTGGTATATTTCCATCAGTCTTTTCTTGTAAGCATATATTTAGCCACAGTTCAATTTCTTTTGTTTATACTCTTTGTTTTCTGCTTTTCTCATTTAACATTTTAAAAACTTTTCTTATAACATATTCTTCCAAACATTTAAACTTGAGTCATAACATTTCTTTGAGTAAGAGATATCATATTTGTTTATCTATTCTTCCTCTGTGGAACATTTAAATGGTTTCCAATCTTTTAATACTATAAATGAAAATATTACAAATAACACTTCAGTTATTGGAGGTTTAAACATTTTTTTTAAAGACATTATTTCCTTGGGACAGTTTCCCAGAAGTAGAACTACTAGGTCAAATGGCTCTTGAAATATACTGCCAACTTGTGTTCTAAAAAATTTGTATCAATTTACACTCCTATCAGCAATATACAAGACTGTTTGCTTTACATCCTCTTGGCAGTAAATTTAAATCTTAATTTATCGAGTTAAAGCTGAGAGGTGTTTCCTAATTTGACGCAGATGCAGAGGTGTTTCTGGCCTTGCCTGCAGGTGCTCCTGCAGTCCCCACCAGGGAATCTGACTAGTGAAGCACTTAGTTTCCCCTAAATGATATCTTTCACACCAACTTCTCACTTAACTAAAGGTACTCCCAGATGAGGGTTTCTAAAATCCTTGTCATTCAGCATATGCACCTACCGCAACCAGTCACTCAGCACATAGCAGTTTGGCCCCTCGTCTGACAGCACAGTCTCAAAATGTTTGCTCTATTGAAGCTGTCAAAAGGCCAGTGGAAAGAAGGGATCCTTATAGAAGAAAGACGGTCTGAAGGCCAGGAGCTCTACCTATCCAGGGATTCAAGCCAGACAACAATAGAAGGCCACAAAAATGGACCACATCATCTTTGCTCTGAACAGAACCAGCATCGATTAGTTGGTTTATTGTTATCAACAGGTGAATTTCATAAGAAATTGTTACAAAATTATTACCTTATTTTTCTGTAGGAATGGTATATGGTATAATGTCCACCCTATCACTGAATGCCCCCTACATAAAGCTCCACATGAGAAATGTGTTTTAGAACTTAATGTTCAGAAATGTTTGCTCCTCTCCAATGAGAAGAACAATATAACTCTGTCTCCCTTTTCAGTGTGGTAGTCAGGAAGCTTTAAGGCAAATCTCAAGTGTACTACATTATTACATTTTGTATATGGTACCATAAATCCATATGGAATGAGGAGTATAGATAGGTAAAATAGGCCGGATCCTCTTTCTTTTCTAGACTTCTTTAAATAAATTCCACTGTGCTTGCATTGATCATGCCATTACCCCTTATCTGAACACAACGCATAGTACAGTTAAAACTTTCCAGGGGGCAGATTAAATTGGTTGTTTTCAGATAACAAGATTCTGCAATCTTATCAGTAAGCAATCACTAGATCAAAATTCATTCACAAAAGATTTTTGGCATCTATTATTTGTTAATTTGTTGAGCAATTCTTATGGCGTGCCATATCTGTGCCAGGTATTGTTCAACGTTCTAACAGTGAAAACGACAACAGCCCTGCCTCATGATTGTGGCTCATGGCTGTAACTGATTTGTTTGGGGATAGCTCTTATTTTCAAGGCTTCTTCCTAAAGGAGAAGAGAGGCTATTAAAATTCTGTAAACAGGAGAAAGGCATGATCACATTTTAGTTTCGGAAAAGTCTCTGTCAGCAGTGCACGTCTTTGGCAAGGCAAAGTTATGACTTGAGAAATAATTGTGGGAACTTATGTTGAAAGGCCAATGAATTCTGAAGCAAAAAAAAAAAAAACCTGGCAGATACAGGAGGCACAGGCATGTATGTGTGTGTGTGTGAGTGTGTGTGTGTGTGTTAAGCAAAAGCCGTACATAGGGGACCTGGCAGTCAGTTGTTTGCTTCCCCAGAACCAGGATGCCCTGAGGACTCCCAATACAGCTGATCCCTGCAAAGCTGGGCAGCACTGGAGAGGCAAGGCAAGGTTGGGAACAGAGCAGGGAGGTGTTCAGGTGGAGCCAGAGGCCACAGGCCAGGGAAGGTGCCAACCATCAAGGAATACATGGATAACGGAGACCAAAACAGGCAGGAGAAGTTGGTGGTAGAAATTAAACTAAATGATGACAAATGAAACCAGATCACAGGCTCTTTCTACTCAGATACCAAATGAACAGAACCAAAGTAGCAGCATTAAACAGTAACTGCAAAAATCACCAGCAGCAACCAAAAAGGAATGGGGTACAACATAATGTCACAATTTAAACAGGTAAGGCAAGAAAAATGATAATGGCACATCTCCTACACTGTCCCCTTCCCCACCAAAAATAATATTGGTGAGTTAACAAAATCCTGCGAATTTTAACTAACAGACCCAGATGTGGAATGGAACACAAATTTCTGCCTAGAATGTGATAGAAATGGAGGCTAAAGAATGACGGTGAAGTGGGATAAGTGACTTAACTGGGGGCCACCTCCACCAAGCTTTTCAGGCTCACACTGATTTGGAGGACTAGTACAAAGGATACTGTGGCAGTTTGATACTGTTTATGAATTCCAAAAATAGATATTAGATTATGTTTGTAAACTGGTCTGTTCCTTTGGGTATATTAGATTATATTGGATTCAGAGGTTTCACTTTTACTTGATTAAATAATGATTAAGGCTTTGATTGGGCCAGATAAGTAGGACTTTGAGTCTCCACACCCTCAGTAGGACGTTGAGTCCCCGCCCCCTTGGTGGGTGGGGACTCACACAGAAAATGACATGGCAGAGGAGAAAGTTAGAGTTTTGATCCTGGAGCCCGGGAAGTAAACACACAGAGAAGCAGATACATGAGGCAAGAGAAAAAGCTACATTAGACATGGCAGAAGCCCCAGGAAGAGAGACAAGCCATTCACCTGACAGTTTACAGCTGGCCTTGTGGAGAGAGCAGAGCAGCTGAGCCTGGAGAGAAATGAGCCCCGGGACTGACACAAAACTTGTCCCAGCCTGTGACTGAGATTGGAAGAAGCTGGGACCATGGAGCCTTGGGAGAAGGAGGAAGACTGAACCTTCGCAGACATCGCTTGCCATCTTGTGTCAACATGTGGCAACAGATTCTGGGTGAGAAAGTACCTCTTATGGTACCTTGAGTTGGACTCTTTAGGGCCTTGTGACTGTAAGCTTCTACCCCAAATAAATATCCTTCATAAAAACCAACTGATTTCTGGTATTTTGCATCAGCACCCCTTGGCTTACTAATACCAGGTATTCTCAATAAGAATGGAAACACTTCTTACAGAGTTGAGGGATCGTGGTATAGGGCATTTAAACAAATCTCAGAAGAGAAAGTGGGGTGGGGTGGGGGGGAGGGATGGTGGTGGTGGTGTAGAAATAAATAAAGAAAATAAATCTTAAAAAAAAAAAAAGACAATGACTACGGGAGCTGGTGTGGCTCAAAGGTTGAGCACCAGCTTCCCACATATGAGGTCCTGGGTTCAAACCTTGGCCCCAGCACCTCAAAAAAAAAAAAGAAAAGAAAAAGATAATGATGCTACACTATAAAAATCTGAGGAAAAGAAAATATATTCAAAAATATTATACCCAATCAAGATATCATTCTAGTATAATGGCAAAAGGTAGACATTCCCAAATATGAAAAAACTCAAAACATAAGGCTTATGCAACCTTCCTAAGAAACACTACTTGCTGTCAAACATTTAGCCAGGGAAGCAGCTGTGGCTCAATCAGTGGGGCTCCCGTTTGCCATATGGGAGGCCCCGGGTTCGGTTCCCGGGGCCTCCTGGTGAGGGCGGGCCAGCCCGCACGACGTGGTTGGCTGACCCGGCGAGCGCGGGCGGCAAGGGGGGAATAGATGAATAAATAAATAAAATCTTTAAACAAAAAAAACAAAAAAAACACATTTAGCCAAATGAAATAAATCAAAACAAAGAACTCAGGAATGGAGAAGCCATGGCAATGGGCTCATAGCAGGCATTGAATCTATTGAAATATAACACTAAAACTATACAATTATTAGACATAATGTAAATGCTTATAAACCACAAAAATCAATCAATAACAATTTGAAAATGGGCATCAGGGAAAGGCAGACGGTAAGAAGTGTGACAATACTAATTTTCTCACATTTTATAGAATTAAGAAATATTGCCTAAAATGGAAATATAGCTAGACAGAATTTCAACCAAAATTTTTCATCTTTTTCTTAGACTTAGATCTTTTAATAAATCATTTTTCTTGCAATGAAAAAAGTTTTATTTATTTTTAATAAATTCTATGTTAATTATAAATAGCATATAGAATAGCAACTATCCCTCTCTATGCATCCATCTACCTTTTCTTCCTTTTATTAATATATATTTGAAGAGAATGCTCTCTGGAATTCTGTTTAATATTAATGAAGCTTAGTACTAGTAGAATTTGGAATTATTTCTAAACTTTCCTCTTTGTATTTCTCCACATTGCCTGAGCTCCTTATAAAGAACATAAGTTAAATGTTCAAAATTAACAAATTCATTATTCTTAAGATATTAAACATCTGACACCAGCAAAATTTTAATTCTGAAACTGAAGCATTTCCAATCTTAAACAGGAATTTTCTTAAATACTTTCTCTTAGAATACAAGTTAATCTCAGGGAAACAGAAAATCTTCCTGGGCAAAATGAAGAGAAGGGTGGGAGTACAAGCCAGGAAACACTATGGGACTCAAGGGAAAAAATGGCTCCCTTTTTTTCAGGCAAAGACTGACAAAGGACAATTCTCTTTTCTGTTTTCCCAGAACAGAGAAACTGGCCAGGCCTCTAGGGGTTGTGGCACAGCAATTTTCAATAAATTCCACATAATCACACTTCCATTATTGAGCTCTGACAAAAGAAATTTGTATCTTAGACTGAAATTGATAGCAAAATCATGATACATACGATAAGCTCTATAATTATGAATTTATTTGAGTTTGGCATTCCTAAAATATGTACTAAAATGTAAAAGGGCATTGAATTTTTTTATGTGCTAAAAGACAAGCATTACTGAGTGCATTCATGCTTATTTTTACGAAATTGAAATAGAGATAATGAGAGAAACACAAGAAATCAAGTACAATGATATTTCATTTGTCTAGCATTGGGAAAAAATATACAGTTAATTTAATATAACTTAAATTAAATCTTATCACTTTAAGTGACAAAACAAAACCCAAACTACCTAGATGGCAAACTTCCTTAAGTTTATTAACACATTCCTGCCTTCTTAAAAAAATATGTAGGGGAATGGATATAGCTCAAGTGGTTCAGTGCCTGCCTCCCACATACGAGGTTCCAGGTTCATTCCCCAGTACCTCCTAACAAAAACCAAAAACAACAAATGAACATACCAACTCGGGAGAGCCGGTGTAGCTCAGTGGTTGAGTGCCAGCTTCCCACATACGAGGTCCTGGGTTCAATCCCCCACCCCAGTACCTCAAAAAAAAAAAAAAAAAAAAAAGTATGTAGGTCTGTGTGTGTGTGTGTGTGTGTGTGCGCGCGAGCGTGCGTGTACACATGCCCTATTTCAGGCAAAAATGTGTTTGGGTGATATACAACTACAGACAAAATAAAATACAAAGGTGCTTCTTAAACTGGGGCATGTGTGCCCCAAAGATGTGCAACAGGGTCCAATCCAGTGACATCCTACTGATGGTCAACTTACTTAAGTTCAACCGTATGAAGTCAGCCAAAAGAAAATAAGATAGAAAACTCTAACTTAGTGTGGGAACTCTGCCCAGCATTTCACTGTGCCAATGTGTGCACTAGAGTGAGAGGGGTGGTCTCAGATGTCCTGGCCTCACACCATGTTGACTGCTATTTCACTGTTCAAAGATAATATAATTTCCATACAAAATGATTCTTAAATGCAAGCTAACTATTTCAGGTGGCATTCAAATGAAGGAACAGTGAACTGTTCTAACACTGGAGGGAAAAAAAATGGCCATGATGGACTTGTTGAGAGTTAATATTAAAGTGTATTGTGTTTTATGAGCAATTTAAGGTATGTTCCTGGGAAGTTTTAGCTAAATGCTACTTTTGTTTTATATGCTAGCTTAAGAATTTAACCCTGCATAAGCAATTCTGCTTCAGGCATTATACATAGTGCAGCACAGGATATATATATACATTGTGCATCTTTGTGGACTATTGATGTTCCCTGAAATTTTGGGGGAAATAACATTTTTATATTAGAACACACAGTTATTGTGTGGAAAAGATATAAAAAAAAAGTAGACTTCAAAGCTGTTTTACATTTATGGCAGGCCATTTTGCATTTACTTTCAAAGCCCCTGGGGTAAAATTATACTCCTCACTGCTTATAGGAAAACCAGGGAAGAAAGGCTGGCAAAGCACTGCAATACCTGATAAAAATAGAAGGTAGGAAGTTGCGCTTAGGGAAAATAAGGATAAGAAAAATAACTTGAGGTCATGGGAGAAATTAATATTTAAATTGACGTGGAGAAGGCCTGTGTATTTGCTTGGGGTAGACCACAAACTTGGCTCTGATCTTCTTTCCTTACCACCAATGTAATGAGAAAAAACATCCAGTTTTTAATTCACAGAGTCCATGAAAGAACACTGTTTTTTGAGCCTTGTCCCCATGTATTAAATGACTTTTACTGTTGTACTTTCTAGTTTATTAGATGTTCTTTTTTATACAGTTTCTGCCACCAGCAGCTTACTCTTAATTTAGATTTTTATATGTAAAAAACAAGAACAAATTGACTTCAAAACAGTACCCAGAGACCTCTGAAGGTCATGAGCTTTTTGAGGGCTTTATCAAATATTCAGAGGCTTTCACTTATTTTTTAACTTTTGGAATCTCTACTCTTTAAAAGTGGAGTTACTGAGAATCTAACCTCTGAATGGAAACAAAATATATTGATAAAGTAAATGACACATTTCTAATCTTTCTGCATACAACACAAAAGGGTGCCACTTGTTGAAAAAAAGGTAAAAATGGAAAAATATTGGAAGTCATTATCTAGGAGGACTCAATGAGTCAAATTATAAGTCATGGAAATTTGCTCAAACCTCTATATTATAGTTCATATTTCAAGAGCAAACTGACATCCAATTAATTTTTATTGTTTATCAGAATTCCAGGGGTTTCAGATCCTACTGTTAATTAGTCTTGAAAAATGGGTGGTTCATATATATTTTACCAGCAAGACTACATCATAAGCTTTTCTTTAAAAAATAAAACAAAGAAAAAAGAATTTAGTAAAACTGTCAAGGTCAAATAAAATTTATATACTACTATTATATTTATAGTCACTTTTTGCTAACTTATGTTAACAATTTCGTAAGTACTAAGGTAAAACCATTTTATTAGTTTTTTTTTAAAGATTTATTTTTATTTATTTATTCCACCCCTGTGCTCGCTGTCTTCTCTGTGTCCATTTGCTGTGTGCTCTCCATGTCTGCTTGTCTTCTTGTTTATTATTTCTTTTATCTTAAAACTTCATTAAACTTCATCTCAATATACATCTGAAAATTCTTTTAAGCAAAGCTTTTTCAAAAGGTTAAATCCTGCACATGGTCCATCAGTCCCTTCTATTCAAACCTATATGTGAGGCTGGAGTTTGTAGGTGTACTTCCAGAGACTGAAGCCTCTGGCCTGCCCATGTGCCAGCTGTGCCTGGAATCTCGGTGGAGCTGCAACTCCTACTCTACAGATCAATGGACTCACCCAAGTCACCTGGTAAGGAAACAATGATGGACAACAGCCATCCCAGGGAATGGAGAGAGCCTGAAGCTGAAGGCAGGATAATCCCATCCACCGTATCCATGGGATATAAGCCCACTCTCACTTGGAGGTGGAATGGACATCACCATTCCAGTTCCCTCAGGATTGGGGGAAGAGCTATGGACTAGAGTGGACTTAATGATATTCTGTTGTAGACATATTGTGACTCAAGCAATGGAAGATATTATAACAGTGAGGTAGAGCCAGGGGCCACTAGATGCTTTTGGGGCGGGGAGGGGATGGGTAGTTGTAATACAGGGGTTTTTTCAGGACTTGGGATTTGTCCTGAGTGACGTTGTGGCGACAGATATAGGCCATTTTACATCAGCATATACCATGCAGAACTGTGTGGGAGAGAGTGTGGTCTACGATGTGAACTGTGGTCTATGCTTAGTGGCAAAGCCCCAGGATGTGTATATACATTGCAGGTGATGTGTCACACTAATGAAAGATGTTTATGTGAGATGTTATGGGAGGTATGGGAGGTGGAGAACATGGGAATCGCTGTAATTTTTGCGTAACATTTATGCAATCTAAGCATCTTTTAAAATATATATGAAAAAAATAACATTTATGTAAGCAAATGCACATATACGCATATATATTTATATATCATTTTATAAATATTGGTTTGTATTGTGAAAAATTTGATTTTTACCCACAATAAAAATAAATAAATAAATAAATAAAAAGGTTAAACCCAATCCCAGAGTCATTTACTTGAAATAATGTAAGATCTTTTTTTTTTTTTTTTTTAAGATTTTATTTATTTATTCATTTATCCCCCCTTGCTGCTTGTGCTCGCTGGGTCAGCTAACCACGCCGTGCGGGCGGGCTTGCCTTCACCAGGAGGCCCCGGGAACCAAACCCGGGGCCTCCCATATGGTAAACGGGAGCCCTACTGATTGAGCCACAGCCGCTTCCCTGTAAGATCTTAACTATATGGTTGAGAGAGAATTATTCCCTTTTGATTTGAAAAAAAAACAACAACCAAAAAACACAGGATTTCACATGAGCAAACCAAGAAATACACTTCAGTGGGCAGTGTTCTATCTTCAGTTCTACTTAACCATATAGGAGGGGAAGGAAGGTTAAAGAAAATGAAATTTAACTTTATGGGGAATCACTTGAATAGAAGATGGTGAAAGGGCATCCATGGGAAAGATTATTTAAGAGAGCAGGGAACTGCAAGGGTTATTTAAATATGGTGATTTATAGCTAAGAAAATCTTGGCTGTCAGAACTGGAAAGGATCTAAGAAATCAAGATCCTTGATAGATGAGGAAAGTGATGTCCATGACAGGTGAAGTGATGTGCCAAGCTTAGATAGATAGTTGAATAAAACAAACTAATATTTCTGTTTAAAATTTGGTGGTTATTCTGTAAGACAGTCAATTATTGGTCTATGTATAAGTAATATAGAATTAAAATATTTGCAACCAATGTTCACAACATAAAATGTTTGCAACCAATATGGCAAAAGGTTAACATCTATAATACATAAAGAACACATAAAAATTGTTTTTGTCTTTTAAAAAATCAAGACCCTAACATGCAAAATAGCATAAATAGAAAATTCACATTAAAATGGATATAATTTATAAGCAAATATATGGAAATATATTCAATTTCACAATTAGCAAAGAAATAAAAATAAGATCAAAAAATCAACAAAGATATTGCTTGAAAGATTATAATATTTAAAAAGTAGAAACAACCTAAACATTCTCCAATAAAAGAGACATAATGATACATCTAATTCAATGAGATATTTTGTAGTAATTTAAAAGTGTCATTAAGCCCAAGATGAATCTGAAGCATTTTGTCATACCAGAAAGCAAGGAACTTATCAAACACCACTGGGTCCTGTCAAAAGGCCTCAAGAGACAATCTAAAGATGTTCCCACTGGTCAAAGATGGGCCAATTTGGGCATTAAAAAGAATAGTTACAATAGAGTGGCACATGGAATATGTTAAAATCCATGAATTCAGAATGATTAAAAAAAAAAAACCTTAATTGGTTTTCTTTGGAGGATTCTGGGAAACCAACACATTATTCTGAAAACTAGTAAATAAAGGAAAAGAATAGAGTTAAAAAAAAAAAAAAAAAAAAAAAAAAGCAGCAGCAGAAGAAAAGAAAAGAAAAAGAAAAAAAAGGATATTATGTCCCAAGAAATTGGTGAAAGCAGTTGTCTCTGGGGAAAGGAAGTGGGTGGCTGGGAGACTGGGTAGGAAGAGAGATTTACTTTTCACTGTAAGTCTTTTCCTTTTCACATCTTTGGAATATTGTACCATGTAAATGAATTACCTATTCAAAAAATAAACCCATTTAAGTATCACTATGAAGACTATTTAACAACACAGAAAAAAAAGAGATTATATTAAAGAAAAAACTCAGCAGTCAAATAATAGCCATTCTGGTTATAACTGTGTAAGTACTGCATGTGCATACAAACCAAGCCTGGAAGGCAAGAGAGAAGTGAAATACTTGACCAGAATTGCAGAATTAAGGGCAATTTTTTCTTCATTAAAATGAATTCTTTTGTTATATTTATAATGTTATTTATCCAATAAATAATGCTAAGTGGCATTTAAATAGAAAACATAGTACTTTCACTCTGTTACCCTTCCTTACAGGCCTAGCTATTTGGACCTTGAGCCCACAATTAAAGCACCAAGAATGGTCTCTGGGGGCCAACTGACTCTTTTTTTTTTTTTTATTTTTTAAAGATTTTATTTATTTTTATTCATTTATTCCCCCCTTGCTGCTTGTGCTCGCTGGGTCAGCCAACCATGCCGTGCGGGCAGGCCCGCCTTCACCAGGAGGCCCCGGGAACTGAACCCGGGGCCTCCCATATGGTAAACGGGAGCCCTACTGATTGAGCCACAGCCGCTTCCCCCAACTGACTCTTATTATAGCCAAGGGATCTAAGAAGGACCAGAAAAAACCAGGTCCATTGAAGGCTGTTCTTAAGGTAGATGTTACATGTAACACAATGACTTGGGCCAGCTCTATTTCCCCATTCCTGTACTAATACGGGGGTGGTGGCAGTGGTGGCATTCTCTGAGTAGGAGGCCAGAAGAACATAGAAAGAGCCTGTCGACAGCTCATAAAAGACACACACTGAAAACACTGCTTGCGGGAGGAGTGAAGCTTGTCAAAGTACTGCAGAGGCTGAAAAAGTGAAGAGTAGAGAAAGAGCAATTATAAACTCGAACCTAACAATTCTACAGCTAAATTTAACTAGAGAGGTGGAATATATCTTCAACTTGAAAACGATAGGCAAATGAATGTTCAGGTACAAAAAGACCCAACCTACACAGAACTTTAAATGGTCACTGTAAAAAAAATGTTTATTTTCATATTAATCATCTGCTATTATATTGATCATATTTTTGTTATGATCCCCCAAATAAATAGATGGCCTAAGGAGGAATAAGGAAATTCTGGGCCCAGAACAAAAGCTTTTTATTTCTTGCTATAAGATAAAATCAACAACAATTTATTAGTGTCAAACTTTTTCAGAAATGCCACTTTTAAATTTTTCAGAAGCTATGAATGATGAAAATCAAATATTTAACTTTTATTCACTTTTAAAACGTTGAAATGGAGTTATTTATCCAAGATTTTCAAAAATTTTTATCAAGATAAAATCTTTATCAAGATATCTCAGCTAATATACTTATCATGAATAATTCTAAAATACATTACCTAAATACCTAAAAATACTATCTTAAAATACAAATACTTTATGCGCATAGAAATATATATCAAAATGGTAATAAATATTTCTGGATAATGAGATTAAGGGCAACTTTTACTTTCTTCTTTATATCTATTTTAGCTAAAAAAAATTTTTTTTACAAAGTATGTGTTACTTTTATAATCAGAAATTTAAAGTCTTTTCACTTAAAAAAAACAACAAAGAACACATGGTTACAACTTGATTTAATAGCTACCCATACTGCAAATTCTGTTAAAAATAAAAATGGGTAAATGCCAATCAAAATATAATGTGTAAACATTTCACACAAATGATTTATAATCATTTTAGCCCTCCAAAAATCACATATAACCATAAATCTAAATTGAAAGCAGCTTTTGGAAGAGCTTATTTATTCAAGTATCCCCTATTCTAATGAGGACTTTGCCATAGGAGGTGAGGGAAATAAGAGATTTATGACCTGACCATGTATACTACATCTACAGGTAAACCAATTTGTTTTTTCTTCTCACTTTCAATTTTAAAACTATACAGCACATTAGTCACATCAAGTACTACTACATTCTGCTGCCAAGGGGATGGACTTATGGAATGTCCTATTGGCCCAGGACTTGATCAACCAGCCAAACTCCTAGTTGCTTATCCCCTGTGCATTCTCCCTCTTTTCCTCGCTAAAAGACCACCACTTTCAGCTGGAGTAGCAATGTGACCTGCTAAAACACTGGCTTCCTAGGAAGCCCCTGTAGCTGGAGGAAGCCATGTGGCACAGTCTTGAACAAAGAAAAATAAACTGAGAGTTTCTGGGAAAGTCTTGCTTGTGCAGCTACTTTCTGCCTGGAAAGTGAACAGGTGACTACATATAAGCCATCTTACCACTATGGGGCCACAAGCACAAAGACCTTAGTCACAAACTAAGGACGGCAGAGCAGAAAGACAGACATCTTTTTGTATAAGAAAAATAAAATCCTATTGGTTAAAGTCATTAGTCAGAATTCTGGCATGTACAGCCAAATGCAACCCTACTGATACACTCTTCCTTTTACAATTTAAAGAGTTCAGGTCTCAAAAAAATATTACTAGTGCTTTATGTAAAAAAAAAAAAAACAACAAATGCTTTCTTTTGCAATTTGACATATGGGATTTATGAACATTTAAAAAAAACATCTCTCTAGAGCCAAGAATATGGCAACTCAATGTCAGGTCAGGATATAGCAGATACAAATGCAGTATTTAATGAATGTATTTATTATAAAGAGTTGGATGCCCTTTAATAAATCATTTTCCTTTAAAAGTGTTGCAACTGTGATCACTCCCTTGCCCCCAATAGATTATTTTAAGGAAAAATTTCCCACTGGTAAGCACCATACTCTAATCATTTAAGCTAATTAACTGCAGGCAAAATCTAAGATGAAAATGTTACATGAAAGGAGATAAACTCCAAAGAGCTAAGAAATATGCATTTCAGTTGATCCCTCAGTAAATAAAATACAATGAAGAATCACTTTGATTTAAATTATAAAGACGTTTAATAAATATTTCTGGGCTAAATATGAGGATGAACCATAATAATAATGAACACATATCACAGGTCCCAGAGCAGGCTCTCTATAAATTTGACAAGAAAGCCCTTTCCAGGGTAGAGTCTCAGAATGGAAAGTGATGCACTTTCCTTATGAAGTGTCACTGTGAAGCTAAAATCCCTTACTGCAATGAAGGCAGAATCTGCACTTAAGAGTCACCAGATCACTTTATTACTGCCATGTATCCATTCTGCAATATTCCAAAAGGACTGTTCCAGATTTCCAGAAACTGATTTGGATGGTATATGTTAAGCCTACCATTACTTTAGGCTATACTCAAATAAAGGGAGAAATAAATTAGACAATACTGTTGCTCTAACCACAACAACACTACTACTACAAGTTAACATTTACTGAGGGCGGTTCTACATCCTTTATAACTTGTTTACTTCTCATACACTCCTCTGAGGTAGATGCTATTATTTTCCTCATTGCATAGGTGAGGGAACTGAGGTAGATGGAAAGTAACTCATGCTAAACCACACAATGAATAAGTGGTAGAACTAGAATTCAAACCCAGGCCATCTGATTCAGAGCTAGGATCTTAACTACTAAGCCACAGTGCCTCCAACAGCAATAAAAGAAAGTCTGGCAATATGAACCTGTGGTGGTTGTAATATACGTTGACAAATTCTTTGCTGCTACTCCCTTGAAGAGGTAAAGCCTCTTGCTTCTAACATACAGAAGACAGCAGAAGAAATGGCATGTGGCACTAGAGGCTAGATCATAAAAGGCACTGCAGCTTCCTTCTGGCCCTCTCTCTTGGCTTACTTGCTCTGTGGGAAGCCAGCTGCTGTGTCTTGAGGGACAATCAAGTGGCCCTCTGGAGAGACCCTCGTGGTGAGGAACTAAGTCCTCCTTGCCAACAGCCACGCGAGTTGTCTTAGAAGCAGTCCCTCTGGTTCCAGTCAAGTCTTCAGATGACTGTGGCCCTGGTCAACATTTTGACTGCAACTGTAGCAGAGACTGAGCCGGAAAAGCCCAGCTAAGCTGCTCCTGAATTCCTGGCCCACAGAAACTGTGAGATTATAAACGTTTGTTGTTTCAAGCCATTAAGTTTTGGAGTAATTTTTAACATATCGTTAGGTGACTAATATCAAACCTTTGCTCAGAATCATACTTTCAATAAAAAAATCACATTTAGGTAAGCTATAAATTATGTAATTATAAATTATGTAATTATGTATGTATTTGTTCATTCCCTGGAAACAATAACCATTTTGATCACTGCAGAAAGGCAGAAAAACATATTCCTTATATCCCTTCAGAAAAATTTTGAACTAATTAATTTATAAAATTCTATTCTACATACTGTTAAAAATTAAACCAGGAATCTATAAAGGTTAAAAGATGAAACCTGCCCTAAATCATCATTTACTCTTTGCCTCTTATAAATCAATAAAGAAATGATATAGTCTAGTTCCAAAACTCTATCTTTAAGAACAAGCTGTCTCTTTGATTCCTGACAGTTTATTCAAGGTGCTAACCCATCATTATTTATAGAGCCTTGATTCCTTTCTGAGCAGCTGTCATTAACAGAATTTAGGAGTTCACAGCACTCTTTATTCAACTTGGCTGCCTCCTGGAATGTCATGCTTCTTGAGGTTCCAACTGTGATAAAAGCTAAAGAGGAACCAAATCTCCAGAAGGCTGTGAAAAAGAGCCACCATTAAAAACATCAAGATTAGGTGATACTCACTGATTGATAATCCTTTAAAACCTTAATTCCTGATCATTCAAATCTATCAGATTTGAGGCTTTCTGGGGGAGGTGTTTCCTGCACCAAAGTTATAACTGTTTGTGGCCTTTAAGTCACCCCAGAGCTATTGTTTGGGAACCCAGAAGACAAACATGGCCTACCTCTTGATGTACGAAAGAAAACAGTGAGTTGGTCTCCAGTCAGAAGTATCTGACACTTTGACCACCCTATCACACCAGGCTTAGAAATGGTATGCTGGCCTCAAGTTGTCCTATCCAAACTCAAATTCCCTGAAAGGAGAGAGCAGGGGCATGACCAGAACTGGTACTTGTGCATGAGAGCTAAGGAGAGCCTGAGAATAGGAAATGCAGAGAGAACAAATGGGGGAGGTAGTGAAAAAAGAGAAATGGAGAAAATGAACAAAAATGAAGAGAGAAGAAAAAAGAAAGGGTAGGAAGAAAAGGCAAGAAGAAAGAAAAAGAGAATAGAGGAAATTCATTTTAGGACATAAGTGCAAAAGAAGAAGAGGCAGAGAAAGAAGCAGAGGGCAAAAGGTGAAAAAGGCAAAGAAGGGAAGGAGTCAAGGTCAACCCCTAGGCTTGTGCATTAGGCAGCAATGTAGAAACTGCTAGCGCCACTAAGAGAGATCCAGAGATCAGGAAAAAGAACAAGTCTGATGGGGTAAAATGATGAGTTAAGCTTTGAGTATATTGAGTTTGTGGTGTCTGCAGGGCAACCAAGTGGGGATGTCCAACTGGACAGCTGGGACCAAAACTTAGGAGAGAGATGTGGTCTAGACCATGAGTTTGTGGAAGTCACAGAACAGGGAAGGTAAGGTGAAGTCACCCAGGCAGACTGTATATGGGAAGAAAATGAAGGTGAAGGGCCAAAACCCAGGAAATGCCAGTATTTGAGGGACACAGGGAGAAAGTAGAGTCCATGAACGAATCTAAGGACGGGTGGCCTAGGGCATAGGCAGAGAGCTAGGAGAGAGATTAGTGGAGATGGAAGAGAGAACATCATTACTTTGAGGGGGCAGCCAGGGAAGTGCTGTCCTCAGGGACAATCAAGTTTCCAGGAGGAAATGCGAAGATGGAGGTGAGATTGTTTACAATGGACAAGGGTTCCAAGAAGCACTGCTGCCTCCTGATCTGTGCTCCTATAGCTCTTTGAATTTATCCTTTTGACACGTTTGTCACATTGTCTCTATATGCTTCATGTCCCTCTCTTTGGCTTGAGAGCAGGGACTGGGTCCTTCTGATTTTCCTATCTTTAGTGCTTAGAGCAGTGTGTACCATCCAGCAGAAACTCAATAAACGCAAGTTTTCTGGAGGAAAACTGGGCAATACACATTTAGTAAAATCCTTAAAATTGATATTGATATTGAAATTGATATTATCTTCGATCTATTTCTAGGAATTTATCCACAGAAACTAATCACAGATATGAAAAGATTTAACCACAGGTATAGTTACAATTTTTAGAACTTAGGAGTTCTAAAACTCCCTACTTTTAAAACTACCTACATATTCAACAAATAGGGGGCTGGTTAAATAATCAGAATACATCTGTACAGCTGAATACTATGCATCCTCCAAAAATCTATGCAGATCAACAGTAACAAAACTATATAAAACCTACACCCTGAGCATGAATAAACGACAGAAACTACAGGCTCAAATTACCCATATGTAGAAAAATAAACACCAAATTCCAGCAAAGGTATCTCTTGAGCTCCAACTGTGACCCTGAGGAAAGCAAGGAGAGTTTGGAAAGATGGTATGAGAGAAGAGAGGAGCAGAGGGTCTAAATCTAAGCTAAAATCACCCCCAGAAAGATCAAATCTAGCCTAAATACAAAACCACTAAAAAGAACCTTTGTCAACCAAAGTACTAACTACAGAAAAGACTTAGTCTGTGGGTCTAGAGTGGCTATCTCAAGAAGGTGTTGCTTCTGGGGAAGAGGATAAAAAGGAAGGGAGAAGTGCCCTCTGGTGACTGGATGGTGAAGGGAAAAAAAGGGGCAGGAGGAAATTTAGAAACCTGTAGTGCAAAAGAGCTGTGGAAATACAATTCCTCTTCCCATTGACCCCCTCAAAGAAAAAGCCATCCAATAAAGAGACTGCACTTGGCTACATGGACAGATAATATTCTTAAACTAGGAATCCTATAAAACAACCTGAATTTGCAATCATTCACAAAATGAATAGATGAAAGCAATTTATAACTATACAGAACTACTATCAGAAGAAAACAGAAAAAAAAGGATCAAAATATTTTAGCTATTGGAAATTTTTTAGGGTTGTGTTTTCAGTGAGCAACCTTGAGAGATAGGTAATGTCTGTCCTCAGACAAAGAACAAACTTGGTTCCATTTCCTGTAAAAGGAAAGCTCAGACTTGAGTCCCATGGTCAGTGTTCATCTCCTGTAACACAATCCACTGTGTGTGCAGGCATCCATCTAGACCCACTGTGTTGCCCCTGTGGGACTTGGGGCACATGAGGAACTGATACAAATGAATATGAAGCTCTGGTTAGTTTTAGCCACGAGGAGAAAAGTCCTTTGTCTCTGACCCCAAGAGTCTTGTGTCTTCTGCAAGCATCCATGACAGTAACAGGCTAATTTGTTAGCATGCAAGCAGGATAAAATCATCTTTTGTTGCTTGTGCTTTGGGTGTAAATTCTAAGAAACCACTACCTAATCCAAGGCCCTGAAGATGCTTCCCTACATTTTCTTCTAGGTGTTTTATAGTTCTGGACTTTCATATTTAGATCTTTGATCCATTTTGAATTGATTTTGTATAAGGTGCGAGGTAGGGATCCACCCTCATTCTTTTGCAAACAGTGATCCAGTTTTCCCAGCATCATTTGTTGAACAAACTATTCTTTCCCATTTAAGTGGTCTTTGCCCCCTTGTGAAAAATCAGTTGGCAATAAATGTGAGGGTTGATTTCTGAGCTTCAATTAGATTCCATTGGTCTGTGTGTTTGTCCTTTTGCCAGAACCATACTGTTTTGATTAGTGTGGCTTTGTAATGAGTTTTAAGATTGGGAAGTGAGTTCTCCAATGTTGTTCTTTTTCAGGACGGTTTTGGCTATTCAGGGCCCCTTACCCTTCCATATAAATTTGATGGTTGGCTTTTTCATTTCTGCAAAGTAGGCTCTTGGAATTTTGATTGGGATTATATTGAATCTGTAAATCGCTTTGGATGGAACTGAAACCACTGCTTACCAGCCCACTTTTCAGAGTGGGCCCTCCTTTACTGGTTTGCAGAAGTTTCTACAAGTTTCTACTGCCTTTCCTTCAAATGCTCACCTCCCTGTGTTTATTCGTAAGAGGCTTGCTGTACCACAAGATAAATTACTGCTTCCTTTCCTTCTGCAGCACGTAAGGACAGCTCTAAAGGGTTCTAGTCACCGAACATGCTAAACCTCCATTTTAAGCCCAAGCATGATTTACAACATAACAGGCTCTATTTAACCCTGCCTTTCCCAAACTGGATTGGCCCATGTCATCTTGCCCCATGCTTAACCACACCCCTTAGCCAGCTTTCCACAAACCAGATTGGCCCACATCATCTCAACCCATCCTTAGCCTCTCACTTAAGACTACTTTCCCCACATAGTATAAAATCCCAGACCTTATTTTGCTTGGGGAGATTGATCTGAGACTTGCAGGTCCATTATACAATAAACTCTTTTCTTGAAATCCTAGTGACTCAGTATTGGCTTCTGTGGATATGGGGCAAACAAACCCACTTGGACAGTAACAGCAATGATCTGAATGATATTTAGTCTCCCAATCCATGAACGTGGAATGTCCTTCCATTTATTTAGGTCTTTGATTTCTTTTAGAAATGTTTTGTAGTTTTTTGCATACAAGTCCTTTACATCCTTGGTTAGATTTGTTCCTAGCTATTCGATTCTTTTAGTTGCTATTGTAAATGGAATTCATTTTCTTGATTTCTTCTTCTGATTATTCCTTGCTAGCGTATAGAAACACTACCAATTTTTAAGGGATTGATCTTGTATCTTGCCACTATGCTAAATTCATTTACTAGCTCTAGGAAATTTGTTGTGGACTTTTTGGGATTTTCTATATATAGAATAATGTCATCTATAAATAGGGTAAGTTTTACTTCTTCCTTTCCAATTTGGATGCTTTTTATTTTTATTTTTTTCCCTAATTGCTCTGGCTATATCTGCCAGTACAATATTGAATAACAGTGGTGACAGTGGGCATCTTTGTCTCATTCCTGATCTTAGAGAGAAAGCCTCCAGTCTTTCACCATTAAGTAGGATGTTAGCTGTGGGTTTTTCATATATGCCCTTTATCATGTTGAGGAAGTTTCCTTCTATTCCTAGTTTTCTAAGAAACTTTATCAAGAAAGGGTGCTGGATTTTGTCAAATGCCTTTACTGCATCAACTGACATGATCATATGGTTTTTTCCCCCTTCATTCTGTTAATGTGGTATAGTACATTAATTGATTTTCTTATGTTGAACAACCTTTGCATACCTGGAATAAATCCCACTTGATCATGGTATATCATCCTTTTTAATGTGCTGTTGGATTTGGTTTGCTAGTATTTTGTTGAGGATTTTTGCATCTATATTTACATGAGATATTGGTCTGTAATTTTGTTTTCTTGTGGTATCTTTATCTGGCTTTGGTATGAGAGTGATGTTGGCTTTGTAGAATAAATTAGGGAGTGTTCCCTCTTCTTTGATTTTTTTGGGAGAGTCTGAGCAGGATTGGTGTTAATTCTTCTAGGAATGTTTGGTAAAAATCCCCTATGAAGTGATCTGCTCTTAGGCTTTTCTTTGTTGGGAGGTGTTTGATTACTGATTCGATCTTTTTAATAGCTATGGTTTATTAAGATCTATTTCTTCCTGAGTCAGTGTAGGTAGTTTGTGTGGTTTTAGCAAATTGTCCATTTCATCTAGGCTATCTAATTTGTTGGTGTACAGTTGTTCATAATATCCCCTTAAGAGTCTTTTCTATTTCAGCAGTGTAGGTAGTAATGTCCCCCTTTTCATTTCTAAATTTAGTTATTTGCATCCTCTTTTTTTCTTCGTCAGTCTAGCTAAAGATTTGTCAATTTTATCGATCTCTTCAAAGACTCAACTTTTTGTTTTGTTGATTCTATTGTTTTTTCAACTCTATATTTCATTTATCTCCTCTGGAATCTTTGTTATTTATTTCCTTCTGCTCACTTTGGGTTTAGTTTGCTCTTTTTTTTTCAGTTCTTCCAGTTTTGAGTTAGGTCTCTGATTTGAAATCTTTCTTCTTTTTTCAAGTGAGCATTTAGAACTATACATTTCCCTCTCTGCACTGCCTTTACTGCATCCCATAATTTACAGTATGTAAATATTTTCATTTTCATTCACTTCAAGGTATTTCCTAATTTTCCTTCTGAGTTCCTCTTTAACCCATTTGTTAAAAGTACATTAATTTCTACTTATTTGTGAATTTTCCATCTGTTATTGATTTCTAGGTTCATTCCATTATGGTAAGAGAAGATTCATTATATGGTTTTCAATATTTTTAAAATTTATTGAGACTTGTTTTGTGACCTAAGATGTGGTCTATCCTGGAAAATATTTCTTGTGCACTTGAGAAGAATGTGTATTCTATTGTTGTTGGGTGAAGTGTTCTACATGTCTGCTAGGTCTAGTCTTGCAATTCCTTATTGATCTTTTGTCTAGATGTTCTATCCGTTATTGAAAGTGGTGTATTAAAGTCTCCTACTATTAAAGTAGAAATGTCAATTTCTCCTTTCAAATTTGTCAGTATTTCCTTCATATATTTTGGGACTCTGCTGTTAGGTGCATATATATTTATAACTGTTACATCTTCTTGTTGAGTTGATCCCTTAATCAGTATATAGTGACCATCTTTGTCCCTTGTAAATGTGTTTTTTGTTTTTTTTTCCCCAATGGCTCTACAATTTTATGTGGTTTTGAATAGCAGCTTAAAGACAACCCTGAATTACAACTTAGTCTGGCTTACCTAGTAAAGAATTTAAAAGTAAGATTTAACTTGCTACTATATCTTGTCACATTGACTTTTAAAAACATCCAACCTTACAGATCATCTATAAAATGTGAGAAGTGTTCAGCATTCTTTATTTGGTATCATATATAAACCACACCAAAATGCCTTTTGTTAAATGAAAAGCAACATTTCAGATACAGGCAATTTTAATTAGATTGACACTGTTAAGACCAAAAAGATAAAGTGGACATAGCTACCTTATTTTCAGCACCTGCCTTTAAACAGGCTGATGAACACCAACTGACTCACAGGTGAGTCTTGCTCTATGAGACAGCAAAGGGATTTCCCTAGTACTTAAATATATTCATAAAACCAGTTATATAAATCTAAATACAAAACCAATCTCCTATAAGTTGTGAGTTGGCATTCACCATCTTTGTGAAAAGTTGAACACTACAACCTACTTTGAGTCCAATTATATCTTTAGAAGGGGGAAACAGTGATAGCACTTGCTGAACCAGAATTACTATCAAAATTCAAAAAGCTTGATCATATTCATTTAACTATAAGCCAATCTTACTTAACTCAGGACTTCCAACAAAAATATCCTATCAGCCATTCATGATCTGAATTCTGGTGTATGAGATCAATTTAAATATGGTACATGTAAAAAAGTCACAAGACATTTTTGTTTTGTAATAAATAACCCAGTATCCAACTATTACTCAATAGTAGATTTTTTGAGATAAGCTATCAAGTCTGCTCTTTCTGCCTTCATAATGCCAGCAAAGATCATTTTTTGTTCCAGGGATATACCTCTTGGGAAGTTCCAAATACTCCATCAGTGTCTCCTCTCCCCAAGTGATGCTTTTGTTCTCGTTGGCATCTGTGTAAGAGAATACAGGGGCCTGACCTGTCTTCCGCCCAAAGAGACCATGCAGATCTGGCTCAGTCTTGTGTTTGCCTCCCTTTTCCACGGTGTGGCATTGGGCACACTTCTGAACAAAAATCTTCTTGCCTTTCTCAACATCACCCATTTTGAATTTGCTCTCGTTGAACACTACACAACAAAGTCTGCTTGAAAGTTGGAAATCCCGCACTCTCCCTTGTAACTGTTTTTCTTTTTTACTGGGAGGTCCCGGGGATCGAACCCAGGTCTCTCCATATGGCAAACGGACGCCCAACCATTTGGGCCACATCAATCCCCCGCCTGTAACTGTTTTTGACCTAAAGTTTATTTTATCTATATTCGTATAGCTACCTCAGCTTAATTACTACTTGCATGCTATATTCTTTTCCATCCTTTCACTTTCACCCTACTTTGAATTTAAGTTAAGTCTCTTGCAAACAGGATATAGTCAGGTCATGCTTTTTAAATCCACTCTGCCAATCTCTGCCTTCTGGAGAATTTAATCCACTTACCTTGTCACTATTGTGTCACTTTCTTCTGCCATTTAGCTATTTAGTCTTTCCAAGTCTTACATATTTTTTGTCCTTCAGTTCTTCTGTTTATGCTTACTTTTATATTTATTTGCTTTGTTGTGCTGTATCATATTGAGAGTCTTCTCATTTCTATCTGGATATAGTTTTCATCTATTTTCCTTGTGGTTACCATGGGGTTAAAATTTAACATCCTAAATATATAAATATCATATTTGGTTTGATACCAACTTGACTTCAATATCATAAACAGGGAAGCAGTGTGGCTCAAGCAATTGAGCTCCTGCCTACCACATGGGAGGTCCCAGGTTCGGTTCCCAGGGCCTCCTAAAGATGAGCAAGACAGCAAGCTGAAACGATGGGCCAGCATGGCGAGCTGACATAAGATGAGCAACAAGAGACACAAGGAGGAAAACATAATGAGAGACAGAACAAAGTAGGGAGCAGAGATGGCTAAAGCAATTAGGTGCCTCCTTCTCACATGGGAGGTCCTCGGTTAGGTTCCTGGTGCCTCCTAAAAGGAAGACGAGCACACAACCAACAGACACAGCAAATGCAAACAATGAGGGGGTGGGGAAATAGATAAAATAAGTCTTGGGAGGTGGCTGTGGCTCAATCAGTAGGGCTCCCGTTTACCATATAGGAGGCCCCGGGTTCGGTTCCCGGGGCCTCCTGGTGGGGGCGGGCCCACCCGCACGGCGTGGTTGGCTGACCCGGCGAACACAAGCAGCAAGGGGGGATAAATGAATAAATAAATAAAATCTTAAAAAAAAAAAAATAAGTCTTGTAAAAAATATATACTAAACGTACACCTTTCCCACCCCTCCACCCTCCCACTTTTCGTACTTGTTACCCATTATATCTTTGAACATTGTTCGTCTCAAACCATAGATTTGTCATTACTTTCTATACATTTGCCTTTTAGCACCAGAGATCTTCATTTCTAGTTATTTACCCAATTTATTTGAGAATGCAAAACTAATTTTTGGGGTCCACACAAAAACCAGCATACAAGTATTTTATAGCAGTTTTATTCATAATTGCCCAAAACTGGAAGCAACCAAGATAACTTGTGAATGGATAAACAATAGGTGAATGGATAGACAAACTTTACTGCAACCATATCAGAAATAAAAAGGAATGAGCTATCAAGCCACACAAAGGCATGGGTGAATCTTAAATGTATACTACTAAAGTAAAAGAACATAAAAGATAGGAATTGTTAGTTTTTAAAAAATCAGTAGAATCACATTCACTATAAATGAAGAGAAATAACCTCTCCCAGAAAAGTTTTTATATAACTATAGAAGAATTCAGATCACTGACATACAAATATTCCTTTTTTTTTTTTTTTTTTTGACATACAAATATTCCTAAGCTATCTTGCTCCCTTTATTATCTTAAAACAGTTTTTAACCATTCAACTCCTGCCTCAGAATCATAAACCAAATAATTATTTGGCCAAAAGATGACTCAAACTTTTACTTTGTGGTTCAATGGAATTTTCTCAACTTGGTCACTGGATGGTGTTTCCAGTTTCATTGGAGTAATCTTGCTTTTGAAGCTAAGAATGTACATGGAAGGCTAAATGACTTCAGACTGTTACATACCATCTTACCAAAGAATTTCTGAAATATAGCATCCTTTTAAATTAATCAAATTAAGCTCAGTAATTTTAAAGATAACTTGTACCTTATAACTATGAAATATTTATAAGATAATCTCCTCAGAGCAATGCAGAAAGTTCCGGCTTTTCATGACCTCAAATATGAACGATCAAATCATCAGACAGCGACAGAAAAACTCCATTTCTCTGTTCTCTAGTTAACTTGCTCACTCTTCAATTTCAGCTACTCAGGCATCACTATTTTTAATAGAAGACCTCTAGCCAATGTAAAGTCCAAGAGAAATTATTATAATACAAGGGTGCCATCTAGTGATAATCATGGGTAAACGTATGCTACAGAAAAATTGCAAGTGTTCCTATATGTATCTCCCTCATCCAATTCTGCTTTCTAATGTGGCTTTCAAAATGCATTGAGAAGGGAAAATGCATTAAATCTACTGTACTTAAAAGAAGCTTCCTAATACACACAGGCACATTAAAACATCTAGGATATTATATTATTACTCAAATAACTGACATTCTTCTCCGAAGATACATCACAGTCACAGTTCATAGCCTTTTTTCAGAACATCCAGCTGTAAGGAATGTTAGAGATCATCTAGTATCTAGTTCAACTCCGGAGTTTTTTTCAAATGTGGAAACCATGGACCAGTGGCCCCCCTCTATCTGAATTGTCACATACCTAGTAGTGTTTCCAAGAGGGTTTGCCTTAGCAGGGTTCTTGATTGACAGGACAGCAAGCTAAAGTTTATCTTATAGAGAAGATGTTCTAAATATCTCAATAACTGATTTCCATTCAAACCAAACCCCTACCTGTTCCTGCAAGAGCAGCAGAGGGCAAAAGTCCCTGAGCTAGGCGGCTCTCTGCATGGCTTTCCCTTCTGAAAAGTTGTCCCAACTGGTACAAGGTGGCTTCCAGAAACCCTCAGGGATTATTTTTGCCCAGTAATAATTAGTGCAAGAGCTGCAACTGTTTACTGAGTGGCTGCTAGGTGCCAGGTAGTGTGCATGAGCTCTGACCCTGACCAGGTAATTGGGGTTCCTAACGAGCATGCTCTATTTTTCTCTTCCTTCATCTCAGTATGTTCACACTAAGCAGGGAACAATAGAGGTAGGTGTTTCAGGCAAAGGAAACTGAATGTACAAAATTATGGAGGTGTGGAAAAACAAGGTTTATTCAGAGAAGAGGGGCCGAAATTTTGGGTATCAGGATCAGAAGATACAGGTGCTAAAATGTCTTTCCTTCCTCTTCTTTCCCTGCCTGGAGGCAAGGAAGGAAAACCAGTTCAGGAGGCAATAGAAAGAATAAGAGAGAGGCTCTGATAGGCTTTCCTGAAGGACTTAACTGATTTGGGAAAAATTATGGTTTCCAAACTGGTCTTGATACAGAGCTTTGGTGTCAAGATGCTGGAAACCACAGCTTAACTCCCCACTGCACCCAGGCAGCTGGCCTGCCTGGAAGAATTATGTCCATTTTTAACACCTCAGGGGGCTCCTCCCTCCCCCTGCCCTTACCACCACCAAACATGCCCCTCAGTAGAAAGCAATGTTTGAGTCTGAATAGGGTTTGTTTATTCATGTGTGTGAAGGGACCAAAGACTGGCTTGAGGAAGGGGGTCCTCAAGGGTGAGTTCATTAAGAATTGGGTGGAAAGAGAGCCAGTGATGTATGCGTGAAGCTGTGCCAGCTCTCAGTAACTAAAAGGGAGTTAATCTTAGGATCAGAAACTTATACTTTGGGAATTTGACTATTTTTATACTGTTTGTATTTTCGATAATTATTCTTTTTTGTTTTTCCTTACTATTTGGTAAAGTTCCCCTTTAAAATGTCAACTAATGGGGAGCAGGTGTGGCTCAAGCGGTTGAGTGCCTGCTTCTCACATGGGAGGTCCCAGGTTCTGCCTCTGGTACCTTCTAAAATCAAAGACAAAAAAACAATAAGCAAACAAATGAAACAAAAAACTCAAGGGAGCCGATGTGGCTCAGTGGTTGAGTGCCGGCTTCCCACATATGAGGTACGGGGTTCAATCCCAAGCCCTGGTACCACGAGAAAAAAGAGGGGGAAAAAAAAAAGTCAACTAAACTCAGTGGAACCAAAGAAAGCAATTTCTGTTCAAAGCAAGCAATTTTGTTTTTGTGCCCAGTCATAACCCTGGAGGCTGGGCTCAGGGTGGGGGGAATTGTCAAAGCAGAATTCCAGCTGAGAGAAATTTGGAGGAATTAACCTCTTCTCTCAAGGATGCTCTCCTTCATGAATTGTCTTCTGCTAACACTTGGAGGTTTCTGTGGCTGGTATCAACAGTAAGTACTCTCAAAGTGTGTGTATGTAGAGTATATGGGTGGTGATGCAGTTTAAGATAGGATTTTGTTAACTCTAATTGGCAGCAGGGCAAGTATTTTTTTTTTTTTTAAAGATTTTATTTATTTATTCATTTATCCCCCCCTTGCTGCTTGTGCTCGCTTGGTCAGCTAACCGCGCCATGTGGGCGGGCTTGCCTTCACCAGGAGGCCCCAGGAACCAAACCCGGGGCCTCCCATATGGTAAACGGGAGCCCTACTGATTGAGCCACAGCCGCTTCCCAAGGGCAAGTATTTTTGATAGAAGGAGATGGGGCTCCACTTTTTTCCTGGTACCTTTTCTGACCAAATAAAATCAGTCTGGAGCCATATGCTACCACCAACCAATACTAAGGTGATTGTGAATTTCTCAAATTCACTTTTTTTTTTTTTTTTTTTTTTCTTTTAAAGATTTTATTTATTTATTCATTTATCCCCCCTTTGCTGCTTGTGCTCGCTGGGTCAGCTAACCACGCCGTGCGGGCGGGCTTGCCTTCACCAGGAGGCCCCGGGAACCGAACCCGGGGCCTCCCATATGGTAAACGGGAGCCCTACTGATTGAGCCACAGCCGCTTCCCTCAAATTCACTTTTAAAAAATAATTAAATAAGATTATTTAATCAGTTTGAGAAGAGTACAAGCTGGCAAATACAGCAAATATTTGAAGCCACAAACCCAGGATATCTGTGCCAAAGGTCTTCTGCTCTTGTCTGTTGATGAAATCTAACTGCTAACACTCAACTGTAGACATAATATCCTCTGGGCCATGACTGAGCTTCTAGTCAGACATCTGTTCTACAGTTTTCAATCAAAAGAAAACTTCCAAAGCTATTTATATTGACTATATAATTTCAGACATGAACGTTCATCAAAGCACAATGTCACATCTTACCAAGAGTATCCTCAGCTCCAGCCCCTCCACCTCTAATTTACATTACAACTAGGGAGCAACCACACTGCAGAAATCAGCTGAGAACCACCCCAGAGCCCACATGCCTCTTGCACAATCTAAACCTGAAAACAGCACAGAAAAAAGGTAATTCTTCTTTCAACCCAAACTCTACCAAATGAATAAAGAAACCACAGCTCTTCTTTGCAGTCTTGTGTTTCTTGGTTTTAAAATTTTCATCTCTAGCCAAACAGTACATAAATATAAAGCACTATAAATCTTAGGCTGAGGGCTGCGTAGCATTTGAGAAATCCTCCTTACCAAAGGAGACCAACAAACCTAACTGGAAAAAGTTGGAGCACGGGAATTCACAAGAAAGGAGGGAGGGCCAACTTCCTCACTGAAAGGAGCTCCTCATATGGAATTTTGGTTTATTATCTCTGGAGAACTTTTTTGCCAAGTTGCATGGTCAGAACCATGGACAAGCAGCAACTCCAGCCTATGCTAAGAATAAGAGGCTCTGAAGCACCTACTTAACAGAAATTGTAATTTAAGGAAAATAGATTTATGAAAGAATTACATTTATATAAATCTAAATATTGGACATTACATTAAGGGACAGAAAAAAAGATTTTAAACATTCTACAACATTACATTGCTTTAGCTAATAATATCAGCTACCATTCTATTGGGCAATTATTCAACATCACCATGCTCCAGACACTGTGCTAAGTGTTCTTCATGCACTGTTCCATTTAATATTCACAAAAATCCTATGAGGTAGGTGTTTTTATCACCCTTTTATTGATGAAAAAACGGAGGAACACAAAGGTTGAGTTGAGTTACTTCCTGGAAGTCACACACCTAGTAAGTACCCCAAGTCTGACTGAGGTCCAAACTTCAAATCAACAGTACAGAAGCTAAAGATCACCTCAAGATTCTAAAATAAGTTTCTAAAAGACCAAGTTGTTATAGAGAAAACTTTCAGAATGCTACAGAAAAATATATCATTGTTCCAAAAATGAACTTAAGTTACATTAAAAAAAGCATTGCTTGGAGGGTAATGATAGAAACAGCATTTTATTATTATTATTAAAGGAACTGTGAACATTTAGAAACAAGTTTTGGGAAATTTCATATCAGAATTTGTAAGATTTTGATCAATGTTCACCAAACTCCTATGAGGTGTTGGGTACTGTGTTAGGCATTGGGATAGAGAGAGCAAAAAGAAACTCGTGCCACTCTAATGAAAGAAGTTTATGTGGGAGGTTGTGGGAGGAGTGGGAAGTGGGGCATCTGGGAATCCCTACAATTTTTGCGTAACATTTATGTAATCTAAGTATCTTCTAAAAAATAAAAAAAAATTATTAAAAAAAAAACAAAACAGTTTTCGCTCTCAGAAAATTCAGAATGGTGGTGGGGGATATAGGCTTAGTCACAGACTACAATACAACATGGGAAGTATAATAATAGTGAGGTGTAGGGTATTACAGTAATGTGAGCAACAGTACCTAATCTAGCTACGGGTGGTAAGAAGTTTTTTGGAGGATGAGTAGCAAAGAGTTAGCCAACTGAAGGGGTGGACTGCTCCTTCAGGCAGAGAGCAGCGCTTGGGCATGGATGCAGATGCAACAGGCAGTGCGGTCGCAGGGTACATGGGGGGAGCCACGAGAAGATCGGGGTTGCTGAAACATGGAGTAGGAAGAAGGGAATGGGCACCTATAAGGCTGGAGAAGTGGGCAGGCCCCATATCATGCCACATAAAAAAGCTTAAACCACTGAAGGGTTTTAAGCAGGAAATAATATGATCAAATTATTCCTTTGCTAAACCCTATGTACTCTTCTGAACATAAGTCTCTTTGCTCATCTCTGAGCTCTCCAGTGCCAAATTCAGGGCCCTGAGTATAGTAAGTAGCCAGCTAATTTGTGAATTAAATCAATCAGGTCCATAATGGTTTGGAGGCATAGTTTTTAAAAGACTTTCAGTGCTTCTGAATGAGAATCAACTTCAAACCCTCCCTTTGAGAGACAAGCCTAGAATGCACAACAACACCTACCAGCCTGCTCCTTAGAGACTATAAACTTTCCAAAATTGCTTTTTATTTCAGTAGAAGGATCAGGCCACCTCAGACTAGAAGCTTATCTCAGTCTGAATAGAATTTGATAACCCTCTGCCCAAAAGAAAAAGAAAACATAATGTATCTGCTTGTAGCAGAAATCCCTCACATTTGTATAACCCTTTATACTTTTCTAATCACATATATTAAATATTTACCTGGGAGGTAGATGAGATATGCATTACCCTCATTTAAAGGCGAGGAAAGAGAATATAACAGTTAAGTGATCAGAGAGGGGTTTCAACAGAGCCCAGCACCAGAACCCCAAGTCATATTTTTATAAATATGTTAGTGTTTCTCTATTACCCTTATAAAAGGAAAGTGAGAGAGGCCTGTTTAAATTGACAGAGCAAAATAGCTGTGACATTTAATAAATTAAAGTGTCCAGCGCTAATACCTAAATAGTACCTATGAGTTTAGAAACCAAAAGTCATTCCAATTTGATCATTTTTACATTTAGTGATGAAATGTTTTGTTTTTTCTATATTCAGTAAGAGTCAAGCCTTTCATCTATGACTTTTTAATAAAGCAGAATCCACTGTACATAGTAGGAGGAAAAAATCCATACTTACCTATTGCACAATGTAATATCTAAAGAAAAAAAAAAAGGGAAAGAGGAAAATTAGTAGGGATCAATAATATTACAGTTTTATTCCATATAAACTAGCCTTTCAGTAAGGCTAGAGCAGTGTCTATCAGCAGCATCAAATCTGAAAAACTAACATTTCATTTTTAAAACGAGTTACAGGCTATTTCACAAAGTGTAAATTATTGTTGTTTTGTTGTTTGCTCAGTCTTGTTCTTTTGTTTGTTTGCTCGGTTTTAGTTTGTGTGTCTGTGGAAATTTTCCTAAGGATTTAATCTCATCTAGTAGTTTCTCAGGTGTCAAAGACCTCTTTTGTTTTTTTTTTGTTTTTTTTTTAGAGAAGTATTGGTGACAGAACAATCATGCATAAAATATAGGATTGCCATATACAAAAATTTAAAGAGCAATAAGTGTACAGCATCTCCCATGCCCCATATTCTACAGAAAAGAACTGTCACCGACGAAGGAACAGGGACTCAGAAGAGCCTTTGCTGGCTCCTCTTGCCTAGCAGTCTCCTCAATTAAGACATTCATTCCATAAAGCTCCACCCTTAGTCCCCATCTTGCCTCATTCTATGATCTCATTATAGGGGTATATTCCCTGATCATTATAATCTCTTACCCTAGATCTTCTTGAGCTCCAGGCCCACATTGCAAACTGCCTTTGAACATCTTGATCTAGGTATACCTGTAGCAGCTCAAACCTGGCAGTCCTCGACCGGAAGCATACCCATTTCTTTCCTTCACATTTGCTAGGCCTCTTTTTTTTTTTTTTCAAAGGTATTAACAGCAAAAAGTTTTTTTTTTTTTTTTTTTTTGCTAGGCCTCTTGATCACCAATCTCCCAGTCTCTCAGGTTCAAGTTCTTTCCTCCCCCTCATCTCCAAGTCCAACTGGTTTCCAAGTCCTGTCAGTGCTTCTGGCATCAGTCCTTCCTATTTTTATTTCCAGTGCTTTGAGAGAGATTGCCATCTCTTCTGCAATGGAAGGTCTCAATAGCCATCCAATCGGCCAACTGGGTTCTTCTAAATTCTCTTCCAATTTGTCCTTTATACAGCATTGTTTTCATGCTGCTGGGAGTGGTAGTGGTGAAAAAAAAAAAGTAATTTCAAGCCAACTACAAGATTGATTTAATGACCAAAGCTTTTCTGGATAATAAGACCTAACAGCTATTGTAGTGCATTTTAGAATGTACAGTATTTCTCTAGCAGTCACTGTGTTGTATGACACTAACAATAACCCTGGCACATAGGCAGGGCAGATATCTCTACTTGCTGATGAGGAAACCAAGACTCAAAGAAGCTGCATAACTTGCTCCAGGTGATAAGTGACAGTCAGGATTAAAAACCTAGGTTTCATTAGTATTCCACTGCTTTCTCCATCATGTTATTTCACTGTACTTTATTTATGAGGTAAGTACAAAGGCCAGAACCTGACAAAACTTAGCTTACCTAAAACATATCTGATAAGATGTTGTGTTCAAAAACTATTATTGCACTATTTGGATGGGGCCGGGGGGTTAGAATGAAAAAACAAACTGCACAAATTTGTCAGTAAAGATTACCATACTGGGAAGCAGATGTGGCTCAACCACTTGGGCTCCCGCCTACCACATGGGAGGTCCCGGGTTCGGGTGCCGGTGCCTCCTAAAGATGACAAGCAGATGCCCACACCCGTTGCAACAAGCTAGATGCCACACCCCACTGCAACAAGCAGACGTCTAAATGAGCAGATGCCACAAGCCAGGAGACACCACAGCCTGTGGGGAACGGATGTGGCTCAGGCCGTTGGGCACTCACCTCCCATATGGGAGGTCCCGGGTTCAGTTTCCAGTACCTCCTAGAGAAGGTGAGCAAACAATGAGCAGAGAGACGAGAGAACCATCGGGGGGGAAGGGGGGGGTTGAATTAAAATAAATAAATAAATAAATAAATAAATAAATAAGTAAATAACTAAACCTTAAAAAAAAAAAAAATGACCATACTGAAAATCTTAGAATCTTTTTCAAAAAGGAACAGAACTAGGAAATCTCAAATGAGTGAATATTGCATGACAAGCTGAAGCTTCTGCTACAAAGCTGAGAAAAACAAAAAGGTGTATCTTGATAAAAACGAGGAATGAAAGACATGAATGAAGAACATCCTCTGAGATAAGAAAAGAGATTACAGTGCCTAGACAGAGGATCTATTCTATGTATGCATCAAGACATTCAACCTGCATATTAATTAACCAAAGGACATTGCAAGAAAGGGTATGAAACACTTAAGGATTATATTGTTTACTTTGCAATGACAAAATGAACATTTCTCAACCCTATGAGACCTAACATCCTCTTTTTAATCACACCTATTTTATAATGCCTACTATCCTGAAGTGAAATCCATAGATGATATAACCTACTTACACAAAATCTTCCAAAAAAAGTAAGTATAATGCTCTAAATGATATGGCACAGGACAAATAAAAAGTAATTTATGTGGAAAAATATGTAATTTGATATGAAAATGTTTTGAGGACATGACATCATGAAGCAATTAGTTGCATATGCCAAGTTAGGATGAACAAGTTTGGATTTAAAAATAAGAATATCAGAAGTACAGGAAAACAAAAGAGCAGAGGTACACACTAACACTAGAATAAGTAACAGTTTTCAATTAAGTAATAATGGAAATAAGGAAGTCGAAATAATATGTAAGGTAAATAAATGACAGCCAAAGTGGAGAAAATGAGGAAGTATATTATTGCAAACGAGTCAGGTCTTATTTATTTATAAGTGTGGTGTCAAAATCATCCTCTAGGTTATGTCATGGGACAAGGCAGGAAGAAAGTATCACAGAAGGCCTATTCTCATGTCTTAAAATCCCACTAAGACATAGAACCAGTCTTGTCTGTAAAAGATCTTGGTGACTATATTCTTTTAATGGTGAAACAGGAGCAGAAGATGGGTTGGACAAAAACCCACCACCATCAACAACCAAAAAACACCAGTAATACAAGAGGCAAGAAAACAGTTCTTTAATAGACCGGGGATAATTTTAGGATAAAACTGAAACACTACAGTTATCCTAAAATAAAATTTCAATTTCCAATTTAAATTTATCATTACAAACACAAGGACAATAATATGGAATATTAAAATAGCCCATTATTAAAGAAATCCAATGAGATCCCTTCATTTCCTGTGTCTTTACTGACTTAATAATAGTTGAAGTCTGAACAAGAATTTCAAATCACTTCTTAAATGTATTTTCAATCAGTTTCATTTTCTTTTTCAGGAACCACACAACTGCACTGAAATTTTTTTCAATTAAAAATGCAAGCTGGAAAATCTAGAATACTTTAACAGAACAGAATGTGCACAGTGATTATGTCACTCAATTATTCTGAGACAATGTCTTTATTTCACTTTCCTCTTAACGCCAAATGTGCTAGGCAGAATTCTAAATATGGTCCCTGCCAACATTCCTGTTCCTTGGTTATTCAAACACTAATCTAAGTACTGCTGTGTAGGGATTTTGCAGATGTAATTACGTCCCAAATCAACAGATTTTAAGATAGGGAGTGGGCTTGACCCAACCAGGTGAGCCCTTTAAAAGCAGAGTTTCCCTGACTGTTGGCAAAAGGAAAAATCAGATAAATTAGAAAAACAAATTAAACACCATTGCTGGCTTCAAAGATGGAGGGGGGCACCTACAAGGACAGCCTCTAGGAGCTGGGAGTGATCTGTAGCTGACAGGAAGCAAGGAAAAGTAGATCTCATATCTACAATTACAAGGAACTGGGATTCTGCCAATAACCTGAAAGAGTTTCGAAGAGGATTCTTGCCCAGAGCTTCCAGAAAAGAGCCCGGCCCAAATGACACCTTGATTTTGGTTTTATGAGACCCTGAGTTGAGCCCAGCTGAGTGCAGCTTCTAACCTATCAAACTGTGAGCTAATAAATGAGTGCTGTTTTAAGCTGCTAAATGTGTAGCATTCTTATATGCAGCAAAAGAAAACGAGTACTCTAATCTTCCAACTGAATAAGTTTTTTGTTTAACTTCTCATGAAAAATTTTCAGTATTAATACATATTATAAAACTAGGGACTTATATTTGTAGAGAAATTAGCCTGGGAAGATACATAAAAGTCATGGGGAATACAGAACAAATCTTCATTGAGTGGTACTGTCACACATTGTGGGACATCTAGCCAGTAACAATCACTTTCAATGGCGATCAAAATACCTTCACAACTTCCAAAACATACTCTAGGGGGTGGTACTGCTGATACAGAGATGCACTGAGAATCACTAGTCTAGAATAAGCACACCTCATTGTAAAAAAATTAAAGGGCTTTATGGCAACATAAAGTCTCCCTTGGAAAATGTGTCATAAACTTCTCTCTCCTCTTGAGCCCTTTACATTTCTACCTACTGGCCATAAATTGATTCTATTTTTAAAATATTGAATGTGTTTTGTACAAAAGGTCACTTGGAAACATCTTTTTTGGAAAAGTTTCTAAAATTTACACTAGGGGATTTTTCTAAATTTTTATTTTGCTAAGAAAATTATTTTTAAAAGTTACCATCAATTGTGTTCAATGTCATTTTTAATCCAAGGTAAACAACAATTTCCAAGAGGAGTAAGAACCCAAGCAACTTTGGGGAGTTCAGATGTAGTTCATGGATTTAATGTGATTTAGCTATAGTGATTCCCAGTTTCTTTCAGTTCAAAATTTTAAATTATTAGGAGAAAAAAGTCTGACTGGCCCAGTTTGAGTCAGGTAAGCACTCCCTAGATCAAGCAGCTTGAGAACTAGGAAAACTTCTAGAGGATTAAAATCACCTGAGCTCAGTAGACACACAGGATGCATCCACTATGCTCACTTTATTGTATAGAGGTCCATAAGTAAATCGAGTTATATCCACCAGCATCTGATTAGTTTTGGAAATTATCATACTATGTGTATATATGATCACATTTTTGCTTAAAACCTACTGATACAAAATGTGGTAAATACATACAATGGAATATTATCCAGTCATTGAAAGGAATGAAGTTCTGATACATGTTATAATATGGATGAACCTAGACAGCATTAGGCTAAGGGAAATAGGACAGACACTAAAGGACAAACATTGTATGATTCCACTTATAGGAATAAGATTCATGGTGACAGAAAGTAGATTAGAGATTATCAGGGCTTGGGGAGAGAGGAATGGGGAGTTATTGCTTAATGGGTATAGAGTTTCTGTTTGGGGTGATGAAAAATTTTGGAAATTTTTGCACAACATTGTAAATGTAATTAATGCCACTGCATTATATTCTTAAAAAGAATTAAAATGACAAATTTCATATTCTTTATACTTTAACACAATGAAAAAAAAAAAGGAGAAAAAAGAACAACAACCTTTTTACATAATAGGCAGTCTTGAAGGATAAATATCAAAATGTTAATAGAAGTTATCTTTAGGTGGTGAGCTTAGGGCAGATATGCATTTTCTTCTTTATGTTTATCTGTTGGTGTGATTTTTTTTTTTTTTTTTTAACTTTTTATTTTGAAATACTTCCCAATTTACAGGGTGGTTACAAAAATAATACAAACCTATGGTAGTTTGAGACTGTACCCCAGAAAATCATGTCCTTAAAGCTGGTCCATTCCTGTGGGTGTGGACCTACTGTAGGTAGAACCTGACTCAGGGCGAGTCTTGGTCCTCTTACTTGGGTCCTTTATAAACAGATGAATATGGAGAGAAACACACGGAAGCTGAGAGAGGAAACCAGAGGAAACTAGAGGCTGAAGCAACGAAACCCAGAAGAGGAGGGAGAGACCAGCAGATGCTGCCAGGTGTCTTGCGATGTGACAGAGGAGTCCAGGATCATGGGCAGCCAGTCTCCAGGGAGAAAGCATCATCATGATGATGCCTTGATTTGGACATTTTCATGGCCTCTGTACTGTAAATTTATAAACTAATAAATTCCCATTGTAAAAGCCAACTCATTTATGGATTATTGCATTTCAGCACCCTAGCAAACTAAAACAGGAAAGTGGGGTGCTTCCATTGCAAATACCAAAAATGTGGAAACAATGTATTGATTGTCTATGCAGGAAGAATTGTGAGGTGCTAGACAGAAGAGGACTAGTTTGTTCTGAAGAGACTGTTGGTAGAAATATGGACGCTAAAGGTACTTCTGATGAGGCCTTAGACAGTAATGATGAATGTGTCATTGTAAAGTGGAAGAAAGGTGACCCTGTTTTAAAGTCGCAGAGAACATGGCAAAATTGTGGTCTGATGTTGGACGGAAGGCAGAATTTGAAAGTGACGAGATTGGATATTTAGCTGAGGAGATTTCCAAACTAAATGTGGAAAGTGCAGCCTGGCTTCTCCTTGCAACTTATAATAAAATGCAAGAATAAAGGAATTAACTGAGAACTGAGCTCCTGGGCATAAAGAAACCAGAAATTGATGGTTTGGAAAATTCTGAGCTTCCAGAAAACAAGGCCCCAAAGAATAGTGCCCCATGCGAGGACTTAACTGAACATGGAACCAGTCAACCATTTGACTGTAAGTCAGGATTGGAAAGGCAGTTATCTAGGAAGCACCTGTAGAAAGTCTTATTGTCTGACAGTTGGGACCCCTGTGTGCTGCATGTGAAACTGACAAGTTTTTTTGCCAGATCTATATGAATAGAACCACTGTCAGCCTGGACAAAAAGGGACAGAAAAGAGACAGTTTGAAGGAAACACGACTTCAAAGGAAGAACCATGGAACCTAAGGTCTGGACTTCTCGGCCAGGAGAGTGAGCCCACCCATGTGTGTGGAAAGGGTGAGTATGCCCTGGAACTCAAAGAGGGCGGGACTTCTGCCCCTTATTCAGGAAGAGTGCTGTCACTCCAGTCTTCAGAGAGGGTGGAGCACATTCCCTGGGGATTGGGGAGATTCTGACAGCCACCCCACCGCTCTAAGGAGGTTGAGCCTATGCCCTGTGGATTGGGGAGAATCTGGCTTTCACCCCTCTGGGGCCTAGAGTTTGGCTGGCAGCCAGATGCTTGATGAGGGAGGAGCAGAGAACATGGCTGCTGAGCAAGCACCTGCAAAGGGTGGGGCTGCCACCCCATCATGGTCCCAAGGACAATGCATCATTGTATAAATGACTCTTAGATCTTGAGACCTAATGGAGCATGCCCTGCAGGATTTTGGAACTGTTCAGTACTGTGACCCGTTTTTCCTTCCAATTTCTCCCTATGGCAATGGGAACATGTATCCTATAACTGTCCCTGCTTTGTATATTGGAAGCAGATAACTTGTTTTCAATTTCACATGTCCACAGCCTGACGGGAACTGTGCCCCAGGACAGACCACACCTATACCTCATTTTGATGAGACCCTGTATTTAATATTGTTACTGAAATGATTTAAGGATTTTGAAATATTGTGATGGAATGAATGTATCTGCATATGGAGATGTCTTTTTAGGGTCCAGAGGGTGGGCTATGGTAGTATGAGACTGTATGTACCCCAGAAAATCATGTTCTTAAAGCTGGTTCATTCCTGTGGGTGTGAACCAATTGTGGGTGGGACTTTTTGATTAGGGTACTTCAGTAGGCATGATCCAGGGTGGGTCCTAATCTTCTAACTAGAGTTCTTTATTAGAGAATGAAATTCAGATGAAGACAGAGAGAAGGTCACAGACGTAGAGAGAAAGCAATAAAGCCAAAAGCTGAGAGCAACGAAACCCAGAAGAGAAGGGAAAGACCAGTAGTCACTGCCATGTGCCTTGCCATGGTACAGGAGTCCAGGAACATGGGCAGCCAGACTCCAGGAAGAAAGCATTGCCCTGATGGTCCCTTGATTTGGACATTTTTCACAGCCTCAGAACTATAAGCTTGTACACTAATAAGTTCCCATTGTAAAGCCAACCCATTTGTGGTATACTGCATTTCAGCAGCCTAGCAAACTAAAACAAAACGCCTTAACAGAGAAATTCAACATACCCTTAATCCCCTCTCCCAGATCCCCATATTTGCCAATTTTAACATTCTTGCCATATTTGCTGTATCAGTCTATTTATCCAACCATCTATGTATGTATGGATCTATCTGTTTCTCTATCAATCCATTTTCTGAGCACTTGAGTGTAGGTTGCATACATCCTACTCCGTAACACTTAATACTGCTGTGTACATTTCCTAAGAACAAGGATATTTACTTATGTAGCCACCTTAAGAGCACTTATAAAGTTAACAATGATATAAAGCTTACAGTCTATATTCCAATTTTTTCATGAGCTTTTTCTCCTCCCTTGCTATATCCCATCCAGGATTATGTATTGCATTTAACTGTCATTGTCTCTGTGGTTGCTCTTTTTTTTTTGGTAAATTGTGGAAACATATGCACAACATAAACTTTCCCAATTCAACCACTCCCAAGCACACTATTCAGTGGGATCCCTCACAGTCACAATATTACAGTTCCCCCATCACCTTCCATTACTAAAACTTCCCCATCTCCCAAACAGAAATCCTGTGCGCATTGCTCCTGTCCTTCATGCCTGGCAACCTGTATCCTAATTTTTGTCAATATGAGCTAGCATATTCTCATATATTTTCTTTGTAGTTACCATGGATCTTAAATTTAACATCCTAAATATATAACAATCTTGTTTGCTTTGAAACCAACTTAATTTCAATAGTATACACAAATTATGTTCCTATGCCCCTCCATTCCCCTACCTTTACACAGTTGTTGTCACAAATTGCATGTTTATATATTATGAGTCCAAAACCACTGATTTATTATTATACTTTATACATTTGCCTTTCAGATTCTGTAGGAAATTAAAAAGTAAAGTATAAGCCAAAAATCCAAAACAGTACTGGCATTTATATTTACCCATGTCATTACCCTCATTGGAGATCCATATTTCTTCATGAAGCTTCGATCTATTGCCTATTGTCCTTTCCTTTCAACCATAACTCTCCTTAGCATCTCTTGTAGGACCAGTCTACTGGCAAAGAACTCCCTCAGCTTTTTTTTTTTTTTTTTTTTTTTAAATTTTTAATTTTTATTTTACCGGGAGGTCCCGGGGATCGAACCCAGGTCCCTCCATATGGGAGACGGACGCCCAACCAGTTGAGCCACATCCGCCCCCCCCCCCAGCTTTTGTTTATCAAGGAATGTTTTAATCTCTCCCTCATTTTTGAAAGACAGTTTTGCTGCACATAGAATTCTTGGGTGGCAATTTTTTGCATTCAGCACTTTAAATTAATGTCTTTCCATTGTCTTCCTGCCTCCATGGTTTCCTATGAGAAACCGGCACTTATTGAGGTTCCTTTGTACATGACATACTGCTTGTCTTTTGCAGTTTTCAGAATTCTATCTTTTGAATTCAACAATGTGATTATAATATGCCAGAGTCTGGGTTTCCTGTTTGGAGCTCATTGGGGATCTCAGATGTGTATATTTATGTCTTTCATTAAATTGGGCACGTTTTCAGCTATTATTTCTTTGAATATTCTCTCTTTCTTCTTCTGAGACTCCCACAGTGCATATATTGGTACACTTGCTGGTGTCCCACAGACTCTGTTCACTTTCATCTGTTTTTTTTTTTCTACAATAAACATGTGGCACTTATTTTGGGAGGGGAAAACTTCCCCTGTCTCCTCCGGTTTCTATGAGGAGGGATTTCCTTCAAGTATTTCCAGTATCTCTCCACTCTTTAATCACTTTACCTTGCAGAAATTGTAGAGCTCTACAATTTATTAATTTTTATATACTTAATTTTCATATTCTGATAGTGAAATTTTGAATTTTCACAGAAATTAAAATTGGCAAAAAACTTAAGGTCATCTAATCTAGCATATTCACTGCAGATAATGAATTGGGGCCAAAGGGGTTAAGACCAATATCACAGAGCTAATCAATGGCAAAATCAAGTCTTAAAACACAAATTTCTGGTCTCCAGTGTTCTTTTATTTATACTGCAATACTTCTTAAGTACAACCCTATTTTTATTTCTAATATAGCATTTCTGCCAGCTTTTCTATATACTTTGTCTTTCTGATGTTCAGATAATCATTCACTTATCAACTAATGCCACCAATATGTCTCCCATGTTCCTCCACAATAAACTTTGAACTCTGAAAGTTTTGTAATGCCTTTACAGTAAAAACACTGAATGTTAATGGGTTGAACTCCCCAATCAAAAGACATAGACTGACTTCTGGGAAGATGGCGGACTAGAAAGACACGGTACTCTCTTCTCCTCTGAAAAAAATAGCTAGAGGACAAGCTGAAACAGCCTAGAAAAAGATCTTCCAGGGATTAGGACTTCAGGGGAAGGCTGGACACTGCTGAGGAGAAAGGGACAAAGGAGGGAAATTTTAACGACAGAACTGTGAGTTGAAACCAGCAGGGTCTGCTGCTGCTGACACCATCCCCCATACTAAAGTCACTTTAAAATTCTCAGGCCTCTCAGCCTGTGGCTACAGAGAAAGGGGTCTCCAGGGATCTACCACCCCAGGAAAGAGGAGAGATGGGGATACAGCTAAAGGCTGACTCAGCTTTTGACTCACAAACCTTCCAGGTTGGATGGGGGCTGCACCATTGTTTGCCCTGGAGCCTGCAAGGGGCTAAAGATATACAACACTCCCAATCTCTTCCTCTACTAACAGGGACTGATTGTTGAGGAGGCAGAGGGGAGTGGAAATATTTCCTACCAGAAAAGGGGAGGGGGCTGCCACAGAAGGCTGGAGAACTGTCACAGAGAAAGCTTGAATTACAAGACTCCTAGCCTCCAGACAGGAAGCTCTATCACATTGATCCACTCTGTGTTGCAACAAATACACTCCCACCAGGCACTGAACTGAGCGCTGCCAAAGAACGCCATCTACTGGCAGACCAAGGAAGTGCACAAAAGAAAATTAAAAATAAGTAGGAGATGGGAAGCGGCTGTGGCTCAATCAGTAGGGCTCCCGTTTACCATATGGGAGGCCCCGGGTTCGGTTCCCGGGGCCTCCTGGTGAAGGCAAGCCCGCCCGCACGGCGTGGTTAGCTGACCCAGCGAGCACAAGCAGCAAGGGGGGGATAAATGAATAAATAAATAAAATCTTTAAAAAAAAAAAAACCAAATAAGTAGGAGAGGCTTTTTCTGGCCTCTATACTCTCCCTCCTCAAGGCCCTAGGAAATGAGTCTACAACCAATTACTGGGTCCAGTGCCCAGTTTTGAGCAACTAGTAGGGACAATCATAACAATCCAGGTCGAGCCAAGAATCAAAGAGCAGTGGTAACACACAGCCTCCTGCCATGGAATCCCTACAAAAGAGAAAGAAACTAAGCATCTGAGTAAACTACATCCTAATCAGATGCCTAGAAATCAGCAAAAAATTACAAGCCATACTAAGAAAATAGAAGACATGGCCCAAGAAAAGGAATATATCGAAGCCCCAGACGAGATGCAGGATTTGAGAGAACTAATTACAGAGATGTATACAAATTTCCAAAACCAAATTAATGAGTCAAAAGAAAATATGGTTAAAGAGATAAATGACATCAAGAAGACAATGAGCAAGTGCAAAGAAGAGTTTGAAATCCCGAACAGAAAAATAACAGAGCTCATGGGAATGAAAGACACAATAGGTGAGATGAAAAACACATTAGAAGCATACAACAGCAGACTCAAAATGAGGGAAGAAAGAATAAGTGATACAGAAGACAGAATAGCTGAAATTGAAGAGAGAAAAGAAAAGAGAGAGAAAAGAATGGAAAAAAACTGAGCAGGGGGCTCAGTGAGTTGAATGATTACACGAAACACAACAACATAGGTGTCATGGGAGTTTCAGAAGGAGAAGAGAAGGGAAAATGGGCAGGAAGAGTATTTTAGGAAATAATAGCTGAAAATTTCCCAACTCTCATGAAAGAAATGAACTTACATATCCCGGAAGCGCACTGTACCCCAATCAGAATAAATCTGAATAGACCTACTCCAAGACACATACTACTCAGAATGTCAAATGTCAAAGATAAAGAGAAAATTCTCAGAGCAGCAAGGGTGAACCAAACCATCACATACAAGGGATGCCCAGTAAGACTTAGCATGGATTTCTCTTCAGAAACCATGGAGGCAAGAAGACTGGTATGATACAATTAGGATATTGAAAGAGAAAAACTGCCAGCTGAGAATTCTTTATCCAGCAAAATTGTCCTTCAAACATGAAGATGAGTATAAAATATTCACAAACAAACAGAAACTAAGAGAGTTTGCAAAAAAGAATCCACCTTTGCAGGAAATATTAAAGGAAGCCTTAGAGCCTGAAAGAAAAAGCCAGGAGAGAGAGGCTTGGAGGAGAGTATAGAAGAAAGAATAGCAGAATGGATAATCAAAAGAGTAAAAAGACAGACAAAAATAATATATGACACACGAAAATCAAAGAATAAAATGGTGGGAGTAAATAGTGCATTTACAGTAATCATTGAATGTGAATGGATTAAACTCCCCAATCAAAAGATATAGGCTGAATGGATAAAAAGATATAGGCAGAATGGATAAAAGAAACATGAGTCATCCATATGCTGCTTATAAGAAACTCACCTTAGACCCAGGATACAAAATTGCTCGAAGTGAAAGGCTGGAAAAAGATACTCCACACAAATAGTACCCAAAAAAGAGCAGGGTAGCTATAGTAATATCAGACAAAACAGACTTTAAATGCAAAAAAGTTAAAAGAGATACAGAAGGCCATTCTTTATTAATAAAAGAGACAATCCACCAGGAAGATATAACAGTCATAAACATCCATGCATCTAACCAGGGTGCCCCAAAATACGTAAGACAAACTCTAGCTAAACTGAAGGGAGAAATAGACATATTTACAATAATCGTCGAAGACTTCAACATCCCATTCACATCATTTAATAGAACTAGACAGAAGATCAACAAGGAAACAGAGAACTTGAACAATATGATAAACGAGTTAGACCTAACAGACATATACAGAACACTGTATCCAAACTCAGCTGGTTATACAATCTTCTCAAGTGCTTGTGGATCTTTCTCCAGGATAGACCAAATGTTAGGGCACAATGCAGCTTTCAATAAATATAAAAAGACTGAAATTATACAAAGCACCTTCTCAGATCATAATGGAATGAAACTGGAAATCAATAATAGACAGGATAAAAGGAAATTCGCAAATGTGTGCAGGATGAACAATACACTCCTAAATAATCAGTGGGTCAAAGAAGAAATCACAAGTGAAATCAGTAAACATATTGAGACAAATGAAAACAAGAACACAACTTATCAAAATTTATGGGATACAGTGAAGGCAGTCTTAGGAGGGAAATTTATAGCCCAAAATGCCTATATTAAAAAAGAAGAGTTAAACTCAAAGATTTAACTGAACAACTAGAAAAACAAGAAAAGGAACAGCAAACCAATCCCAAAGTAAGCAAAGGGAAAGAAATAATAAAGATTAGAGTAGAAATAAATGAAATTGAGAACAAAAAAAAACAATAGAGAAAAATCAACAAAACCAAAAGCTGGTTCTATGAGAAGATCAACAAAATTGACAAACTCCTAGCTAGACTAACAAAGAAAAAAAGAGAGAAGATGCAAATAAATACAATCAGAAATGATAAGGGGGAAGTTACAACTGATGCCACAGAAACAAAAAGAATCATAAGAGGATATTATGAGAAAATATGCCAACAAACTAGATAACCTAGATGAAATGGACAAATTCCTAGAAATGCACAAACGACCTACACTGATGCTACAAGAAATATAAGAACTTAACAAACCAGTTATATTTAAAGAGACTGAATCCGTCATCAAAAATCTCCCAGCAAAGAAAAGTCCAGGACCAGGTGGCTTCACAGGTGAATTCTACCAAGCATTTTGAAAAGAATTAACACCAATCCTGTTTAAATTCTTCCAAAAAATTGAAGATAAGGGAAAATTACCCAACACATTTTATGAACCCAACATCATCCTAATACCAAATCCAGATAAAGATTCTACAAGAAAAGAAAATTACAGACCAATCTCTCTAATGAACATAGATGCAAAAATTCTCAACAAAATACTTGCAAATCAAATCCAACAGCATATCAAAAGACTTATACATCACGACCAAGTGGGATTTATTCCTGGTATGTAAGGCTGGTTCAACATAAAAAATCAATCAACGTAATACACCACATTAACAAATTGAAGGAAAAAAACACAATAATCTCAACTGACACAGAAAAGGCATTCGACAAAATCCAGCATTCCTTTTTTTGATAAAAAAACACTTCAAAGGATCGGAATAGAAGGAAAATTCCTCAATATGATAAAAGGCATGTATGAAAAACTCACAGCCAACATCATACTCAATGGGGAGAGGTTGAAAGCTTTCCCTCTAAGCTCAGGAACAGGACAAGGATGCCCACTGTCACCATTGTTACTCAATATTGTACTAGAAGATCTAGCTAGAGCAATTACACAAGAAAAAAAAATTAAAGGCATCCCAATAGGAAAAGAGGAAGTAAAACTCTCACTGTTTGCAGATGACATGATCCTGTAGTTAGAAAATTCTGAAGTATCCACGACAAAGCTACTTGAGCTAATAAATGAGTTCAACAAAGTGGTAGGATACAAGATCAACATGCAAAAATCAGTAATGTTTTGTACACTAGTACTGAACAATCTGAGGAGGAAATCAGGGGGAAAATTCCATTTACAATAGCAACAAAAAGACTCAAATACTTAGGAATTAATTTAACCAAAAAAGTACAAGACCTATATGCAGAAAACTACAAAACAATGCTAAAAGAAATTTAAAAAGACTTAAACAAAGGGAAAGACATTCTGTGTTCATGGATTGGAAGAATAAATATCATGAAGATGTGAATCTTACCCAAACTGATTTATAGATTCAATGCAATACCGAACAAAATCCCAACAACTTACTTTACAGAATTAGAAAAGGCAATTACCAAATTCATTTGGAAAGGGAAAGTACAACCGAATAGCCAAAAGCATTCTATAAAAGAAGAGTGACATGGGAGAAATTTCACTGCCTGACTTTGAAACATATTACAAAGCTACAGTGGACAAAAAAGCATGGTATAAAGATAGACACATTGATCAATGGAATAGAATTGAGAATCAAGAAATAAACCTTTACCTATACAGTCAACCGGTTTTTGACAAACCTACCAAGTTAATGTTAATGGGACAAAACAGTCTTTTCAACAAATGGTACTGGGAGAACTGGATATCTATAACCAAAAGAATGAAAGAGGACCCCTATTTCACTCCCTATACAAGAATCAACTCAAAATGGATCAAAGACCTAAATATAAAAGCCAAGTCCATAAAACTTCTAGAAGAAACTGTAGGGAAACATCTTCAAGACCTTGTAGTAGGTGATGATTTCTTGGACCTTACACTTAAAGCATGTGCAACAAAAGAAAAAATAGATAAATGGGACCTCCTCAAAATTAAACACTTTTGCACCTCACAGGACTTTGTCAAAAGGGTGAAAAGGCAGCCAACTCAATGGGAAAAAATATTTGGAAATCACATATCCGATAAGGGCTTAATATCCAGGATATATAAAGAGATGTTACAACTCAATAGTAAAAAAACAAACGACCCAATTAAAAAATGGGCAAAAGACTTGAATAGACATTTGTTCAAAGAAAAAATACAAATGGCAAAAAAACACATGAAGAAATGCTCAGCATCACTAATGATTAGGGAAATGGAAATCAAAAGTACAATGAGATATCATTTCACACCTATCAGAATAGCCACTATTTAAAAGACAGAGAACTACAAGTGTTGGATGTGGAGAGATAGGAACACTTCTTCACTGTTGGTGGGAATGCAGAATGGTACAGCCACTGTGGAGGACCGTTTGGCCATTCCTAAAGAAATTAAATATAGACTTGCCATGTGACCTTGCAATACCACTACTGGGTATATACTCAGAAGAACTGAGGGCAGTGACTGAAACAGACATTTGCACACTGATGTTCAAAGCGGCATTATTCATAATTGCCAGAAGTTGGAAAAAAAAAAAACAGGAGTCCATCAATGGAAGAATGGATAAATAAACTGTGGTGCATTCACATGATGGAATATTATGCAGCTGTAAGGAGAAATGAAGTCGTAAAACATATGACAACATGGATGAACCTGGAGGACATTATGTTGAGCCAACCAAGCTGGACACAGATAGACAAATACTGTATGATTGTGTTACTATGAATCATATATATTGTGTAACATATTGTAAGACTCAAAAAACAATTTTATATGTATCCAGTACATTTAATTGAGAAAGGGGTGAGGGGGAGGGAATGACACAGACTGATAGAATGGATAAAAAAATATGAGCCATCTACAGTTTGTCTACAAGAGACCCACCTCAGACATAAGGACACAACCAGGTTAAAAGTAAAAGGTTGGAAAAAGATATTTCATGCAGATAGTAACCAAAAAAGAGGTAGAGTAGACCAGATAAATGTAAAATAACAGTATTATAGTATATGAACAATGATTACTCAGTGAACTAGCAAATTGTTCCTCTGATCAGTATCCTCTAAGTTTCTTCATACAAAATAAACACTTGCTTTTAACTGAGGACTGGAGAAGAGATATTTTTTGTATATGTCATTTTTCTTTAACCCTTTCTTATGCATATTCATTAATTAAAATAATCCATCTGGATCAATAATGATTTAGCATGACTACTGTTGAAAAAGATTTTGAGTTTTTCTGCCTCATAAAATTATGAGTTGGCATATTGTTATTTGCAGTAATTCATTTTAATAAGATGTGAAGAATTCCCAAATAGGAATTTGATTACCCAGAAAGAATTATGGCCAAAATGGAAATTAAATAACTAAACCAATAATTTGTTTCATTCTTAGAGATTATTATGTCCAACAGTTAGAGCTGTAATATAAAAATTAGAATTATGTTATAATTAATTTCTATTATATTAAAATTATCATTTATACTTATAAATGTTTGTTGCTATACTATCTATTTCTTACAATGGATTATATTAAATCTAACCTGGCCTTGCATTCTCTTTTAAAATTTGTAATTTCTTTCAATCTATTTTTCTATTTATTTTACAATTTTACAATAAAGGTCTTTTTAACAGCTAAAAAAAAGTCATTGATTATACACTGTGGATCGATCACATGGTACGTGAATATATTTCAATAAAACTTCTTAATAAACAAATAAATAATTGTGTAAGAAGAGCCAGAAATAGCAGCTATGTACAGCAGGGGAAACAGAGAGATTGAGAGGGAAGGAATTTCCTTGTTTGTTTGTTTTTTGTTTATTATTATTATTGAAATGATGAAAATGCTTTAATAATGATTGAAGTGATGGATGTGGTTATACCAAATAACATTGATTATACACTTTGGATAAACTGTATGCTTTATCAATATAGATCAATAAAATTTATTTGTTTAAGAAAAATAGGGTGGTTTGGGAGAAAATACACCAAATGTAAGATATGGACGATAGTAGTAATATTTAGAAGATGCTCTTGCATAGTTTGCAACAAATGTATCCCAACAATGGAAGGTGTTGGTGGAGGGGTGATGTATGGGACCCCTGTAAGATGTTATGCATGCTTATTTTGTAAATTCACAACTTTTACTATACACTTATTGTTTATGTATGTTCATGTATGAATGATATACTTCACTTAAAAAAAACGAAAAAAAAAAAAAAAGATGGGATTAAAAATTTTAATATAAAAACATTTAAAAAAAGAAAGTTTCTCTTTAGCTTCTGCTCTGAAATTGAGTTTATCTTATGCTACGACCAGGCAGTCATGTTTCCTTGTAAACTTGTTTGTCCTTTAGTAAACTCAGGTCAGTCTAGTATAAGCAACAGATTATTGGAATTTATTTTCTAAAACCAGTAACCACTATACCTTATTTTGATAAAATTAATCAGTCCATTTATATAAATAATAGAAATGATGTATTTGTGCCATAGTCTATCACTCAATAGGTTTACTGCTATTGCTCCCATATTTTTCTTTGTTTTTTTAATTTAAAATTAACAGGCTCTCCACAGCAGATGCCAAACTATGTATATCACATTAAACCAAATGTAGATATTTGGCAATTTGATGTAATTATGAATTCCAAAAATATAACTGGATCATGCTTGTAAACTGATCTGTTAATCTGGGCATGATTAAGTTATGATTAGGGCACTGACTGGGCCACATCATTAGGGCATTGAGCCCCACCCCTTGGTGGGTGGGGGAATCGAATATAAAAGGCAAGGCAAAGGACAGAGGGAATAGTTTTTTAGAAGCAGTTTTGGAGATGTTGGAGTTTTGATGTTGGAGAGAAGGCCCCAGGAGAGGAGAAGTGAGCCGTTTGCCTGATAGTCTACAGCTGACCTTGTGGAGGAACAAGAGGAGGTAAACCCGGAGAGAAACGCAGCCCCGGGAAGAGAGGAACCCAAGAAGCCTGAACCCTGGCAAGCTGTCTTGCTCCAACACATGGCAATGGACTTTGACGAGAGAAGAAATTTAACGCTTTATGGCCTGGTATCTGTGGACTTCTACCCCAAATAAATACCCTTTGTAAAGACCAATCCATTTTTGGTATTTCATATTAGCACCCCTTTGGCTGACTAATACACCAAAAGATAGACTAAGTTGCTTATATTTCTTCCTTTTTTGAAAAGGAAAACTTTTGATTTTCCTCATTTGTCTTTTATAGCTTTCCCCCCTTATTATTTTTTAATAAATAAAAAGTGAATGCATTTATGTAAGCAAATACACATATATGCATATATATTTATATATCATTTTACAAATATTGGTATGTATTGTGAAAAATTTGATTTTTACCCACAAAAAAAAAAAAAAAAATGTCAATGCATATTAAAGTATATAGAGGAACTTCCCTTTCATCACTCCCTACCCCCATAAAATACCCTTCCTCAGAAGTAAGCACCCTTCCATACCTTTTTCTGGTAAAACCTGGAATATCTTATGAAATTCCATTTGGACACCTTGCAATCTGTATCATGGTCTAAAGTTGTGCTGTTCAGTGATGTAGCCACTAGCCACATGTACTTATTTACATTTAAATTAGAGTAAATAAAATAAAAAATTCAGCTTCTCAGTCCCACCAGGCACATTCCAAGTGCTTAACAGCCACATGTGATTGGTGACTACAGTAGTGGACACAGAGTTGAAACATTTCCATCTTTGCAAAAATTCTATTGGACAGCGCTGGGCTAAAGAACTGGTTAATTTATTTATATAACAGTTAAGGTTCTTAACAAGGTTCTTTCAGAGTTCCATTGTTTTTTGTAGGTGTTTTCAAAATCTCCCCCATCTATAGGAAATTGCACAGTCTGGTATCTAGGAACCTGATGCTCTCTCTCCTAGTTTCACGTCGATTTTTATTTTTATTTTTCAACATCTAAAGTCCAGGTTGGGGAAGCGGCTGTGGCTCAATCAGTGGGGCTTCCGTTTGCCATATGGGGGGCCCCGGGTTCGGTTCCCGGGGCCTCCTGGTGGGGGCAGGCCCGCCCGCACGGCGTGGTTGGCTGACCCAGCGAGCACAGGCAGCAGGGGGGGATAAATGAATAAATAAATAAAATCTTAAAAAAATAAATAAAATAAAGTCCAGGTTGTTTTTACTATCACATTTTAAAATCATCTGGTTTTTACTGCAAATTGCTTATATTTGCTTTAAGTTTAGCAATTTTACAAACAGGTGCCCAGAAAAGGAAGAATTTTTTTTCTTGGGAAATAGGTCCTATGTGGAAATTCATAACACTTTCAGTAACCATACCGAGATTGCCTTTCAGTTCAGGAGTTTTCCATAATTCTTCCCCTTGATTAGTTATAAGTTATACATTCCAACTTTTTCTATTTCTTCTGGTAGCTTTACTTTTTGACAGATTTATACCCTCAACCTGCTTTTTAGATACACTGCATTAATATTAGCCTGAGGAGTTTCATTACTTTCCTATCTATTTTGTTTTTTTGATGCTCAGATAATCATTCATTCATTTGCTCATTCCAGCAAGCTGTCTCTGATGCCTGGGACTACATCTGTTGTAATGTTCCTTTTACATCACAAATGATGAACTTAGAGAATTTCCCATTGGCTTCTGCTCTGAGCCTATGACTGGGAATTCTTGCTTTTCTTGAGTCGTCAGTATCACGGTTGCTCTGCACTGTGGCCTGACTCCTGCCCTGTACTGCCACCATTGGTATTTTTGGTTTAGTTTTTGTTTTGTTTTTAAACTTGCTGCACATTCCTTTCTGCAGTCATTAGCTATCTTACTTCTTAGAATACCATATCAATTTGCTTCTATTTTCTCAAGTTGTCAAGCAGTGTGAGGCCTGTGTGGGTGGGTTCCTGTTTCCTACAGGCTCCCTGTTCCCTTCTGATGTTGTGACACTTATTAATTATACCCAAGTTCTATTTTTCCTCTGGTTTCCACATTGTTTCTGAAGCTGATTTTCCTGGGGTTTGTTCTGGTTTCTGTTAGTGATAGATATCTCCCCTATGACTTGCTCTGCTAGCTTTTTCAGAAGCTTCTTTTGGAGGTCTGCTTTCTCAAAACAAGACCTTAATATAAAGGCAGTCTAAAACTTGCATACAGTTTGGGTCTAAGATTATTCTTGGGAAATCAGCATGTTTCCACAGGGAGGAAAAATATTGCAGATGATGGTTATGTCCTCAGAGTAGTTCACTAATGCATACTATAATGTGCCTGAAGCACAGTACTGTACTTCAGTATAAATACAAACTAACCATCTAATATCTATACTGGATGGACAAAATCACCAGTTGAGCCTACAAAGGCAGAAAAACTGGCCGGGAGACAAGATTGGAACCTTTTCTTCTCAAGGACTCTATAATGTCTTAAAAATTGGCTAATCAGTTTCCTGAATATCTCATTAAAAGATCTGAAGAGATTTGAGAGGTGGGGCCTGACTGGTTAGACCAGAATACAGAGATGGGACTTAGAAAGTGGTTGTGGAAGTCAGAAGACATGACAAGGCTCTCTCTCTCCTTCCCCTGTTTTCCAGTACCAGTTGTGCCATTTCAGTCCCAACTCCAGATCAACACTTTTTAGTCAGAAATGAGACTAGGTATTAGGCAGCATAGATTTCAAACATTTCCATCATTGCAAAGAATGGGAGGGAAAGGGGGTTCCTGAGGTCCTTTAGGCATTCCCAGATGGACAGTGGTAGGTAAATGATATTTATATGAGGTTGTACATATGTTGAAGAAGATCTGTTATCAGTCTCAACAGTTAAAGCCTTTGCAGAGCCGTTCTTAACCCATTTGAATCCTCACAGTCAATCACAGAGGCATATCCCATCATGTTCTTAATTATACAGTATTTGAAAATGTCCTTGATATAATTAGTTTGCTAACAAAAGATATTTAGAAATCCAAATAATCTCAGAAACTACTTTAAACTGCCATAATGTAACATCAATCTACTAATTTTCAATCCTTGACTCTATTCTAACAAAGGTGGAAAGATAGTCTATAGTTACCAATGAATATCATAGGTCCAAAAAAAATGAAGTATGAAGAGAGCTCACCCACAGCTCATTATAGATGAATGGCATTTTTACTGAAATATAATTTAAATACCATAAAATACACCCATTTAAAGTATACAATTCAGTGATTTGTGGTATGTTCACAAGACTGTGCAACCATCAACACTATCTAAGTCCAGAATATTTCATCACCCCAAACAGAAATCCTATACCCATTAGCAGTCACTTCCCTTTCCTCTCCTCTCCCCAGCCCCTAGGGACCACTAATCAACTTTCTGTCTCTATGGATTTGCCTGTTCTGGACATTTCACATAAATGGAATCATACAATATGTGGTCTTTGTGATTGGTTTCTTTCAGTTAGCATAATGTTTTCAAGGTTCATCCATGTTATAGCATGCATCAGTACTTCACTCCTTCTCCTTTTTATGGCTGGATAATATTCCTTGTATGGATAGACCACATTTTGTTTACCCATGAATGGCATTTTAAAAAAATGCTATCTATGCTCAACTCAAGGTACAATAGATTTATTCACACACTTATCTCTTGGCCTATAACACTGATTATGAGCATTTTGCTTTTTGTCAATCTATAAATTATCAAACACATTATAATCGTCACTGCGTGTACTATGTTGAGTAGATACTTCTTTGCTAGATACTTCTTGGGCTTTCTACCTAGCATCCCTTTTTCTAGAAAGTGATTCTTCCCTTCAACCTTTCAACATGGTTACATGTGGTCTTGCCCCTGCCCACGGGTAACTGGTCCAGAGGTGAACATTCCTGGTGATTGGCCCAGGAGAAAGCACCAGATTCAGGCTGGACAAATTATCCTTTCACTGGGAATGTGGAATTAGAACTAGGATTCTCTTTCCGATTAGCTGCTCTCTTGATTCCAGGAGCTACAACTTTTGGTTGCAGCCATTATCTATCACGTATACTAAGAAAACAAGAAAACTGATCTATAAGAAGAGAAGAACAAATCAGATTCAGAGAGAGGTTAACAGTAGAAATAAGAGAAGGAGCAAGAACTGCTAGATCCTCTACGGTGTTACAGTTCCTGATTCCAGGCCATTTCTAAGCCATTTCTAAGACTAAGTTGCATCTATCTTGGCCCTTAGCATAAGGATACCCTGTATGCTTATAATAAACCCCCCTTATTGTTGAAGTTACTTAAGGAGGTTTCTGTTACCTGCAGTCAAGAATCCAAATCATCTACCCAATAGGAGTTTTTAAGTCCTTATTGGCAAGGGCTCAACCTCCAAAGGATCCTTTACAGTGACTCAGTTACATACTTACTTTAATTATTACCTTTGGACAAATTTGGAAAATCATCTATTAAAAAAAAATACTTAAGACAGTCTTGGATAGGAATGTAGAAAAAAATTAGAATTTGGGTCCATTGTATTAAAAAAAGGCATATCATTGTAACTTCAACTCAATATACCTTCACATCCCATTTTGCAAAAAAGATTTCCTCAGAAATTAAGCTGTCTTTTTCTATCACACTACAATATACTCATTTGCACTTGCTTGGCAAATGCTTTAAGTCTTTTAAGAAGCAAAATGTTTTATTTTCCTAAGAGGATTTGAAGTTTCTTAAGAACAAGTAATTCCTATTTCCTTTTTAAGCAAGTTCCCATAGAACCTACTAAAGAACATCATTTAGCATACAGAGATATAAATGAGTAGCTGATCTCCCTGGATTCATTTTCTCCTCCTATAAACAGGGTATATTGTAAAGCACTAATAATTCCCATAAGGATAACTGTTATCTGTAATTAAATAATGCCGTGCATGTGCAATTATTATTTAATGTAGGTTGGGTAGGCAATGAAACACTTTTTAATCAGGATACTCACGAAAATGCAGGTTGGAAAGTTTGCTCTATTGCCCCAGTCTGAGGCATCTACTGCCATCAATGACCTCTGCAATACTAACTGACCGCATATTTCTGAGAGTCTTCACTGTATTATACAGAGTCGTTTTCCCAAAATCAACCCCAGGATTTGTCACCTAATAAAACAAAAAATCCAAAATACTAGCTTAAAAATTCTATAAGGAGGGAAGCAGATGTGGCTCAAGTGATTGAGCTCCTGCCTACCACACGGGAGGTCCTGGATTCAGTTCCCAGTGCCTCCTAAAGAAGATAAGCCAGACAGCAAGCTGACACAACAAGATGATGCAACAAGAGACACAAGGAGGAAAACATAATGAGAGGCACAACAAAGCAGGGAGAAAAGGTGGCTCAAGCAATTAAGAATGTCCCTCCCACATGGGAGGTCCTGGGTTTGGTTCCCAGTGCCTCCTAAAAAGAAGACCAGCACACAAAAAACAGACACAGCAAATGCAAACAACGAGGGGCTGGGGAGAAATAAATAAATTAAATAAACCTCAAAAAAAAAAAAAAAAAAAAAAAAA
>JAKSZT010053887.1:28058615-28274239 GCA_026826555.1 Tolypeutes matacus
AAAAAAAAAAAAAAAAAAAAAAAAAAAATTCTACAGGGATAAATGGGCTAATCCTTCAGTTTTCAGATTTTGTTCCTGAGTGGATTTTGTATCATACTACTTAATATCACTACTTTTCCCAAAATATACTTAATATTTTAAAAAAAAATATTATACTTCTACTATTATGAAGTCTACAGAGATAAATCCCCTCTAAATGACTGAAGCATTCCTACCTTGTACATCTTCCTACTACTCAAGCTCTGAGGCAGTTTCTGGTGGTCTTGACCCCAAGCTTGCCTCTCTGTAGCTTGAGAGAATTCTGTTGGCCAAAGCTCTGAGCAACAAAGGGCTACTTATTTATTCCTATCCCCTTTAAAAAAAAACATTCACGCTACTAAGTTTGACCCATCTCAGGATTTGTTAAACTTTTTCTCCGGCTCAAAATGTTACAGCAGGAAGATACCGTAGCGATCTAATTTAACCTCATCATTTTGCAAATGAGAAAATGAGGCAGACAAGATTTATATGACATGCCCCCACAAACTACCATACTTGTAAAAACAGTCCTCCCAGTTGGAAGTTCATTTCATCATACCACCTACCTAAAATGTGGAAGTATAGGCAGTTGAAATCCCTTTACTTTCTAATAGAGGGAAAAGAAAAAAAAAAACAAACCCTACAGATTTCTCCTTTCAAAAGTGAGGATGGTAGGTAGAGGAAACACATATTTCATGGAGGTAAATGGTTTTATCTGAAATATCATTCCATAGCTCAGGTTTTAAAAATTGTCACTAAGGTATAAATGTCATGATGGGCTTGCCTTGGATACTAAGTGAAATGTAGCTGAATACCAGACATTCATACAACCCGAAGGCTTTTCACCCTAATGAGCTAGCTAATGATTTTATGTGCCCAGAGCTATCCCCAATTCACCCTTTCCCCACTTACCTAAACCTGGCCAATCAAGAGTCTCCTATCACTGACAACGGTGATTGGTCTAAGGAAGGCCAACCAGACTCCTTCCCTAGAATTGGGACCTGGATGCTGAGAAAAAGAAACTCCCTCCCTGTTTCCTACCATGTGGAGAAAGCAGCTTGCAGTAGAAGAGGCTAAGGCCGGCAAGCAAAGAGAAATACAGACAAGCAGATGAGAGATAGAATGAGAGTGTGGTAATGTCAAATCCTTGCTTTTCATTCCAGATTCTATAGATTCAGTAAGTTAACCCTGTATCTTTATCAACTACAGAAGCCATTAAGTTCCTTTTTTTGCTTAAAATAGTTTGAGTTAGATATTTGTCAGTTGCAATTCAAAAATCCTAATATATATTTACCCCAGGAGGCAGAACTGGATATGCATTACCCTTAATGCAGGAAAATTAATAAAACTTTAGTTAAAATTTTTTTAAAAAATTGTAATGTCTTTAGGCAGACTCTGTTGTTTATGTCTATCATTCCTGATAGCCTACACCCATCAACTTCAATGCTTCCATTATATGCCTAGCCCCTGAAAGTATCCGAGTTTGTTCACACTTCCCTAGGATGTCACTTTAATCCTAATATAAAATTGTTTCATTTTATTTCCAATTAAAGTTGAATATAAAATGTATTCTAGGTAATACAAATAAAATGAGATTTGTCTTATCCAGAATGTTGAGAAGATAATCCAGTATCAACATTTAAATATGCCATAGGGTAAAATTTCAAAATTTAAAACAAATCCAACAGAGATATGGCTGCTTCAATATAATTTGGTAGCATGTTTTTTACATTATAACAACAAAAATCAGTAATGAATCTCAAGACCTACCTCCAGTAAAGCTCCAGTTTGGAAGAATTTCAAAGGCTTTTCAATTGAATAGTAAAGGCTATGATAGCTACCCTTAGCCAGGTATGCTCTGACCAGACCAACTGCTATAACAAGCCACCTAAGGAAAAAGAGAAAAATGAGCAATCAAAAATAAGCAAAGTAGGACTGAAGCAATAAAATGATGTGGCAGCAGACATCGCTTAAGGTAATGTCAAGAATCATTATACTGGATTTATTGACTATTATCTCTCGAGAGTCAAACTGCAATGCACAGAAATGTTGCCACCAACAATAACTCACTAAGACTACTCTGCCGGAGCGGGTGTAGCTCCATGGTTGAGCACCTGCTTTGCATGTACAAGGTCCTGGTTTCGATCCCTAGTACCGCCTAAAAAAAAAACAAACAAAAAAGACTGCTCTGCAAAAGGACTGTGGCACCTAATCCATCTAGAGCTCTGCTTTTTGTACAGAACAAGGCCAAAATGAAGGGAATAAGCTGAAATGGTCCTACAACAGCTAAATTAGGTGCCAGAAAGACTACGATAAGAGAAAAACCTGTTAAAGGAAATTTATAATGGCCTGTGTGTTTAAGGAGTCTTTAATAATAACAGGGTGGGAAGAAAATGTTTTAAACTGTTACATGCATCTCACTCAAATATACCCATACCTTAAAATCTATTCTTTTAAAACTGCAAATGAAATAAGAATGAAAGTGTTTTTTTTACCTGAATTTCCCAAAATCAACTCAGAAAAGAAAACCAGATCAACACAAAATACAAAATGAAGCATTTAGGAGTAGAGATGAGGTTACATCTCTCCTTTACTGCCTCAAAAATAGATTTCTCAGGCTTTGCAATTTTTTATTTGTTGAGCTCCATAATGAAACTAACAGACTTTGAAATTAATAGATTTACCTAAGTGTACATTCTCACCTAGGCAATGTGATATGTGGTCTACATAATTTCTAGAAAATATCACATATATTTCAAAAGTTTGTAAAAGAAGAAATGGATTCCTTGATGATAAAACTGGTCTAGCATTAGCAACCTAGAATAAAAAGCTACTTTACTGTCACAATCCCAATTTCTCTTCCTGGTTTGACACCACTCCTTACTCTCCACCCCATTCTCTGTGTTCATGGCCCAGGAATAAACACTTCTTTCCGTCGTGCCCAATGTACCTTAAAATCCCTCTTCAGTCCAATGCTCTCAACAACCCTCTTGCTAAAACAACAAGAATTTTATATTTAAACATAAATACACACGCAGATTCCTGAATGTTTTTTTTAAAATCACTGTAGTGACCATTTATGGGCTAAAGAAAACTTGTATCTGTATTATTTCTTGATTGGTCTATATGTCTAGATCCAGATCTGCAACTAACAAGTTCTGACCTTAAAGAAGTCAAGCAAGTCATAACTTATCTGAGCCTAGGTTTCAGTATCTACCATTTCTAATACTAGCAGTAAGTCTACGATCTTCCCAAGATATATATTTTCTAAAGAAAAAAGCAAAGCACTCAACTGTAAATATATGACATTACCATCTGTGTAAAAAAAGGAGGTGGGGGGGAGAATATATGTACATATTTGCTTGCATCAGTATCTGAAGTATACACAAAATTAGCCAAGGCCAGGGAGGGGATCTGGGTGGAAGGGAAGGGTAAGAGGAAATATTTTCACTTATGCTTTTGTATGTATTTTGAATTTTGCACCCTGCCAATGTATTACCTATTTTAAAAAGAAATAAAACTGGAAGTTTATTATACAGTTCCAACTTTTCTGTATGTTTGAAAATGTTCATAATAAACTGTTAGGGAATTGTTTTTATACATAAATGAATACAACTAAAAAACACATAATAGTTCGATTCTATGCTCCTCCTCACTAAAACGACAGATCAAAAAATTGCAGAGCTGGTGGAACCTTGGAGGAGCACCTAGCCCAACTCTTTAGTTTTAAAAGTAAGTGATTTATCCAAGGTCACACAGCTAGTTAAGTGTCATAACTAGAACTTAAACCGCTACTTAGAATGGATGAACTGAAATGAGGGTGAAAAAGAGAGGGTAAAACCTGTTTCGAGGATCTATTCCCCCTCTCTCCAATAACTCCACTCCCAATCCATCCTAAAAAGTCTCAACTCCTCTAAAGCATGGCTCTGCTCATGTTACTGGTCAAAAACTTTGAGCGCTTTTCCATCACCTTTCAGATTAAAACTCAACCGGGTTTTGAAAACAGCCGCCTAAATAAATGGACACTCTGCAGCCACAGCTCCCTCCACTTCCCTCGGGGGGAACAGTTCACCATTCGTGACTTGCCGCCTGGGCTCTCCCCCTCTGCGCTGTAGGGTCGCCCAGCACACCGCCTCTCAGACCTGGACCTGTGCTCAGCCCACCCGTCCTCCCAAGGCCCTCCCCAGCCAGCGTCCGGGAAGCATTCCTCGCACCCGTTCAGGTCCCACATCTCCCCGGGTGCAGAACTTGGCTCGGCGCCCCGCCACCCCAGGTGGGAGCTCCCGGACAAGCCCCAGGGCGGATTCAGCTCCGGCCTTTCTAGCCGCCCAGGAGATAGATCGCGAAATCTGCCCGCAGGAACTTCACTGCGCGTGGCAGACCCGGCTGCTCCGCCGGCTGCAGAGCCCCCTCCCCTGCCAGGCTCGATCCCCGCCTTCCCGGACCCCGAGCCCCAGCCTCACCCGGCCGTCATCACCACATTGTAGATGACCAGGTACGCCGTGGCCAGAGGCCCTGGACCCTTCTTCTTTCGCGTGCCGCTGGCTTCGCCGGCTCCGGCCCGGCCACCGCCGCCCCCATTTCCTTTGGTCGCTGCAGTCGTCCCCACTGCCGCCATGTCAAGCGTCCAGAGCCCTCTAAACCTGCGCGAGCACCACGGACCCGGACTCGGTAGTGCGAAGTAGTGGAGGGAGAGGAGGAGAGGAGGCGGGGCCGAGGCTGTGGGGCGGGGCCAGGGACAGCGCCCACGGCGATCGCCATCTTGGATGAGGGCAAAGACGCTGCTGGCGTTCCTCGTTCCTCGGCTTGTCTCAATCACTGGTACCATCTTGGATTAGGGTAATCACCCCCTCGTTTGCCCTCCCGGTTATAACGTCCGGCGCCATCTTGGATTAGGTCAATGTCGCTTTAGGGCACCTTGCCGTCTGGACTACGGATATCTGAATGCTTTCGTCGTCCCTGGCTATTCCCCACGCCCACAACCGCCGTGTTGAATCGAATCAGTTATGTCCCAATGGCTCTATATTCCTTTATGCACGCACGCCTAGTAACCTGCCATTTTGGATCAGGGCAATTGACGCGGACTTCACTTCCCATCAACCCCAGCGACTGGCAGAGGCCAGCTTTTTTTGCATAGTGCACTCTTCTTAACCAGTAGCCAGATTGAGGGTTCCGTCTCCGAGGGTTTCTTCCCGGCCTTTCGTCTTTAAGTTGCTAGTACTGTGGAAACGGTCAACTGAAACTTGTCCCTCCCCCCCCCCTTTTACTAGCCTATTAAAGTCGCCCGTGCGGCTTAGGATCGAACGTCATCAGTGAGGGTCTGAGGAGATAACTAGGTGTTCAAGTGCATCTTGAAGCACAAAGCCCTGCGGGCGCCAAGAGGACAGGACGAGGAAGAGGTGATTCGGCGGTTTGCTAAGGGTGAGGTGCAAAGCTATAGACCCACAATGGCCAAAAATAGAAGGTCATTGGCTAAATAGAAAACCCGTTTCCGAGGGAAACTGGAACAGCCTGTGGAACCTGCTTCATCCAGCTGACCCCACTTTCCATTCATTGCCTTTTCTAGGGGTTTCTTTATTTACGAAAAACCCCTGCCGTCAATTTGTACACACCCAAACATTGCCTTAAATGAATTACTGTAAATGTGATGGTATAAAATATTTACTTATTCTTTCCAACAGGTATTTATGGAGCATCTACAAAACTGCACGGTAGTTCACGGCACTAAACCTAAGACAGTCCTTGCTATCCGGCCGTGTAAATATAGTTGTAGCAAACAGAAAGATCGACGTCGAAAGGAAATTTAGCACTAGAAAGCAGATCCCACACGACTCAAGTTTGAATGCTCAATGCAATTTATTTGCCTGTTTTATTGCAAGCTGCCCTAAAACCAATGCGCAATAAGGCTAAGGACACATAATACATTTAAAGGTGGAGGATCCCAGAGTTTCCAAAGACCATCTCCACTTGAGAGCAGAAAGAAAGCAAGTGTATCATTAATGAAGGGGTCTCAATTGCCAGGTCTGCGGTTTAGCAGAGTTTACAAAACTGATGGCGGGAGGCCCTGATCTGGTCGGTGTGCGTCGGGGAGAATCTCGCAGAACAGCTTGGGCATTGCGACCAGGATTCAGGGCGATCGCGTGTCAGTCTGCCTCTTACCAGATGTTGTAAGCGGGTTCAGCACCGGACTTTATAGGGAGGGCCCCTCTGGCTGGCATCAGGCCATTCCATATCATATTCTCTCATCAATGTCTATTATGGCTTGTTACAAAAACATGTTTTTCTCAATGTGTTGGCATTCTAATTGTGGTCAACATGTTTACAATTTTGGGTTTTGCTTTTTTTTTTTTCCCCTCATTTTGTTGCCATTCTAATCGTGGCCAATATGTTTACAATGTTTTTTGAGATTCAAGATCCTTAATATCATTTCAATACACAACAGCATCCCAGAGTTTATATTAGAATGTGGAGGAAGTCAGAGGAAAATAATAATTAGTTGATGAAGAGAGAAATCAGTTAGGAAGTTATTACAGTAATTCAGACAATAATGATAGTGTTTTGGGCCAGAGTGGTAGTGATTGAGGGGGTGAAAAATGAATTCTGGACATGTTTTGAAAGTAGAGCCGATAAGATGTATAGATATGTTAGATTTGGAGTGTGAAGTAAAAGAGGCATTGTGAGCCGCTTGGAAGAATTGAGTTGTAGAAGAAGCAACTTTGAAGATGGAAATTGGGAATTTTGTTTATATGTGGAGTTTGAAATCCTTATTAGATGTCTGAGTAGAGAGGTTGAGTAGACAATTAGATTTAGACTCTTAGGTTGAGGGACGAAATGTGGGCTAGGGCACCCTGAGAGTCATCAGGGTGTACGTAGTGTTTAAAGCCACGTGACATCTAGGGACTAAGTGAAGATGTAGGAACTAAACAGTTGTCAGGGTCTTGTCATTTATTGCCATCACAGATTGTGCAGAGATCCTGTTGCCTTATTTTCCTGACCTTAGAGATCAAGTTGCTGTGCCTGAATAACAGAATATGGGGGGGGGGGGTGGATTGTGTAGCCAACAAGCACTCATTTAAAAGTTTCTTTCGTTCATTTTTTCCTACTATCATCTACTTAATGAGAAAGTAGGAGGAATGCCTAAAGGTCAGTGAGTTGGAAATCAATGGAAAACTCAATGTATCTTCTCATTGTCACTTAGGCTCAAGTCCGATAGGTTCTCTACAGTACACTTAGAGTAACCTTTTCCAAACACAAATTTGTGCATGCCTATTCTCTTTCCCCCGTGGCAACCTCTTAACACATTTAAATAGATTTTAATTACATTTTAAGATAAAGTGCAAAATATTTAATGTGCCCTGCAATAATCTGCATGTCCTAGCCCCTGCCTGCCTCTTCAGCCTTACTTCACACCGTGCTCTCCCTAGCCATAATGGCATTATCACCAAGTCTTTCAGTGAACAGTGCTCCTTTCTGCAACAAGGACTTTGCACATGTTATTCCCTCTGCCTGGGACAGACTCCATTACTACCTTCCAAATTCTGATCTAAATTCTGCCATCACTTTCTCAAGGGAGGTTCCCCTGAACTTCTGGAATGAATCATTCTCCCTGCTGTGGTCTCCTAGCACCATGTACTTTTTCTAGTGACATATACCATAGTAATTTTATATTTCTTTGTGTACTTGCTTTCGCCCATAGACTACAGGTTTTATAATGGCAGGTACAGGCATATTTTGGTGGTGGTGGTGGTTTGTTAGAGTTGTTTTTGTTTGCATTTGTGATTTCCCTCTCATTGCTGCACACCCAATACCTGACATACCACCTGGCAACATGACACAGTTTAGATCAATCATTGTTTCTCTGGAAAAAGTAATTATTTCAATAGTTAGGTCTATGACAACACAAGCAGAGCTCTGAGAGTACTTCTATCAAATTGATATATGGGGGGACAGATGTGGCTCAAACAGTTGGGCGTCCGTCTCCCATATGGAGGGACCTGGGTTCGATCCCTGGAAACTCCTGGTAAAAAAAAAAAAAAAAAAAAAAAAAATTGATAAATGGATGCTAGGAGACAGTATTTACCTTTTTGCTGGGATTATTAAAGATAAGAGGATGTGAACTTGAGGCTTCTGGCAACCACCTTTCATTCCATGTGGAGAAAGATTGTTGATAGATGACAAATAGACATTAGTGTGTGTGTCTAGGTGATACTGAGTCTTGGTTTTTGTCTCTGAGGCCTGGTTCCTGATGCTTATTCTTCAATTTTGTGAATTATCTCATTATTCTTCCCAACAAATGAGTCAATATATTCCTTTTGCTTAATTTAGCAGTCCCAGAACAAAACAGCGACTCTTTCCCAATTGTTCCAACAAAAGTCCTGGAAATTCATTAGTTTGACTTGAGTTACATGCCCATCACTGACCCAGTTATTATGACCAAAGGGGATAGAATATGCCGATTGGCCAGGTCTTTGTCATATTCCCATATCGGGGTAAGGGATGGATTCATTCAAACTGTATAACTTGAGTTTGACTGAGATGTAGTTCCTCAAAAGGGAAGAAGAAGTTTGTTACCAGAATAAGGAGGGTGGATGCTCGGCAGGTAAAAACAACAGACGCACCATACATATTACTGCCTCCAAGCAGCTTACTACCTCATATTCAGGGAATAGCTACATTCAGAGAACAACTAAGGACATTAAGCAGGTTAGAGAGGTCTAAGTAAACATACTTTTTGAGTAGTACAAAGCAGTTATTGGTGTGAGGGTAGATAATTCTCGAAGTGTCTAGAATACAAGCATAAAGAAAGTAATGGATGTATTATGGAGAGGTAGAAATTCATTATAGGGAGTGGAGATAACAAAAGGTAAAAAACATAATTGGACACAGCCATGTGTCTAAAGATGGTCAATTGGGATGGAGAAATAAAAAATGAGTTTAAATAAATGGTTGGGCCTTGAGTGCTAGGCTTGGGAGTATAAATTTGAACTAAGACATGATAATGAATCACCAAAGTTTCCTAAATAGTTACAAGTTGAAAGTATTATCTGAAGAGAAAAAATCAACTTCTGTGTATGAGTTTTCAGTTGCTGCTGTAATAAATTACCATAAACCTAGTGACTTAAAACAACACAAATTTATCTTCTTACAGTTCTGGAGGCTAGAAGTTTGAAATGGATCTTTCAGGGTGTATTAGTTTCCTAGGGCAGCAGTAACAAATTACAACAAGCCTGGTAGCTTAAAACAACAGAAATTTATTCTCTCACACTTCTGGGGGCTAGAAGTTCAAAATTAAGGGGTCAGCAGGGCTAGCCTCCCTCTGAAGACTCTAGGGAAGAATCCTTCCTTGCCTCTTCCTAGCTTCTGGTGGTTCCCAACTGTCCATTGGTGTTCCTTGGCTTGAAGCTGCATTACTCCAATCTCTGCCTCCATCATCACGTGGTCTTCTTCCCTGTGTGTCTCAGTATCCAAATCTCCTTCTCCTTTCTCTTATACAGACATCAGTCATTGAATTTAAGGCCCATCCTGATTCATTATGACTTCATCTTAACTTGATTACATGTGCAAAGACTCTATTTCCAAATAAGGTCACATTTGCAGTATCAGAGTTTAGGACTTGAGTATCTTGGGAGGACACAATTCAGCCTTTTAAGAAAAAGGTATTAATAATCATTGATTACATCTATGACAAAAGTGCTTACTTTAGGTTACTTAGATAACACTGCAGTTGGTGGAAATGATAAACCTTTAAAGTGCTAAGACTTTGTGAATGCATTGGATTTAAGAGAATAAACATTTTACAAAAATAAAAAAAAAACAATGAGCTATCACTTCACACCCACTATAATTGCTTATTTAAAAAATGGAAAATCATAAGTGTTGACAAAGATGAAGAGAAATTGGAACCCTTGTGCTCTGCTGGTAGGAATATAAAATGGTACAGCTGCCATAGAAAATGGTTTGGCACTTCCTCAAAAAGTTAAACATGGAATTACCATATGACCCAGCAATTCCACTCCTAGGTATATATATTAGTCAGCCAAAGGGGTGCTGATGCAAAATACCAGAGATTGGCTGGTCTTTATAAAGGGTATTTATTGGGGTAGAAGTCCACAGTTACCACGCCATAAAGCATGTTTCTTCCCTCACCAAAGTCCTTTGCCACGTGTTGGAGCAAGACAGCTGCCGACGTTTGCCACGGTTCAGACTTCTTGGGTTCCTCTCTTCCGGGGGCTGCCTTTCTCTCTGGGCTTAGCCACTCTGTTTCCTCTACAAGGTCAGCTGTAGACTATGAAGCTCTCTAGGCTTTGCTTCTCTCCACAAGGCCAGCTGTGAACTCTCAGGCAAATGGCTTGTCTCTATCCCGGGGCCTTCTCTCCAACATCAAAACTGCTCTTTTGCCTTGCCCTTTATATTTGATTCCCCCACCCACCAAGGGGTGGGGCTCAACGCCCTACTGATGTGGCCCAATTAACGCCCTAATCATAACTGAATCATGCCCAGATTAGCAGATCAGTTTATAAGCATGATCCAATATCTATTTTTGGAATTCATAATTACATCAAACTGCCAGATTGCAACAGTATATATCCAAAAGAATTGAAAACAGACTTTTCAAACAAAAACTTATACATGACTGTTCGTAGCAGCACTATTCACAATAGCCAAAAGGTGGAAGCAATGCAAATGTCCATCAATGGGTGAGTGGATAAACAAATTGTGGTATATCCATTAAATGGAATATTATTCAGGCATCAAAAAAGAATGAAGGCCTCACCCCAATCAAGATGCAGAGTGAGATGCTTCAGGGCTCCATCTTGCCACAAGAACTTTGAGTAAGTGGCAAGGACTGGCACAAACATCTTTATCAAAGTTCAACAGCATATTGATATAATCCCACAGAATGGGAGAAAATACTTGCAAATCATATATCTGATAAGGGTCTAATATGCATAATGCATAATGAACTCCAATGATTCCAACAACAACAAGACAAACTACCCGATTGAAAAATAGGCATATCACTTGCATATCAAAAAAGATATACATATGGCCAATAAGCACATAAAAATATGTTCAACATCATTAGTCATTAGGGAAATGCAAATCAAAACTAAAACCATGTAGGTAAATGTAAAATCCAATATGATTGTACTTTTGGTTTATAACTCCCCCCCCACACACACAATATTACTTAATGGGCAAATACGTAAAATCTTTTTAAATACAACATATAAAGATATAATCTGAGACTGTAATAATATTAAAGGGGAGAGACAAAGATATATAGGAGCAGAGAGTTTGTATACTACTGAAACTAGATTTCACATAATTGAAATAATTAGTATGCAAATTCATAGAGACAGAAAGTAGAGTATGGGTTATAGGGGCAGAGGGGAAGGGAAATGGGGAGTTAATGCATAACAGGTGCAGAGTTTCTGTTTGGGATGTTAGAAAAGTTTTGGTAATGGATGGTGGTCAGTGTAGTACAGTACCGTGAATGTGATTAAAGCAACTGAATTATATGCTTGGAAGAAGTTGAGATGGGAAATTTTATGTTGTACATATGTGATTTAGTCCGCTGGGCTGCTGAAACCAATATACCAGAAATGAGTTGACTTTTACAATGGGGACTTATTAGCATACAAGCTTACAGTTCTGAGGCCATGAAAATGTCTAAATTAAAGCAATATCAGGCAATCTTTTTCTCCAAAGCCTGGCTGCTGGTGATCCTGGACTCCTCTGTCATATGGCAAGGCACCTGGCGGCATGTGCTGGTCTCTCCCTTCTCTTCTGGGTTTCATTGCTTTCAGCTTCTGGCTTCTGTGGCTCACTCTCCTCTTCCTCTGAATTTCATTCTCTTATTAAGGACTCCAGTAAGAGGATTTAGACCCACCCTGGGCCATGCCCCAACTGACATAACCTAATCAAAAGGCCCTTCTTCCAAAAATTTTATACCCACAATAATGGATTAACTTTAAGAACATAATTTTCTGGGGTCCATTCAGCTTCAATTTATCACAATATGCTTTCACAATTTAAAAAGAAGAGACTAAAGAGACAATGACAATGAAATGCACTACATGATCCTGGACTGGATCTAATAATGGAGAAAATGCCCAAGAAGGCATTATTGAGACAATTACACAATTACAAAAAAAATGGAATATAGATTATATGCTTTATATGAATGTTAAATTTCTTTTTTTAAAAAAAGATTTATTTTATTTATTTACTCTCCCCTCCCCCCTTGTTGTTTGTGCTCACTGTCTCTCTGTGTGTCCATTCACTGTGTGCTCTCTGTGTCTGCTCGTCTTCTAAGAGGCACCAGGAACTGAACCTGGGAGAGAGGTGCTTAATCACTTGAACCATCTCTGCTTCCTGCTTTGTTGTCTCTGTCATTGTGTTTCCTCTTTGTGTCTCTTGTTGCATCAGCTCGCTGCCCCAGCCTGTCATGCCAGCTCGCTGTCTTGCTCGTCTTCTCCAGGAGGCACCAGGAACCAAACTCAGGACCTCCCATGTGGTAGGCAGGAGCTCAATCTCTTGAGCCACTTCTGCTTCCCTGAATGTTAAGTTTCTTGAACTTGATGACTGTATTTCATGAGATTTCATAAGTGAATATTCTTATTCTTAGGAAATGTACATGGAAGTATTATATGTTCAAGGAGCATGATGTATGTAACCTACTCTCAAATTTAGAAGATAGATAGATAGATAGGAAGAACAAATATGGCAAAATGTTAAAAGTTGGTAAATCTGAGTATTGTGGTAGGCAGTATATTGGAGTTCTCTGTTTTGGCATTGTATTATTTTTGCAATTGTCCTATAAGTTTGAAATTATTTCACATTTTAAAAGTTAAATATATAAATACAATATGATCCATTCATCTAAAGTTTAAACACAGGACAAACTAGACTATCTTGCTTAGGGATACATACAGAAGTGGTAAAAAACTATAAATACTCTCTTCCTAGTGAGAAAAGAGGGACAAATGAAGGAGGGTGAGGAAGAATGGAGTGGAGATAGGGGTGATTCTGGGAGTAATGAAAATGTTCTATTTCTTGATCTGGGTGGTGGTTTTATAGGCTTTTCCTTTGTGATAATCCATTAGGATGTATATTTATGTTTTGGGCACTTTTTGCATGTGTATTTCACAATAAATGTGTTAAATAAAAGGAATGATAAACACAAGGAGCAGTAAAGGTGTAACATACAAGAAAAGCACACAGGTAGCTTCACTATTATTGTTAATGTCCTTAAGTTAGGTGGAGGTTCATAAATGTTTATTTCATTTTATGCCATGACTTAAATATACTTTATATGTTAAATATACATGAATGTTATATAATAAAAGAAGTTAAATGTAAACAGGAATTCTGATAACAGGAAATAGGCCGCTGCACCAAGATGAACACCCTCTTGGAAGCTACTGTAGTTAATCTGGATACAACATAGATGTTGAGCCAGCACCACTAGCACCTCTTTTTAATGAAAACTGCTGAGTCAAAGCCATTTTGAGCGACAATAGCCATATTTTGTACCATATGACCCTCGTTGCCCTGACTCCTGCTAGGAATGCACACATATCTGGTAAAACTGTAAAGCAGAAAAGCAAGGAAATGTTTATCACAAAAGAAGGAGAGTGGATACATCTGGACTAGAAGCAGGCATCTGACCTCAGAGCAGTTGAAAGGGGAAAAATCCCTCACCCCCATCTTTAGGTCTCCATAGAAGATGCAATTTGTGCATAAAAGGGGTATGTACTAATTGGGTTCCTAAGCAAAGGAGACCAATTCTGGTTAAGTTGGAGAGAAAAGGAATTTATTGGGAAGGCATTGGAAAGCTCACAAAATTGATGGTAAAGCTAAAGAAAGAGATTAGGAACATGAATAAGAGCCATGGGAAAGTAGGCAGCCAGAAATAGAGCTCAAACCAATGCACAGGAAGAATCTGGTTAGTGTTCAACAGCTTCTGCCATTGGCACGACCGCCACTGGACATTGGATGCTGCTGCGATTACTTCCTCTGCCACCCCTGGAAAAATTCTAAACTGCCATTTACTTTTCTGTGTTACTCCAGAATCAAAGTCTCAGGTAGGCGCTTCTGATTGGAAGGTCACATGCCAAATTCTAGCTGCAAGGGAGCTGGGAAAGGGACTGTTGGTCTACACACAAGCTTCTATGTTGGGATTCTTCCCAAATATGAAGTGTGTGGCTGGCCAAAAATGAAAAACACGTATCACAGGGAATCCTAGAAATATGCATAGCTGGCCTCTGCCTCTCCACAGGAAGATGAAAGAATAATAAGATTAGTTAAGTTTTATGCAGTGAAATGGGCCATGTTTTCACTTGGAGACAAGAGATTGGGCATAGAGTCACTGTACTGAAAGGCAGCCTGGCTTCCTCCCTTCTGCCTTGCAGTATACCATTCTCTCTTTACTGGTTTCTCTGTCTTTGATTGGGAATGGGGGAGGCATGCAGTTGTGATCATAGGCCTGGCTGCCTTCAATTCAGGAAGGTGGGGAGTGACCCCACCACCATCTACCATCCTCATGGCCAGTCACAGAACCCTCCCAGAGTATGTCATTGGGTGCCTGACCAACCATAAAGAGAGCTGGCATTCAGAATCTCATTTGGCTTGTGATCTATTTTCTCTAGCAGGCAAAACCCTGAAGGAAAAGAGGGGTGAATGATAGGATTCAGACTCCTAAACTTCCAGTTAGTCAACCCATAGACTGACCAGTTACATGACCTATCGTTAAAGGATGTTATCAGATTCTTACTTTGAGAATTTGGACTTTGGGGAAAAGAGACCCCCTGTGAACTGCCTCAGTTCGATGACTTTCTACGAACAACAAATAGCTGAATATATCAAAGTTCAATCACATTTATAAACAAATAGAGATTAATATGAGGTGTCTAGATGTATTTCGGATTGAATCGTCACCTAGAATAGCATTTCTCAAACTCTTAAAAATTATTAAAGATTGTCTTATTTTCCTAGAGCTGCCATAACAAAGTACTACAAACTGGATGTTTTTTAACAACAGAAATGTATTACCTCACGTCTGAAATCAAGATATCAGTGGGGCCATGCTCCACCTGACATCTCTAGGCAAGAATCTGTTTCATGCCTCTCACCTGACTTCCAATGATTTTCAGCAATCCTTAGGTTTCAATCTCTGCCTCAGTTGTCATATGGCCATCTTTAATCTCTTTGTGTCCAAATTTTCACTTCTTATAGGGCCAAACCCAAATCCAGTTTGGCCTCCTTATCTAATAACATATTCAAAGGCCCTATTTCCAAATAAAGTTACATACACAGGACCAGGGGTTAGGATTTGAACATGTCTTTTAGGGGGACACAACTCAACCCATAACAAGGATCTTAAAGAGCTCTTGTTTATGTGGGTTGTAACTCACTATTTTATATTTACCATATTAGAAATTAAGACTAATGTCTTAGTTTGCCAGGCCACAATGACAAATACCACACAAGGAGGTGACTTAAACAACAAGAATTTATTGGCTTACAATTTCAGAGGCTGGAAATTTCAAGGCATTGGCAAGATGATCCTTTCTCCCCAAAGTCTAGCATTCTGGTTCTGGCTTGCCACAATCCTTCGGATTCCTTGGTTTGCATCTCTGCCTCCTGTTACAGAGAGAAGGTGATTTCTCCCTTTTCTCTCTCTCTCTTTGGGTCTATTCTTCTGGTTTCTGCTCACTTCTGGCTTCTGGGTCCTCCCTATGGCTTTCTCTGACTTCTGACTTCCAGTTTCTTCTCTTTATAAGGCCTCTGTAGTATGGATTAAGACCCACCCTGATTCAATTGGCCATACCTTAACTAATACTAATATCTTCAAAAGGTGCTATTTAATAAATACGTGAGTTCACAACCATAGGAAAGTATATTAATATTAAGAACATGTCTTAAGGCACAAAATTCAATCTACCACAACTAAGAATTTCAAGAATATGCAAGCCCTCAGCATGATGGCATCATCTACTGTACATTTGTGAGTGAAAGAGAATGAAAAAGGCAAATAACAAGTTATTATTATTAAAATAGTATTGATCTCATGTCCTCCACAAGAGGGTTTTAGGGACTCCCCAAGAGTCCCAAAAACACACTTTGAGAACCACTGACCCAGAAAATTAATACTTTGTTAGATAGGATTTTGACTTCCACTTCTTCTAAAAATGGAGTAAGAAGGATGTGATTAACCTTGAAACAACCAAAAAAACAGACACAATACATGAAACAATAGCTTTTGAGACACAGGTTATCAAGAAAGAACATTCCCTGAGAGAGGGGGAACAAGATGAGCACTATGGTTGCCATAGCTTACTGCCTTGAGAGTGTTTCTAGGCCACTGCCCAGGAAGGGGGACTCAGGATGGAGCCTGGCAGACAACCTTAGTTGAGGAGATGAAGCAGAGACATCCAGGAGGCTAGAGTTTATAGGACAGGGTACTGGAGAAGAAAGAGCTACCCAGAGAACTCTGAAGATCCACAGAGGGTCCCCTTTACTATTCAGCTAAGTGATGATCAGCACATGCATGTGAAGAATCTACCCAAAAGAATTGCAGGAAGCCATGCCCCATACTCAACACAGAACTGGAACTAGTGCCTGTTCCCACCAGACGGACTAGAAAATACCGTGACTCACAGGGCATTGGATAGAGTACTCAAAAGAGTCTTGCCTGAATAATGGAGAAATAATTAGTCTTATACTGGCACTACTCTGGTCTTTAAAAATCTTAAAAGCAAGACTCAAAAGGATCAAACTGTTTGCAACTAACTTAACTGTGTTCCAGAACAACACTCAAAAACATTTATAGGAATACAAAAATATCTAGCCCCCAACAGGTAAAATACACAATGTCTGTCTGATATGCAATCAAAAATTACTACCCATGCAAAGAAACAGGAAAATACAACCCATGATGAGCAGAAAAGTCAGTCAGTTGAAACCAATCTAGAACTGGCACAGTTGTCTGAATTAGCAGACAAGGACTTTAAAATGTTTACTAAAATTGCATGCCATATGTTCAAAAATGTAAGAGAAGATATGGAAGATATTAAAAAAAGGTCCAAATAGAACTTTACACATGAAAAGTATAATGTTTGAAACATTGAAAAATACACTGCATGGAATTAATGAAAGATTGGACATTGCAGAAGAAAAATTAGTGAACTTGAAGACATAGCAAAGAAAACTATTCAAAACAAAGCACAGAGAGAAAATAATGATAGTAAAGAACAGCTGTGAAGAGTGGGACAACTTTAAGCAACCAACATATGTGTAAGTGAAGTCCCCAACAGAGAAGATGGGGGACAGGAAAGAAAAAATATTTTAAGAAATTATGGTCAACAATTTTTTCAAGTTTTATGAGAAATATAAACCCACATATCCAAGAACCTCAACAAAACTTAGGCATGGAAAACATGAAGAAATCTACACCAAAACATATAATCAAATTGCTAAAAGTAAGTGATCAAGAGAAAAACACACTGCATACAGAGAAACAAAGGTAAAGATGACAAAATTTATTATCCTTTAAGCTAGTGTTATGACAGAGCTTTCCTTGAATGCCAGGAGCTAAGGGGGAAAAAAAGAAAAAACACCTTTCCTTGTCTTTGCAGATTGACTTGTGCATGTGCTTTCCTTCAGGGCTCATCCATACAAAGTGTTTAGAGAATAGCTCCAGGCCAAAACATAGGGGCCACCCTGATCCTTTCTGCACATGCATGTTGTTTTAGACATGCCTGTGGCCCTAGGAATTCCCCTGTTTACAAGGTACAAATGTCGCCTCTCCCCTAGGAAATAGTTTCCTCTTGGTCCTGGGCACAGCACTATATGCCAGCAATTCCTTGCCTCTGGTAGCATGACATGACTACTCTCCCTCAGTGTTCCATAAGCCACCTTGTACATGCAGGGCAAGTTCTGAGAAGGCGTGTTCTTGAGGCCATCATCAGACAGATTAGGCCAGATGTACATTCTCCCACAGTGTGTGCACAAGGGGTACTCTGCTTCCTCTGGATCCAGGACCAAGGTTCCATACTGGGAGCTCAGGCCAGCTCCTCCTGAGCCAGTGAAGGGTTAATGAGGGGCCAGCGAGGGTGCCATGAGATCCTAACACTTTTAAGTAGACTTTTTTCTTGATTTGGCACTCACCCTTTTACTATAGTCCTTTTGTTGCGGCCAGCCGGAAATAACCCAAACGGCACTCTTGGGAGCACAGATGAACAAAGTTTTATTATGTGCTGGCCCAGAGGAGAGTTCACTCTCCAAATTCTGAACCTGTTTTCTGATTTTCATAAGGTTATATAGGTACACTAAGCGGGCAAATTCCTGAGCAAGCAGGCAGGTAGGGTTACAAAGGCAGAGAAGCAGGGTTAGCTTATCTAAGAGCAGAAGGCCATTATGGAGGAAAAGAGTCATTATCTGTATAGAGTTGTAAATTTCAATTCAAAGGGGCAGCCTGGGGTGCTTATCTTCCTGACTGTGGATTCCATGGAGAAAAGGAGACGAAGGAGAGGAGAGAGGAACCAGGGACCAAGGGGAGTCTATTTTTTTTTTTAAACTGTGGGTTTCTGCTGAGGGTGGGTTTGGGCTCCCGGCACTTCCCTCATCATTCCCCCCTTTTTATGCCTTTATAATTCTTTATGGGGCATCACTTGCTATCATGGGGATTCTTCTATAAGTCCCCAAGGGCTGATATTTAACACGAGGCATTACTTGGTGTTTTAAGGCGTTTAAGAGGGAAGTGATGTATTGTGTTAGGTACCATAGAATGCATGGCCCAAAAGTTAAGAGGAAAAAGACTGAGGCTATTACTGGCATAAATGGCAAAATCCAGGAGAGGAGATACTGGAAGTAATTTCCATTGGCAGATGCTTGTTATACACGGTTTAAACGGTCTTTGGCTCATTCCTTTAGAAGGGCCACTTTGTCCCTAACTATTCCTGAGGAGTTTGCATAGAAACAGCATTCTTCCCCCAGTGCCTGAGAGATCCCCCCTGAACTAGCGGTGAGCAAGTCTAATCCTTGCCTGTTTTGCAAAACCACTTCCGCCAACGAGTCTATCTGGTCTTGCAACCCTTTGAGAGCCCCCCGATATTTCTTCGAGGTCATTTGATGTTTCCCAAGCTAGTGTTTGTAAGCCCTCCTGACCAACTGCGAGAGAAGCCCCGGCTACTGCTGCACTCCCGACTACTCCTAGTCCTAAGGGTATAGGAATTGCCTGTATTGCTCATTTGGCTCGGGAGAGCTCTCCAGGCAATTCATTTCCATACACCAAAAACCATGGTACTAGCCAAGCCAGGTAGCAGATGCCCTGGCCATCCTGGGGTAGGCACCGGTAGGCGTTGGTGCCACCGACCTAGATGGTGGAGTTTGTGGCGCATCAGTCAGGCTCATTGAGTGGGTGGGTGGTGTCACAGTTGGCCCTTCCAAGAGGGAGGTTGGTTGAAGGAGACCTGGTAGTTATGTTTTTACAGTTAGCCACTTTTCCTGGGGGTTCGGTTATGTGAACTGGGACGGGCCCGGTTCCTGCCACAGAGCTATCGTGGGTTGGGGGGTTACGTTCCATGGGACAGGTACAGGGAAGATGGTTAGACTGGAGGAAGTGCATAGCCAGCAGGAGGCAGCTTTATCAGGTTGAGATTTATCTAGGAGTTGGTGGAAATTTCGAACCTGGTTCAAAAGAACGTTGTAGGGGGCTGTTTTAACTTTGGCCTTTAGTGTCTGGGTGGCATTACTGATATTTTTCATCAGGGCTTTTTCTAGGGGGTGGGTTACCAGGATCAGTTGGACCAGTATGAGGTTTCCTGGGTCCGGCCCCAATGGGTTGTGTAACCGTTGGGGACTTTGATGTAATTATGAATTCCAAAAATATAATTGAATCATGCTTGTAAACTGATCTGTTAATCTGGGCATGATTAGGTTAGGATTAGGGCGTTGAGCCCCACCCCTTGGTGGGTGGGGAATTGAATATAAAAGGCAAGGCAAAGGATAGTTGAAGCAGTCTTTTGAGAAGCAGTTTTGATGTTGGAAAGAAGGCCCCAGGAGAAGAGAAGCAAGCCGTTTGCCTGATCATCTACAGCTTACTTTGTGTAGGAAACAGGAGCTAAGCCTGGAGAGAAACGCAGCCCCGGGAAGAGAGGAACCCAGAAGCCTGAACCCTGGCAAACGCCGGGGCAGCTGTCTTGCTCCAACACGTGGCAACGAACATTGGTGAGAGAAGAAACTTAATGCTTTATGGCCTGGTATCTGTGGACTTCTACCCCAAATAAATACCCTTTATAAAGACCAACCCAGTTTTGGTATTTCACATTAGCACCCCTTTGGCTGACTAATACAGAATTTGGTACCAGGAGTGGGGTAGTGCTTTTGCATATACCAAAATGTTGGAACAGTTTTATAAATGGGTAAGGGGTATGTTTTGGAGGAATTGTGAAATGCTTGATGGAAAAGGCCTAGACCACTTTGAAGAGACGGTTGATAGTAATATGGATGCTAAAGAGACTTTCTATGATGCCTTAGAAGTAAATGATGAAACTTTTATTGGAAACTGGAGGAAAGGCGATCCATGTTTTAAAGTTGCAGAGAACTTAACAAGATTAACTCCTGTTGTTATATGGAAGACAGAATTTAAAAATGGCGAACTAGAGCATTTAGCTAAAGAACTTTCCAAGGTAAACTCGGAGAATGTGGCTTGGCTTCTCCTTGCAGCTTATAGCAAAATACTAGATGAGAGAAATACACTAAGGACTGAACTTTTGGGCATAAAGAAAACAGAAACTAATTCTGGAACTTCCAAGTTTCTGGAAATCAAATTCCCAGATGAAAATGCCCTATTTGAAGACTTTACTAAACTTGGAACTCATAACTCAGAATTGAAGATGCAGTTATCTCAGAAAGACTTGTGGAAAGTCTTATTGTCTGATGGCTTGGACCCCTGCTTCCTGCATGCTAAACCAACAAAATTTTTGAGAAAGCTGTATGAACAAAACCACTGTCTGCTTGGACAAAAGAGGACATGGAAAGGAGAGATTGAAGGAGAATCAGCTTTAAGTAGAAAACCGTGGAAGCAGAGATCTGGACTTAAGACATCTCCTTGGGCCAAGAGAGGAGCCCCACCCATGTGTACAAAGAGGGTGGATGTTCCTACCCGATGTTCTGAGAAAGTTTTGATGCCGCCTGGTGCAGAGAGGGTGAGTTTTCCCCAGCAGTTAAGGTGGATGTCCCCACCCGATGTTCAGAAAGAGTTTTGCCACCCCAGGGTGCAGAGAAGTTGGAGCACATTCCTCAAAGATTAGGGCGGTTAAGGTCAACACCCCATAAGTCTGAGAGGGGTGTACCTGTCCCCCATAGATTAGAGAAGGCCAGGTGGTCAACCCAATGTTCTGAGAGGGTTGAGCCTGTATGCCAAAGGTTAGGGGGAATGTTATCTTCACCTCACTGTACTAGGGGGGCTAAGACTCTAACCCAAAGATTGGGTACGGTGTGGCAATCACCCCAACACGCTTGGAGGGTGAGGTCTGGAGCTTAGTCAACACCCAGATGCTTGATGAGGGTGGAACCAAGAAAATGGCTCTTGGGCAAGTGGAAAGGGTGGGTTCCCATGTGACCCCAAGGAAAAGAAAACATCTTCTTAAAAATGACTCTCAGACTTTGAAATCGAATGGAGGATGCCCTGCAAGTTTACTGAACTGTAGAGGATCCATGACTCATGTTTAACATCCCAATTTCTCCTTATAATATTGAAAATGTTTATCTTTTGTCTTTCCATTTGTGTATTGGAAGCAGTTAAATGGTTTTGTAAGTTTCAAAGGTCTATAGCAGATGGAACTTTGCCTCAAGATGAACTGTATTTCTTTAAAATGATTTTGATATGATTTTGTACTTGAATTGTTACTGATTTAACTTTTTTTGTGAGAATTGTAATGTATTTTTGGAATTCAGAGGGTGGAATGTAATCGTTGGGGACTTTGATGTAATTATGAATTCCAAAAATATAATTGAATCATGCTTGTAAACTGATCTGTTAATCTGGGCATGATTAGGTTAGGATTAGGGCGTTGAGCCCCACCCCTTGGTGGGTGGGGAATTGAATATAAAAGGCAAGGCAAAGGATAGTTGAAGCAGTCTTTTGAGAAGCAGTTTTGATGTTGGAAAGAAGGCCCCAGGAGAAGAGAAGCAAGCTGTTTGCCTGATCGTCTACAGCTTACCTTGTGGAGGAAACAGGAGCTAAGCCCGGAGAGAAACGCAGCCCCGGGAAGAGAGGAACCCAGAAGCCTGAACCCTGGCAAACGCCGGGGCAGCTGTCTTGCTCCAACACGGGGCAACGAACTTTGGTGAGAGAAGAAACTTAATGCTTTATGGCCTGGTATCTGTGGACTTCTACCCCAAATAAATACCCTTTATAAAGACCAACCCAGTTTTGGTATTTCACATTAGCACCCCTTTGGCTGACGAATACAGGTTGTATATTCCGATTCCTAGTTTCAGTCCTGCCTGGGCCTTTAAAAAGGTATTTTCTGATCTGGTGGTTATGTTTAATAAGGTGAGTTTTATGGGGTCACAGGTTTCTATGCCACACCCTGCTGGGCTGGGGATTTCCTGTAGGAGATATGGAGAAGTCAGTGGGACTCCCTTCCAAGGAGCGGTGGCACCTACTAGCAAGCTCCAAGAGCAGCAGAATTCTCTGCCTTTTTGGGGGTCTCGGCAGAGGTATTTGTCATAACTCCCATAGCTGCGACTCCTGGGGGCCGGTATGGGGGTGTGGGGGTATGGGGCAACCAGCAAGGTGTAAGGAGCGTGATCTTGGATTGCCCTGCAAGTGTCAAATATTATAGAGGCTGAAGTTGCACCTGCCGAGAACGGGACTGAAGCATTCAGCACGGATTGTTTGCCCCGGCTTTGACTAACTTGCAGCTGCCATAGATTTTAGGGGTGGGTATTGGCTCTTAGGGAGGGGGCAAGGAAGTAAAGGACAAGCAAGTTAAGACACAGAAACATCCTATTATACACCAATAAGCAATTGCAATTAGGGCTCTATTCGCAACAGTCCAGTCTGCAGGGGCCAAAGCAGCGAGTCCAACTCCAAATACCAAGGCGAGCAGGCCATATAAGCACAGGATCCACCAGGAGCAGGGGTCCATTCAGCTGGCGTTTGATGAGGTCAGTGCTCGAGGACACCAGGTGACTTGCACTCTCAAGGCGTGGCCGGGTACGGGTTGGGCTGTCCAGCTGTCCTGCTCTTTATCAAGATGTGCCTTCTTGACCCTGGAATGATGGATCCAAGGGACGATGCCTGCAACTTCAAGAGCAGTAGGAGTTACAAGGATCACAGTATGTGGACCTGTCCAGGAAGGCTGAAGGGGTTCTTTTTTCCAGTCTTTGACCCAGACTAGGTCCCCTGGCCGGTTGGGGTGCACTGGGTGTCCCAGGGGGATGAGATTCCGGGACAAGACAGTTTATGTATTTCGGCCAGAGTTTTCCCTAGCTGCTGGAGAATGGAATCTTGGCTAGCTTCCCCCAGAAGTTTGAGATTTCCTCTGAAGACCTGGATAATTGGGGGTGGCTGCCCAAATAGAATTTCAAAGGGTGAATAGCCAGTGGGTCCTGGGGTGCACCTAATTCAGAGAAGGGTCAAGGGAAGTAAGTCTACCCAGGGGAGACCAGTTTCCTGGCAGAATTTGGGTAGGGTGGCTTTGAGGGTTCAATTCATGCATTCAACTTTCCCTGAGCTCTGGGGCTTGTAAGCGGTATGGAGTTTCCACTTGATTCCTAACATTTTTGCTAGCTCTTGGACTACAGCAGCCAGGAAGGCTGGGCCGTTGTCTCTTCCAATTGACAGTGGCAGCCCATGCCATGGAATGATTTCTCTAAGTAAAGCCTTAGTCACTTCTCTTGCCTTCTTGGTGCGAGTGGGGAAAGCTTCGACCCAACCTGAAAAGGTGCATATCATCACCAACTGATATTTGTACCCCCAACTTGGTTTCACTTCCATGAAGTCTACTGTGATATCTTCAAAGGGGGCCATTCCCCTTTGCTGCTGAAGTATGGGGGCCCTGCAAGGGGTTGTTTTTGGCACAAACTTGGCACTGGCTGCTGATGGTGGCACAGAGAGAAGTTAGCCGGGCTATGTACTAGTATCTCCCGAGCAAGACTTCTAGTGCAGTTTTCCCTAGGTGGGTGAGTTGGTGGTATCGCTTGATGAGGGCATGAGCATCTCCTTTTGGTACAAAAATCTGGTTATCCAGGAGCAGCCAAGTTCCTTCGGGGGTTCGGCTTCCCCCTTCTCTTTCAGCCCACTCCTGTTCTTCCCAGGTATAGCTTGGTTTATCAGTCTCCTGTCCTAAGAGGGACTGCTGCGGTGTCAATTCCGGGACTTGTATTCCGTGGGTTCCTTCAGCCACTTGCTGAGCTGCTTTGTCAGCTAACCTGTTTCCTTGAGCGACCATATTCATTCCTTTCTGATGTCCCAGGCAGTGGTTGATGGTGACTTTGTTGGGTTTCCAGATTGCTTCTAACAGTTGAAGAATTTCTTCTTTGATTTTAATTTCCTTTCCCCCTGCAGTTAGGAGACCTCTTTCTTTATAAATTGCCCTGTGGATATGAACGGTAGCAAATGCGTACTTAGAGTCAGTATAAATGTTTACCGCTTGCCTGGCGGCTAGCTGCAGGGCTCAGACCAGCGCCCAGTGTTCTGCTCATTGCGCAGACCCTCCCCGCTGTAGAGATGCTGCTTCCACCACCCGTTCGGTAGTGGTGACTGCATACCCAGCAAGCTCTTCCCTGTTTTGAACAAGGCTGCTCCCATCTGTAAATAGTGTCCGATCTGGGGAAGGGAGCGGTTTGTCTTGGAGGTCGGGGCGGCTGGCGTAAACTTCTGTCACTTTGACACAGTCATGCTCTGGAGCCCTTTCCTCCTCTGGCAAAAAGGTGGCAGGGTTTAGACTGCACACCGTTTCTATTGTCACTCTGGGGTTTTCACAGAGTAAACCTTGATAATGTGCGAGCCGGGGATTCAATATCCACCGATGCCCGTGTGAGTTCATTAGGGCAGTGACTGCGTGTGGCACCATAACGTGAATTGCCTGTCCTAGAGTTAATTTGTTGGCCTCTTGGCAAGGGTCATGGTTGCTGCCAGGGCTTTTAAGCAGGGCGGCCACCCTACAGCCATGGAGTCCAGCTGCTTGGAGAGGTAAGCAGTAGGTCTTTGCCAGGGGCCGACTGTTTGTGTGAGAACCCCCAATGCTACTCTGTTTCTTTCACACACTAACAGGTTAAAGTTTCGAGTTACATCTGGGAGCCCCAAGGCAGGGGCTCAGTGGAGTTGTCTTTGGATGTTTTGAAAGGCCCCCTGTTGAGCTTCTCCCCAGGCAAGAGGTTCTTTTTCTGGACCCCTCCAAAACTTCGTAAAGGGGCTTGGCCATGGCTGCAAACCCGGGAATCCAGAAGCTTTCTTTTTGTGGTAGGGGTAGGGATGGTGCAGATCACTTTCTTTCATTCGGGTCCAAGTGTCCGGTGCCCTTGTGTGATGCTGAACTTGCTGTTTACAGATCTGGGCCTTTGTCCAAGACACTTTGTACCCAGTCTGTGTAAGAAGTTGTAAGAGAGTCTGGGTCCCTCTCCAGCAGTCCTCTTCCATTTCACTGGCAAGTAGGAGGTCATCTACATATTGTAAGAGAGCACACCTGCAGTTTTCCCGGAGGTGGGTGACCAAATCTGCTTCCAAGGCTTCCCCCAAAAGGGTAGGGGAGTTTTCGAAGCCCCTGCAGAAGCCAGGTCCAGATTAGCTGAGTTTTCTGCCGGGTTTTGGGATCTTCCCATTCAAAGGCAAACAGAGGCTGGCGGGGGGGGGAACGACACGACAGACATGGACGGACGGGGGGTGGGGTGGGTGGGCAGCCGCAGGCATAAGAAGGCATCTTTCAGGTCCAGGCAAGTGAACCAGGCGGCTTCAGGCGGCAGCTGTCCTAACAAGGTGTATGGGTTGGGAACAACCTGATGTAAGGTGAGAGTGGCATTATTAATGGCTCGTAAATCCTGCACTGGTCGATACCCAGTCCCATCTGGCTTTTTTTACTGGCAATAATGGGGTGTTCCAAGTGGACTGGCATTCGATTAGGATCCCCTCTCTTCAGGCGATCTATACGTTCGGCTATGCCCAATTGCACTTCGCGGGGGATCAGATACTGCCTTTGTAGGATCAGGATCGCTCCAGGCTTCAGGTCGATGATGATGGGTGCATGGTTCCATGCCATTCCAGGTGGATTTTTTTCTGCCCAAACCTGGGGGAAAAGTTCCAGCAGTTTTTCCGGATTCTGAACTGAACTTTCTTCTGTATGAAGTCTCCATTCTTCACTTCGGGGCACGGTGACGAGGACAGTGAGACTGGTCCCACGGTTTAAGCTTGCTGGCCCTTCAGGTTTGAAGGTAATCTGGGCTCCCAGTTTGGTTAAGAGGTCCCTACCAAGCAGGGGAACTGGACATTCAGGCAGGTACAGAAATTCATGAGTTACTTCATGGCCACGAGCTGGCAAGTTCTTGACTGACAAAAAGGCCATTGGCTTGACTGGTCCCCAGTCACTCCTATGATATTAGCGGTTTTTCTGCTAAAGGGGGCGACAGAGGTTGTGACCACAGAATGTTCAGTGCCAGTGTCCACCATGAAAGTCACTGACTGGCCCCCGACTTGTAGTTTGACCATGGGCTCGTGGAGGCCAAGTTCTAGTGAGCCTGGTCGCCCCTATTCAGGGTTGAGTCCTGCCAGCCCGAGCAGATGGTCTTGGGGCTCAGGTTGGTATTTCCCTTTACGGATGTTCCCTCTATGTGCCTGAGTCTTTTGGGGGCACTCATTTTTCCAGTGTCCACTCTCTTTGCAGTAAGCACATTGGTCTCTGGCCACCGGCACCCTTCTGGCGCTTGTCCCCCCTTTTCGAGGTAGTCCTTCTCGTCTGGTGGGGTCAGGATTTCCTAAGGCTGCTGCTAGTAGGGAAGCTTGATGTTTATTCGCTTCTTGGCTTCTTGTTCGGCGGCTTCATCTTGATTGATGAATATTTTGTTGGCGACTTCCAGTAGCTGAGAGATGTTCATGCCTGTGAACCCTTCTAATTTTTGGAGCTTTCTTTTAATGTCCATTGCTGCCTGTGCAACAAAGGCAGCATTCACCATCCTCTGGTTTTCCAGAGCTTCTGGGTCAAAAGGAGTATAGATTATGAAGGCCTCACAAAGCCGTTCATAGAAATCTCTTGGAGACTCATCCGGCTTTTGAGTAACTAAAGTCATCTTCGTCATGTTTGTGGGTCGTTTTGCCCCCTCTCGGACCCCTCGGAGGAGCGCTTCCTGGTATTGCTGGAGTGCAGCCAGTCCCTGTTCAGTGTTGAAGTCCCAGTTAGGCTGGGTTTCTGGTGCTGCTTCTCATGCCCAATCTTCCGGGTTTAAGACGCCAATAGGGGTCTGCTCTTGCAGCCACTTTTGGGCTTTCATCAGAATTCATCCTCCGTATTAAATAAAGTCAGGAGGAGTTGACGGCAATCATCCCAAGTAGGACGATGGGTTTGGAAAATGGATTCCATGGGATCAATAAGGGCCTGGGGTTTTTTCCAAGTAGGAGGGGTGTGGTGCTTCCAGTTTAAGAGGTCTGTAGTTGTGAAGGGCTGGTAGTATAAAACAGGCTTCCCGAGTTGGATGGTCCCATTTTCACCGATCTGGGCTGGACCCCATGTTTCACGGAGGGGCATCTGTAACATGGGTTGTGCCGACCGGAGTCTCCTTGCTAGTGGGTTGCAGGGCTTTCCTCAGAGGGGGTCAGTGTTCCCGGAGGGGCTGAAGGTGGATGTGTTTCTGGGAGATCTGCCTGCATTCCCGGGCTAGGAGGAGAGACTGAAGGTGGGGGTGTTTCTGGGAGATCTGCCTGTGCTCCTGGGCCAGGAGGAGAGGCTAGAGCGGCTGGAACGTATGGCGGTGGGGGTGGGTGTGGGTCCTCCTCTGAGGATCCTTGATGAATGACTGGCTTCCGGAGCCCCGTTCCCTGTGCAACCAAGACCCTGCTCTGTCCCTTTTTTCCAATGCACAATCGAACCCAAGGGGGCAGAGTCTGAGCTATCTCCAACCAAGTGTCGATGTAGGGAAACTGATCGGGGTGACCAGGAGTTCCTGTAACCACCAGCCACACTGCAAAGACCCTGGCTATATCCAGGGTCCCTTCTGAGGGCCAGTCAACATTGAAAGTGGGCCACTCTACTTCACATAAGGCTCCGAGGGTACCAGTGTTCATCCGGATGGCATAATCTCCAGAAAAACCCTTCTTGAAATTCTTGAGCATGCAGTTTTAGACAGTAGGTTTTGATTGTGATGAGCCCATAACCTGCATCGGTGGCACAAGACAGACAAAGGAAGGGGTTGCCTCTTTCGAGGCCACTCTGATGCCCACCTGTCCACGTCTCTCGCGAGAACTTTGGCTCATCTTAGTTAAAGCGCCCGGGTGAATTTCGGGTTGGCCATTATGCTGTATGATATAGCCACGGAAAACAGGTTGGGGCCCACACTGGCTCTGCAGCATACGCCGAGGAGTCACAGACTGGTACAGCAGATGCAAGCCCCTGGTGTCCACATTCATTCACACAGTCACTCAGAGGTTATGCAGTCCCTCCCACAGGGACTACCCTATTCTGGAATCTCAGTACTCAAGATTTCAGGAGGTGATCAGTCTCCTCTTCCGTCCAGAGATGGGCCTGACTGAGGGCTTGGCACCCGGGGCCTTACCTTTCTGGAGTCTTCTGGCACTGTTCAGTCTGCCTCCCCACTGAGTCAGGCTGGGGTATAGGGACGCGGCCTGTGGGGACAGCCTCAGGAGGAGGTCCCTTCAAGAGGACAGATGGCGCCCACCTCATTCGCTCGCTCGGAGATTGCCGTTGGCTGCGCCCGTCAGCCCCAAGTTGGAGGCGCAATGGGCCTGCTCAGTTGGGTTTCCTGGTCAGGGAACTAAAACATTGCGGCCAGCTGGAAATAACCCAAACGGTACTCTTGGGAGCACGGATGAACAAAGTTTTATTACGCACGGGCCCAGAGGAGAATTCACTCTCCAAATTCTGAGCCCTGTTTTCTGATTTTCATAAGTTTATATAGGTACACTAAGCAGGCAAATTCCTGAGCAAATGGGTAGACAGGGTTACAAAGGCAGAGAACAAGGTTAGCTTATCTTTCTAAAAGCAGAAGGCCATTAGGGAGGAAAAGAGTCATTATCTGTATAGAGTTGTAAATTTCAATTCAAAGGGGCAGCCTGGGGTGCTTATCTTCCTGATGTGGATTCCATGGAGAAAAGGGGAGGAAGGAGGGGAGGGAGAGAGGGATCAGGGACCGAGAGGAGTTTATTTATTTTTTTTAAAGCTGTGGGTTTCTGCTGAGGGCGGGGTTGGGGTTCCGGTACTTCCCTTATCACTTTAACTGTTTTCTGGAGCTTTGGAAAAGATGTTTCTGCCAGTTCTTGATGGTTGATCAAACCTTCTGTGGGGGGAAGGGAGGTCAGAGCCCTAAAGCATCTCATTGTGCCATCTTTTTTTTTTTTTTTTAACAAATCTATTTTATTGATACGTATTAATAAAGCATACAATTCATCCAAAGTGTACAATCAGTGGTATTTAGTATAATCACATAGTTGTGCATTCATCACTTCAATCATTAGAGCATTTTCATGATTTCCATAATAATAATAATAAACAAAAACAGACAAACAAGAAAATTCTTCACCTCTCAATCTCTCTGTTTCCTCTGCTGTACATAGCTGCTATTTCTGGCTATCCTTGCACAATTATTTATTTATTAAGCAGTTTTATTGAGATATATTTATTCATATACCCTACAAACTATCTACAGTGAATAATCAATGGCTTTTAGTACAATCACAATGTTGTGCACTCATCAATTTTACAATTATTTCATTATCAAGTGCTTTTAATGACAAGCCTCTCCCAGTTAAACTCCAGCAAAGGGTAGGACCCATGTTTCATAATTCTGTGGATAGCCTGCCCGACCATGAAGGACTAGAATTGAGATTTTAACTGATTCACTTGAATTTAGGTTCACTCTGCCATCTTGATCCAGGTTGGGGCCCACTATTACAGTATAATTTCTTTTTCTTTTTTTTTTTTTTTTCATTAGGGAAGTTGTAGATTTACAGAAAAATCATGCATAAAATACAGAGTTCCCATATACCATCCTATTTTTTAACACCTTTCATTAGTGTAACATTTGTTACAATTCATGAAATAACATTTTTATAATTTTACTATTAAATAAGTCCATTGTTTACAACAGGGATCACTGTTTCTATTGTATAGTCCTATGGTTTTTAAAAAATTTTTTATTCTAGTAGCATATATACAATCTAAAATTTCCTATTTTAGCCACATTCAAATATGTAATTCAGTGCAGTTAATTACATTCACAATGTTGAGCTACCATTGCCACCGTCCATTAACAAAACTTTCCTATCAACCCAAACCATAATCTAAAATTTAAAAATAAATCACTCTTGCTGCTCTGTAGAGAATGAATTTGGAGAAGGGAAAGAATGGAAGCAGATTCTGCCATTCAGGACTAGGACTAAGCAGTGGAAACAATGATTAGTCAGTCTTGAGGTGTGTTATACAGATGGAGTCTATAGGACTTGCTGATGCTTGAACATTATTCTCAAGGTTAATTTTTTACTAATTTTGACAGTATCTATTTTTTAAGTAGGTTAGATAATTTCTCTCATGGTTCTCTTCCTTATAAAGCCTTAAATTATTCTGTTCTCTCTCTAATCCATGGCCCTTTATAGAAAAAGATTCTCTACTTTTCTAGAAGATACTCACTAATGCTATCTTCTGAGATAGTCACTCCAGCTGATTTGGAGCATGAAGTAGTTACTATGGATGGATCTTTTACATACCATTTATAGACTCATCTCCTCCTTCACCCCCTTAAGAATTACTTATATTGTACTTTTAAGCTACTGCATTGTCATTCATTTTTCTGAAGCCTTAAGGAAGCTGCAATCAGGAATGAGCTGGATACCAGCCACTAATTCCTATACCATTTGTACTAGGATAAAATATCTCACCTAAGGCTGAGGGTAGCACCAACTTTGAAAATATTGAGTGTCTCAGAGGATGTTAACTACAGGAGAAAAAAAGCAAGAGGGTAGTATGTTGTTTTTCACAGCCAATAAGGGAAAAATCTTGGAAATGGGTAGGGGAAATTGTGATGGGACACAATGAAACAGATCTATATGTAGGAGGGTAATTATAATAATAGTCATTTAAATAATAGCATAGTTGAATATCTGCAGTTACCAGATGCTGTTCTACGTAATCTGCACTATAGTATCTCTAATCCTTACAACAACACTGAAAGGTAGATCTTATCCATTTACAGATGAGGAACCTGAAGCCCAGAGAGACCATCTTGCCACAGCCAGGGTTTAAACCTAGATTTATTTGACTCAGAAGCCATACTCTTTGCATTATAATTCTTCTACTGGTTCACAGTTTGAGTTTAGATGATAGAAAGGAAAACAGAAAAGATATGGGTTCAGACAGAGATGCAAGAGATAGTAGAATACAGGAGACAGCCTCCAGACCTTGGAATTAAAATACTGGCTAAGAAAGGTCTACCATTGGAATCCCAGTGGGTTCCGTGTAATATTTTAGGTAATCTAAGCACCTCTTAAAATATATGTGTATATATATATATATATATCACATTTTTGTAAGCAAATACACATATATGCATATATATTTACATATCATTTTGCAAATGTTTGTATGTATTGTGAGAATTTTGATTTTTACCCATAAAAAAAAAACACAATTCTAAAAAAAAAAAAAGAAAGGCCTACCATTCAGTGGTCAGAATAGAGGCACAGGTGGCACCCAGCTTTATATACCTAGGTGTTAAACAAAATTCTAATGCATTTTGACACATTTAAACTATATTACTAAACTAATTTCTAGCAGTATACTGCAAAAATAGAAGAAAATCATTTGATAGTCTCTTTTATTATATGTTAAATGAAAAGCAAGCTACATTCTACTTTTCCCAACTTCATTTCAGATAAACCCAACAATGGTTATTAAGGTGTTCAGGTATAAGGGCCTACTTGGTAAATCCCCAGATAAGAAAATTTGCCTTTGTTTGTTTGTTTTAGTCAGTGGTTACACTTGCCCCTTATTATTATTCATTTCTCAAATGAGGGATTTGGGACAATGTGCACTCTGACGCTTCAGGCTGGAGAAGGGATATAGTTATTGTGGGACAGAGGAATGGAATTGTTTTGCTTGCAGTTTAAGACACTCCTCACTTTTGGGATGGGGCTGTTCCATTTTCATTGTTTTGTTAGTTGTCCTGGGCATGTCCAAAGAACTGGAGAGTAGGAGTTGGCTGCATATCTGCTGGGTTTCAGAGCTCAACCAGCATAGGATGAATCCAAGGGCTTTAAGTCCCTGAGAAGTATACTTTAACAGGTATATTAGAAATTGTAAGTTCAAATAAAAGTAGTAGAAGAATCACAATTAGGTGACCTACAAATGAGTGCAATTGTGTTATATTGAGTAAAGAGCTTTTCATATATTCCCAGATAGAGCCATCCAAGGGGGTGTTGATTTTGTGTGGCTGTGTGGCTTGCTTATGGTGTCCTGATATCCTTAGGGCCCTCAGGAGTACTTTTGTTTGTGGCTTTGTTTACCGTAGCAGTTTGTGAAGTCTGGCTGAGACTTCCATAAGCATTACCTCTGGAATGACTTCCCTACTCACTCTGAAATCTCTTAGCCATAAAAACTCTATTTTATTTAATATTAATCCCTTATGATCAAGGTCTTTCTTCAAATGCATCATTGATTAATGCTTGGTTAATAATCCCTTGGTGCCAGGGAGGCTCATCCCTGTGAGCCATATCCTATGTAATAAGGAAGGTAGTGAGTTTATTTGTAGAGTATGGCTTAGAGAGAGGCCAGATTTGAGTAACAAGTAGGTTTTCAGGAGGCAGCTCTTAGGCCTTAATTATAATTAGGCTTAGTTTCATTATTACAGGAATAAGATTCATAAGTGCAATCATTAAGATCGAGGGCTTGGTTTATTAGCTTGTTTTCCTTTATTAGGCAAAGCTTATATATTCCAGAGCTTTTGGCCATCTTATTTGAGAAAGTAGTTGGACTTCCCCAGGAGGGAATTTTAATATTTTGTTAGCTACTGTGTGAATCTCTATCTATCATGGAAACAAAGATACATTTATATCGCATAGAAGTATGTATCAATATAATGTTCAAGCTGTTTAAAAGACTCTATCTGTCTAGACAACTGACTGTGTACAACAGTATAATTTACAGGGAAATTTGGTTGTTTCTATGACATAAAACATTTTTCTGAGAATAAAATATGCGATGTTCCCAACCCCCCCTATTGTTGACACTTAACATCGATGTGGTACCTTTGTTACAATTGATGCAAGAATGTTAAAATGTTAACTGCCAATATTTTGCTTTGGGTGCATTTTCCAATAAACCTAGTAGCGAGATTGCCTGATCAAATGCAACACTATATTTAGCTTCTTGAAGAACTTCCAGACTGTCTTCCACAGAGGCTGCACCATTCTACATTTCTACCAGCAGTGAACGAGTTGTTCCTATTTCTCCACATCCTCTCTAATACTTGTAGTTTTTTTATTTTTATTTTTATTTTTTTATAGTGGCCAGTCTAGTAGGTGTGAAATGAAGGGTGTGAAATGAAATCTCATTGTGTGTGTGGTTTTTTTTTTTTTTTTTTGGCACCCAGGGCTGGGGAATAAACATGGAGCCTCCTATGTGGGAAGCCGGTGCTCAACTACTGAGCCACATCAGCTTCCTTGAATTGGTTTATTTATTTGTTTTGTTTGTTGTTTATTTTTGTTTTTTTCAGGAGGCATTGGGAACTGAACCTGGGACCTCTAATGTGGAAGGCAGGAGTGCAACTGCTTGAGCCACATCTGCTCCCCTCATTGTGGTTTTGATTTGCATTTTTTCAATAGCTAGTGATGCTGAACATCTTTATTGCTTTTTAGCCATTTGTATTTCCTCTTTGGAAAAAATGTCTATTCAAATCCTTTGCCCAGTTTTAAAATTGGGCTGTTTGTCTTTTTACTGTTGAATTGTAGGATCTCTTTATATATGCTGGATATAAGACCCTTATCAGATATATGGTTTGAAAATATTTCTCCCATTGAGTAGGCTGCCTTTTTACTTTCTTGACAAACTCCTTTGAAGCACAAAAGTTTTTAATTTTGAGGAGGTCTCATTTATCTATTTTTCCTTTTGTTGCTCTTGCTTTGGGTGTAAAGTTTATAAAATTGTTGCCTACCACAAGATCTTGAAGATGCTTACCTATATTTTCTTCTAGGAGTTTTTCTTGGCCCTTATATTTATGTCTTTGATCTATTTTGAGTTGATTTTTGTATAGGGTGTGAGATAGGGGTCCTCTTACATTCTTTTGGATTTCAGCACCATTTGTTGAAGAGACTCTTCTATCCCAGTTGAGTGGACTTGACAGCTTTGTCAAATATCAGTTGGCCATAGATATGTGGGTCTATTTCTGAACTCTCAATTCAATTCTATTGATCAATATGTCTATCCTTGTACCAGTGCCATGATGTTTGGACTACTATAGCTTTGTAGTATATTTTAAAGTCAGGTAGTGTGAGTCCTCCAACTTTGTTCTTCTTTTTCAAGAAGTTTTTGGCTGTTTGGGGCCCATCCAAATAAATCTGGTAATTGGCTTTTCCATTTCTGCAAAATAGGCTGATGGAATTTTTATTGGGATTGCATTGAACCTGTAAATCAATTTGGGTAGAATTGATATCATAACTATATTTAGTCTTCCAATCCATGAATATGGGATGTTCTTCCATTGATGTAGGTCTGCTTTGATTTCTTTTAGCAATATTGTGTAGTTTTCTGTGTATAAGTCCTTTACATCCTTAGTTAAATTTATTCCTAGATATTTGGTTCTTTTAATTGCTATTGTAAATGGAATATTTTTCTTGATTTCCTCCTCAGCTTGCTCATTACTAGTATATAGAAATGCTGCTGATTTTTGTAGGTTGATCTTATATTCTGCTACTTGGCTGAACTCGTTTATTTGCTCTAGTAGCTTTGTTGTCGATTTTATGGGACTTTTTATATATAGGATCATATCATCAGCAAATAGTGAAAGTTCTACTCCTTTCTTTCCAATTTAGATGCCTTATATTTCTTATTCTTGCCTAACTGCTCTGGCTAGAACTTCTAACACAATGTTGAATAAGTGGTGACAGTAGGCATCTTTTGTCATCTTCCAGATCTTAGAGGGAAAGCTTTCAGTCTTTCACAATTTAGTATGATGTTAGCTGTGAGTTTTTCATATATGTTCTTTATCATGTTGAGGAAGTTCCCTTCTATTCCTATCTGTTGAAGTGTTGTTGTTTTTTTGATCAAGAAAGTATTCTGGGGAAGTGGCTGTGGCTCAATTGGTTGGACTCCCATTTACCATATGGGAGGCCCCGGGTTCGATCCCCAGGGCCTCCTGGTGAAGGAGCTCCTGCATGACGCAGTGAGCTCAGGGCCCTCATGGCGTGGTGAGCTGGTACAGCAAAGGAAGACAAACAGCAAGAGGGGGATAAATAAATAAATGATAAACAAAAATTTAAAATGATTTTTAAAAAAGTATTCTGTATTTTGTTGAATGCCTTTTCTGCATCAATAGAAATGATCATGTGATTTTTCCTTTGATTTGTTAATGTGGTGTATTACATTAATTGATTTTCTTGTGTTGAACTACCTTTGCATACCTGGGATAAAACCCACTTGATCTTTTTTTTTTTTTTTTTTTTGCAAGCATCAGTTGCTTTTATTTTATTTTATTTTATCTGGGGGGAGGGGAGGATTTCAGTATTTAGTCATTTAATTTTGGCAGGTACAGAGAGCAATTGTATACAGGACTTAGAAGACAAAGACCTAATATTACAATCATTTTGAGTAAGCTAATCATCTGTTTTTGTATCTATAAAATGGAAGTAGGTGTTTGGAAACAATCTTTTTTTTATATATATAATAATTAAAAAAAACCACACCCTCCCACATAAACATCCTTCATTACCGTGGCACATTCATTGCAACTGATAAACGCATCCTGAGGCTTTGCCATTAAGCATGGATCATAGTTCAAATTGTAGTCTACACTTTCTCCCACACAGTTCTGCATGTTATGTGATGATATAAAATGGCCTATATCTGTCATTGCTGTGTCATTCAGGACAATTCCCGAGTCCCAAAAAAGCCCCCATATTACAACTGTTTTTTCCTTTCCCTGCTCCCAGAGCCTCTGGTGGCCACTGGCTCCACATCAGTGTTGTAATTTCTTCCATTTCTAGGATCACAATATGTCTATAATAGAATATCAGTAAATCCACTCTAGTCCATAGTTCTTTGTTGGCGTTCAAGAACTGGGTCCGTGAAAACGGTGCCACGGATGAGAAAGAAAGAATAAGACAAAGAGAAGAAAAACTGGGATCAGGGGACTCTCCGTCCGATATGGAGAGAAGAGCCCAGCCACCTCATAAAGTGTGGCTTTTATTCTGGCTTTAGAACAAAGAAAATACGTGTGAGCATGTACAAGGGCAATAGATACTTGGCAGTTACATTTTACTGAAATCAACAAGTCTTAAAGGTTAATGGCTCAGTTCCTCTTTTCCTTCCTGCAATTCATAGACATTGTAAATCTTACAAGCTCAGGATGTTTCCCCACCCAGCTCCTAGCATGAGACTGGAGAGCTTGTTTATTACATTCCAAGGTGACCTTCTTTTCTGTCAGTAGTCATGGCCTTTAATCGAAACTCCATCAGTTCTTTCCCCAATCCTCAGGATTCTGGGATAGTGATGTCCACTCCACCTCTAATTGAGAGGGGGCTTATATCCCATGGGGAAGATGGGTAGGACTATCTTGCTTGCAGTTGCAGACTCTCTCTGTTCCTTGGGATGGTCGTTGTCCATCATCATCTTCTTGTTAGTTGTCCTGGGTGAGTCCAACGAGCTGTAGAGTAGGTGTTGCAACTCCGCTGAGGTTCCGGGCCCAGCTGGTACATGGACAGCCCAAAGACTCGAGTCTCTTGGATGTACACCTACAAATTCCAGCACCAAATATAGGTTTAAATAGAAGGGACAGATGTGTAGGGAAGACATAATTGAGTCCAACTCTGTCACTCTCAGGAACACAAACTCCAAAGTAGGGTCCACAGGCAAGGCACCAAATCCCGGAGCTATCTGCCCTGACCATAGGACCTGGGTGTCTCCAGAGCCCTCAGAGGCCCCACTATTTGGGGTAGAATCCACTTTGGCAGTCTATGAGATCCTACTGAGATGTGCATAAGCATTACCTCTGGGATGACCTCCCGACTCGCTTTGAAATCTCTTAGCCATTTAAACTCATTTGTCTTTAACGTTTCCCCCTTTTATTCGAGGTCTTTTTCCAGTTGCATTGCTAGTTGGTGCTTGGTAGTAATCCCTTGGTGCCAGGGAGGCTCATCCCCTGGAGTCATATCCCACACTGGGGGGAAGGTAATGCATTTATATGCTGAGTTTGGCTTAGAGAGAGGCCACATTTGAGCAAAAAAGGAGGCAACTCTTAGGCACTCCACAATAGACTAAGTTTCAGTTTCAAGAGCAAAGACTCATAAGTATAGTCATCAATATCAAGGGCCCATCAGTGGGTCATCCTCCTTTGCCAGTCATTGCTCCTATACTCTGCTCCGTTAGAGAATGTGGCAGAGCACTCCAGGATGGGAATTCGATATTCTCTCGGTTATTGTGTGAGTCTCCATCCACTGTGACAATGCCCCATGAACAGTTGAACATTTTTATATACCTTATATGTATGCCCAGGTGAACTTCCATATATCCCCCATCACTGATACCCTGCACCAATGATCTTCACCTGCCTCAGTTGTAACCCTTCTGTGATCCAAAGCTTCTTCAAAAATGAAGCCATTTCTGTTCATGTGCCAGCTGGGCCCTGAAGTTCAGCAGAGTTGCAATACCTAATCTCCAGTTCGTTGGACTCACCCAGGACAACTAACAAGGAGATGATAATGGACGGCGACCATCCCAAGGAACCAAGGGAGTCTGCAACTGCAAGCAAGAGAGTCCCATCCATCTGTCCCATGGGATCAAAGCCTCCTCTCAATTAGAGGGGGAGTGAGCAACATCATCCCAGAATCCTCAGGATTGGGGAAGAACTATGGACTAAAGTAGACTTACTGGTATTCTGCTATGGACTTATTGTGATTCTAGCAATGGAAGAAACTATATCATTCATGTGGAGGCAGTGGCCTCTGCGGTTCTGAGGGCAGAAAAAGGGAAATACAGGTGAAATATGGGGGCATTTTGGGGACTTGGGAATTTTCCTGAATGACATTACAATGACAGATACGGGCCATTACATATCTTGCCATAACCTACAAAATTGTGTGAGAGAGAGCGTAGACTACAATGTAAACTATAGTCCATGCTTAGTGGCAGTGCTCTAAAATGTTTTCATCAATTGTAACAAATGTACCACACTGATGAAGATGTTGTTAATGTGAGAAAATATGGGAGGTATAGGAAATGGGGCATATGGGGAATCCCCTATATTTTTATGTAACATTTATATAATCTAAAAACATTTTTTAAAAAATTTAAATAAAAAATATTTTTAAAAATGAAGTTATTAAAATAGCCAAATTAAAAAAAACTAAAACTAAAATAAAATTTAAAAATTGGGATATTAAAAAATAATGAAAAATATTAAAAAAAAATTTTTTGACATTTTGCCTTTCATCACTGTAATATCTAATTTCCTATCTGTACAGTGGCATTTTCTTTCATTTATTCCCCAGTGTCTTACTATTTTTCATTTTGTTTTCAAAGAAGTTGTAGGTCACAGTGAAGTCACATACAGAATACAGGGGACTCTCATATACGCAACATCCTCCCCTTTTCCTCCTTCTCATATTAATAACTTTTTATGGATGGTACCTTTGTTATAATGATATACACATAGTGAAACATAGCTACTAAACATGGTCAATGGTTTACATTATGGTTTACATTTTAGACTGTACACTTTTATAAATTTTGATGATATTTAACAGGGCCTGTGTCCATCATTGTAAGATCATGTAGAACACTTCCATTGCCTACTAAATACCCCCTGTTTGATCTGTTCTATTCCTTACTCCCCCTCCCCTCGGGGCCCGCAGTGACTCCCAAAACCCACTTGATCTTGGTGTATAATTCATTTAATGTGTTGTTAGATACTATTTGCTGGTTTTGTTGAGGATTTTTGCATTTAAATTCCTTAGAGAACTTGGTCTGTAATTTTCTTATCTTGTAGCATCTTTATCTGGCTTTGGTATTAGGGTGATGTTGGCTTCATAGAATGAATTAGGTAATATTCCCTCTTCTTCAATATTTTGGAAGAGCTTGAGCATGATTGGTATTAGTTCTTTTTGGAATACTTGGTAGAATTTACCTGTGAAGCATCTGGTACTGGGCTTTTCATTGTTGGGAGATTTTTGATGACACATTCAATCTCTTTTTTTTTTATTTAAAGATTTTATTTATTTATTCATTTATCCCCCCCTTGCTGCCTGTGCTCGCCGGGTCAGCCAACCACGCCATGCGGGCGGGCCCGCTCCCACCAGGAGGCCTCGGGAACCGAACCCGGGGCCTCCCATATGGTAAATGGGAGCCCCACTGATTGAGCGACAGCCGCTTCCCTCATTCAATCTCTTTATTTGTGATTGGTCTATTGAGGTCTTCTTTTTCTTCTAGCACACATGTAGGATGTTCATGTGTGTCTAGGAATTTATCCATTTCATCTACGTTGTCTAATTTATTGGCATATAGTTGTTCATAGTATCTTCTTATGATTCTGTTTATTTCTGTGGGGTCAGTAGTGCTGTCCCCTCTCTCATTTCTGATTTTATTTATTTGCTTCTCTCTTTTTTCCTTTGTTAGTCTAGCTAAAGGTTTGTCAATTTTAGTAGTCTTCTCAAAGAACCAGCTTTTGGTTTTGCTAATTCTATTGTTTTTTATTCTCACTTTCATTTATTTCTGCCCTAATCTTTGTTATTTCTTTCCTTCTTTCTGCTTTGTGATTAGTTTGCTGTTCTTTTTCTAGTTCCTCTAGGTGTGTAGTTAGGTCTTTTTTTTTTTTTTAATGATTTTATTTATTTATTCATTTATCCCCCCTCTGCTGCTTGTGCTTGCTGGGTCAGCTAACCACGCCATGCGGGCGGGCCCGCCTCCACCAGGAGGCCCCGGGAACTGAACCCGGGGCCTCCCATCTGGTAAACGGGAGCCTTACTGATTGAGCCACAGCCGCTTCCCTGTAGTTAGGTCTTTGACTTTAGCTCTTTCTTCTTTTTAATGTAGGCATTTAGGGCTATAAATTACCCTCTCAGTACTGCCTTCACTGCATCCCATACATTTTTTTTTAACTTTATTTTGTACATTTAATAATTGAAAACATAAGCAATTAAAAACTAAAAAGTAAACACAGATGAATAAATATATACATTTCTCAATTAAATGTAATGGATACATGTAATTTTTTTTTTTGTGTGTGTGTGTGTGTGAATTAAACAATATATTACACAATGTATTTGGTTCATAGTAATGCATTCATACAGTATTTGTCCTTTTGTGTCTGGCTTGCTTCACTCAACATAATGTCCTCCAGGTTCATCCATGTTGCCATATGCTTTATGACTTCATTTCTTCTTACAGCTGCATAATATTCCATCGTGTGAATAGACCACAGTTTGTTTATCCATTCATCTGTTGATGGACACCTGGGTTGTTTCCAACTTTTGGCAATGGTGAATAATGTGGCTATGAACATCGGTGTGCAGATGTCTGTTCATGTCACTGCTCTCAGTTCTTCTGGGTATATATACCCAGTAGTGGTATTGCAGGGTCACATGGCAAGTCTATATTCAACTTCTTTAGGAACTGCCAAACAGTCCTCCATAGTGGTTGTACCATCCTGCATTCCCACCAACAGTGAAGAAGTGTTACTATCTCTCCACATCCTCTCCAACACTTGTAGTTCTCTGTCTTTTTAATAGTGGCCATTCTGATAGGTGTGAAATGATATCTCATTGTAGTTTTGATTTGCATTTCCCTAGTCATGAGTGATGTTGAGCATTTCTTCATGTGTTTTTTTGCCATTTGTATTTCTTCTTCGGAGAAATGTCTATTCAAGTCTTTGGCCAATTTTTAAATTGGGTCATTTGTCTTTTTATTGTTGAGTTGTAATATCTCTTTATATATCCTGGATATTAAACCCTTATCAGATATGTGATTTCCAAATATTTTTTCCCATTGAGTTGGCTGTCTTTTCACCCTTCTGACAAATTCCTGTGAGGTGCAAAAGTGTTTAATTTTGAGGCGGTCCCATTTATCTAATTTTTCTTTTATTGCACGTGCTTTGGGTGTGAGGTCCAAGAAACCACCACCTGCTACAAGGTCTTGAAGATGTTTCCCTACATTTTCTTCCAGTAGTTTTATGGTCCTGGCTTTTATATTTAGATCTTTGATCCATTTTGAGTTGATTCTTGTATAGGGGGTGAGATAGGGGTCCTCTTTCATTCTTTTGGTTCAACACCATTTGTTGAAGAGACTGTTTTTTCCCATCAGCGTGGGCTTGGTAGGTTTGTCAAAAACCAGTTGACTGTATAGGTGAGGGTTTATTTCTGGATTCTCAATTCTATTCCACTGATTGATATGTCTATCTTTGTGCCAGTACCATGCTGTTTTGACCACTGTAGCTTTGTAATATGTTTCAAAGTCAGGCAGCGAAATTCCTCCCACATTGCTCTTCTTTTTTAGAATACTTTTGGCTATTCGGGTGCACTTACCCTTCCAGATGAATTTGGTAATTGCCTTCTCTAATTCTGTAAAGTAAGCTGTTGGGATTTTGATTGATATTGCATTGAATCTATAAATCAGTTTGGGCAAGATTGACATCTTCACAATATTTATTCTTCTAATCCATGAACACGGAATGTCTTTCCATTTGTTTAGGTCTTTTTAAATTTCTTTTAGCATTATTTTGTAGTTTTCTGCATATAGGTCCTGTACTTCCTTAGTTAAATTAACTCCTAGGTATTTGAGTCTTTTTGTTGCTATCGAAAATGGAATTTTCCTCCTGATTTCCTCCTCAGATTGTTCATTACTAGTGTACAAAAACATTACTGATTTTTGCGTGTTGATCTTATATCCTGCCACTTTGCTGAACTCATTTATTAGTTCAAGTAGCTTTGTTGTGGATACTTCAGGATTTTCTAAATACAGGATCATGTCATCCGCAAACAGTGAGAGTTTTACTTCCTCTTTTCCTATTTGGACGCCTTTAATTTTTTTGTCTTGTCTAATTGCCCTCGCTAGAACTTCTAGTACAATGTTGAATAACAATGGTGACAGTGGGCATCCTTGTCTTGTTCCTGATCTTAGGGGGAAAGCTTTCAACCTTTCCCCATTGAGTGTGATGTTGGCTGTGGGTTTTTCATATATGCCTTTTATCATATTGAGGAATTTTCCTTTTATTCCTATCTTTTGAAGTATTTTTATCAAAAAAGGATGTTGGATTTTGTTGAATGCCTTTTCTGCATCTATTGAGATGATCATGTGGTTTTTTTCCTTCAACTTGTTAATGTGGTGTATTACATTGATTGATTTTCTTATGTTGAACCAGTCTTGCATACCAGGAATAAATCCCACTTGGTCGTGATGTATAAGTCTTTTGATATGCTGTTGGATTCAATTTGCAAGTATTTTGTTGAGAATTTTTGCATCTATGTTCATGAGAGAAATTGGTCTGTAATTTTCTTTTCTTGTGGAATCTTTATCTGGCTTTGGTATTAGGGTGATGTTGGCTTCATAAAATGTGTTGGGTAATTTTCCCTCCTCTTCGATTTTTTGGAAGAGTTTAAACAGGATTGGTGTTAATTCTTTTAGAAATGCTTGGTAGAACTCACCTGTGAAGCCATCTGGTCCTGGACTTTTCTTTGCTGGGAGATTTTTGATGACGGATTCAATCTCCTTAATTGTGATTGGTTTGTTATGTTCTTGTATTTCTTATTGTGTCAGTGTAGTTTGGTTATGAGTTTCTAGAAATTTGTTCATTTCATCCAGGTTGTCTAGTTTGTTGGCATATAGTTTCTCATAATATCCTCTTATGATTCTTTTTATTTCTATGAGGTCATTTGTAATTTCCCCCCTTTCATTTCTGATTGTTTTTATTTGCATCTTCTCTCTTTTTTTCTTTGTTAGTCTAGCGAGGGGTTTGTCAATTTTATTGATCTTCTCAAAGAACCAGCTTTTGGTTTTGTTGATTTTCTCTATTGCTTTTTTGTTCTCATTTTCATTTATTTCCACTCTTAATCTTTATTATTTCTTTCCTTCTTTTTGCTTTGGGATTGGTTTGCTGTTCTTTCTCTAGTTTCTCAAGTTGTTCAGTTAAATCTTTGAATTTAGCTCTTTCTTGTTTCTTAATATAGGCATTTAGGGCTATAAATTTCCCTCTCAAGACTGCCTTTGCTGTATCCCATAAGTTTCGATATGTTGTGTTCTCATTTTCATTTGTCTCAATATATTTACTGATTTCACTTGCAATTTCTTCTTTGACCCACTGAATATTTAGGAGTGTGTTGTTCAGTCTCCACACATTTGCAAATTTCCTTTTTTCCTGTCTGTTATTGATTTCTAGTTTCATTCCATTCTGATCTGAGAAGGTGCTTTGTATAATTTCAATCTTTTTATATTTATTGAGAGCTGCATTGTGATCTAACATGTGGTCTATACTGGAGAAAGATCCATGGGCACTTGAGAAGAATGTATAACCCGCTGAGTTTGGATGCAGTGTTCTGTATATGTCTGTTAGGTCTAACTTGTTTATCATATTGTTCAAGTTCTCTGTTTCCTTGTTGATCTTCTGTCTAGTTGTTCTATCTAATGATGTGAGAGGGGTGTTGAAGTCCCCGACGATTATTGTAGAAATGTCTATTTCTCCCTTCAGTTTTGCCAGAGTTTGTCTCATATATTTTGGGGCAACCTGGTTAGGTACGTAGATATTTATGACTGTTATATTTTCCTGGAGGATCGTCCCTTTTATTAATATATAATGGCCTTCCGCATCTCTTATCACTTTTTTGCATTTGAAGTCTGTTTTGTCTGATATTAGTATAGCTACCCCTGCTCTTTTCTGTTTACTATTCGCGCGGAGTATCTTTTTCCAACCTTTTACTTTCAGCCGGCTTGTATCCTTGTGTCTGAGGTGAGTTTCTTGTAAGCAGCATATGGATGGCTCATGTTTTTTTATCCATTCTGTCAGCCTGTATCTTTTGATTGGGGAATTTAATTCATTCACATTCAATATTACTGAAAATGCACTATTTATTTCCTCCATTTTATTCTCTGGTTTTCATATGTCATCTTATTTTTGTCTTTCTTTTTACTCTTTTGGTTATCCTTTCTGCTTTTCTTTCTTCTAAACTCTCCTCCAAGCCTCTCTCTCCTGTCTTTTTCTTTCAGGTTCTAAGGCTTCCTTTAATATTTCCTGCAAAGGTGGATTCTTTTTTGCAAACTCTCTTAGTTTCTGTTTGTTTGTGAATACTTTATATTCACCTTCATATTTGAAGGACAGTTTTGCTGGATAAAGAATTCTCGGCTGGTAATTTTTCTCTTTCAGTTTCCTAATTGTATCATACCAATGTCTTCTCGCCTCCATGGTTTCTGAAGAGAAATCTGCACTAAGTCTTACTGGACGTCCTTTGTACGTGATCGTTTGCTTCTCTCTTGCTGCTCTGAGAAATTTCTCTTTCTCTTTTACATTTGACATTCTGAATAATATGTGTCTTGGCGTAGGTCTATTTGGATTTATTCTTATTGGGGTACGGTGTGCTTCTTGGACATGTAAGTTCATTTCTTTCGTGAGAGTTGGGAAATTTTCAGCTATTATTTCCTCAAATACTCTTTCTGCCCCTTTTCCTTTCTCTTCTCCTTCTGGAACTCCCATGACACGTATGTTCTTGCGTTTTGCGTTGTCATTCAGCTCTCTGAATGACAATTTTTCCATTCTTTTCTCTCTCTGTTCTTTTCTCTCTTCAATTTTAGCTGCTCTGTCTTCAGTATCACTTATTCTTTCTTCTATCATTTCGAGTCTGCTGTTGTATGCTTCAAGTGTATTTTTTACTTCACCTATTGTGTCTTTCATTCCCATGAACTCCGTTACTTTTCTGTTCATGATTTCAAATTCTTCTTCACGTTCGCTCAATGACTTCTTGATGTTATTGATCTCTTTAACTATATTCTCTTTCATCTCATTAATTTGATTTTGGAAGTGTGTGCTCATCTCACTGATTAGTTCTTTCAAATTCTGCATCTCTTCTGGGACTTTGCTGTATTCCTTTTCTTGGGCCATGTCTTCTATTTTCTTAGTATGGCCCGTAATTTTTTGTTGGTGCTTAGGCATCTGGTTAGTTTGTATTTTACTTAGATGCTCTATCTCTTTCTCTTTTATGGGGTTTTAGTGGCAGGAGGCTGTGAGTTACCACCGCTCTTTGATTTTTGGCTCAACCTTGATTGTTAGGGTTGTTCTGCTGGTTGCTCAAAACTGGGCACTGGACTCAGTAATTGGTTGTAGAGTCGTTTCCTAGGGCCTTGGGCAGGGAGGCTATAGAGGCCAGGAAAAGCCTCTCTTACTTATTAATTTTCTTATGTGTACTTCCTTGGTCTGCCAGGAGATGGCGCTTGTTGGCAGCTCTCAATTCAATGCCTGGTCGGAGCGTATTTGTTGTGACACAGGCCAGATCAATGTGATAAAGCTTCCTGTCTGGGGGCTAGGAGCCCTGTGATTCAAACTTTCTGAGACAGTTCTCCAGACTTCTCTCGTAGTGCCCCCCTTTTCCCAGCTAGGAAATATTTCCACTCCCTTCTGAATCCTCAACAATCAGTCCCTGTTAGTAGAGGATGAGATTGGCCCTTGCAGGCTCCAAGGCAAACAATGGCGCAGCCCCACCCAGCCTGGAAGGGCTCTCCGGACAGGGCAGACCAAACCTGGGAGTCCAAAGCAGGGTCAGCCCCAGGCTCTCTCTCCCCTCTCCCGTAGTGTCCTCAACAATTAGTCCAGGCTAGAAGAGAGGGAGGTTGGGAGGGTCGGATTTCTCCAGTCCTTTCTAGGCTCCTAGGGCAAACCGCTGTGTGGAAGGGTCCGTGGGGCTCTGCAGCCCAAATTTCAGATCAGAACCTGAGTCAGCCTAAGGCTGTGTCCCTCTCTCTCTCCCCTTTCCGGGAGTGGCAGATCCCTGAAGCCCCCTTTGTCTGTGGTCGCAGGCCCAGAGGCCCGAGAATTCTGAAGAGTGTGGGGGAGGGTGCCGGCAGCAGCAGAAGCTACTACTTGCAACTCACAGTTCTGTAGTTGCAATTTCCCTCTTCTGTCCCTCTCTCCTCTGGGTGGTGTGCAGCCTTCACCTGCTGTCCTAAACCCTAGAAGATCTTTTTTGGGGCTGTTTCAGCTTGTCCTCTAGCTATTTTTCTGGAGAAGAGATTCCCGTGTCTTACTAGTCCGCCATCTTCCCGTAAGTCTCCATCCCATACATTTTTATATGTTGTGTTTTCATTTGCCTCAAGATATTTACTGATTTCTCTTGCAATTTCTTCTTTGACCAAGTGATTATTTAGAAGTGTTTTGTTTAACTTCCATATATTTGTGAATTTTCCAGTTTTCTTCCTTTTACTGATTTCCAGCTTCATTCCATTGTAGTCAGAGAAAGTGCTATGTATAATTTCAGTCTTTCTAAATTCATTGAGACTTGTTCTTTGACCTAACATATAGTCTATCCTGGAGTATGATCCATGAGCACTTGAGAAGAATGTATATCCTGCTGTTTTGAGGTGCAGTGTTCTATATATCTGTTAGGTATACTTTATTTATTGTATTATTCAAAATCTCTTTTTCCTTACTGATCTTCTGTCTAGATGTTCTATCTATTGCTGAGAGTGGTGTATTGAAGTTTCCCACTGTTATTGTAGAGATGTCTATTTCTACCCTGTGTTTTTTTGTTTGTTTGTTTGTTTGTTTGTTTTTTGAGGTACCAGGTATTGAACCAGAGACCTTGTACATGCAAAGCAGGTGCTCAACCACTGAACTACAACTGCTCTGCTCCCCTCAATTTTGCCCCTCAGTTTTGGGCACCCTGGTTAGGTGCATAAATATTTGTGATTGTTCTTTCTTCTTGGTAGATTGCCCCTTTTATTAATATATAGTGTCTTTCTTTGTCTCTTATAACAGTTTTGCATTTAAAGTCTATTTTGTCTGATATTACTATAGCTACTTAAGCTCTTTTTTGGTTACTATTTGTGTGGAATATCATTTTCCAACCTTTTACTTTCAACCTATTTGTGTTCTTGGGTCTAAGTTGAGTCTCTTGTAGATAACATATAGATGGATCATATTTTTTATCCATTCTGCCAGTCTGTGTCTCTTAACTGGGAAATTTAATGCATTAACATTCAATATTATTACTGTATAGGCAATATTCAATATTATTCCTGTATAGATAAAATGAAAGCCATTTTATCCTTAGGCTTTCATATGTAATATCTTATTTTTGTCTCTATTTTTTACCCTTTTAGTTACCCTTACAAATAATCTTCTTTTCTATACTTTCCTCCAAATCTCTCTCACCTCTCTTTTCCTTTCATCCTGCAGAGTGCCATTTAGTATTTCTTTTAGGGTGGGCTTCTTGTTGAAGAATTCTCTCAGTTTCTGTTTATCTGTGAATATTTTAATCACTCCCTCATTTTTGAAGGACAGTTTTGCCAGATACAGAATTCTTGGCTGGCAGTTTTTCTCTTTCAGTACTTTGAATATGTCATACTACTGCCTTCTCACCTCTATGGTTTTTGATTGAGAAATCAGCACTTAATTTTAACAAACATCTCTTATATGTGATGGATCACTTTTCTCTTGCAGGATTCTCTATCTTTGAGATTGGAGAGTTTGAGTAGTATGTGTCTCAGAATATTTCTTTTAGGATTTATTCTGTTTGGAGTACACTGTGCTTCCTGGACATGTACATCCATGTCCCTCATAAAAATTGGGAAATTTTTGGCAATACTTCCTCATACACTCCTGCCCCTTTTTCCTTCTCTTCTCCCTCTGTAACACCCATAACATGTATGCTTGTGCACTTCATGCTGTAATTTAATTCCCTGAGACCCTGCTTAATTTTTTCCATTTTTTTTTTTCTGTGTCTGTTCTTCTATCTGTGTGATTTCAGATATCCTATCTTCTAATTCACTAATTCTTTGCTGTGCCTATTCAATTCTGCTGTTGTGTGATTCTAGTGTATTTTTAATCTCTTCTATTGTGCCTTTCATTACCATAAGGTGCATTATTTTTCTATGTATGTTTTCAGTTTCTTCTGTATGTTCACCCAGTGTCTTCCTAATATCCTTTATCTCTTCTCTCATCTCCTTGAATTGGTTTAGGACATTTATACGGACATCTTTGGTTAGTTCCAAATTTTGTGTCTCCTCTGACTTATTAGTTCCCCCCTTTGATTGGACCATATCTTCCCCTTTCTTAGTAGGGCTTGTAATTTTTTGCTGGTGTCTAGGCATCTGATTATCTTGATGAATTTACTCTGAAGGCCAGTTTCTCTCTCTTCTCTTGGGTTTTATTGCTGTTTCAGTTTATTCTAATTCTTTAGGATTTCCTATGTTTAACTGATCAAAATGAGGCCAGGGACCCATGAAGGGGGTGTATACCTCTCTCAGTTTTCCCATAATACTCCTCCCTTGATGGTGCACTGCAGTCCCCTGGCTTCCAGAATCCAAGCACCACAATCTGACTTTCCTTTGTGCCCAGCTAGGCTGTCCTCGCAGGCCACGTGTGCTGCTCTCCCCATTGCTTTCCTTTTGCCAGCAAGTCTGCCTGTCTTCCTACTGCTTCTGGAGGACAGGTGCACCCTGCTACTGTCTACTCTGCCATCTTGGATCTCCCTTACAATAAAAAGTTTTAAAAGTCTGGGAAGTGGATGTGGCTCAAGTGATTGGGTGCCCATCTACCATATGGGAGGTCCTGGGTTCAATTTCTGGGGACTCCTGGTTAAAAAAAAACAAAAAAACAGCAAAATGGGCCTGCACAGAGAGCTGGCGGCACATGCGGAGAGCTGACGCCACAAGATAATGCAACAAAAAAGAGACACAGAGGACAAAGACAATGAGAGACAACAAACCAGGGAGCTGAGGTGGTTCAAGCAATTAAGTGCCTCTTTCCCACATTGGAAGGTCCCAGGTTTGGACCTTGGTGCCTCTTTAAGAAAAAAAAGATGAGAAGACAAGAAGACATAGAAGAGCACGCAGTGAATGGGCACAGAAAGCAGACAGCAAGCGCAAGTGGCCGGGTGGGGAAAATAAATGAAATAATAATAAAAAAAAAAAATCTTAAAAAAAAAAGTTTAATAGGGGGGAAGCAAAAGTGGCTCAAGCAGTTGGGTGCCCGCCTACCACATGGGAGGTCCCAGGTTCGGTTCCTAGTGCCTCCTAAAGAAGATGAGCAAGACAGCAAGCTGATGGGGCAAGCTAACACAACAAGATGACACAACAAGGAGACACAATGCGGAAAACACAATGAAAGACAAGCAGCGAGCAGAGGTGGCTCAAGCAATTGGGTGCCTCCCTCTCACATGGGAAGTCCTGCGTTTAGTTTCCGGTGCATCCTAAAAAGAAGATGTGTAGACACAGAGACACACAATGAATAGACATAGAGAGCAGACATCAAGTGCAAACAACAGGGGTGGGGGTGGGTAGAAATAATAAAATAAATCTTTAAAAAATTTTTAATAAGGGAATATTATGAACAACTTTCTGTCAATAACTTCAGCAACTGAGATTTAATGTCATTGCTCTAGATTTGGGTTTCAAAGTTTAACTCTTTCTACAATTGTAAAAAGTACTAGATCATTTAAAAGAATTAAGTTCCACTGCGTTGATAAATTTAATTTTTTGGACTTAAGGCTTATTTTACTAGAGAAAGTATTTCCTAAGGGCTTTTTCAGAAGTTTTGTTAAGACCACTGAAGAAAATGAAATGTGTTCACTAAATTTATGGATACAGCTTCAAAATGTTTATGGGAATTGATTAACTAGATGGTAAAAGCCCCCTTAAAAGTGTATTAAAATTTTATATATTTATAAATCTACCAAATTTGATTTGGAAAGTGAATTTAAAAGTTTAAGGAAGAACTGGGTTTTCATTTGCAGCATTAATAGGTGAAATATTAAATAAAGAATGCGTGGTCCCTGAATAATTTTTTTTTCCTCTGGCACAAAAATCGGTATGAAAGATATAAAGTACTCACACTGACAATTTGATGAGAACTGGTCTGTGTTATTGAGAAATCCCCACATGACAATATGTATGGGCCACCCCTCTGGGCTGCCCACTTTCCCCAGGAGAGCCCCCAGTCTCCTGCCTGTGCAGGAGTAGCCTTCAGCAGGGCTGAGCAGCTGCACAGGGCCCTCCACTTCCAAGGACTTCAAGCTTGGTTTCAAACTCTGCTGTTGCTGCCTTGGAATTCTTAAATTTTAACAAAGGGCCCCACATTTTCACTTTGCACTGGACTCTGCTCTGAGTATGTAGCCAACTCTGCTTGGCAGTCAGAATTCTGGGAGCCAGCAGTGGAGGAGCCAGAGTTTCAAGGTTCAGTAGTCTGTGTGTTCTCTGTGAGTTGCCTCCTCCCACCTCTCTGCTCAGTTGTGCCTATTTTTACCTGTCTATGACCTCACTAGTCCAATCTTAAAAGATCTCCTTTCTGCCAGGGTTGGGGGAGGTATGGTCATCTTGCCATTTGTACTTTAGTAGGAGATGGGGGAGACCAATTCCCCTACTTTTGCCCAGTTCTGTGCTGTAAATCAGCTTGCTTTTTTTTTTGAGGCTTTCTCCCCTACAGATGCTTGCAGAGTAGAAATGAAACTTAAAATAGATGAGCAATTCATCTATCCCAAAATTTTGTCAACAGCTCAAGCCTGTCTTCTTTCCTCTCTCATTCTTTGTCCCTGTGGATTTATGCCTTTTGTTCCTTTACTTTCATTTTAGTTATGTTTTGAGAGAGACAGGTGATAAATGCAGGTATTCAATCTGCCATGCATGGCTAGTATACTGTCTCAATTTAGTTTTCATAGAAACAACTCCTCCTCCCTTTAGCACTCAATTTTTGTTGGATTCTATAATATCTAATTAAATTATGTAATTACAATAACAAGTACAAATGGCATAAACAAGTTTAGGAACGAATTCAGCTGACTCTTGGTAAATATACATTTCAGTTAGTGGGAAGAGAGGTGTGTGGGCATCAGTTAGTTTACTTTACAGAGATAATGGAAACTATGATTTAGTTGGGCATGTTGTATTAAATGGAGGTTAGTTCAATAAGCTTCTACTTTAAATAAATGAATATAACACACTCATTAAGAAGGCATATTACCAAAAGTCTAAATGATTTGGATTCTTGGACAATCAATTAAACTTTTAAAAAGTTTATCTGTCTTTAAATACTTGACTTATAGAGTCTATTAAATTCCTAACCAATTCATGAGCAACACTGAATGCAGACTCTAAAGAGGTCAGAGAGAAAAATGGATAAACATGCAAAAAAATGGGAATCAAAATGGCCCTAGGGGGAAGTGGATGTGGCTCAAGCAATTGGGCTACTGCCTACCACATGAGAGGTCCCTGGTTCAGTTCTTGGTGCCTCCTAAAGAAGATAGCGAGCTGGTGCGATAGGCAGGCACGGCAAGCTGACCTAATAAGATGATGCAACAAGAGACACAAGAAGAAAAACATAATGAGAGATACAACAAAGCAAAGATGGAGGTTGCTCAAGCAATTAGGTTCCTCCCTCCCACGTCAAAGGTCCTGGGTTCAGTTCCCGGTGTCTCCTAAAGAAAAAAGGAAGAACAGACACAGTAAGTGCAAACAATGAGGGGATGGGTAGGAATAAATAAAAATAAATATTTTAAAAAATGGCACTGGGGGAAGCAGATGTGGCTCAAGCAGATGGGCGCCTGCCTACCACATGGGAGGTCCTGGGTTCAGTTCCTGGTGCTTCCTAGAGAAGATGAGCAAGACAGTGAGCTGACATGATGGTCTGGTGCAGCGAGCTGATGCAACAAGATGACGCCACAAGATGACACAATGAGGAAACACAATGAGAGACACAACAAGGAGGGAGCAGAGGTGGCTCAAGTGATTAAGTGCCTCCTTCCTACATGGGAGGTCCCCGGTTCAGTTCCTGGTGCCTCCTAAAAAAAGATGATGAGCAGACACAGCACCCAATGAACAGACACAGAGAGCAGATGCTGAGTACAAACAATGAAGGGGCAGGGAGAAATAGATAATACAAATCTTAAAAAAAAAAAAAAGACATTGGGAGAGCAGATGTGGCTCAAGCAATTGAGTGCCCACCTCCCACACGAGAGGTCCCAGGTTTAGTTCCTTGTGCCTCCTGAAAAAACAGAAACAAACAACAAGCAAAATAAATGAAAAAACCAAACAAGGAAGCCGATGTGGCTCAGTGATTGAGTGCCAGCTTCCCACATATGAGGTCATGGGTTCAATCCCCAGGCCCCTGGTACCTCAAAAAAAAAAAATGGCATTGCATTCTCCATATTGATTTTGGATACCAGAACTCCAGTGGATCAATGCCTTCAAAATTCTGAGGGAAAATAAATATCCAGGCTTGTATTATCTACCCTTTCAAACTATTAATCATGTATGAGGGTAAAATAAAGACATTCTCTGATATGCAAATTCTCATACCATTAACCTACCATGACCCTTTCTCAGGAAGCTGCTGGAAGATAAGGGGATATTTCACCAAAGTGAGGAAACATATGGAAAGAGTGTGGTTTGCTGGGAATTTTCCATCTGCCTTCCAGACCCACCTCCACTTTTCTCTGTTTTGCTCTGTTGTCTGGCGAGTGCTGGCAGGAGATTGAGGGGAGAAGAGTGAAGTTAGCTCAAACTTTCTTTTTTTTTTTTTTTTTTTAAAGATTTTTTATTTATTTATTCATTTATCCCCCCCTTGCTGCTTGTGCTCGCTGGGTCAGCTAACCACACCGTGCGGGCGGGCTTGCCTTCACCAGGAGGCCCCGGGAACCGAACCCGGAGCCTCCCATATGGTAAACGGGAGCCCTACTGATTGAGCCACAGCCGCTTCCTGCTCAAACTTTCTTCCTGTGGAGAGAACCCTGCGCTTAGTAGTCCTGGGGAATTGCACTCTCTTAGGGTTTGCTGACGTCCTGCCCACACCTTTGTAAATAGTCCCTTTATTAAAAGCTCCTCAAATTATCCAATTTGAGTATGTCACAGGAAAAATGCCAAAGAAGCCAAGCGTGATATTGTGTTGGAGGCCTACGGAGCTACCAGTTTTGATTGGGTTAGGGTGACGAATGGCTCCAGGGAGGATGTTTCCAGGAAAATCATGAGACCGGTAGATTTTTGATCCTGTGGAAAAGTATACCAAAAGGTATTTTACCTAGCTTTTATATCATGTGTAAAGATGGTCATAGAATCAAAAGAAAATGAAGCCAATGAAATAATAAGACAATGATGAACCCTAGAAAAAACAATAACATGAAAAAGAAATGTAATCAAAGTGTACTGCTTGGCTCAACAGAAATCAATATTTGTATGATCACTGTGGAGTGAGTTACATCATGGGAACACTGGCTCAGGCACAACAGAAACTTTCAGCAAATGACCGGTTTATTACTTACACGGTACAAAGGGTCCAAAAGAGCAGGGGAAGAGATCCCATCAAGGCCAACGTCATGGGGAGGCCAACTGCTCGAGTCAGGGTCAATGGAATGCAGCTCTTCATGCCCCACTTTGCATTGGAGGGGAGAGACAAGTTTGTGCTGCCTGAGGAGGGTATTTATCCACCCCAGTGGGCAGGAGCCATGTCACTGAGAGTTTCCTACCCCGAGAAGCATCTGGAAATGCTTGTTCCCAGTATCTGGGCTTAAGGTCTGGCCAAGCCTTTTCATTAGACCTAAAATCTCTCCCTGGTGTGGAATGGAAACAGACTGAAATAATAGAAAAGGAGCCAAGGGGTAGGTGAGGTGCTGGGAGATGGCCGCTGCATATGTGACTGTGACTTCCCCAGCAATCACCACGTATAAACACGGGATACAGGCTTGATATAACTACATTGAGAAATTGAGGGGACAAAAGGGTGGTGTATGAAGCTAAAATTCTTAACTAGCAAAATAGGAATATAATAATAATAGTAATAAAGAATATCTATTTGATGACTCAAGAAATAGCTATATGTACATATTTTGAACATAAATACCAGAAGAAACAGTTAAAACTGTTGAAACTATTTGCCAGGGTGGAGGAGAATATTGTTAAAAGTCTTTACAATTATTTGGCTTTTTAAACTATATTCATGTATTACTGTGATTAAAATTAAAATTAGATTTTAGAAAATCAAACCTGAGTTCTTATCTTACCCCATCAGTCCTTCCTGGCTTCTTTAGTGGAATTTCTCTTTCCTTAGTCTACCTGTAGCAGCTACCACATACCAATGTGAGACATAGTTTTTCATTTATAAATAATCTTTACTATACATGAAGATATTTCTGGGCATAAACACTGGACAAACTGGATATTTGGGGAACAAACTCTTGAAATTCTCACAAGTTTCTATTTTAGCAGACTCTGGAGCTGGATGGCCATTCCAGCTCAGCTACTTGCTTGGACTTTCTCCCCACAACCCTGGCAACCACTTTCAACCATCTCAACCTCTCTGTGCCTCAATTTTCTCATTGGCAAAATGAGAACAGTACCTAGCAGTGCCTACCTCCATATTATGTGGACTAAATGCACTAAGGGAGTGCTTAGCACATGCCTGGCATGTAATAAATGCCATATAAGCCTTACCAGTTATTATGATGATTCAGTTAGTTTAGCCTGGGTTTAAAAATGACCAAGTCCAACCAACAACCAAGTCAAATATCACAGGTTTGAAAATACAAAATCCCAACTGAGCACTCCCTCAGCTTCACTACTCTTTGGAGCTTTATTTTAAGCCATTTTTCTTTGGTATACAGATTCTAGGTCAAGCCACTTATTTAAGTTCCCTTCCTTATCATGACAAACTGCAGTAATTGCTTACTATATCCTGATTTTGCTGTAGCCACTTCTCTCTCACACCTGTTGGCTTTTGTCTATGTCCAATGGACATTTCCAATTCCAATGGTAAGGGAGTTATGACCAGAGCTACTGAGATTAAAACAAATGTAGTTTTCAGGGTTCCCCTCACCTCCTTCCTTATGATTCACTGTTAAGGAAAACCACTCTTATAAAAACTGCTAGAGCTAGCAAAAGTCTTTCCAGGATCAGGCACTTTTCTGCACTTTGACCATGAGTACTATTGTCTTGTTCAGATGGACCTCCTAGATTCTAGACCCTCATCTGTCCTCACTCCTAACTAGGGATATGACTCTTGATGTTATATGGAAGACAGAATTTGAAAATGTCAAGCTTAGACATTTAGCTGAGGAGATTTCTAAAGTAAATATGGAAAATGCAGCCTTGCTTCTCCTTGCAGCTTACAACAAAATGCAAGAGGAAATAGATAAGATGAGAACTAGACGGCTGGGCACAAAGAAACCAGAGATTGATGATTTGGGAAATTCCAAGCTTCTGGAAAACAAACCCCCAGAGGATAGTGCCCCAAGTGAGGACTTAACTAAGCTTGGAACTTTGTAAGTCAAGATTGGAAATGCAGTTATCCAGGAAAGATTTGTGGAAAGTCTTACTGTCTGATGGCTTGGACCCCTGTTTCCTGCATGCTAAACCAACAAGCTTTTGGCAAGATCTGTATGAACAAAACCACCGTCGGCCTGGACTAAAAGGGACAGGGAGGGGAGAGATTGAAGGAAAAATGACTTCAAGAGGAAAACCATGGAAGCTGAGGTCTAGAATTAAGACATTTCCTTGGGCCAAGAGAGGAACCCTACCCATGTGTGCAGAAAGGGTGAGTTTGCTCCAGCATTTAAAGAGGGTGGGTCTTCCAGCTCGTTGTCCAGGGAGGCTTTGGCCACCCCAGGTTAGAGAGGGTGGAGCACATTCCCCAGAGAGTAGAGAGAGTTAGTTTGTCCCATGGTTCTGAGGGGGTTGGACCAGAGTTTAGGGAGAATGTTGCTGCCATCCCACTGTACTAAGGGGGTTGAGACTGTCCCCCAAATATTGGGGAACATGTGGCCATCACCCCAATGTTCTTGGAGGGGGAGGTCTAGAGCTTAGCCACCACCCAGATATATGAAACCGAGAAAATGGTTGTTGGGCAAGTCTATGGAAGGGGTGGGACCCCATGAGGCCCTGAGGAGAAGAAACCCTCATTCTATAGATGACTCTCAGACCATGAAATCTAGTGGCATATGCCCTGAAGATTTTTGAAACTGTCTGGGACCCATGATGCCTCAATTCCTTCCAGTTTCTCCTTATGGTAATGCAAATGTTTATCCTACGTCTGTCTCCTCTTTGTATATTGGAAGCAGATAACTTGTTTTATAAGTTTCACAGGTCCACAGCCAGAGGGGACTTTTGACCCAAGTCAAATTACATGCCTATAACTGATTTTTATGTGATTTTGTACTTAGCATTGCTACTGAAATGATTTAAGGCTTCTGAAATATTGTGATGTAATGAATATATTTTGCATATGGGAAGGACATGTCTTTTTGGGATTCAGAGGGTGGAGTCAGGTAGTTTGAAATTATTTTATGAATCCCCCAAAAAACAAAAGATTATGTTTGTGGACCTGTCTACTTATGTGGGTGTAAGGCCTTTTCAATTGGACTACCTCAGTGAGAAGTGACTTGGGTTGAGTCTCCACCCTCTTGCTGGGTCTGATAAAAAAAACACACACACAGGAAAAGAGAGCTCTGCCAGTTTTGATCCTGCCATGTGAAAGGAGAAGCTCAAAGAGCTGAAGCCCCAGGGAGAGATGAGCCATATGCTTAATAGCTTGCAGCTGAAATCTAGAAGAAAGCAGAGCAGGCCAGCCTGAGAGAGGAGGCCCAGTAAGAGACAAGCCCTATGCATGATTGTGCACAGCTGAGCTCTGGGAGATGGTACAGTCCGGAGGGGAAGGCAGAGACCAAGCAGAGATCATCTGCCATTCTGTTTCAACACATGACAGCCGACTTGGGTGAGAAAGCACCTCTTACCGTGCCTTGAGTTGGACTTGTCATTGCTTTGGAACTGTAAGCTTTTGCCCTAAATAAAACCATTTATAAAAGCCAACACATTTCTGGTACTCTGCATTGGCAGCCCCTTTAGCAAACTAAAACAAATACTATATAATTTGTCATTTATTTGCTTTGTTTCTGCACAAGTGTAATCAGTCCCTTGAGGGTAGGGACTGTTTCTGATTCATCCTAGCATCTCTGAGTGCCAGAAAAACAGAGGCTTACTAATAGGGCCAACTATTGTATGTGATCTCATTTAATCTTTAAAACCTGTGAGGGAGGAGCTATTATTACCCTCATCTTATAGATGAGGAAATGGAGACACAAGCTATATAATTCTATTAAGAGGCAGTCCTGTAACTGACTTCATCTGGCTGAGTAACCTGGTTAGAGAGACCCCACCCTAGTGTACTGTAGCATCTACCTTGAGTGAACATGTAAGGTGTTTGTTGGAGGGACAAATGTGCCACTTCATGGAGCTTACAGGATAGGGTGGATGACTGCTTGCTAATAAATGCCTGCCGGGGGGCAGAACTGGTTTGAGACTTTCAGTGAAACACACCATCTGAAGCAAGGTGTGGAGGAGAAGCCCTATAGCTCAACCTTTCTCTTGACTATTAGAGACTACTGATGTCTGCCCCCGCCAAAAGCTAATAAATGTGGATGACCAAATTGGCTTTAGGTTCATTTGTAACACTGTTCTTTTTTAGTTATCTCCAACGGAAAGAAATCTAGTCCAAGAGCATAAAAAAATATCTTGTGAGGGAAGCGGCTGTGGCTCAATCAGTAGGGCTCCCGTTTACCATATGGGAGGCCCCGGGTTCGGTTCCCGGGACCTCCTGGTGAAGGCAGGCCCGCCCGCACGGCGTGGTTGGCTGACCCAGCGAGCACAAGCAGCAAGGGGGGGATAAATGAATAAATAAATAAAATCTTTAAAAAAAATATATATATATCTTGTGAAAATTTATCATAGGCCCCAATGGGGTCAAAATTGGGGCTATGCTTTCTGGTAAGCAGCTCTTTATTCAAGGGCATTTGGGACACGGGCAAGGCCTATAGGCTAAAATTTCAAACAATCAGCAGTTGTGTCCCCAAGCTCCATAGATCCCCTGAGCATTTCCAATTCCAATAGGAAGGGAGTTAAGATAAAAACCACTGAAATTAAAACAGTTGTAGCTTTCAGGGTGGCCTCTTCCCCTTTCCTTATGGTTCACTGGCAGCCATCTGTCTCCTTCTCTGCTTTCCACCTCATGTGTCCCCATTGTATGTTCTCTTATCCGAGGATAGCTCCAAGTTCCAAAAACAACAGAGAATTTGGAATAACTGGTTGTCACAAATCACAAGTAATCTGGTAGTTGCTTGTGAATTGCAGGTTTACTGAGATTTTGTTGTGAGAAGCACAACTGGTGCTTTTGTTTTAAAAAGTGAAAAATATATATGAATATGAATAATGGATCAAGAACAGTAACCTGAGTACTGCATCTATACTATCCAGCACAATTAATTAAACTATAGACCATACTCTCTAAAGTCATTCCATACTAGCTTTTACTTTTCAATTTCACAACATTTGAAAAGTGATGTGCATAGTATAGGTAACAATTGGGCTTCTTTTTTCCTCCTAGTCCATCTAGAATAGTGCTGTTCAATAGGACTTTCTGTAATGATGGAAGTATTCTATATTTGTGCTGTCTAATACGAAAGCCATTGTCAGCCACATGTGACTACAGAGCATTTGAAATATGGCTAGGGGGTCGGATGTAGCTCAACTGGTTGGGCGTCCGTCTCCCATATGGAGGGACCCGGGTTCAATTCCTGGGACCTCCCGGTTAAAAAAAAAAAAAAAAAAAAAAAAGAAATATGGCTAGTGCAACTGAGGTTTTAATTTTATTTGAATTAATTTAAATTTAGATAACCACTTGTGCTAGTGGCTACCATATTGGATAACAAAGATGTAGAATATGGTGATGACCTTGTAGCAGGGGTAGGTTGGGTTATGTTGCAGCCACAAAAAAGCAAACAAACAATCCCTAAAAAACCCCAAACCCTAAAACCTTGGAGTTTTACAAGAACAAAGGTTTAGTTCTTGCTTGTGTTGTGTGCCCATTTTCGGTTGGCTGGAGACTCAGGTGGATAGATAGCCACCGCCTCAAATGTTGCCAGTCATTATGGAGAATCTTGTACCAGTACTTGAATGCTATGGCCCAGAGGAGACACATATTACTTGTGCTTACAACTCACAGGCCAGAACTAGTTACATGGCCCCATCTAACCTGGGAGCCAGGAATGCAACTAACCATGTACCAGAAGGCAGAGTGCCTCAGTAATGACAGGCCACAGACATGAGCCACCCTTTCAAAACACATAGAGAGAATTTTCAAGAGATAAAGTAGAATGACTATGTTTTCTTTGAAAAGTGGAGAATTGAGTTTCTTTAGAATTCAATTATCCATCACTTCTTGATACTCATTAGCACAGATTTATTAAAAGCAAGTGAGATGTGAAGCAGAGTAAAACTCAAAACATTTTGATTAAAATAAGACAGTTTTGAAATAGTTATTACTGACAACCAGTTAGCATACCTTTATTACACATAGAAATATCTTTTAATACAAAGGAGAAATCAATGGATTGTTTTTTTGTATGTTTGGAATGAAAATGGAATGGAAGGAAAAAATTTTTCTTGTGATTTTCCTGGTGCAGAATATATATGGTACATCACTTATTAGCAAAGAATAAAAATGGTCATTGTCTTTAAAAATAATCAAATCCTCACCAGGAACATTTGTGGGTTGTAGTTGCTAAAAAAAATTTAAAAAAAAAAACTGAAAAAATTGAAATATTTATTAACTGGGCAGATTTTTCCAGACTATACTTTGGAATTACAGAATCATCTAATCCAACATTTAACAGCATGTCTTGAATTCTTTCTGGAATAGCTACTATAATATTTGAACATCTTGAGAAATGGGGGGCTTACCATCTTATATTTGATAACAGACTTCCCATAAAGCAGAAGCAATGGTTTCCTGACAGTAAATCCTTAGATATCAAAACATGGAAAGATGGCTCTTGGCTGTTAATAACTAATTGCACCAAAGTCACCAATTCAAATGAATCCCTGTTAAATAATATCGATGATGATGATTCTGTCACATGCTAAAAGTGTGTGTTACAGATTTTAGCATTATGAGGACCTGATATTATGGATACCCTTCTAGAAAATTGATGTGTGAAAGAAATTTTGAACTAAATGTATTAATTAGGCTACCTAGTATAAACAGGACTACAGAAATCATTCTGTCTGTCTGTAAACCACATAAGTCAATTCTTTATTTTTACACAGCACAGTGTTTGTTTTTAGCTTCCAAGATCCTATCCAGGTACTCTACAACTGGTGGCATGGAAAAAAAGAGAAACCTGCAAAGACTGAACAAACAGCATGCACTGTGGTATCCTTTATTTAAAAATTGTGAGTTAACTACAGTTGTAGTGTTCTCATTTACCATTCTGATGGCATAATAAACTGGGAGAATATTAAGACAATTTCAAGAAGGTATTCAAAACTTGTAAACACACATACACACCACACATGCACACGCACACAACATACACGCACACAAAGATTATAGCCTAAACACAATAAAGAGTGATGAAAAAAGCTTTGAATGCTCTAAATCAAATTAAAAACCCTTTCTTATAATAAACTGTGACAATACTGTGGCTGTTATGGAAAATATTGTAACTTTAAAAAACAAAAAAAAAAAAAAAAAAAAAAAAAAGGAAAGGAAAAATACTGGCAATTTGAAACTAGCAGCAAAAAGCAGATTAAAAATAGATTAGACTATAACATAAGGCTAACTAATATCAAAGTTCTAATATTGATACTGTGTAGGATTGCACTGAAGTAATTTAAAATTGGTTCTTAAGGAACTATTAAAAAGTTCCTTGAAATATTAAATTGCTGTACTTTACAAACAGTGGAAAAGAAAAAGAGTATTTGGAATGTTACAACCGCACACACAGGCACTCACAAAAGAAATATATTAGGCATATCAGTTTATGGCCTTTGGGCTTACGACCTTCAAAAAGTTTTGTAAAGAAAAAGGTTAAGTGCTAATGCAGTGAAAGAAAGTAAAAAATTCCTAAAGTTGCAAGTCTGAGTGAATTTTATCAGGTCTAAGAATATATTTCAAGATTGGGGCAAGGCTTGATTGCTGCACATTCAAAAAGAAAAATATTGTGGAACCCATAAGGTAAGTGGAATTCTTTGGAGAGTGCATAGAATAAAGATGTGTTAAACGCAGGCTATCTTGAAGAAGATTCCGTAGTATGTGGAGGTCTACAGCTCTTCATCAGTTGAAATCTGTTTTATAGTGGCCAATAAATAAGACTAACTTTTCAGCAAACTGTTTTTTTCATACATTCAAACAAAAATATTTACCACCCAGAGCTGATGTTATAACAGCACAAACATGAGTCCTAGAGTTTAAGCAGGAAAGCACATTAGCAAGGATTTTTTTTTTTCACGGGTTCTTACATAAATGTCTGAAGTTGCTAGACATCTTTAAAGAGGGGATAAAGTTAGATTTTGTTTTACTGATTTTGGAAGAAACAAGAATCTGTTTTCCTAAAGAAGCAAGAGCCAGCCATAAGTAGAGACCTGTCTTCAGAATCTGAGAAGTGTCATGTCCTTAGTGCTTAAATGGCAAGTTGAGATCTAGGAAAACTGGCAGGTGGAATGGGGGATAGGAGTGAAACGGTCAAACTTCTGCAGTATACTTTGGAATAAAATGTGCCTCATAAGTTAAAATGGCTCAACTACTTTCAGAATGAAGTGATGCAGGACTGGAGAAGAACCGGTTCTCTGGAGTCAGGGCTTCCATCTCTAGGGACACTCTAGGCTGGGCTGGGGTTGCAGGGCCCAGGGCCCTCATTATGGCCTTATTTTTCACGAGTTGCTTTCTTTTGGAGAATTTATGACTTTGCCCAGATAACTATTTCTTTTGGTTATTTTCTCTACAAAATCGATTGGTCAGGCAAGTTACTGGATGATTTCCCTAAAGGAACTCTAGCTGCATCAAGTGTATCTTAAGGTGCCAGCTAATTCAGATTAATGCCCATGGATAACGCTGCTGCTAGGTATCAACTTGCTGAATTATCAATCCACAAATGGCCTAACTAGATAATCTATCACACTAGGTGCTTTTAATATCTTGGGTGTTTTTTGCGCTTTAGAGAAATAGTCTTCTCAATATGACTTAGAAACTGCTTCCCTCTGGCTTTCACTCTTCCTCTTCTTCCTCTTCCCCTTCCCCTTCGCCTTCCTCCATGGTCTCCACGATGAGCTCTGCTGTGCAGGTGGCTTCTCCAAGACTGTTGACAGCCTTGCAGGTGTACTTGGCGTCGTCATCCCCGCAAACATCGCTAATAATTAAAGAGCAGTTCCCATCCTCATCGTAGTCTATCTGGAAGTGTCGGGACTCCCTGATTGACTGGTCGTCTTTGAACCAGACAACCTCAGGATCTGGGTATCCTGCATCACAGGGAGAGATCATTATTCAAATAAATAAATAACATGTAAATTGCTATTCAAAATTTATCAATTCATGCAAGCAACTCCTAAGCTACCTCTATTGATTAAGGAGGCAAAGGAAAAAAAAATATGATGTTTGCTTTTAGTATCCATTTTGATATCTAAATTCAAATATGGGCATGAATTTTAAGTACTAATCTCTAAATCCCCAAACAGAATATTTCATAGTTTTCCCATTTTGCACCCACAGAAGACATGCCCTTCACCCCACCTTTTGACTGAGAAAGAGTACTACCTGAAATACTGCCCCAACTCCAACTATACACCTGGGGCTAAATGTCTTCTTGGATGAAAATATAATCTTTAAAAATCTCATATAAAGGTTTAACTTAATAAATTTAAGTTAAAAATAAGAGTCAGAGCAAATGGGCACAAAGGATCTTTATGGGGTGATGAAAATGTCCTAAAATTGGATTGTAGTGATGGTTGCATAACAGTGTAGATTTACTAAAAATAATTTAATTGGACATTTAAAATGGGTGAATTTTATGTTATGTAAATTATACCTCAATAAAGCCGATAATAGCTATACAAAGCCTAAGTCAGAGGAGCTGATAATACTGCTAAGAAAAAGAAAGCAATATTTGTCTTAGGCTGCTGTAAAGCAAATAATCTTCCTGTAGATTACTCCAAATTGACCATGTTGATTACCCTCACTTTATGCATTAGTTATGTTTCTGCAAAGATCATTAAAAATTTATGAAATACATACATAAATACAATATACATTTTAAAATATGTAATGCATTCCAATTGACTTGTTCTTATATTTGGGGGAAATATTTTTACGGAAAATAATTCTAGTCCCAACCAGAATAAAAATAATATGCTAGAAATTAGTACTTAAGAATTTAAACATTTTTTTCAAGTAGAATTTTGTGTTTATCAAAATAGCATCCATATGTCTTAATTTCCTATCAGAGCTCTAGTCAAAAGTCTAAGCAAATATAAAAGATCTAATCCCAAAGAGAAAAATAAGAACAGAGATGATAATCACTATAATAAAAAGGAGAAAGGAAACAACTTCAGAACACTCAAAGAAGATGGTGATGGTGAGTGTTATAAGCATTGGCTCAAAGCAGTTAGCAGAATCCCAAATATGAGAACTTACACATTATCAAAGGTAGCATGCCTATTTTTTTGTTGTCATTAAATGGAAAAAGAGAGTGATTATGGTAGGTAAAGCATTTTCAAGGTATTTTGATAATATAAAGACACAGGAGAAAAAGAGTTTTTTCATTCCTAACTTCGGATTATTTTCCCCAAAAGGCATTATATAGTCACGTTGCTGGAGATTCTTAAGAAGTGGGAGACATGATTTGGCCTGACTTTGCTGTACTGTGCTAGGTTGCCTTGGAAAAGTTGCTTAAACTTCTGTGCTTTATTTGGTCAGACCAAAATGGGAGCAAATCCTTTACTCTGGTTGTCACAGACCTAAAGCAAAGAGGCCTGTCTACACTTTAGACTGTTGCAGTCTCTGGAAACAAAGACACTGCGTGTCACCAATATTGCTAATTTCTCAGGTGCTGTGCTAAGGTCCCTTGAGGTCCCACATGATTCTATGATTCTAAGGCCGCATTATTCCTGGTAGGCAGAAGAGAGGCATGGGGAGGAGGCTGCAAACTGAGTGCTTTGCCCCAGAGCTTGGATCCCAGTCTACCCTCTGTTTGAAATCACATTGCATGGTCTCTCTTCCTGCTTACCAATCTCAGAACTTTTCCCTTTACTTTATAACATCACACTGCAAAGGTTTCTCCTTTTCACAAATTGTCGCCTCACAATTCACAGCAACTCATCTTGGACATCTTTTTATAGACGAGGTTCAAAATGGTCAGCCCACCACCCAAGGTCACTCAGCCCGCTGAAGAGGAGTTGAGTTAGAGACTCCACACACTATGCCCTTGGCACCAGCCTTCCTTTGAGAGCCTCTTGTGGGCCATTCCCATGCTTCCCAGAGGCTTTCAAAGCTCACTGCATTAAACATAGCCCAAGCCAGTTAGGTCTAGTGTAAGTGGGTGAAAAATGTTCCCCTGTGTAAGCCACTGAGCCTTCAGGAGGTGGGCTTGGGGTGGGGGAGTGGACGTTAGGACCAACTCCTCCTGACCCAGCTTTCCTCACTGCCTGCCTGTTCCTAACTGCTTCTAGGCTGTACAGAACTGCTATCTTGCTCAGGGCACATGGTAGTTGACTTACCATCTAGCCATTCCATTTTGTGGTAAAGGGGAGAACAGCTACAACTCACCTTCAATCTTGCAGTCAAATCTAGCAGCGCTTCCCTCCACAACTTCTAAATCACGAATGGTCTTAGAGAAATAGGGTTTTACATGGGGCTTCTCCTCAACAACAGCCTCGAGGAAAGCCTGGGAGACATCTTCTAGAAGACAGGGAAGAGGACACCAGGTCATTTCTCATTCCTCGTTCTTTCCTGACCCCTAATTTGAAAAAGCTGATTTTTCAAGAAGTTGCTATAATTTAACAAATTAGAGAACTGCATCATAAGCATGCCTTTCTCCCGGGTATGGGTTGCTTGGCCTGCTGCCAAATGCTTTCTGGCAGAAGAGAAAACTGTGGCCAAACTGAGGAAGTGTTCAGCCTCCTCCTTCCCTTATGCTGACACATTAAAGAAGGAAATAATCTTTTAAAAGTTTTTTTGGCTGCATTTCATGCTGCTGCAGGATTCAGTTGAGGGGGCAGAACCATGCCAGCTTTCCTGATTTCTGTACCCCTTTGCCCTCATCCTGCAGCAGGCACTTCAACCTGTTCCTTAAAAGGGAGGAGCCAGGTCCTACAGGCATTTTGAACGTACCCAGAATTTTATTCTCCATCACTTATACCGCCTTCATGTTGGATTACTACACACCAGGATGTGGGGTTGGTCCTGGGAGAAGCTGTAACTCTGAGGGGCTTCTGTACCCCCTCCCATGCCTTTGGGTTATTTCTGGGTCATCTGGGGCATGGCAGGTGTGAATCAGGAGAGACCGGGCCCAGGTGCTGTGGATTTTGTCCCTAGCCCCAAGGAAGCTCCAGAGCAGCCTGTCAACCAGCCCTGCCAATCGTCCTGCTTATGTGCACAAAAGGGATCTGGACTCAGGCTTCTCACCTGTGGCTATGGAAAGTACTGGGCAAAAAAGGAGAATCTCCACCCAAGTGAGGCACCTTAGAGAAGATAAGTGCCAGGCTCTGAGTGCACCTGCAGTGGAAAAGGCCAAGGCCTTCCCTGATCAGGTAGATGGGGCAGCATCTCAAACACCGTGGGCAAGTAACTAATCCTACTGGTCTCCAGGAGGGGCCCTGCTGCTCATCGTCTATCCAGTTCAAATGACATCTTTCAGCAGCATGAAAAATGTCAAAGAATATGGACTATATGGGCTATTTTTTTGTTTAAAAAAAGATCAGAAAAAAAATGGAAGGGTATTAAAGAAAAACTATACAACTGTGTGTTTTTTAAGTTTAGTTTAACTATCAATATACAAGGATTACTTTTGTAATGAGAAAAAGGAAACTTTCAATAAAGCCTTTGTTAATCTTATACAAAATTAGGGAAAAGAATAACTGAGGTCTTCTAGTTCAATTAGACAAAAAATTTCCGTCTGAGAATAGTGAAGCCTAAGGTTAACCAGCTAAAAAAAATAAAATTAGACCTACTGTCAGGGCAGCCTAAAAGTACCTCTGGATTTATCATTGTAGATTGTATTTAAAAAAAGAGAAAAAAGCCCTGCCCCATCCCTCAACCCTTTCTTTCCCACCAGCTGGTCAGAGAAAATCCTCCTGGAGCTCCTTACCTTCAGATTCTAGCTTTTCTGCATTGAGCGGGCTGGTTGGTGATCCTGATGACGATTTCCTGCCACTGAGCCCTGAGATCATTGCCATAGAGGATAGTCTTCCAATGGCTCTCACAGCATTGCCTGTTTTCTGGAAAAGAGACACTGGGTTGGACTCAAGAGGTGTCCCTGGTTTCAGATGGGAGAATGCCCAGCTCAGGAGAAACAGCTCTGCTCCCTGAAATGAGGGCCTCCCGAGTGCCGAGGCTCTACCAGAGTGAGCCCAACCTTGCTCTGCTTAGCACTAGCAGCGTGTCAGAAGATGTTCAGAGAATGGAATGGGGCCCTGGAACTGATGTGTGCTTTAATGTGACTAAACAAGGTCAACATGAGACAAAAACTCTTTTCATACTGTGCTTCAACTCCCATAAAAGGGATAGTTTATATAAAGCAACTGCAGGCTGAGACAGCTCCAAAGACTTATTGCTGACTGGACCCAGTGGGGCTGTTTCTCATAAAACAATGCTCGTGATGTGGTTTTAACTGGTCAAAAGAAGAGTTACTACAGATCCCACAGGTCCCAGTGCAAAAAGTCTATTGACCCTGGGCAAGTCACTTCACCTCTCTAGGATTCAGTTTCCTTCTCTGTATAAGGAGGGCATTGGACAAGATGATTTCCAAGATCCCATTTAATTCTGTTTATGATTTAGATACTTAAGAGATTTTGAGAAACTTTCTAGTTGGCCCCAGCACAAGCCTATGACTGTGCAGTGAACTTCCAGAAGGGTGTTCTTCCCTGGTGTATACTCAGACATCAAAAGCACCTGAAGAAAATAAAAAGTAATGGTACTTTGTTTTTCTGAGACTAGGTACCTTGGGACAGGACAGAATTTCTGCTGAAAAGGATGCCAGAGCTTGAGATGTAATTTCTTTGCATTTGAAAATTCTATCAAGCACAGGATTTGGGTCAGGAAATTCCCAATAATGTACAACTGTGTCTATGTTTCCTACTCTTTTTTTAAGGTCTCTGAGAATGACTAAGATAAGAAAACCAAGGCATAACCAAGCCCTCCCAGCCCTGGCACCAAGAAACATCTGTTCTAGGTATCCAGATGCTGTGCATCCAGAAAGCAGATGTCACCACAGTCTGGCTGCTTGCCCCCTTCTGAGAGAGAAGGAAACAGTCTCTATTAGTTAAATGGCTTCACTCATTGGCCCTCAAACTGTGCTGGCAAAGCTATTTTCCTTTTGAATTAACTTCACATGTTCTATAAAGTCTCACAATTTTGTACTATTTGGAAAGCCAGTATGCTTTGGTAAAAATTTTATTTCTAAAGTAAAGAACTTCATGGTGCTAAGGAATCATACGGAAAAGACTCCTAACCCCAAATTATATGTGCATGTATGTAAACGTGTGTGTGCATGCGCGCACATGGTTTAAGAGACTTGCTGCTACCATAACCACTTTTCTGTTATGTCACCTGCTCTCCTTGTTACAGACTATTTTCATGTACTTTACATAGACATTCCATCTTGCTCTGCCTTCTCACACACATCACCGCATGGAATGGGTATGCTCTTAGTCTTCTGCTATCATGGAGAAGTTGGGTCCCTGGGAAAATGGGGTCACTCTGAACAGAGCCCAGGAAGCCAACTGTGAAGGTGACCAGAAGGGGAGGAAGGTGAGACATGATGGCCTACCAACCTAACCATGGGGCAGAGGCACCATGGCCCTGCAGAGAACACCCCTGCAGGTTGCAGCCCACTCGGCAATCTTTCCTGCTCTTCTGGGAAAGGCTGTTCCTGTGACATTGCTGATTTCTTTGTCTGTTGTGGAGTGCAGAGAGACCCGGCTCATCCCATGGGAGTGTATCCTGGTCTCAGGTACAGGCCACAGCGGCCCCCCCCTGTAGAGTCAATGGCAGACTAGACTATTTCCTAATCAGTCAAACTCTCAGGATCTGTCCTTCTCAGCTCTTCGTTTTCTTTATCCAGTGCAGATTGGCTTGCCCTGGTCCCAGAGCCTCTAAAATCAGAGGGTTCATTTCCAAAGACGGGCAGGTTAGCTCTCTAATCATGGACTGCTGTGTGACCTTGTGCAAGTCGGTTCTGCCCTCAGAGCCTCTGTCTGTGGCTGCATGATGAGGTAACTGGACTATAAGATTCAATCTCCCTGCACTTTTGGTCTTTCACACAAATGTGCTGCTGGAAACATCTCTTTTGAGCCCATGGACTCCCTAATTCCAGACAACTGGATTGTGACTGACCAGGACCGTGACTTCACTTACACGGTACAGAGCGATGAGGTCTTTTCCCATCTTAATTTTATTTCTCCCCAAATTACTAATATGAATTTATCAGAATGAGGCAAGTGAAACAGTTATAATAGTTCATAAGAGGCAGCAAATACAAACAAATAGGCCACACTCAAGGAGGGAATTTTCTATCAAATGGAGGTATTCAGCATATAATCTCCAAAAGAGAAGAGCAGGTGTAGCTCAGTGGTTGGGCGTCTGCTTCGCATGTACAAAGTCCTGGGTTCAATCCCTGGTACCTCCTTTAAAAAAAAATTCTCCAAAACAGGGACAAGTATCAGAAGTGCTTAATAAGAAAAATCTCTAAAATAATCTTTGGAAACTCAGTTATAAAAAACAAAACTTGGTAAGGAACCTATGTTTTAGAACTGGAAAAAGAAATATATCTGTATGTCCTAGTCTTCCAGTTTCACTGCCTTTTGAGCTGAAAATGGGTTGCGGCTTTGCTGACCAAGACCTGTGGAAACTGTGGACACCAAAAGAAGGAATGTTCCAATTCTTTCATCTCCATCCTTATTTTGAGGAATCCTCTTTCCCGTGTTCCAGGTGGGCAGTATCTGTTGCAGTAGCCCTCCCACATGAGAGCCATCGAGGACTACCAGCCATCCTAGATTGCCTGGGACTGAGAAGCTTCCCAGGACGTTGGTCTTCTGGTGCTAAACTCGGGATAGTCCCTGGCAGTCTTGAGACTACAACTTTCCTGAGAAGTGCACGATAGTCACGTGTGATGCCAAGAATACTTTGTGCTCTACTGAATCAAATGCTTTCTTCCCTGTGGGTCTTCGGTCCATACTGCTGGAGTCTTTGTGAATCCCAGAACACAGCTGCCAACAGGCCTCCAACTCCCAGCCCTGTGCTTCCTCTTTGCACGCAGAAGCCCTGCTATCCTGCTCAGCTTCCCCACCTCCACTCCTCACCACCATCTCTTTTTAATAATTCTTCTAATATAAATGAAAAACATGTCCTCTTTCAGAATAACTTTATTCTAAAATCAATAATATGATCAGTCATCTAACACAGCCTTGTTTGCAGGGATTTGTTCCCATGTTACTTCTTTCCTCCTAGGGCTTTTTATGGAAACCACACCAGAACAAGAGCAAGGTACCTTCTCTCATGTACCTGCGGGAAGGTACTGGGCCACCTGTGCCTGCCCTGCCCCTCTCATTCCCCCATGCTCCACCCCACTCTATTCTGTTTTCCCTCCACCAGGCCTTACCACATAGAACCTCAACTGCCCAAGAGGGAGCCCCCTGTCCCAGAGGAGCTGTTGCTACTAAGGAGAGGGAGGTCCTGGTGCCTGGAGCTCAAATGTGAAAAACATTTTCCTAAGGAAACAATGTAACATAAGAAGGTTAGGGGAAACGGATGTGGCTCAAGCGATTAGGCTCCCATCTACCATATAGGAGGTCCAGGGTTCAATTCCCAGGGCCTCCTGGTGAAAGGTAAGCTGGCTCATGCAGTGAGCTAGGCTAAGTGGAGAGCTGGCCTGCGTGGAGAGCTGGTGCAGCAAGATGACGCAACAGAAAGAGACACAGAGGAGAGACAGTAAGAGATGCAGCAGACCAGGGAGCTGAGGTGGCACAAGAGATTGAGCACTTCTCTACCACTCTGGAAGGTCCCAGGATTGGGTCCTGGTGCCGCCTAAAGAGAAGACAAGCAGACACAGAAGAACACACAGAGAACAGACAGCGAGCGCAAAACAACAAGGGGGAGGGGAAATAAATAAACAAATCTTAAGGAAAAAAAAAAAAAGATGGTTAGATGCAGCTCAACTATTACCTGTGAAATTATGCTCCAGGTACATTCCGCATTAAATGGGATTTTGTGGGCTACTATTATAAGCCGTCTTGTGAAACTTGACTACTGTTTTCATGGAAAAATTATTTCCAAATGCTGCCACCTATATTAAAAAGTGAAATTAAGGTTCCTTCTCTGAATTCTACCTATTTCGTTTTCTTCCCACTTCCAGAAAACCCTATGGTTAATAACACCGTAAGCAATAAGAAAATAATTTAAGTGATTAAAATAGCACAAATTATGGTTCTTGACAAGTCCTGAGAAATTCCATTCGATTCCTTTTCTGTTCCCTTATTCTTCTCTGAGCCTATCCTTGGGTTTAGGTGTCATCCTGGCTTTGGTACAGCTGTGATATTCCCATGCTCCTAGAAAGTCTGAGGTGAGAAAGCTGTTGCTTATCTCATAGCCTCATCCAAGCAAAATCCAGCTGGACTCGCTGTTCTGTGGACTGCCCCATCCTGCCACCGGCCACTCTGACCTCTCCAGAAATAGCATTTCTTTGAGATCTGGCCACAGGATCATTAATAAAGCCAACTATTGATTTTGTGGGTCCCTTTTGATTTTTATTTAAGGATATTTGCTACTCCGATTTCACTGGATCCTAATGGCACTAGAGGGTAAGCAACACAGGTGCTCCAAGTCTCACCTTGCACTTGAGGGAGGCTGGGGCTCACCTAAACCTTCACACTGGGTGAACCAAAGCTGACTCCCTCTGTGGAAGAGTCCATCAGCTGGGAAGGTAGGTAGTTCCTTAAGCCCACATACCTGTGATCCCGCATTCGCCTAGCCTAACTCATTCTTTCTGTGAAGCTGTTCCTTTTGGGGGCATTGTGGTACAGTCACTCTGTGTGGCAAATTACCAGTGTCCTAAAACAGCAACCTCCTTTTTCTCTGCCAAAGAGGCAAGTCTAAACGTCCCCAGATCCCCTGACTCTCCATCTAAGAGATGCTGCTCCTGTGGAGCCCAGCAGACAGGTCCACTTTCCACTTCTGGGCCTTCTCCTACATTGGTGCCATTATCCCCTCTTCTCTAGCCCATGTTCCGTGCTCGATTTCAAAATCCCACCCCAGGAGCATTTCCTCATAACCACATCCAAGTCTCACTGCGACAGGCTCCATTCTCCTCTCTGCACTCACATATATGGTATGGAGAGCTATACCGAGTTTATAATTCTCAGTGTGTGCTATGTCCTTTTATGTCTATTTGCTTCACTTCCCCATTACACTATACATTCTTTGTGTATTGGAACCATCTACCCTCCAGTAGCCTAGGCATTTTATAATAGTAATAATGATAATAAAAATAATAAAATACACGATGGTGATGATAATCACTCTGTAATTCTGGATGATAATTTTATCCTTCTTGCTATCGGAGGCATTTTTGCATTAAGAGTGTGTGCTTTGGAACCAGGCTCTGGGTTTGAATCCTGTCTTTTCTACTTATTAGCTATGTGATCCTGGGGGAGTTTTCTAAACTTTCTCTTACAATTTGTCTGTAAGGTGGGGATCAAAATAGTACCTGCTTCATAGGATTAAAAGATTTAATGCATAGAAAATGTTTTGAATCATCCCTGACACACGGTCAGCTCTCAATACATATTAGCTATTATTATAATTTTTGAATATTTACTAAGTACCAGGCATTGTGCTAGGGGCCATATACATTTGATCTCATTTAATTCTCACAGCAATGCTGTGAAGTTAGTACCACTATTATCTCCACTTTACAGATGAGAAAACCAAGGTATGGCAAAGTTAAGTTCAAGGACGTGTAGCTAGTAGCAAACAACCTCCTTAGAGGGTGGGGACTGTGTCTCTTCTTTTAGATCATGTGCCCTCCTCATTTATTGTAATGAAATGTATGACCATTATACCACCTTTAAGGAGATCACATGCTCCAGGTTTGCCAAGTAGACCTAAAGGTGATGTTGCTTATCCTTAGCCATGACACGAAATATCAGTGGCCTAACTTGGGTAAGGGCCAAGCTGCATGAACTGCCCTAACTGGTCCCTCTGGAATAAAGCTGGACAGGATCAGGGAGACAGTTATAGCCAGGAAACCGATTTCCTCCGAGCAACGCTTGGGCCAGTAAGTGGACTGAGGAGAACACTGTACCTGAATCAGCTGCCTAAGGTGGCCCCAGACTATTTCAGAAACAAATCTAAACTTTTCTGGAGTGAGTCCAGAGCAAGTTGGGAGTGAATAAAGCACATATGAGGGACAACATCCTAGTCAGGAATGACCTCTGAATTACCTGCCATTTCCTTCTTGCCATGTACTTCTTCATTCGGTCCTTGGAGAGCTTCTTGGCTTCCATGTTCTTGGTGTCTTTCATCAGCCATGGATGCTGCAGGCACTGGGTGCAGTCCAGGCGGTTCCTGATGGAGGCAGAGATCAGAGGATTTCTGAGCAGGAGAGGACCTCAGAGACCACTGGTCAGATCAGGAGTGGGAGGGGACCTGCCAAGGTCACACAGGGCAGAGCCCAGGGCTCCCTGCTCTCAGTTCGTCTACCACAGCCAGGGTCCCTGGCTCGCGGCCTTTCCCCCCTCTTGTTCTGGGTGGTACTGACTAGACCCAGCACAGGCCAGTGTTAAGGAGGCCTAACCTCTGAGGAAGAAACTGGAATCCCATGACCCTTGGGGTTTTGGAAGGGCAAGTGCTGGGGGAAAGACCTGTCTGGGAATAGCTGGTACCATATCCAGAGTGGGTTCATTCAGCTAGTCACAGGGGGTGGGGGACTGGAAGAGGGGAGAGTGACGCACTGGGCCAAAACCTCAGAAAATCACCAAAGCCTCATGTCTTAGAGTGTGGTTGAGTACCAGATTTTTCCTGTTATGACTTAAAGAGGTATGTCCTACATATAATCTATGAACTCTGATACCCTAGAGCTGCCTTGAAACTCATTTCATCTCTCTAAGAACTCTGGGAATCTAGAATTATTTCAGAGTCAGATGCATAGGAAAATGACTGGAAAGAAGTAAGTATAATAAAATGTAGTGATATTTAGAGAAAGGAATTATGGATGATTTTAATTCTCTTACAATTTTCTACAATTTGGATGTATTACTTTTATAATAGAAAAACATTTCAAAAAGTATTGATAGATGAAGATTTCTGATTGAAGAGAGGCTATGTATAAGGGTATATAAAAATCTAGCGTTTTGATCTATTTGAATAAAATCAGTTCTTTGATGGGTCCATTTTATGACCCAGCCAGTCCCTCAGGGTCAGATATACAATGTCTTGATTACCAGATCCTCAGTGAACAAAAGCCATCCTTGGACCAGAGTAGTTAGGAGGGAGGATTCCATTTCCCTGAGGCACTTTGGGGGATCCCTCACATCGGAAAGGAATCTAGATACCCTAAGACATCTCTCTCCTTTTCTGTTATGCCTACTTCTGATACAAAGACGGTAACAGATTAAATTTCTATTTGAGACAATGGAAAAGTTTTGGTAATGGATGGTGGTGATGGTAGCACAACACTGTGAATGAAATTAACAGCCCAGAATTATATATCTGAATGTGGTTAAAAAGGGGAAATTTTAGGTTGTATATATGTTACTAGAATAAAAACTTAAAAAAAAAAAAATCCACGGGACTGTACAACACAGTGAACCCTAATGTAAACCATGGGCTACAGTTAGTAATACAATGATAAAAATGTGCTTCCACCAATTGTAACAAATGTACCACTCTAATACAAAGTGTTAATAATACATTGGTATATGAGAACCATGTATTTTATGCATTATCTTTCTGTAAACCCACAACTCTAAAAAAACACTGATAGAAAAAAACACCAGAAGACTTCACTGTCTAGGAGTATGGAATGTAGCATTTGGGGAGTTTGGCTCTGAGATGGTTAAAAAGACTGAGAGGTGGGTGGGTAACTGGAAAAGCACAGAGAACCATTCAAAATTGCTACTTTAGCAACTGTGCCCTCCAGTCCCAAACAAGATTCTCAAGAGGGGCAAGCAAGCTGGCCAGCGGCCTCAGCGGGGGCTTTAGGCCAGGCAGACATGGCAGGAACCACGGCTGCAAAGTCACCTGGCGGAGGGCAGCGCCTCCTGCCCAGCCCTGCAGTCTGAGCTACCCCTCCTCCTTCTCACCCGCTGGGGTACCACCGATTTCAACACAAACTCTCCAACTGCTCCCTCTTGACTCCTAGCTCTCTGGGGCCTCTGGGGCCACGCTCTGCCTAATCTGGTCATGTGGTTACAGAGTGGGTGAAGGGCCCAAAAGGCCAGGTGGCTCACCTGACACTGCCCTTCCCGGGGGTCAGGTCAGCTCTTCCTACACCTCCATAGACCCTCTCACCTTGCTTTAATTTAGCTGGCTTTCCGCACCCAAAGAATCCTCACCAATTAATTCTGTCTAGCCACACCCAAAGCCCACCTCAAATCTCGCATCCTCTGTTCTCCTCTCCTCTCAGTCCCATTCTTTCACTGAAATTCTTGCCAAGGCTTTGTATGCGCGACCTTTGACAGACCTTTAGGCCACCTATACACCTGGCAGGCCCCAGCCTCCCACTGTTGACCACAGGTTTCTGTATTCATCCACACTCCGTGCTCCAGGCAGCCCCACAAGGCCGAGGTAGGTAACCCCCAGTCTGCACTGTTATGGGGGGCAGGGCTGGACCTGGAGGGAGGGCTGAGCTCAGTGGCCTGGGATCACGCCCTAACCCTGGCCAGTGCTAGAAAGCAGATGGATATATTCAGGCAGACAGTTCTTAAATAATTTAGATACGAAACAAGCACCGAGCCAGAATAATCTGGGGAATGATCATCACCCATGAATAGTTTCTAAGGAAGCCTCTGCCACCTGCTCTTGGTTGTTGAAAGGGTACTCCCTTCAGGTTCCTGAAGAGGGGCTGGGGTTTCGGTAGGGCTTCTGACAGCCCATAATCATCCACATAAAATAAAAGAAGCAGTCATGATTTCAACAAGCTGCCCCACTCCATGCAGCTCTGTCAAATGTGGCTTTTCAAGTCAGGTGTTTGCTCTTCTAAAGACTGGTACAGTGTCTAGCACCAGAGAGTGGACGCTTAGGAGGACCCCACCCCCAGCCCCTTCCACACACACTTGGACTGGGTCCCTCAAGATACTGGTCCTCCCTTCCTCAGGTAACACCACCACACTGGCCCGGAGTCAAGGGTGGTGGCTGAGAGGGAAGCTACAACAGGCAAAGGAAATCTCTGCCTCCCCACACTAGTCCAGGAGCAGGGAAGCTGAAAAGACTGAAATCTCAACTCATTACTTCATATCTTTCTTCAGCAAGTTGCTGATAAAATCCTTGGCATCGTCAGAGATCTCATCAAATGCCTCATCGTCGAAGTCCCAGGTGGCTGAGGTAACGTTGGCTAAGGTTTCGTTATCGTTGTCACCCATGAAAGGGGAAAGTCCACTGACCCTGGGGAGATAAGAGCAGGAGAGCAGCAGTGAATGAGGGAGGGCTGGCACTAAGTGGAGGGGGGTGTCCCTCCACCCTGCCAAGGGAGTGCTAAGTGAGGTCAAAGCGAGGGTCGCCAGCCCCTGCAGCCTCAAACTCAGCTGTATGGCCCTCATACCCACCTTTCCTCCCAGCCACGGAAAGGCAAAAAGGGCCTGGCTCCCCAGAGGCGCGCTTCACAGTCACTCACTGTATCTGCCTCTTGACACCTTCGTGAGGCTGATGTGGATGGAATTTCCTTTTGGGACTTTTGCACAACAGGGCTGATAAGCCGCATCCATCTTGTCTTCTGTTCTGCCTCTAAAGCCCAGGCTAGAATGTTGCCCCCACCCCCCAGAACCTCTCCAAGTCCCCAAGTGGAGTGAAGCCTTTCTCCTGGGGCTCTTGCCCCTTACCGTGGACTGATCACTTGATACAGGAATTGCCACTGCACCCTTCTGTCCTCTCTCCCTTCCACCTCTCATCTTCACACATCTTTGGCACCAAGAAAAGGGCCATGGATGATGCTCAGCCAGTGGGTGCCGAATGGAGGACTTTGAATCAGCAGTGTGTGTTTAGTTATCTATTATGAGTTCAGTGCACCCGAGGCATTTAGGCCAAACTAGAAAGTTTCCCTAAGAGGAAGAAGCATAATCCTGTCTTTTCATTCCCTAGGTGACCTTGGGCAATTCACCTAATCTCTGTATCAATCTCCTTCTCTGTAAAATGGGGAGCCTACTGCTTAACTACAGGGTGGTCATCATTATCATTGTAATTGTCATCACCATGGCAGCAAATGTTTATCAAACATTTACTATGTGCCAGACACTGAGTAAAGAGCTAAAATAGGTTAACTCATTTACTCTCAGCATTACCCTATAACACAGGCAACTCTTACAACTTCCTTTTACAGATGAGGAAACGGAGGCACAGAGTAGGGTTAAATGACCTGCCTAAGGATTCACAGCCTGTGAGAGATTTGAACGTGTGTGTCTCTACAGCTGTCCTCCTAACCACTGCTTTATACTAACATTTTTATGAAGGTAAATCAGTTGTAGTGATGAGCACCAGCACAAGGCCTGGTCCATGGTAAGTAGCTCAGTCCCTGACCATAATGACACAGTTTTTCTGGGTCACCTCTACTGCCTTTTCAATCTGTGATCTCAGGAATGACTCATTTTACCAGCAGCTTAATTAAGCCAAATAAAATTTGGGAAGGTACCATTCTCTTGCATCTCAAAGCCAAATAGGACAGATTTAGCACTTGCTGGCCTCAACTCTCACCTCTGTGCACCTCATCTTCAGACCAACCCATCTGCGCCCCCATTTGCCCTGACCCAGGGTGGGCTTCACAAGGAACCCCTCCCTCAGAAGGGCCTGGAGCTGGGTTTAGTGCTCTCCTTCCACTGCTTTGGAAGAAATTCTTGATAAGTTTTGAACAAGCTGCTCTGCCTTTTTATTTTGCATTGGGCCCCACAAACTGTGTAGCTGGTTCTGCCCTAACCCCCACCCCTGAACCCCACAAGAGGGATCTGGGGTCCTGGCGCCATCAACCTCCCAAGTTAAGGCTTCACTAACATCTCTTCCCCCAGAGTCCGTATGAATCCATCACCATCAACAACAACACAAACCCTTCTGGAGCTGTTTTGGCATTTGAGGGGCCTCAGTTTATGAAATACATCAGTGCTTAGCACCAAGTTTGTAAAGCAAAACCCACTTTAAATATCAGGAGCAAAGCTTGCCATTGGAAGGAACCTTGTGGTAAAACCTTTCATAAAGAGAAGAAAACTTTTGCAATGAATGTGAATTATTTCTCGCTAATCAGCCTATTTGTGGTTTTGAATAATAGATTTTTGCATGTGGCACTTTCTTAAAGCAAGACACAGATTTATGTTTGTTTTTTATTAACTGGGCATTAAGTTTATTTATTTTATTATTATTATTATTATTATTATTATTATTTTTTAGGAGACTCGTACATGGAAAGCAGATGCTCAGCCACTGAGCTACACCTGCTCCCCCGATTTATGTTATAAGAAGGCGTGGAGATATTCATTCTCAGTCCTGTCACAATGAGGGAAGGGGGGAAGATCACCAGTTCCCGAGCCTGAATTATTATATACTCCTTTCCCCTCTCTGGGCCTCAGTTTCCCGTTATACACAAAGGGAACTGAGCTAGAATTCTTAGGGGCCTCCCAGCTTTTGGGGACTCTGCAATCCTGTGTGGTCTCTTTTGCAAGCCCCACCAAGAAGAAGCTGGACTCCTGCATGCTTTTGTCTTTACATTTTCCATTTAAAACCGGGGAAAAGTCCTTCAGCACTGCAAAGATGGCAGGAATGGCAAACAACCCTGCCCTGGAATGCTGAAAGTTCCCCTTTTGCAAACCTCCTTTCCTAATTAGGAACTGTAATCCTGCAGAGATAGGTCTTCACACTCAGGGATTGCCTCCTCGCCTTTGGCCCCTGGCATGCCGCCTTTCTGGCAGCTCCGTGTGTCTGAAATCCTCCCTGCGTTCTGGCTGGCTTGTCACCTGCCCAAGCTCTCCCAGCACGACTCTAAGATGAAACACGCAAGATGTGCTGCACGTGGTGGCGAGGAAAGCCTTCACATTTCAGTGACGCGGTTTCTGTGTGGTGGGATCTCACAGGATTTTTTTTTTTTACTGTCTTTTTTGGACTTTTTCAAAATTAGCATCTGTGTAAGGATCACTTTTCTCTTTTACGAAGGAAAGTCATTATTTTTAAATGGTTAACCTATCAATAAACTTGTTAACCATAGCATTACGAACACAACTGTTCCCCTCTTCTCCTAGTCCTACCTAGTCTTTATCAATGGATTTATCTGATGTTCACAAAACTGTAATTGGTGTGGGATATTCTTGGAGCTCTATTTTTTCTTCACGTAACATCGTCTTGTATAGAGTTTACAAGTACATACAGTCTTCACATTCATTTTGAGTGGTCAAATAGCAGTCTGCTGATGAAACCAGAAAGGTCATGAATACAGAGCATTCTAATTTCTTAATCACACTCTGCAGCAAGACCTCTCTCAGGGCAGAACATCAGGTGAGGGAAGGGTGCAGAAATGGCTCTCGGACTACATTCTGCACACTGTCACATAATGCACAGATGACCGTGCCACATGAGTGGCCAGCTAAGGGGGCTACACAGCTGCAAGTATAACCTCGACGGCCTAGGAGGCCTGCTGGAGAGACCCAAGAGGGCTGGGGCAGGCCCTACAGGACTGTCGTTTTGTGCAGTGGCTGGAGAAGCAGAGGCCTGGACTTTAGTCATGTTAACCTCAGCCCCACTCCCTGCAGAGCAAAATATGAAGTTGGTGGCTGGCTGGTGTGGAGCAGGGAGGCTGGAGGTGGCAGGAGCTGGATCTGAGAGCTCAGGAATCTGAGAGAATCAGGCGTTCTGGGACTGCCCTTCCAGCTGGCTGGGCTGCTGGCCCCCGAAGTTAGATCTGGGGTGGGGATGGCTCCAGATCGCTGGAGCATGGCAGGGGCTCAACAAATGAATTTAAGTGGGAAGTCTGTGTCCCTGAGCCCAGCCAGGAAGACGGTAGGGAAGAGAATGTGGAGCAGTAATCGCTTCTTTGGTTTGGGGGAAGGGCAGGAGAGGAATTTTGGAGCAGTGATGAGGTGGCGGCATGGAAGGTTTGGTCCCCCACAGGGAATAAGGGAACACCAAGTCCTCAGAAAATAGGTAAGAGGGAGACAGGAGAAGCGGAAAGTCTTAGGAAATGAGGCGTGGGTCATCATTTCTTCCACACTGAAGTATGGCTTAGAGTTCCCCATTCCGTCTTCTCTCCTGACAGAAACCCAGTGGGTATTGCTAAGCTCAGATGAGTCTCCAGAAGCCTCATGAAATCTAATACTCCCTTCAGAATATGGGACAAGAGGGTAGGGGGCCCCACAACCCCACCCATCATCCTGCTGGGAAAACCAGTGTCTCTGGTGCCAGGACTGGAATAACCCAGATCTCCCCCACTGGGTTGGGGCGAAGGAGTTTCAGACTTCCATGGTGACAGAGCTCGTTGTTCAGGCAGTGCATACCAAGTATAAGTTGAACAGTACATGTGTTATCATTCCTTCCTCTTCAACTCCCTTGGCTCTCCATCCCTCGTGGGCCTCATAAAGGAGACTGTGAGATACAAAGGAGGACGGTGGTCCTGACAGAGATGTCAGTCAGACAACCAAGCTCCCAAGAAAGCCCCACGGGAGCCGCCACGGAACCCCGCTGGGTTGCTTCCAGCCATGGCTCCTGAAGTTTGTGGAACAGGGACGAAAGGAAGTAGTCTGGTTGGCTAACTTTTGGTTTTAGCACCACATGCTCTGCCAAGAGCCCCAGCTGGGGAGGGGAACTCCCAGACCTCAGTCCCCACTGGCAAAGCTGGCCTGGGAAAGTCCCTGAGGACCCGATGGCTCCAGTGTGAGTCCAGGAGCCAGGCCTGTGGGGAGGACTCAGGATGCTTTAGGAGCCGACCCCATGTGGCCTCACTGGCCCCTGGCCTGTCTCCTGTCACACATATCTCTCCTCCCTCTTGGCACCCCCCATTGATACACCTTCAGGCTGGTGCCCCCTTTGTCAGAATTGCTTTCTCCTTCTTTTAAAAAAGTATTCACTATTTCTTGGTTTTAGCTTTAAAAGTAATCTTGTAAGTAGTGTAATATATTACTATGTTCTTTCACCTAGAAGAAATTTCATTTTAAAATAAAGTGCTCTTCTTATATAAAATATCTAGAATAAGCAAATTCACAGAGAGAAAATAGAAGAGGTTACTGGGGCCTAGGGGATGGAGGAATGGGGAGTTATTGCTTAAGGGGTACAGAGTTTCTGTTTGGGGTGATGAAAAAGTTTTGGTAATGGATGATGGTGATGGAATCATAGCTTGTAAATATAATTAACACTATAATTAATTTTAATACTTAAAGTGGTTAAATGGCAACTTTTGTTATGTAAATGTAATATAATTAAAAATTTTTTAAATCATCTAATCCCAGAAGTTTTGGGGAAATAAAATCTGTTAACAAAATTTGAAATTTTATTTTTTGTCTATCAAGTTTCCAGTTTTGTCCAATTAATAAAGATTTTTCTATTCATTAGCAAAAAAAAAAAAAAAAGTTTTTATAACCTAGTAATTCTAATTCTAGATTATATATCCAACAGAAATGAATAAATATATTCACCAAAAGACATGTACCAGCATATTTGTAATACCTCAAATTGGAAACTATTTGAAAGCCTATCACTGTAGAATGGCTAAATACCCTGGGTTATATCCATACAATGAAATACCATCTAGTACTGAGAATGGGCAATCTATAACTAAACATTTTATCCTCAATCTCACAAACAATGTGCAGAAGTCAGACACTTCTTTCTGTATGAATTCATTTATATGAAGTTCAAGAATAGGCAAAACGAATCCATGGCATCAAACAAGAGGACGGTGGCTCCCTGGAGGTCCATGACAAGGAGGGGCACCAGGAGGGCTTCCGGGACCCTGGTAGTAATCGGTTTCTCCACTTGGGATGTAGGTTACAGGGCTGTGTACACTCTGAAAATTTACTGAATGGTCTTGTCACTGCCTTGACCAGGAGACCAAGGATCCTGGTTTGCCTGGGGCTATGCCTGTTTTAGCACTGAAAGCCCCGTAACCTGGGAAACCTGTCACCCTGTTCAGGCAGCCATGTGAGCTTCCTTGGTCCCAAGCACCTCAATGCACCATGGGCAACCTGGAACTTGTTAGAAATGTGGAATCTCAGGCCTCCAGACCTTCCAAGTCAGAATCTGCAATTTAAGGAGATGCCTAGGTGATTCATACATATTAATGTTTGCCAAGCACTGATCTGGGGGCAGTGGTGGTAAATTTCATGTTGCAGCCACACTTCCCACCCTCATGACCAAAAGCCCCAGGCTGTCTAGCACTGGGGACAGTGTGGGACCCAGAAGGGGGATTTTGGTTCATGGAGCTAAATGCCCCTACAGACATGTGAAGCAGGCTCGAGTGGGCTGGAGTCACCCTCTCACAACGTTGAGGGGTGGTCTGTTCTCAGGTACCTCTTGCGGGACTCTCTGGGCCCCTCTTCCCCACTCCCCATGTACCCCAGGACTCACAGGATATAGCAGATGACCCCGATGCTCCACATGTCTGTGGCGTAGCCAATGGGCTCATAGTTGATCACTTCAGGAGCCACAAACTCAGGTGTGCCAAAGAGAACCTTCAGAGATCCTGCATTCTCTGTAACCAGGAGGCAGAGGAATCAATCGCCAGAACACTGAATTGTACGCCATGGAGCCAGCTCACAAAAAGCGGGCCCCCACCCAGGAGGATGCAGACAGCAGTTCAGCCTTCACGAGCTCTCCGTTTGAATGAGGGCACAGAGACGTTCAGCCTCCTCATGAAACAAGCGTGTAAATAAATATACCAGTGACATGGACGAGCCAGACACTCGTCCTGAGTGGGGTGGGAGGAGGAGAGGCTGTTCAAGCATCTGCCCCCTGAAGGACATTTTCGTGTGTGTCTGTCTCTCCCATGAGTTCTCTGTGGTGGGGACTGTGACTTGTTCTTAATAATTTCTAATATCCATGGACTGGTTCCTATGTTCTATGCATCAGGTTGCCTGCTTTACAGGGATTTTCCTACTTAGTATTCTTGTCACTCTAAGAGGTAGGCATGATGCACATCCCAGGGGAGAGTGGGCCCAGGGCAGTAACGTGATTTATGCCCCCACCGCCCTAACAACTCCATGAGGTGGGTGCTACTATTGTCCTCCTTTAACAGGTAAGGAGTTTGAGGCCAAGGGGTTGAGCAACTTGCTCACAGTCACACAGCTAGCAAGTGGTAGAGGCAGAATCGGAACCTGAGCAGGCTCCATGGCCTCTGAGCTTAACCCCAATACTCTACATTCCCTCTAACTCCCAGTGTGTGCATCCATGAGCTAGTGACAACAGGAGAGGTGAGCCAGCCTTACCCAGCCTTCTGGCCAGACCAAAGTCAATGAGCTTGATCCTGGTGCCCGTCTTGTTGACACACATGATGTTCTCGGGCTTGAGGTCCAGGTGGACGATGCCCTGCTTGTGGATGTACTCCACGCCCTCCGAGATCTGCTTCATATACTTGATGCACTCACGCTCTGTCAGCTCAAAGTCCTCGTCAATGATGCGCTCAAAGAGCTCACCCCCCGACACGCTGGGGGAACAGAAGGAAGTGGGAAGAGCACAGGGTGGTCAGACCACAGGATTGTGGAGGCTGGGATGGCAGGGGCTCTGGCCAGGGGCAAGTGGGGCTGGAGGGGCTCTGGCAGGGAAGTCTAGGGCGTGGGGGTGATGGGCACTCTCTGCGGCTTCCTGAATCCCAGGCCTCTGCCCTGTAAGGCTGGTCCCAGTCTTCCATCAGGTGAAGGGCCAGGGCCTCCTGGTTTCCTGCTTGGGTGACTCTGCCTTGCACCTACTAAGCTGCTGAGGGATTTGCAGAAATACTATCTAGGCTGGGGCAGTTTCAGAGGTGGGTATGAACTGAAAGATCCAGACACGATCTCCTTAGCCAAAAGGGTAGCTCCTTCCCTCAAATGGCCAGAGATGCATAAGAGAACATTCTTGTACTCTAGCTATGACTTTTAGCTACAGGGAACTGAAGTTTAAAATACAGCACCTGTAAGCATTTGTTTTGCATACCTAGGAACAGAAAAATATCTTCAATAAAAAGGAGTCTCAGCAAATTTTCTAAAATTAGTTGTCTGTAACCTGTTACACCTACAGTTACGGGATTTGTTTACTTCCTGGCTGGACAGTAAACAGTTTACTCCTTTCAGTCATCCCTTAGTATGTGTCACCTCAACCCTTTTCTTGTCATGCTGGGAGTATGTGGTAGATCCCTCTTACCTGGATAGACTTTGGGTCCTGGCCATGTACAAACAGCCCTGTGCCTCTGGGGCACAGCTTGACATATTCTGCTAAGGACTGCTCCAGGGGTCTCAGGCAGCCAGCATATTGCCCTCCAGTGCAAATGCACAACCTGACTGCCTGAGGCGCATGTGCCCTCTGTACTCCCCCGCCCCAGCCCTCCAACCATCTTCCTGCTCACTGCTCAGAAAGTCTGCAGCATCTCTTGGTAACTTGCAGCCTCTAGACATCAGTAAGCTCTCTTTACTGCAAAGGCCAGTAGGCCCTCCAGCTGAACAAGGCTGGGTGGCCTTTGTTCTGGGTCTGTCCTCTTATAAGGACACTCATAAGGTGCGTCACTAATAAGAGGGAAAAGAACTGAGTTTGAATCTGCCTCTGCCTCTTTGAGCTGTGAGACCTTGGGCAAGTTACTTAACCTACCTGAGCCCAAGTTTCCTTGCCTGTCCATACTTCACTGAGTTGTTAGGAATGAAGGAATTTATGTTAAGCACATGCCTGGCACACAGTGGGTGTTCAGTACACATTAATTATTATTTGGACAACCTTGGGTGGGCCAGGTGGATCTTGTTGAGCACCAAGAGGCTCAACACACCGCAGCCCCTCTCTGCCTCCACGAGCACATCACAAACACTTTGCTTCAGGGAGGGCTGAGCTGTGAAAGGTCAGCCTGTGCCACTTAGCTACTGAGGAAGGCTGGAATTGACGCAGTAAACCAACCCAAGAAGAATGTCCCTGGATGGCCAGCAGGTGGTGCTACTGTCCAAATCCTCCACTTCTATTTCTATTTCTATCCACCAAGGCTCCAAGTCAAACTCAATAAGCTACACTTTTTTTTTTGAGATACCAGGGCCAGGGATTGAAGCCAGGACCTCATATGTGGGAAGCTGACTCTCAACCACTGAGCCACATCGATTTTCCTAAGTTGGTTTTCTCGTTTGCTTGTTTGTTTGTTTTTTAGGAGGCACCAGGAACCAAACCTGGGATCTCCCATGTGGGAAGCAGGCGCTCAACCGCTTGAGCCACATCTGCTCCCTAAACTACATTTTTATTCCTTAATGTCTCTGGGCCTCAATTTCCTCATCTGTAAGATGTGAATGAAAACAGCAGTGCCTCACAGGGTTGCTGTGAAGACATAGTGAGTTAACAACAGTAAAGTACTTAGAAGAGTGTCTGGCCCACAAGAAGTGCTCAGCAATGCTAATCATGAATTTTTTAAAAGAACCACTTGCGACTCTGGTTGAAAATATAGATATCCAAGATTTTTTTTTCAAAAAAAATCTTTGGAGGGATCTGAGGATCCACATTTTTAATAAGTACCTCAAGTCATTCTTACAATCAGACAAATTTGGGAAATACTGGCTTATTCAATGACTACTCTAGTAGTCATTCTCACAGCGTGATTTGCCTGACTTCCCCATGGGAAATGGCCCTTCCCCCCTGGGCTTCCACGGCCTCAGCTCTGTGTGTCTTGTATCTAGTCTGCCTGTCTTGAAGTTGTTTGTGATGATGTCCGTACAGGGTCTGGCTCATCCCTAGAACCTTCCTAGCATCTGGCAATATCTGGCATAGAACAGGTGTCCCAAAATGTTTGCTTTTAAATTTAAAACATTCTGAAAAAGCAAGCAACTGTCATTGGCAGTGCCCTTGGGAATGCCTGAGGTAAAGAATGATAGAAATCTGAGCCATGGTGGTGATTATTTCCACATTTCTGGAGATAACCTATACCATATAGATTCAAACCTATTCAATTATGTTTACCACATCTATTAAATATATTTTGAAAACTGTTCCTATGGCCCATTTGCTAGGATGGGAAGGGTTACTCAAATAGGATTAATAGTTCTGTAGGTTTCTCTTCAAAATGTTCAAGGCTGTGGGTGGAAAGCTTTGATTTGATAAAAAGAAGTCATCACCCACAGAGATGGGATAATGCCAAAGGCTAAGACAGGGCTGATATACTGAGTGAGGGAGTGAATTCTTACCACCATCAGGGTGACCAAATTCCAAGGGATCAAAATTATCCCCAAAGTTCTAGGCATGGGCCAGCCCTCAGTTAGAGCCAGAAGGAATGGTGCTATACCCAGACCCTCTGACTCTTTGTCTCATGGCATCCAGCTGAACTTTCTGTAATAAATTTTGCCAACAGTAGTACAGAGGTGAGACTGACCCTGGATAACTCAGCCTGAACTGTGCATCCATTTCAGTGCTCAGGATCCTGTTGCCAATTGCTGTAAGCACCCCTAAAAAGACAAGGCTGGGTTCCAGGCCAAAGGCCTGAAGGAACCCCTGTCCCAGAGCAATGCTGCTATAATGATGGGGACTTGTCCAGTAATCAGAGGTCAGAAAGGACATACATTAATTCCTATTTCTCACTGTATGAGAGGCAGCTAAACTGAAGGCTGGGACCCTGGAATACATTTTCAATTTTTCATATCACCAGGAATTCAACTTCTTTTCCTTTTCCCCATCTAACAAGAAGAAGAGCAAAAGGTACTGCTGAAAATCTCTTTCCCCTCTCAGTGGCCAAATCTTAGGATGTTTCATCTGGGAGAGACCTACAGATCAAGTGTGAAACTGTTCCCTTCTGCTTTGGTTGAGTTCCTATCAAGGGGCAGCTTCTTACCCCACAAATAGCTGAATCCTCTCCTCTGGCATCCGTGCACGAAAGATTTCCTCCTGTCCTCCGAGGAGGCCTGGGGTGGAGGGATGAAAGCCAGACCAGCGAAGCCTTCTTACGTTTTGTCCCTACATTTTCCATTAGGCTTGCCAACTCCTGATTCCAAGCTAAGTATGGTATTCTGCCCACGGTGCTGCTGCCCAGCCTTACCCAGGCTTGGTGGCCTCCTGTCCCCTCTCTCTACCCTCTCAGGAACTTGCTCAAGGTTTGACTTCTAAAGATAAGACATTTCTGCACATGTCCTCACATGCCCACACTGCCTGGACTCAGTAGCCCATTCTAGAATAAATGTGGAAAGCGACAGTCCACGGGGCTATTGTGAGGGTATAATGAGTGAGGCCATGTACCTGGGCTAAATATTTCCTGGACGTGGGGAGGAAAGTTTGAATTCAGAGCTGAAAACAGATTCTAAGAGATGAATGAAGATTTTGAGCCTCCTACAGTTCCTTTTTCTTTGGTTGGATTTCTTTGTAGAATTTTAGAGCCAAAAAGAGCCTTAATATTGATTATTCTAATCCAAATATCTCTTCTTACCAGTTTGATTTAACAAATATGAAACCATGGCTTGAAAGCAGCAGAACTTGATTCTGGCTTTCCTGAATACCAGCTAGGATTTCTTCCACAACACCAAGTCAGATGTTAAAATATTCCCAGCCAAAAAAGGATCACAAAGTAATTTTAAGTGGGAAAAAGAACGTTATAGAGAAAAACTCAATGCATCATACAATAAGCAACAGCTATCCAGTATAGGGCACTGTGCCTTAAATGTATCATTCTATTTAATCTCTACAGCATTCATGATACAGTTTTAATAGACTCTTTTTATGGATAATAAAACTAAGGGTTGGAGCAGTCAGGTAACTTATTCAAGATCATATAACAAGCAGATCTGGGGTTTGAAGCGAATTTATCTGACTGAAGTATGTACTCTTAACAACTATTGTCTCTCCTAAGGAATATTTACTGGAAGGAAATATGCCAAAATATTGATGGAATAAGGAGAGAGAAGGGCTAATATTCCATTCACACCCAAAACTTGAGAATGTCTCACTGGCGGCTCACCATTCGTGGGAAAGCACCCCAACACATTGATAGAATCCTCTCCAAAGGATTGAGACACCCAAAGCTCAGGATGAGCAATTTAAGGATGCTGAAGGCAATTTTACAATATCTTTAGAAATTTCAAATGCACATACCCTTGATCCAGCATTCCCACACTTCTGGGAATTTATCCTACAGATATCGCAGGCATAAGTGAAATGATATTTGCAAGGTTACAAACAATGCTTGTTTGGAAAAGCAAAAGACTGGAAACCACCAAACTTTCTATCAAAAGAGGACTGCTTAAATAAATTGTGAATATCCATACAATGAAATACTACAGAGCTATGAGAACCAGGAAGCTCACTACTTACTGACATGGGACTGTCTCCAAGATAAATTGTTGATTGGAAAAAGCAAAGCATAGGATAGTGAGTGCAATAAGCTACCTTCTGTGTTAAAAGGTGAGAAGATAAGAATATATATATATACACACCATATATGTTTGTAGTTTCCTAAAGAAATTTGAAAGGATACAGACAAACCAATAAAATTGGTTACCGGCAGTGGTGGTAGATGGGAGATAGGAGTTGGAAAGAGAGGTTTCATTGTGTATTTTCGTATATATATTTTTAATGTGATTGTGTTATCTATTTTTAAAAATTAAGATTATAAAAAAGGAAAGGAAACAACAACAAAAAAATGCAGACAGACCCTGGCGAGGAGGCCTGGTTTATAGACCCTGCAAGTGAGCTGGGATGAAAGGAGGTGGAGGATTGGGAAACAGTGGATTCCAGGAAAGCCTCTGGCTGAAAGTTCTCTGCTCCACTCTCTTGTCCTGTACTGGCAGACAAGGTGCTACTCTTTGGTGAGTGAGAAGTCTGAAGGTGACCAGGAAGGGTGGAACTGGGCATGCAGAAGCTCAGCAATAGGCTGGGAGCAAGGATTTCCATCCTAGATGGCAGGCTCCCAAGTCCTGGGCCCCCTTTTTTGTCACAGGGAAGTCAGGAAGCTGCAGGTCCCTTCTTCTACTCTAAAGCCATATACAGGTCAGAATGCCTCCAAATGAAACCAAGGAGCCTGTATTATTTGGTTCTTTCATGGGGAGGGTGAATGGGGGGAGCGGCAGGGGTCCCCAGAGCAGTGTGCTATGGAGACAAGCACAGGACTCCACGGAGGGGAATGTTCGGTGGGTTGGAACCAGCGTTGCACACAGACCTTCTATACCAATTGGCCAGGGCCTGGCCACACGGGCTGGTAAGTGTCTTGACTATCACACCCCTGACGCAGCGCTCTCCGTCTTTGGAGAGCCCACAGTGCCTGGGCTGCTCAGCAGTGGGGCCACTCACATCTCCAGGACCATGACGATGTTGGCCTTTTCTTCAAAGGCGTCCACACACTGGACCAGCTTGGGGTGGTGGAGGCAGTTCATGATGCTGATCTCCTGCCGGATGTTCTCTTTCTCTTTTGCCGAATACGCCTTGAAGAATTTCCCTGCCCAGATTTTTCCAGTTTTCTTTTCTACAAGTCGAAACACCTGTCCAAATTTCCCACTGCAAACAAAAGGGGGAGGAGAGCAAAGACAGATTTAGGTAAGCTTTACACTAGACTGTGATTGGCATACTATGGCCTGCAGGTCAAATTCGCACTATAAATAAAGTATTAGAACACAGCCACGCCCTTTTATGTATTGCCCGTGGCTGCTTTTGTGCTACAATGGCAGAGCTGAGTAGTTGCAACACAGACCATAAGGCCCACAAAAGCCTAAAATATTTACTGTCTGGCCCTTTATAGGAAGTTTGCAGACCTCTACTCCAGATACACAAAACCCATTTCTAACATTGACAAGCCTCCTCTCTATCACTTGTCCGCTCAGCCTGTGCCTGCCAGCATCTGTCTGTCTTGCCGCTCTTTCAGGGACTGCCATCTTCTCCTTGGACAGAGGCCTCACTCTCAGCTGACAGACTTCTCTTCCTTTCCCTGCAGGAAGACCCATAAAGTTGAGATAATCCTCCCCAAATTCAGAGAATTGCTGGGTGGCTGCCTTCACTCCTCTCTGCTCTCGGGCACTGGCCCCTGAATTCAGCCCCAGGAAGGACCTTGCTCCCCACTGCTGGGAGAGAGAGCGGTGATGTTGCCCTGTGACAGTGGAGATGGATTTAGAGCGCTGCTATGGGGTTTATAGCACTCCTTATCTTGCAGAAACCCACTGGAAAGAAAAGCTGAGCCCCATTCCTTTTTCTTCCACCTCCCACACTCCTCTTGGGGTAGAGTTTGAGGGAAAAGGACAGCATTGGGTGCTGCTGAAGGGGACAGTTTGGTTGTGACGTGGGCTCAATGTTAGGGGCCTGAGCTCATTGGTGTCCTCCACATCCAGGGACGACCTGAGGTGAAGAGAAAGGACCAAGTCCTACAGTGGACTGCGATGACTGGGCTGTGCATTTTAAGGACAGGGGAAGGAAACACTGTTTCTGTGGGTCAAACGTGGGGGGGATCCTAAAAATAACCCCATCCGGTCATTTCATTTCAGTCCTGTGTGCAGAATGGAGCCACTGAAAAGGGAAGGACTTGCCCAAGGCATCCACAGAGTTTGGGCAGTGCCAGAACTGTGGGAGCAACTCCTGAGAGAGCCCTGGGTAAGCGCTTCCCTGTGGGTGCTGACCAGGGTCAGTCCCTTCTGATTCTGCAGGAATCTCAATCTGGGAGGAGGCAGAGCCCAGTAAAAGAGGGGAGGAAAGGCATTGCATTTAACTGTGAGGCCTGTGCTGCCTTCACCCCAGAGGCCTGCAGGCAGCTTCCACTCCACTTACGATCCTAATCTCTCCTCGATGTCGTAGAAGTCAGACACTTTCTGTTCCATGTTGACTGCCACTGTCCGGTAATCCACCTCAGGCTCCTTCTCATCTGTGAGGTGAGGGGTGGGGTGCATGTAAGCCTTCAGGTCCCCTCACTCACCAGCCCCCTCCACCCTGACAGCCTGAGCCCAGGACAGGTGGCTAGCACTCACCATCATCTGACACCTCCACTTCATCCTTTGGCTCTGGGGGGAGAAAAAGAGGGGCAGAGGAGACACTGATGATTAGTACTGAAGGTCAATTGACAACAAAAACATGCTGGAGGCCTTGCCAGTCCTCAGCCTTTCCCACGGGGTAGTCAGCCCAGACTGGCCAGGACGGGCCTTCTCGCCCTACCCATCTCCCCCCTCCACCAGTGTTACCTCCATGCCTTCCTCTCTAAACTCGTGGTCCTCTAGAAATACCCTTTTTCACAGCTCTACTTGTCCCTATGCCTTTCAGAACGTAAGCACAATTGTGACTGTCCCTTTCTGCTCTTGATTGAAAGTTAGCAACTTACAATTGCTTCTAGTGTCAAATCTATTTATATATTTACTGAAGAATTTTTATGTAATTCCTGCAGTTGTACCAAGTACCTTCCAGCTATACAAAATATACAGAAGGCATGATTTTTCCTTTTTTCCTAGAGCTTATAATTTAGTTGAAGAGGCTATATATATATATATATATATATATATATATATATATATATATACACACACGCACACACACACACACACATACTCTTAAACTATCAATTACAAAGGGTTATATCATCAAGCACATGATATCACAGTACAAACTGAACCCCACAATGGGGAAGGTGACACAGAATGGCAAGGAAGGACAACAAGAAAGATTATTTTTGGAAGAAGCAGCCCTTGAGTTGGGTCTTAAAGGAAATGATGGAACACAGTGAGGAGGTGGGTGAAGTTACACAGATGAAACCAACGGAGGTTTATGAGGCAGAGCAAGAAGGGGGACATGAGCATGCACCCCTCCAGTCAACTATGGCTGCTCACGTGGATGTGACGGAATGAATAGGGTGCAGGTGGGGCACAGCCACAACAGAATGCCAGGCTTGCCTGTGCCTCCATGTAGGTTTGTCCCCAGAGAAAAGGGCCACTATAGCATCTTGACCTTGGCTAAGTAAGTGTCTTTCCCATTCTTGGGCCTTGGTTTCCTCTTCTGTGAAAGGAAGGAGTGGTACCGTATGATTTCTAGGGTTCCTGACTAGCTCTAAATGCATAACTTGTAATTTCTTTGTTTTCCTCAGCCATGATCTCAGCTGTGTTCTGGCTGACAGATGGAATGAAGGAAGGTTTCCTGAGGAAACAGAACAAAGACTTGAAAGAAATCATAGAGGGAAGGAAAAGATTTAAAAGTATGAGAGAGTGAGTGAGAGTGTTTGTGTGTGTGTGTGTGTGTGTGTGTGTAAGACGTGGGGAAAGGGTGCGATTTGGTGAAGCTCCCAGCAGGGCAAGACTGAGGAAAAGAAAGGAACCACTTGTGGAGGAATCTCCTACGAGGGAGGCCAGAGTGGACGGGGCAGTGAGGCTGTTTTTCCACTGCCCAGCAGGGAGGGGTTGTGTGAATGAGCTGAGTTTTGCAGTGCTTTGGGGAGGTTTGCAGGTTGAACGTTTGTAGTGGAGGCATGGGTTGGGGGAAAAGTAAAGCTTGGAACTGTAGACAATGAGACTCTCTAGTAGGCTGAGGGAAGAACAAACTACTAAACACCTAAGCAAACAATTAGTGAAAAAGTAACATGGTTCCTATATAGGATAAGTACCCCTTGCTGAACAAGAGTTTTGAAGGATGAAAAAATTTGTGACCAGGAGCAAAGAGAGGCTATGATTTGTTTAGAGTTCTTAAAAGTCTGTTGATAGAGTTCTACAATATATATTTTAAAAACTAAACATGATGGGAATAGGAACAATAGTTCATCATAGAATGGAAACTTCTATGGAAAAATAAAAGAGGATTAGACAGGAACTCTCGGTCCAAGTCCAGCTGAAGTCCAGTGGTGGGGTTTCACAGATACTGCTGCTGTGGAGTCTACCTGATCAAGTTTTCTGAAGCATGTATTTGAGAGTGAAGAGTGACACTGTCAAATTTATAGATGACAAGGATGTACCTGAGGGAGATCGCACTTAAGGTTGGGATCCAGGAATGGAGTCATGTGTTCAAAGTGAATTTAATCATTATACCCCTTCAGGGTGACAAGCCCAAAGAAATCTAGTTAAAACCCAAGAGAGGGGACTCTAGAAACATGTAGGCAGTTCCTCAACTTTGAATCTCATCAAGGATGATGTGCATTGGCTACACACAAGTGTTATTACTCTACCCTTGACAGAGCCTGGGTTCATCTGCTATGGGATCTCTGGCTGTTTACATTTGGAAAGATGTGATGGGGCTGGGAGAGGCATAGAGGGCCACTGAAGGAAGGGATGCCATGTTAAGACAGTCAGAAAGGATTAGGTCTCTTCAGTTGGGAAAGAAGTATAAAGCAGATGTGGTTGGAACAAAAGTCACACAATTGCCAAGGGTGAGAAGATAGTTACGGGCTTTTCATCAGCTCATGAACACTAACTTGAGGGAATCATATAGTGCATGAAAGGAATTATTATACCTCACATAAGAAGGAGGCTGTAAGTAGGTAGAACTCACATGTAAAAGTATCATAATCATAATCAATAGACTCAGTAAATGGGTTAGTTCAACAATGATATTCCAAACAGGGTTTTAGGGGAAGCAAGAGAGTCACGTCAGTTTAATGATAGTTAATTAAACACCTGGTGAATGTGTCAATGGACTAGGCCTTAGAGACAAAAGAATGACCACATTTACTGCCAGGGAGGCCCTGTTGTCCTCTCCTGGGGTACCCCTTTCTGAAACTGTGGGTCTGACCTATAGAGACATCCCTTCATTTTTTGTTCTCATGTCGTATTTTCCTGGTATGGAATGGGAACTGAAGTGATCTGAGCAGCAGGGCAGGCATCTTGACCTGGCATCTGCAGGAGGAACCATTTGTGCTTTCCTGGGTAAGGAGTAGCAATAGTGCTGTGAGCCCAGGAAATGCTTCCCAATGCCCTGGCACCGGGGGCATTTTCCAGAGAGCCTTGAAGAGGGCGTCCAGTTCTAGAGCTGGCCTCTCCAATGACTCTGACGTGAGTTAGACAAGTGTAGAGCTAGCTTTCTTGCCTCTTACAAACACCACAGCCACCCCTTACCTTCCGGTCTCCCACCTTGGCAATTAAGATGCAGAATGTATTCCTGATTCTATGCCTGTGGGGAGTCAGATCATTCTTAGGGAATTCAAACCCCTCTCTCCAGCTTGCTGTTACACCACAACCTTTCTTTGCAAAATTCTGTTCAAGACTCAGGGCTGATATATTTCCTCTTCCTTTCCCTTCTATTCTATTCTGCCTGCCATTCTATTTGAAGAGGATAAAGACCACAAGGGGAGGAGAAAGACAGAAATGGAGGAAAGACCACAGTTCAATTAGCCAAGCTCTTGGAACAAAAAGGCATGTAATAATGAGAAAGGTGACCACTTGGTCCCCATCTTTCCACTGAGAAAGAAGCAAAAAATTGCAGAACGAGAGACTGTCAACTAAACATTTTTTTAAAAAACAAAACTCCTTTTCAGAAAGGATTATAAGATCCAAGAGTTGAGTGGAAGAAGCACTTGGAAATTCTTCTGAGACAGTTTTGCAAACGGGTGAGAAACTCATTCTCCTAGAAGACCAGCTGAGCTCTCCCGACCCTTTGCACAAGAGAACTCTCTCTTTCAGTGGCAGAGGGCTGCTGCACTCCCAGTGGTCACTAGAGGGCGCCCCAGCCCCGGAGACGGCCTCTGCGAGGCCAGTGGGGCTGGGCTGGCCTAGCACAGGGTGAGGTCTCTGATCTCGCCCTTCCGGCTCTGCATCTCTAACTGCCCTGAGTTGCAAGGAAGCCTCAAATCTGCAAGAAGCATCAATCATAGCTCTTATCTAACAACTATATATAGATTAAATCAGGATTAGGAGCAATGATGGAGTAAATTTAAGAGTGAGAGCAGTATTAGGGTGGGAGTGAAGAATTCAGATTAATATTCAAGACCTGGCTGGGATGGGAGGAGAGGTGGTGGTATCAGGTGGTGGCTTATGTTAATTTCATTTTGGGAAGATAAGGAGGGGAGCTGTCAGATTAGGGAACATAGCCTTAGGGGTGGCTCTGGCATAAGGAGGCCTCTGGAGTTGGATGGGGAACCCCGTGCCTTGTCCTCCACTGTCTCCCCAGAGCTTACTGAGGTGCCTGGAACATGAGGGAGGGGGGTCAGGACACACTGGGTGAGCGAAAAGAATGTAGAGTGAGGTCTGGGATACAGCACACGGTCCTCTGCCCCCCAGAATTTGCCAACTGTTTGGCCCCTCCCCCTCCTCATTTGGATAATCCAGCTGGGCTGAGGGTGGGGAGCAGCTTTAGGGGTGAGGAGAAGCTTCCTGACTGCAAGCACTGGGTGGCCTGGACCCCTCATCTGGATTCTGAGCGATTTCCACATTTTCTTTTGGCTACTCCCAGCTGGGAAGGGGCATCTAGAGAGGCAGGGAGTCTGAGGACTGCAGAAGGGGTTCAGTTGGCCACAGGGAAGAGGGGGGAGGACACCTGCTAGGACTAAGCCGTCCGGAATGACTCCTCCTCCATCCAGACTCTCCCTACGGCTCTGGGTGGGAGCTGCTGGCCTGGCCTCCTGGGAGCCTCAACTAGCAGCAGCCATGGCCTCTGGGTGCTGCTGCGTGGGGTCAGTCAGGGATTAAATAAGTTTCTCCTGTGTCACACCATACCATGGACTTGGAAGCTTTCAGTCCAGCTAATGAATATCTTCTCACTGCAATGTTATCCCTTTTCCTGTCAGTTTTCCAAGAGGTGGGTAGTCCTCTTCCTTAACAGAATAATAGCTGAAACACATGCAGATAGGACATTGGTTGTCCCTCCCTGCACCCCACTCTAACCTGCCGGCTTCCTCCTGTGTCCATTTCAGAGGGATGTTGGATGGGGTGGGGGTAGGGGATAAAGGGGCTCAAAGGACAGGGGATAGTGGTTTTGTCACTCCGTTTCTATCATCAGACATTTCTGAGCAGCTGGTTGGTGGGTGCCCTGTGAAAGGTGCAAAGAGGTACAGGACTCGGATACTCTCAAGGAAGACTGCTCTATGCCTATTTCTAGGGCTGCCTGGGGAAAGGGTGCTCAGGAGACTGCTGCTCGGGCAAAACTACAAATTTGGTATGTTTTCCATTGGTAGTCACCTAACTTTCTTTCTGGAGCCCTCTTTTAATTTGAAAGTGAAGTTTTGGTCTATTTTATACCTACTTTTTAAAAATTAAAGAGGATTATCATGGTGATTGCAAATAGATTAGAAGTTACCGGGGGCCTAGGGGAAGGGAGAGCGAGGAGCTATGGCTTAATAGGGACAGAGTTTCTGTTTGGAGGGATGAGAAGGTGTTGGTGATGGACAGTGGTGATGGTACCAGAGCATTGTGAATATAATTAACCATTGAAGTGCACACTTAAAAATGGTTAAAAAGGGAAATTTTGTGTTACATGTATGTCATCACAATAAAAACATGTGAGTAATAAAACAACAACAACAACAAAGAGGATTACAAGATTGCCATGACAGTTTCCACATGCATGATGTCTCTGGCTATGTGGTGATTTCAGGACTGGCCGCTTCTTCCAGCCACTTTGGACTTTAGTCTCTCTTACACTGTAAGCCATCTCCTCTCGCCCTGAGCAACTTTCCCTTCTTAGCCCTCCATCTTCCTCCCTGCCCCAACCTTCCCGGCATCTTAATTTCACAGAACCCTTTTTCTTGGCCCCTCCTTCCATATATTCCTTAACCATGAAAACCATTTTTCTATGCTGGGGAAGATGACCACCAACCAAAAGGCTAAATCCAAAGATCCTGTCCTAGTCCTCATCTTTTTTGTCTGCATTTGTCCTGTATGTCCACAACTCTGTACCTTGGCTCGTGGGGCCTCTTCTGTGTGGAACACCTTTCCTTATGGTCCCTGTCTCTTGAAATCCTATGCCTTTTTTCCAAGACTCGGCTTAAGTGCCACTTCCTCTAGGAAGCCTACCTTAACCTCTGTGGCAAAATTAGGCACTCCTAGTTGGATTTTAAGCACCTTGCCTTTATCCAACTTTGTGTCCCAAGAAGCTGACACCTCGAGTAGCCACTGAAATATGAGTGCAAGAAGAGGGAGGAGGAAGGAGGGGAGGATGAGAGATCACTATCACCAGACAGGTACCAAAATTGCTGCTTCAATGGTTTTTGAGAGGTCATTTCTTCTTCTTTTAAACTATGAATCAGCATCAGTACCTTGGAAAGCCAGACCCTAAAATACCCTGCCAGACAGTCATCATCAAACTGTCTTCTCAGTTCCTCTGTATCCCTCTCAGTACTAGTTTCTGGATACAAAAGGTAAATCATGCATATTTCAAGCCAGTGATGAAAGGAAGGCAGCCTACCCTCAGGCTTTTCTCCCACTGCTGTGGGTTCAGACTCCTGGCTCGGCTCACTGGTCCCGTACACGTTGACTGCACGCACACGGAATTTATACTCGCGGTCACACAGCAGGTCCTGGACATTGAAAGAGGTGCTGCGGCATGTGGCGAGTTCCTTCCACATCTTGTCCACGGAGTCCCAGATCTCGATGCTGTAGGACTGTACGGCGCTGCCCCCGTCATATGAGGAGCCGTACCAGGACAGGATCAGTGAGGAGCTTCGGATATCAGAGGCGCAAGGTGTGCCAGCTGGGGGGTCTGGCTTATCTAGGGATACAGAAACATAACATCATCTAAACTCTTCAGAATTGCAGGGGAAGAAAGTTTTTGTTTTTTTAAATTAGCTCTGTTGTGGGAGAGAAGTCTAGATAACCCAAGTCCATGTCCTTTACCCTGGTTCTCTTTCCCTCATCCACATAACACAATCACACCTATGCACAAACCTACCTAATGCAGAAAACCCCTCATACACCTGTTTGCTCAAAAAACTCTTTTTTGGCTAGTTTTCCAGTCTACAAGTCATGGTTTTCTGTACTTTGCCTGAGTGATGAGGATATTTCTCAGAGTAAACGGATTTAGGAAGCTTGACTGTTTCCCATCACAAACATGTTTCAAGAGAAAGTTCAGTGTATGTGAGTGTGTATGTATGTGACCTGGGACCTAACCTGGGCTCTGTTCCCACTTTCTCTGGGATGTGGGAAACACCTGCCACTCTGAGGGGCAGCACAGCAATTGGGCTCTGAAGTCAGACAGATCCAGGTTTGATGATGGTTTTGTAGCCATTAACGCTCTGTGCCTCAGTTTCCTCATCTGTAAAATGTGGATAATAACAGCACGTGCATCACAGGGTTGTTGTAAGAATTTCTCAGAACAGTGGCTGGCTTGATTACCCATTATTGACATCACTATCATAGGACTTCATTTCTCTTGCTCTAAAATGTAAAAAAACAACAACAAAACAACAACAACAACAGCAAACAAACAAACATTCCTATCTCTTTATCCTTATAGGACTGGTATAAAATGAGATATAGAATTTCAAAAGCAAGCCACAATAGCAAATTGCAGCCATCCCTGATCAAGGGCTGCAAAATGAGCAGAGGACATGTTCCCATTCACATGGCCAGGGCAAAGAAGCAATGACACTGTCAATTTCACATCCGAGCACAGGAGCCAAAACTTTAATGAGAGTCTCAAGTTTTGCTGATTTTGTTAGTTGTTTATCTGAACAAAATTCCACTTTTCAGATCTAGTTTCCACAGATGGTGGTTGGTTACAGACATCTATGTGCGGTAACCCTTCGTCTCCCCAAGGCAGTTTGAGGTTGTGGAGCCCCACAAACTAGCAGTGAAAACCACTTGTAAGCTGGGTAAGCCCTAGCGAGGTCCTTGACTTCCGAGGCCAGTTTGTTTGTGTGTCTTTCTCATTTGGAAATTGGTGCTAATATGTACCTACTTCTTAGGGTTTTTTTTGCAAGGCAAGTAAGCAAACACAGGTAAAGTATTTGGCCACCCACTCTCTTACCCCATGGCAAGGCAGGAAGGCCAAAGAGAATTCCTGTAAATGACCCTGTGAAAATAGGGAAGAAAAAAACCCCTCTGTGCGTGTATATGAATAAATGTTATATGAATATACAAATAGGAATGAATGATAATCTATTTGAATATATATATAAATATGAAAGAATGCTAGATATCAATTATGTTCGTTCTTACACACCACCCCCCCCCGCCCAACTTCTACTTTCCAGCCAAGAATGCACTGCCTGGAAACTGTCTATCCCCAGCAACTCAAGTTTGGACCTTGCCCTGGAAATGGTTCTGGGGATCGTGACAGAGCCACTTCCCAGCCTCAGCAGTCACTCTGGAGACCTCCTGCGATGGAGCCACTTTCACTGGTTGTTTAATATGTTCTCTTAGAAAAACTGTTTGTTCTGAAAGATATATTGGTCTTTTTAAAAACATTTCTGGTGTCGGCCAAGAAGTTTATTACTCTTAGAGGCAAGTGGTTCAAGTCTTCTCAAGATCCAGCTAAGGAAATAAAAAAGGCTGAAGAGGGATGAAAGACAGACTCACTGTTTCCCCAAAAGAAAACTGCCTGGAAAACATCTGATTGGACAAGTTTAGAGTCGTTTAAGTTTATAACAACTAATACAGCTATACATCACTGACTGATTTTTCCTTTCTGCTTTGGTGAAGAAAAAGAAAAACTTTGAGAAATGGGTACTGCAGAAGAGGTACTATTTGTACCCTACCCTTTTATAGATGTCTCTTGGCTGAATGAGAGAAAGGAACTGACATTTAACCTAAGTCATAGCCTACAGTACAAGAGAAGCTGCAAAACTTGAGGAGGGGGACTTTAATTTCAAGTGAAACGTCAACGCTTTCAAGGAATTTGATATCAAATTAAAGAGAATTTAGAAAAGACCCAAGGGTCTCTTCCTCTCTCTGATGTCATATAAGACTGGAAGCTTTCCCCTGTCCCTCCACCTGCCAAGGCCATGGGCTGTGCCTGACGCTTTCTATTCTTTCTAACCTATGGAGCCTCCCACAGAAGCAGAACTAGCCAGGGATGAAAACCCACTAAAGGGACCTGTCAAAACAAGAGCTCCCATGAGCCTCCCCTCCTTGCTAAATACACAGACACACTCAGCCTGGGAGGGAGACACCAGACAGAGCCTGGCAAAGCAGAAGCTGGCTGAGCCTGGAGCTCCACAGTCCCTTGGAATTCTCCCATGGCTCCCTGGGGGCTTGACCAACAGAATGGGAAACACCAAGTCTAAGAAAAGGGTCTCTGATGGCATCAGCTCCAGGATTTTCTGTTCAGCAAATATTTTCACTGCTGGGAAAACAGAGGATCTCGCCTCTACTGCTTTGCACAAGAGCAACTGTCCTCCATAGTCTCTATGTGCCTGTGTGTCTGAAGGTGATCTGTGGCCACAACTGTCCTCACCTGGATGTCCCTTCACTTGCAGCTCAGAGACTTGCATTCTCAGAGAATGGCAGGGGGCTGAAAGGGTCTCCAGAGGTCACTTACCTAGATCAAGTCCATCCTGGCCTGAGAAGGAAATAAACCCTATGAGGCCAAGGCATTTTGCTTCCCAAGAAAACCTAGCTAGTCAGTTGCAGAGCCAAAAAGAGATTCCCAAAACTCTCTAGGCCCCAGCTCCAGGGCTTTTTATTTTCCAGCCTATCAAGCAGAATAGGATCAAGAATGCATCTTGGGAACTGGCGTACATAGCTCAGTGGTTGAGTGCCTGCTGCCCACGTATGAGGTCCCGGGTTCAGTCATCCCTGGTGCCTCGTTAAAAAACAGAAAAGGAATGCAATGCATCTTAATTAAGCCCGAGCTGACCATTATGTGAAGGGAAATCTCCTGCCTTTAAAAATCAAGCAAGTTCCAAATTCAATATCTGGGTATTTGGGCCTTTTTGTATTCTCTGTTAAAGACAGGGAAAGAGACCAGTTTTTCTCACCCAGAATTCATCTATGGGGCTGGGCTGCCCTGCAGTCTGAACCGCTCCTCCCACCCCCATCCCCAGGCCCAAGAGACCAGGGACACGAGCAGGAGGAGGCTGCCTCTCTGAGCACCTCAAATCCCTGCACTGCCTTTTAAAATATAATAATAATAAGACTCCAAAATAGCTAAACATCACGATTTTAAACTCAGGAAAAGGGCAGTTTTAATTATCATTTTTAAAATATTTAAAAACAGGAGTCATAGACTATCTGAAAAGAAAACAGTGCTACTTTAGGGAGCCTACAGTAAGAGACGTCAACTGCTAACAAAGTTCTATCCAACCGGCTGGTGTGCAAATGCATGCTTCTAAAGTGCTTGAAACAGTTCCTGTTTTAGTCTCACTTATATTTTACTTCTACTTAATAAACCTTGATGAGATAATACACAGATGTCTCAGGAGATGCACAGGTAAAACCAAGTTTAGTTCAGGTTTACCTTGGACTGATTCTAAATTTATGGGCTCTGAATGAATGCAGCTTTGCTGTATCCATCAATGTGAGTCTTCATTTTATTGAGCAATTCTATTCTTAGCTCTACAAGAGGGAGGCAGACAGAAAGCCCCGTTTCCCTCCATTCCATTCCCCTCCCGGGACGGCATTTAACATGCTGCTCCTGCCAGCTGGCGGGCAGCCACGCCAATGGCCCTGTCAGCACTGGCCACGGAGAATAAGAAACTAAACCATAAAAGGCCAGAAATGCAGTGTGAGCGGGGGTGGTGGGGGGAGGGGGTGTGTGGCACCACGCGGGAGCCCGCCCGAGTGGGAGCAGGGGGCACCGGCTGCAGAAAAGCAGTTCAAAGGAGCTGACTGCCATGTGACCTAAGCAGGGGCAGCTGAGCGTGAACACCAAGGGAAACGGGAACTGGTGTTTGCTGATAGGATGGGGTGTGGGGCCAAACACTCTTAGTGTGGGTTTAAATGCACAGGCAGATGTGGTCATGAGCATCTTTTCCCTGAGCCCCACAAATGTCCCTGACTCCTCAGAGAAATTATTAAAACAGACACTGGGAGTCACCAAAGAGAAAGACAGTGACAGAAGAATCTCGCTTCTCTTTTATAGGTGAGAATCCTATTCCTCCACCCCTTAGTACACTGGCCATCTGAGGTCTAAAATTCCTGACCTCAGTAAACTGAAAAAAGGGGGTCAGAGAGAGAAGAGGAGAAATGGGACAGAACGATGGACACCGAGAAACAGATGAAACAGAACATGGGGTAAAAAACAAAGGCAGTGGAGAGGGCAGAGTGAGAGAGAAGACGAATAGACTAGAGCGACACAAGGGCTGTGAGGGACAAGAGGTAAAGAGGACACTGAAGCGCTGGTCCTCTAAAAATTCCCTCTCCTAGTTCCCCTGTGCCTTATGGACAGTTCTTCCTCAGTATGTGTGTCTGTGTGTGCACGCGTGCATGCAGTGCTTCCTGTCCAAGGAGTTAGACTGTGGCCTGGCACTGTCGGTCTGTTTTGGAAGCTGGCTTCGGCGCATCTCACTGGCCTCCTCACTTGTCTTCCCACCTCTGCTTCACTTTGGCCTTTGTTCTCGTATCTTCCCTCTTTCTCATCTGGGTTAGACAAGGCCTCCATCTTTCCCAGCTGCTGAGGGGCTGGAGGAAGATGCTGCAGGGCTCCCCAAGGCTCCATGTGAGGAATGAGGGGACACCAACTCCCTGGCATGTGGATGGCTCCCTACAAGGCCTGGATGTCACCCTCAGGATGAATTTTCCAGCCAGAGAATTCCTTCACCTTCTGTGACATTCTGCACCCACTTTGTGCTCCCCTCACTCCCATTAGTGGCATCTGGAAGGCAGGCATGTGAGCTTGAGAGCTAGTTCCCACCTGGCCCTGATGTACTGTGCTACTTTGCCTATACTGGACCTTGGTTTCCCCTTTGTAAGGCTGGAAGAATCAGTCCTGTCCATTTTAGTTCTCAGGTGAAGATATGAGATGAAGCTGGAGAAGGAAAATTCCTTGGGAACAAAGTTAGGTATTCATAGGATGTCAGGGCTCCAAGGGACCTTAACAGTCACCTTCTCCAACTTTCAATTTCATGGTAGATACCCCATGAGGGACATCCCAGGAGGAGATTTCTAACCACTGTAGCCATGAGTCCCTGTTACTTTCAGATCCTATTGCTTTGTGTGCCCATGTATGTGTGCACCAGGAATACACACGGTACTGTCTAACAGGGCAGGAAGTAGAGGTCAGGACCACCACACAGAGGGAAGTGCTTTGTGTACTGCATAAAGGGGCACAGCTGAGCAGTTTAGGCCACTCTCTGTTCCCCAAGGCTAAGTCAGGAACCCTGGTGTGAGACTGGGGGCACAGCCCTTTCTAATCACTCTGTCCAGATGGGCCTCTTTTTTGAATTTTCACAAAAGTACTCTATAAGCTTGAAAGCCAAGGACAAATGGAAAACCCACTCAGGTCTCATGCATGTGTCAATAAACACAAAGACAAAGGTTTTCATGGGCACATACATATGAAGGCCCATAAATGTATAAGGACAAGGTCAACTATCCCCCTTTCTGTTCCTTTGTCTCTTTGTTCCTTTGCTGTCCTGAACACCTGCTGCATGGGAGATCAACCAGAGCTGAGCATGACCAACAGCAGGAGAACAGGAGAACAGAGAGCAGGAACCTGATGGGATATTTTAGGAAGAAGCTGGTGAGAAGGATGGGGTAGGAAACCTCCAAAAGCCTGGGAAACAGAGCTCAGGAGAAGGGAACAGCCTCAGGCTGGAGAAAGGTAGGCCATACTCAGAGTCTGAAGGGGAGAAGTCAGGATACAGGGACACTTGTAGGGGTGGGGCCAAGAAGTTGAGTAAGTTCCTGCCTGAAGCCTCACGTTTCTCAGAGAAGCTAGAAGCCAAAGCATGCAAGGTGAGGGACCTTGGGGAGCAGCCATTACTAAGAATAGAAGAGGACGTAGACCACAAGGAAAAGGATCTCTGACCAGCACTGATGCCTTAGCTGAGCCTGGAGGTCACTAGACTAGCAATGAGTCTACATGGTGATGTGATCTTCTTCCTGCAATGCCCAAAACATCAGAACAGGGGCAGTGAAGTCAGAAGGTAGTACAGATTCAAGGTGAGGATATGAAATGAGAGTGAGTCTGTGGGGGGAGGCAGTGTACAAGAGGGAGAGGGAATTGGAGGCACTGGCAGGAGAGGGCTTGAGTAGATCTCAGGGTCTCCAATGGCTAGAAAGGAAGTGAAACTGGGAGGGGATTCATAGGAAGAGAGAAATGCTTAGGTGAGAGTGGGGTGTCCAGGAGCTGGAATTCTGGATGAGCATGAAAGACCAGAACAGAGTAAGGGAGGGGGAAACTGGGAGAACAGGAGGCTTGAGCAGAGAGCAGAAGTACTCCAAAAATGAGAAAGACCCCTGGGGATGAGGTCCTGAGGTTCTTGCCTGATGGTCTCCCCCAACCTCCATGGTACCTGGTGCCCAGACTCACCGACAACAGTGAGGTTGACCTGGGCCTGCCTGCTGCCCAGCTTGTTCTCCACCAGCAGTGTGTAGCAGCCACAGTGGTCCTGGCGCGCGGCAAGGATGGTGAGCTTGCTGCCAGTCTCGCTGTTCTCCACCTTGATGTGCTCGCTCTCCTGGATCTGGGGACAGAGGGTGAGGCAGGTGCTGGAGGCTTGGCCAGGAAGGGGGTGGTCTACCCCCATTCCCTACTCCCTAAGGGACACGGCTGGAGAATCTGCATGTAGCTTGGCCTTGTCTAGACTCTGAGTCCCCCCCAAGGCCTCTCCTCTCCTGCATCCACAGCTAGTCTCCCTGTGGGTGTCCAGGTCAGGGTAGATGAACCATCTTAGTACTGCTGCTCCTCAGCATGCACTTACACAGTTCAGGGGTGTCCCAGTCTCCTTTCATTGCTCTGGGACGGGACTATAGGAGAAGGTATCTGAACAAAACCACTTCCAAAGCCTGTCCCAGCAGGTTCTAATCTCTTCTGTGCTGTCCAATAGGGCAGTCACTAACTATTTAAATTTTAATTAATTAAGTAGAAACAACTTAAATGTCCATAAACTGATGAATGGATAAACAAAACACAGTATATCCATACAATGGGATATGATTTGGCTATTAAAAGGCATGAAGCACATGCTTCAACATGGATAAAATCTGGGTAAATAGGTTGAAATTATGATGTTAAGTAAAAAAAGCCAGACACAAAAGGCTACATATTGGATGATTCTATTTGTATGATTGTCCAGAATAGGCAAATGCATAGAGACAGAAAGTAGATGAATGGTTGCCAGGGGCTGGGGGGAGTGAGGAATGGGGAGTGACTGCTAAAGAGTACACGGCTTCTTTTAGGGGTGATGAAAATGTTCTGGAATTAGATAGCAGTGATGGCTGATAACTTGATGAATCTACTAAAATCCACTGAATTGTATACTTTAAAAGGGTGAATTTTATGGTATACAAATTATATCTCAATAAAGTTGTTATAAAAATTTTAACTGATTAAAAATGTAGCTATGTTTCAAGTGGTCTAAAGTCACATATGACTAGTGCCTACCATATTGGACAGCACAGATATAGAACATTTCTAACACTACAGAAAGCTCTGCTGGACAGAGCTGGGACTTAGCTAAATACCTCTGAAAAGGAGGCATTTTCAGGCAACAGTAGCCCAGACATCGCTTAGGGCAAACAGGATTTGTGATGATGCCAAAGGCCAGCTTCTCTTCTCCACCTTCCAAGACCAAGCCTCTTTTCCTTCCTGGTACTAACCTCCCATCACTAGCTGTGGTGACAATTTGAATTCCAAGGCCTTGGAAGAAATCTTCACACCTTCTGTGTCCTACTATGCTGGAGCCTCTACTGATTGTACAAAAGGGCACGTATGACCAACACAGGCCTAGAATGGCTGGGCCCCCAAGTTCCCTTAAAAGTTGGTTGTTTGGAAATTCAAACATTTCCCCATAGGAACATTATTATAAATGGGTCAGTATGCCAAAATTCTATTTCACATGTAATTTAAAAATTAAAAAATCTAAACAAATAGATTCACATTTATTCCTTCAATACATGGTGAGTTTAAGTTGCTATCACAGATGGGACTCAAGGGACTGGCACAGAATCACAGAAAGCTCACAGAGTCTGAGAGGTCATCTTAGATTCCTTGGCTTGATTTTCCTGACTCTGAGTAAGTTCTAGACTGAAAAATCAAAATCAGATGGGGGTCATGGATGGTTTCTATAGTCTCCTTCACACTTATCTCTATTATATAATTATCTACAAAGCAGGTATTATTTGTAGATTCAGAAGAAAAGGTTATTAAGAGCTCATATTAGGTGAGTGAGTGAGGGGTAGGTGAGGGGTCTCTCCCATTTCTAAGGCCCGTGCAAAGAATAACGACTCTAGACCTAGCTGTCTCCATTACAGCTTTTCTCATCCCTCTCGGCCATGTGGGCTGTTCTCAGCCATCGTCTTCTGTTACTAACCTGCTTCCGGAACTTCATCCAGGTACAGGTGATGGGCTGGGTGCCTGCCACTTTACCAAAAAGCTCCACAGACTCTCCAGCACGCACCTTTTGGTCCTCTGGGAACTGGATGATCTGAGGGGGCATAGCTGACAGAGAACAAATGGGAAAGTGAGAGAGGAAGACAGAGCCTCGGTATTCTGATCTCATTTGACACCAGTGTCCAAGTTCATCTGTTGGCCCCTCTCTAGACTTCCAGGACCTTCTGGGTAAGCTCAAGAGCAGTAACGACCACTCCCAAAACATCTGGGCTGATGGATCCCCTAGGTTTGTTCACTGCTTTATTCAGATTCCCTCAGAAGTGACCATACAATTTCACAGCATCCTTCTTCATGTATTGATTGTTCTGGCATTTGCACCTCACCCTTATTTTTTGAATCTATGTCCTATTTCCATTATTAATTAAGCAGCCAGTGTCTTGCCGTCTAACCTCCAAGTAATCCTGGCTAATAGGCTGAATACTATTCACATCTTTAAATGACTTTAAATGGAAAACAGGGCCCCATACAAGGACATAACAAGAAGAGCACAAAGTGGATCATATAAATAAGGGGCACAGAGAAGAATGCAGGGTTCGGCAGACTTTTGGAGAAGGAATAGGAAAAGTGGCTAGTACTGTATGCTGCTCTTCACATGGGGTGAAGCAGAAGAGAAGTAGTAGAAGAGGGTTGGTGTAGAGGGACCAAGCAGTACAGAGGCACATAGGAGAAAGTGGGCACATTTGGCCTGAATAATGCAGAGCTTGAATCAGGGAGAGGGGGTGGTAGTCCCCTGGGGTCACACACCCTGGTGGTCAGTCTAGCAGGGCAAAAGAAAAGCCTCATGGCAAGTGTCCCCAAATGTTGCTGTGACCAGTTACCTGCCTTCGGAGGTGTCTTGGGGGCAGGTTTCTTTTTCACAGTTGCATCACCTGAAATAAAGAAGTCTATAAGATATTTGCCATCAGTTCTGTTTTTTCACAAAGCTCCTGAATCCAAATGCTTTGGGCATGTCTTGCCCACTGCCCCCTCATCTGGGGAGAGGCCTTATTCCAATATGTCCTTCTAGAAATCTCCTGCAGACAACTCATGACCAACTATCAGTGAAAATGACTTCTGGAGGTGTCCCTGGAGCCTGCGATAAGATGAAAACTCTCAAAAATGCTTAATCCCCCTTAGCCCCATTCAAAGATAATAAGCCCAAACTCGCTAACTATTCTCTCACCCTAACTTTTGGGTAACTCCGAAAGGAAATTATGTCAGATAAACCAACTAAAATTAGCCTTTGGTGTGGATCCAAGGGTCTCAGCTTCCTTCGGGTCACAGACTGTGGACTGGTTGCTTTCATTTTTTAATGTTTGTTGAATGAATGAATAAATGAATGAATGAACCAATGGTTTCTTCCCTCCCAGCCCCCACTTTCTCCAAAAAAGCTCAAAGGATAAAAATAACCCAAATAGACAAATTTTGCAGCACAAATTTATTCATTTGGCAAATTACAATATGGTGAATATGTAAAAATATCCTCAGCTATCTTCATGGCTTGTTTTCTTATTTCTTTCAGGTCTTTGCTCAAAAGCCACCCAACCTATTTAACCAAATGAAATAAAAACCTATGATCAGGGAAGCGGCTGTGGCTCAATCAGTAGGGCTCCCGTTTACCATATGGGAGGCCCCGGGTTCAGTTCCCGGGGCCTCCTGGTGAAGGCAAGCCCGCCTGCACGGCGTGGTTAGCTGACCCAGCGAGCACAAGCAGCAAGGGGGGGATAAATGAATAAATAAATAAATAATCTTAAAAAATAAAAATAAAAAATAAAATAAAAAAATAAAAATAAAAAGGTGGGGAAAAAGTCACCTAACCAATCAGATCTTCCCTAACCACCTATATCAAATAGCAAATTGCTGCCCCCAACACTCCCTACCACCCTTACCCTCTTCATTTTTCCCTATGGTACTTATCACCATCCGACAAACTCCATATTTACCTGTTTATTTACTGCCTGACCCTCCCCTTAAAATGTAAGCTTTTTGAGGGTAAGGACTTTTTTGTTGTTGTTCACTGCCATATGCCCCAATATGTCTGGTACTCAATAACTATCTGTTGAATGAATAAGGTTAATATTAACTCAATTAGTCATCCACACAGCTTCACGCCTGCAGATTACAGAGAAGCAGCACTGTAGCTTGCACAGGCAAGTTAGCTAAGGTTTTGGATCATCAGTTGTGAATGTATAAAATGGGATGGACCCTGCTTCCCACACAAATGCCTCAAGAGGACTGTTGTGAAGAGGAGCTCCCCTTCCAGAAGCACCCCAAGATCACAGAGCTATTACAAGTTACATTTTGAGTCCTGCTCCTACCAAGTTCACCCTGGCTGTAAGCCATTTTTGACCCATCCATCCATCCCACAAAAATTTACTAAGGGCTTCCTATGTGCCAGCCAAAAGTGAATCGGTACATAAAACTAAACTGGGTACTGAGGGGAAAACTAAACAAACGTAGTACTCAGGGCTTGTCCTCAAGGGCTTAAATGTCAACATGTGTGGTTTTCAGGAAAAACTTTTTTTTCCCCCCATAAAGGGCATTTATGGGACAACCAGCAAAACTTTAATGAGGTCTATAGATTAGATAGTAGTATAGTATCAGTGTTATTTCCCAATTTTGATCACCAAACTATGGTTTTATGAGAGATTGTCCTTGTTTTTAAAAAATACACACTGATGTATTTAGGGGTAGAGTGGCATCATGTTTGCAACCTTTTTTCAAACTGATCACACCCACACAAATAATACAGATGCATTACATACAGAGAGGGAGAAAGGGAAGAGGGAGAAAATATACAATAAAGCAAATGTGGTAAATGTTAATATGTGGTGCATGTGGGTGACGGGTATATAATAATTTATTTGCACTATTTTTGCAAATTTTCTATAAATCTGAAACTATTTCAAACTAAAAGTTTAATTAAAAGTTTTTTAAAAAAAGAGAAAGATGTGTTATCCAGCCAACATGATGTGGTTTTCAAATGAAGGAGAAAGAGAGAATCCTGTAGGTTGAAGAGATGGTCAGGAAAGGCTAAGAGATAAAACACAGAGCAGTGGATTGAATTGTGCACCCCAGTTTGGATGTGTTCTTGGTCTTGGTTCACATTCTGGTGGGTTTGGATGCATTGTAAATAGAACTCTTCAAGATGTTACTTTAGTTAAGGTGTGACCCAACTGAATCAGGTTAACCTTTAATCTGGATGACTGGAATCCTTTATAGGTAGAATGAAATTCAGGTGGAGAGAGAAGCCAGGAGAGGCCACCATGTGCATTTCCATGTGACAGAAAAGCCAAGGACCAAAGATCATCCACAGCCAATAATCTTGGGAAGAAAGCATTGCCTTGCTGAGGCCTTGATTTTGGACTTCTTTTAGCCTCAAAACCATGAGCCAGTAAGTTTCCATTGTTTAGGCAAACCCATGGTTTGGTATTTGTTTTAGCAGCTGGGAAACTAAAATACATGGGATGGGCCTTAAAGCTAGAGAAGACCTAGACTGGATGGGAGCTGGAAGAAAAGCCCATAGGTCAGAACAGACGGTGGCTCAGAGTTGAGAATTAGAATGATGGTTGGTAGAGATGAGGTTGGCCAAAGCATAGGGCTGGTATCAGAGAGCAGTGGTGTAAAGAAAGTGTGACTACTTAAAACAGAATAAAATTAGAAATTCAGTTTCTCAGTTACATTAGTCACATTTCAAGTGCTCGAAAGCCACACATGGTTAGTGGCTACCATACTGGACAGTGCACATATACAACACTGCTGTATGGGACAGCACTGATCTATGCTGACAAGTTTGGGAGTTAGGCCTTTGTCCTGAGGGAACAGGGAGTCCCCATAAACAGCAGTCAGACTGGGCTAGAGGACCTCTATGGGTCCTTCCAACTCTTAGCAGGCAGGGACAACCATTTAGGAGGCTATAATCTTGGAAGGCACTGATCAAGGCCCAGCCTTGATGAAGGCAGCTGAAAGGAAGGTACAAATGAGACAGAAGAATGGTTAAAAGGATTTAGGGGGCTGAGTAAGAGGGAGGTAGCAAAGATTACTTTGAGATTTCTTGCTTAAAAAAGTGGGGCAAATTGTATTGATGGAATATGGAATTTTGGAGTAAAGGATGGGGAGCCTTGTTTGGTCCTGTGAGAGTTGGTAGATGAAAGAATTTAATCTGTATGTAGGCTAGAAGCCCAGATTGAGAATTTCAGAGAGAGGCTGGGGGTAGGGAGGGGGCTGTGAGTGAAGGATATCAGAATCAAACATGGAATTTTCATGGAAACTGTGAGGATGGGTCAGGTCTTTGGGGAAAGGAACGCAATGAAAGATGAGAAGGGGCCAAGGTCTGATCCCAGGCAATGCCCACTGTGAGGAACTCGGAGGGGGGAGAGGGACTGTGGAAGGACCCAGCAAGGGAGAAGAATGACTGCACCTGCCACCCTGGGGGGAGGAAGATGAGCATTGCGGAGTGGACTGCAGGGGTTGCCAGCATCAAGAATGGATGAGGTTTGAGAGGGCAGGCTCAATGGAACGGCGGGGAAATTCTCGAGAAAACAGGTGGGGGATCAAAATCAAGATTGTAGAGGTGAAAGGACAAAGAGAAACATGGTGACAGAAGAGCACCTGTCAAGCTAAGGATTCTTCCAAGGTAAGAGAGAAGAATACGGGTTTGAAAGCAGAAGGTTGGGACTTAGTGGAGAGGGAGAGCCTGAGGATGCCAGAGGGAAAGACGAGCATGGAAAGATGAATCCCCTGGGAGGAGAGACAACATGAGCTCTGGGATGCCAATGACTGGCTGAGCCACAAAACCCAGACTGTAGGGAAGGGAGAGGGCACCACTGGAGAAGAGAGGTCCACAGGGAAAAAGAAAGGGCTTCTGTAGTACCAGGATCTGATCTCCTCTGGAGAGGCAAAGCCAGCTGTGCAGAGGAGCTGTGTAGAGGCTGTGGATGGGCTCCTGGGGGGCCGGGAAGGGGGTCTGACAGTGGCTGGGGTGGGGTGCAGGAAGCTCTGGGTAAACAATGTGGTTAGAAGAGAGTCCAAACTAACATCTATCTTCTTGTGTTATAGTTAAATAGGATTGAAGGCCACATTTTTTGTAAGTTTGTTCTGTCAGTAAAGCTTCTGATATTTGAATTGGTTAGCATTTGAAATTGGTTTAGTTCCTATCAGTGGAAACAATTTTAAATGTTAACAAGGTTCCATATTCTATTCTATACATATTTTATATGACCATCTGCTGAAATCCATTAATTGTGCTCCGGGCTTACAGTAATTGTTTTCCTGGGAAAGCAGAGTCACTTGATTCTGAAACCTGGTCTCATCCTTTTTCTCATTTGACTCTTACACCAACCAAACACAAGCAGGGTGCCTTGCATTGTTTCCATTCTATGAAAAAGGAGATGGGTTCACATAACATAACAGTCAGGTGACTCACAGGGTTCAAAAAGCAAGATGTGTCTGAGCTAGAAATAGGATGTATGGCTCCTGACTCCCAGCACAAGGCTGCTTTTTTCCAGTGTCCGCTTGACTCAGCTGATGCACTCTGCTCCATCCCCAAATTCCATCTTTGAAATCTTTCTCTGTCCCTTTGCATAAATGCAAAGGCTCTGGAGCTGGACTAGGGGTCAAATACTGCCCTATCACTCACTAAGCTATGTGACATGAAATATGTTATTTAACCTCTTGGAGCTTCAATCAAGTCATTTAAAAATGTGGTAGGAATAAATAAATCTGTTGTAAAGAATTCAGCAAAGTCATAAAGGAAGTATAGCAGCATATAGTGCCTGCTCTAATATTGTCCCCCTCCCCATTCACACCTCTTCCCCAAACTAACAGATCCCCAGAGGACTTACTTGTATGTTCCTTCAACTATTTAGCATGGCACACTGTTCATCAGTTCAGCTTTATACTTTCATGAGGTCTCTCATACTGCACCTTGAGTAATTCTGGTCCCAATGCCCAAACTCTCAGTACTCCCTAGGTCACTAATGAATTTCCTCTCCTATGGGTTTACCCTTCTTATTATCTGTTTATTCCTACCAGTCTTTTCTCTCTCATCCCTTTATTCAATAACCCAAACTTTCAGCACTAGCCCTTGCCAGAAAAGAATAGTCTAAAATTAAAACAAAACAAAACAAAACCAATTATCCTTGCAAATCCCATGACAAGGTCAGGCAGGGAGGCCAGAACATCCTACCTCTACTTGCTCCCCTGAGGAGGAACTCAGTCACCAACCCCAGGCAGTCAGCCACAGGGGGCACACCCCCCTTGGCAAAGTCCTTCTCCCAAACCCTCTTGTGCCCCTATGGAAATTTGCTTACTGCTGCTCTTACAGTCCCTCTGTTTATCCCTCTCTTTGCTCCCCTCAAATTTCCCTCAAGCCCAAACCTCTCTCCTGAGCTCACACCTGTACAACCAACATCTTGATTATCATCTCCTTTGGAGACAGCAAGCAGGTACTGCAAAGCCCACTGTGTGCAAAACAAAACCAGGATTTTCTCCCCAAACCTGTTCCTCATCCTTGTTTCTCCTAAGCCCCCTTTCTGCCCACAAGCATCATTAACATCTCTTAATTCCATCTACTAAATACCTCCTGAGTCTGCTACTTTTCCACATCCTCACCATCACTACTCTAGTCCAAATTGTACCACCTCCTAAGCCTCTGGTCTGCCCTCCCCACCTCTAATATATCCATCCATTTTCTCAGTGCAAATCTGATGTCACTCCACTGCTTAAATTCTCTAATGGCTGCCCACTGCCACTCAGGATCAAGTCCAAAGCCTTACTGATTTGTCTCCAGCTATCATCTCCAGCCCTCTTTCTTGATGCTTCCTCTTAGGGAAATCCCCATCCATGCCCCTAATAATCAATCAATGGTCCTCAAAATTTTACATGACCTGGGAAACTTGCTAAAAACACTGATTCTTGCACTTCCAGGTGATGCTGATGCTATTGGTCCAGGCACTATGTTTAGGGTAGCATTGTTCTCTAATATACATGGAATGTTTTTCTGTTTCTGCTGTACAGGCTCTTGCCTCTAGCTCTCTGCATATGCTGGTTCCTCTTTCCATGGCTGACTCTTGCACATTCTTTAGGCAGGTCCAGCTCATGTATCACTACTGCAAGCCTGGGTTTCCTGCCCCTGCTCAGTAGTTCTATCACAGCATTCATCACGAAGCACTGCAATTGCAAAACGTCTATCCTCAAAACACACACCATGGTAAATTCCCAGAGGACAGGAATAGGGTCTACCTCATTCATCTTCTGTATCCTCAATGCCAAGCACAGTACCAGCAGGTGCCTGATAAATGGCTGTTAAAGAAATGAGTGGAACCCCTACGGATCTCTGTTAACATGGGAATTCTTAAGGAACACTCGACTCCATGCCCAGGCTCTGATGCTGAGAGATACAGTCCTGGGACTTGAATCCTTGTGCAACTTTCCAGGTGAAAGGAGATGCCTCCTTGTTCTGTCATCTCTCAGAACAAAGCTGAGCCTTCTTCTCTAAGATAGGAGACAGAGGCAGGAAGAAGTGAAGCAGCCTATTAAAACAGCATGAATCAAAGAGTCAAATTTGGAAGGATCCTGGGACACTGAGGAGGCTAGTCCCCTAATTGTCTGGGTGGCCCATTTTTGCTTCTCCCTCAGCCTGTCCAAGCCTTAGCCTCAGTCCCGGCCTGGCAAACTTTCTTTCTGCCCTTGGAGGGAGGAGGTCAGTTCTCTGCAGAGGTTTCCAGACTTCTCCATCTGAAGGCACATGAGTGCCTCTTTCCCTGGACATCTGTAAATCAGCAGGGCAAAGAGACTGGAGCAAACATTTGGGAGATGCTTACAGAGCTTGAAGGTGGGTCTCACAGAGTCAAATGGGCCTGAGATCATGGAAGCAAAGGGAGAACTAGAGAACTAAAGTTAACAGACTTTAGTACACGAATGTCCCTAGGTCTCTGACTCTCTGGGGACATTTCCCTTTTTAGGTAGTTAACTTAAAATAGACATCAAACCCTTCCCCATTTCTAAAATCAGCATTAACCTGATGCCAAAGGCTCCTGATGGGGCTCAGTCTCCTTTAAGTGTGGAGTGAGCACCCATCCCATAAGCTGTAACAGAGCAGAGGGAGGGCAGCAGGAGTCCTGGAGATGGAAGAGTGAATCTGACTGCTCCATACTGGGACAGGTTCTAGGCCCTGGGGGATTTGACCTGCTCCCCTGGGCATACACCTTTTGGTCTAGCCCTTTCCAATGTGTTATAGACTTGAGGAGCAAATTTGGTCATTCTTCCAGAATTAACATCTTTGGACAAATTTCCACATTCTTCTCATAGCAAAGGCTGTCACGTGAAAAGATATCAGGGGAATATTGCTCCTCTTGTTATTGCAAACACCCATCCTTAAACCTGCAGCACTCAGAATGTCAGGATGGTTGTTGAAAGAGGTAGCCCAGCATGGCCAGGCCAGCACTGCTGGCACTTCTGGACTGGTGCCATCCTGCCATTTAACTGGCTATGTGAGACACAGGGAGAGCTGGGGAAGGAGCTGGAAGTGGCAGCCCTGCAGGTAAAGTCACGGGGTCTCAGATGTAGTGGAGAGGGGTGGCGATATCACCCCCCATAGACAGACATTTTGGTTGGGAGTAACTGGGAGTTGGTGCTCACTTTCAAAGACATTCATGGAAATAGCCCAGCCTCTCTTCCAGGGCCCCACATCTTTCACTGCCAAATCCTGATCCTTTCAGCATTTTCTTCCAGCCCCTTGAATCCCATCAGGATTTAACATTATCTATGACCTGAAGAATATGTTTAAAAGAAAAATGTGATACTGGTGAAACCCTTCATGAAAACTGGACACTGCTCTTGATATGCAAAGATGCATTCAAATGAACATGGCTTCTGGTTTCAGAGAAAGACACATAGGAAAGCCAAGGCAAAGATATCTAAAAGCACTGTAATCCACAATGGATGGTCCATTGTGGTGACTGAAGCCAAAGCTACCAACATCAGAGACAAAGCTCAAGCCAAGGCCAGGCATGGAATACAAAGGGATGCTCCACCAGCAGCATCACCAAATCACAGAACCATGGTGGAGACAGGGACCTTTAAGTATGGGAACTCATGAATTGATTTGAAAAATCAAATATTTATAATGTATCTACTTAGGGGCCAGGCCCTTAGTTGGGCTCTGAAGTTTCAGAGATGGTGGGGACCCAGAGCCTGCCCTCAAAGTGTAAAGTCCCCACACGGATGCTCCTCTAGCTTTCTTCTGAAAGCATTGGCAATACAGACGCAGAGAAGGAATCCCTGAGTCTGGCTTCAACTGATACTGCCTCATCTCTATATTCTAAAAACATTTCTTAAGCCCCATTGAGGCCTCCTTCACAGACAGCAGGCATGGCTTCCCTCCCACAAAATTTTTGAGAACTTCCCAGGCCATTTGGATCCCCTCCAGGTGAAACACCCTAACCTTAGTCCTTGGTATTAAGGCCTCCTTCCCTTTTATGAAAACTAAACCATGCCTGCTGCCACTTCAGACCCCTTCACACGACAGATGATGTGAAGGAGAGTCAGGCAGCCTCACCTGAACTGGATCACTCAAAAGCCTCCCACTGAATGACATGATGTCAGGGCTAGAAGATGCCATTGGGGTCAGCTGGAGAAGCCTCCCCACTTGAAAGATGAGGAAGCCAAGGTCCAGAGCGGCAAAGGGCTTTGACTATATTTAGTTAGTGGCAGAAGCAAGACCTGTTCTCCCACTTTCTGGTCCAGTGGCTTCCTTGCCATGCCTCGTACCTGAGCATTGCCCAGAACCAGTCATAGTAAATCAGTATCTGGAGGTACAATAAAGGACATTATTGGGACAATTGACAAACATTAAATAGATTAGATAATATTATTGGCTCAATGTTAAATGTCCTGATTTTAATAATTATACTATGGTTATGTTCTTAGGAGATATCAGAGATAAAGGGCATAACATCTCCAATTTATTCTTAAGCAGCATATATACACACATATAAAGGGTATATGAGAGTTCCTTGTACTCTTCTTACAACTTTTCTGTAAATGTGAAGTGATATAAAAATCAAGTTATCGAAAAAAGTTCCCATGAAGAGGCATGTAGCAATGCCCCTGACAGTCTCAAGATCCAGGGAAGCATGCCAGCTGCCTCCCCCCTTCCTCCCCCAGCTCTAAAGGTAGTCAGAACTCTACCAGTGCGGTCAGCCAATCCTCACCTCCTCCTGCTGTCCCTACAGTGGCACCAGGGGAGGTGGGAAGCCCCCTAGGCTGTGCGGGGGTGTTGTATAAATCAGGGTTGGAATCATAGCTCCACACCTTACTAGCTGTGAGACCCTGGGCAGGGAAATTAGTTGTCCAAGGCTCAGTTGTGCTCATCTGTAACATGGGAGGAACAATTCTTTGTAGCAAGGTTGAGTGAGACTTGCCTGAAGTGACATAGCTTGAGCACCTCACATGACACGATGCATCTTGTTTCATGTTACAAGCAGCTGACCCCAGGGTCAGAAGCCCTCACAGTATTCATTCAAGCAGTTGTGCAGTCGGTCCTCTCGACCCCTGCCCTCAATGTCATCATTTCTCTCCCACCAAACCACATTCCCCTCCTCCTTCCTAACCTGGCTCAGAGTTTCTCTCATCCAAATCTCCTCAAGCTGCCCCCACCTCTCTCCTGCACTTGCACGTCTGTCAGTTTCCTCTCATCCTGCTCCATGGGGTGGGGTGGGGCGATTTGGTTTTTCCTACTCCCTCCTCAGGGCTTTCCGACAGCACTGTGCACGCGCACACCTGACACCCCTCTGACATACTGGGTGTCCTAGCTGGGGAGGGGAGGATGTGAAGAGAGGGATTTGGCCATGATCTGATTCGACCAGAAAATCACTTGGCCTTCCCTTGGTCACTGGCAGGAAAGATAGATTTCCTGGTTAGATTAGGTCCTTGTCAGCCTTTGACATAAATGAACACACATAGCCAGACCATTTAAGGACTGGGTGACCTTACTAAGAGAAAAGGCAAGTTGCACAGGTACATAGATGGCCTGATTCCATTTCTGTGGGGAAAAAGAGAAATCCAACCAATGTGTCTGCATTTGCATATATATGTAAATGCATAGCAAAAAGTAATTGTGAATCTATTTGGGGAGGTGAGTGGAATTAGGGGTAGATGAAAGAGGTCTTTCACTTTGTACTTGGTATATTTCTGTACTGTTTAAATTGTTTAAACAAAAATGCATTCATGTATAACTTGTGCAATTAATAAACATTAAAAAAGTATCCCCCAAAGTGAGAAAAGAACTGGGGGTGCAGGCCTAAAATGTCCCATTCATTTCCTATCTCTGGGCAACCACCCTCTCAGGAGCCTCTCAAGAAGGAAGCTCTGTGGAGACCTCCAGGCACTGGGGAGCTCTGCAGGTTCCTGAAGGGCAGGAGCACACATGTACAAGCAGGTGGAGGGGCCACCACAATACCCTGCTAATGCTCTCAGTGCCCCAGAGGGTAACAGATTAGGGGTGATGAGGGGTTTGGTGCATGGGCAGGCAAAGGGATACACAGTGGACATTACTGAAAGTGGACAGGACACATTCCCATTGTTTTGGGTTTAAGACATCTGTAAAGCCAACATGGCTCTCTCTATGCAGATAAAAGCAGAGTGAAATTCCCCTTCAGCAGAAAAGCAGTGTCTACTAATGCAGTCATGAATTAGTGTGATGAACCACTTTCTGCTAGCCCTGCCCCACCCCCCCAAGCAGTAACACTGACTGAGGCCCCTCTCCATTCCCTCTTCAGGGAGGCTTCTAGCCTCCACATTGCTTAGTGTGTTGCTCCCTCCCTAAATAGTGGGATGGGAGGCTGAGAGATTCTGAGGACCCTGGCATGGGAGGGACTTGAGGCAGTTCCACACTGACAGAGACAGGAGAGGAGAGACCTCTTCCACTTTTCAAACCAGCTCTGCAGGAGGCACCTGGCTTCCCCCTGCAACAGCTGGTTTCCACCTGGACTGCACACAGGAATGGCTTGAGGAGCTTAAACAAATACTGAAGCTTGTACTCTATCCCCAGATATTCTAATTTAATTAGTCTGAGGTGCAGCCTCATGTGTGCTCATTGTCTCCAGCTTGTTTTCTCCTTCATAGGATCTGACCTCATCTCACTTCCCTCAGGATATGCCAGGGCCCAGGACAGGAGGCTGCTAAGCCCTCCTATTTCAACCACCGTGCCTCCTGCTTCTGTCTCCAGGAGAGATGAACCACCTTGTCAGACCCTGATTCACAATCCCGGGGCTCTTCTGTGAGCCCTCCATCCTTGCTGCTCATATTCTTCCATAACTCATATAGCATGGACCCAAGTAATCCTTTTGAAAAATAAAGGATTAACCCGTTCTTCCTAGGTTTTTCTTAGAATGGTTTATGTATTGCCACTAACTTTATTAAACACCCACTCTTGATGATAAGAGGCTCTCCACTTTGGTTAATTATCCATGAGAAACTCTGATTCCAATTCAGCTGCCCTGACATGCTGAAAGCTGATTCTCCCCCACAGCCTGGCTGGTATATGTTCAAGGAACCCGAGTTTATCATTAGGAAGGTAAACAAGTGGCTGAAGGAAAAGAAAAGAAAGAAAAAAGAAAAGAAAAGAAAAGAACCAACCAAACAAAAACAAATACAAAGTGACAAAGCAATGCTTTGCAATGGAAAAAGAGAAGTTGTCTCTGAATTAATCAGCTGACTCAAATACTTTTCTCTATTAGTACAGATAATTAAGAGACTGTTATGTTTTAAAACATAGAAAGTATTGGGAATGTTCAAGCAACTCTACACCCTCTGTTAAAACAGGGGCTTTCAAAGCATAGGTCTGCTAACAAAAGTAAAACCAGTTAGTAGAGGAAGCCAGCCTGCACTGAGACTTTTGTGAGCTCTCGGCACTTTTGCCTTCATGGGCCCCTTCCGCCATAAAAAAACATATCAAAAATGATATTTTATGAATGACTGCATTGATATAAAGATGACTATATTAATATTATAAGTTAATTTTGAAAATTCACTTTTTTCTTTTAATTTTAAGAGAAATTCTAACATTTTTGTGATCCCCTAAAAAGTATTATGCTATCCCAGAATCCTCGGGATTGGGGAAAGAGCTTGGACGAGAGTGGACTTACTTGTATTCTACTATAGACATATTGCAATTCTAGCAATGGAAGAAACTGCAACATTGATGTGGAGCCAGGGGCGACTGGAGGCTCTGGGGGCAGGGAGAGGGAAAAACAGTTGTAATACGGGGGCTTTTTCAGGACTTGAGAATTGTCCTGAGTGATGTTGCAATGACAGATATAGGCCATTTTATATCATCACATAGCATGCAGAACTCTGTGGGAGAGAGTGTTGACTACAATGTGAACTATGGTCCATGCTTAATGGCAAAGCCCCAGGATGCATTTATCGATTGCAATGAATGTGCCACAGTAATGAAGGGTGTTTATGTGGGAGGGTATGGGAGGTATGGGGGGTGAGGCATATGGGAATCCCTATATCTTTTGTGTAACATTTATGTAATCTAAGTATCTTTAATAAAATAAAATAAAATAGTGAAAATAAAATAAAATAAAATAAAAAGTATTATGGACATTAGGCCCTGTGCCAAATGAGTAAGTCAGCCCAGGGGGGAAGCAGGGATCTAAAAGCTATCTAGGTCAGAAGAGAAGCCCCTTTCCACCCTGGGTATTTATACCACAATTGCAATGTGATTCCAAGAGACACTAAGAAGGGCATTCTATGAGCCAGGCTCTGCCACCCATTCTGAAAGGTAAAGGGATGAACAAGCCTATCTAGGCCCTCAGGGACCTTCCAATGGAGGAGGGAGGATAAGCTGCAGGCACATAATCATGACACTGGGAAGGAGACAGTCAATGGCAGAAGGAGGTGCTGAATGTTGTGGGAGTTCACAGGGGGAGAGAGGGAGATTTCAGTGAATCACTGAAAACCTCAGGGAGGAGGTGGGCTTTTGCCAGGTAGAAGATGATGGGAAGGTATTCCATGGAAGAGGCACTGGAGCCAAGGCCTGAAGGAAGGCGCGCTGGGGAGGCACAGTGCACATGAGAAGCTCTGCTTGGCCAGAGTATACAGGAGGAGGAAAGGTGCTGGGGGCAGAGCTCGGTAAGAGAGGCCAAGGGCAGGCCACATGAGGGGATGTGTGCATGTGTGTGGGAGGCGTGTCCAGGGCAGTAAAGTTTGAGCCATTCACTCAGGTGCAAGGGAGGAGTCTGTGTAGGATTTGGTAGGCCTGGGGACCACTAGGTATTTTCAACCAGGAGTGACAGGATCAGATCTACAATTCAGAAAGGTCTACCTGGTGGATGGAGAAATGAGGAGAAGCTCTCACAGGAGTCTTGCTGAGAAGTGAAAAGGCTCTGAGTGAGGTTGAAGGTGGAAATGGGTAGGAGGAGACAGGCAGGAGAGGTGTGCACATCTACCCAGGCTATGTTGAGATTGGAGAGAGAGGGGAAGGAGGGGAGATGCTGAGCAAACACCATTAACTCCATCACCAGTAGTTCACTGAAAACTTTGAAGCAGCAGAGCAAGCAAGAATTGGAGGAACTAAGTCAAGATGAGTGACCAGGAAATGGGGTTTCTGATCTCACCCCTCAGTCCTTGGGTTCCTTACTCTGCCTTTGAACAGTAAATTAGAAAGATAACTTACTCTCTGTTCCTAGCACAGGGGTAAGAGTGCTCTTGGGCCGACGGGATTTCATCTCCAGGGCCTTGGCATTCTCACTGGCGGGAGCATCTGGAACAAAACAGGTAGCAACAAAGTATCAGTCAGCAGCTGTCCGATGAAAGGAGCGGGGCTGGGGGGGGGGGCTCCATCAAACTCCCATCTCAATAAAGGTTGTCTGCTTCTACCCTCCTCTCTCTCAGTAACCGCAGAGCAGAATGGAGCCTATGGCCATGGCACTGGCATCCACAAGAGTACCAAAGAAGGACAGTCCGTTCCACTGGGCCTTATAAATCAGGGTGAGAGGGCACAGTCACCCTGGCAGGATAGATGGACAGGCTATCCTGGGAGCTAGTCAGTGCTTTCCCCTCTGTAGCAGGTACTTGTTCTCAGAAATAACATCACTTGGGATAGCTGGCAGAGCTGGGGCAGAGTCGTCTTTCCTCTGTTTCCCTCTCCCACATCTTTTTTCTTCATTGGCTTTGACACTTTGGGCTAAACATTCTGGATTTCCAAAAGCCAGCTGTGTAGCGAGAGGCCTTTTGTACAAAAAAGGCGCAGACGGGGTTCCTGCACTTGCGGTCCCCATCTGGAGGGGACTAGCAGCCTTTGACCTCTCAGATGTCCTTCTGAGATGGGCATTGCCAGGCAGGCCTCCATCCCAGACAGAACACTGCCCCCCATAAGACTGAGCCTTGGCCCCACCTCAGGGGGCTTCTGCTCCCCTTCCCCAAAGCAGACCCAGTGAAACCATGCATCAGGTGCCTTCTGGGCAGAACAGAAAATGCTGAGAAGGTGAGTGCACAACTCCTTGGGCCTCAACCCACTCTTCATCTTTCAGGTTAATGGAAAGAAATGTGGGTGAGGCCAAAGGAAACCCTCCCTTATCAGGGCAGCAGGAAACATCACTGCCTCATTCTGGGTGGAATGGTGGAAAAGGCCCTTACTGGGCCCTGTCAGAGCAGACAGACTTTAGGAAGCTGTGGGAAATTGCCCGGGGACTTGGATAAGGAGCTGGCTGAACTGCTATCACTGTGCTCCAACGTTTTCTCTGGCTTTCCTCCCCCCTAGGAACACTCTTTGGGGACAGTGCTGGAAGGGCGCCTCCCCCTCGGACCCCCCTTCCTGTCCATCCTTTTCCTGCTCCTAAAGAGAGGAAGCTGGCGGGGTGGGGGTGGGTAGGGGGGACTTTCCAGCTGAGGCTTCAGCCACATTCCTGTGGCTTGGCTGGGGAGGAAGGGCCATCTCACTGTCCCTGCCTCCCAGAAGGGATGTCCTGGCAGCTAACACAGATGCCTGGGGCTCCGGGGGTGGGCATGGGCAGCACAGGATGGCGGGGCTGGGGACATACACCTCTCCAGCACTCATGTGGATGTATTTCTCCTTTCATAGGAGATATGCCTGTCCTCCCAACCCCTGCTACAGGATGTGGATCTGCCCTTATAAATTCCTCCACGCACCACTATTTCTGAGGCCTAAATACCAGTCAGGCTTCCTCCCTAACCTAATGCCTGCCCACTCCTCATCAGCCAGGTAATCCAGAGACAGAGGTCCCTGAATGGGTGGGCACCATTCAGAGTCATGGGCAACTCAGAAGCAGACAGGTTCCTGTTAAGAACATCCAGGGCTGTGCTGTGAGTGTCCTCCCCCCGCCCCCGCTCCCCTCCCCCCCAGTGAAGACTTCCCAAAGCCATACCCTTGTAACTGCAGGGATGATTAAGTATAGATTTAAGCAGAACTTCCCAGCAGTATATGACAGGGGAGGGAGTGAAAGAACCAAGCTAAAGAAGGCGTTTAAGCAGCACTTGATAACTCAGCCCTTGCCCACTCCCCCAGTACCTGTAATCTGCCACCTTCCTGAAGAGCAAAGGAGCCCCAGCTTGTGAGTCAGGGATCCCCACCGTCTATAGCTGAGGATGCTGAGCCTGGGTCCTGGCTCTCAGAGAGCTGCCCACCCCCAGAGCACTAGGCTCCAAGTGTGGGCATGGAAGGAGGAGCAGAGACCCATGAGAGGCAGATGATCCCACTCTCTCACATTGGGCATTTTCTCCAGGGTTAATGGTCATTCTCAGTGACAAAATCCTCAGTACATATTTATTTGCCAAGTTCCAGGGTTCCCAACGTTGGCTGCACATTAGAAGCACCCGTACCTAGGTACCTCACCACGCAGCTCTGGGTTTAATTGGTCTGGGTTGGTGCCTGGTGTCAATAGGTTCTAGAAGCTCCACAGATGATTCTATTGTACAGTCAGGGCAGGGTTGAAAATTCCTAGTCTCTCTCCTCAAGCTCTGTGTATGTGGGTGGGTGGCACAGGAAGGGTCTCAGGGACCATCAGAGACTATTCCATGAAACAAAAAAAACCTGTCAGTGCTGCCCCTTGATATTTGGAGTGCATTTGGGTGCTATAAACCTAGTTTATAAACTGGGGTGAATCTACAGCCCCATGTGTCCTGGGCCCTCCCCTCTTCCCTTTTTTCAAGATGTGCCACCAACATTGTGAACGGAATTAACAGTGCTGAATTATGTATTGAATGTGGTTAAAAGAGGGAATTTTAGGTTGTATATATGTTACTAGAATAAAATTTTTTTAAAAAACTAAAAAACAACAACAACAACAAAATACTATAGGACTGTGCAACACAAACAGTGGGTCCTATTGTAAATGATGGACTATGGTTACTAGTGCAATGATAAAAGTGTTTTTCTATGAATTGTAGCAAATGTACCACTCTGGTGCAGGGTGTTAATAATAGGGTGGTATATGGCAACTCTGTATTTTATGCATGAATTTTCTGAGAACCTGTAACCTCTCTAATTAAAAGGAAAAACAGGAAATTAAAAAAAAAAAAAAAAGAGGTGTGCCCATAATCTTTGTTTTCTCCATTTTTAAGGAAGGGGAAGTAGAAGGTAGAGCATTACACATAGTTCTGCGTTTCTTGGCTTCACCATTCTCTTTACCATCTTTCTCCTGGGGAATTCTGGTGTATTAAGAGGAAGGAGTTGAAAAAGGAGGATTAAGGTTGTTTTGCTGATGGGTAAACTAAGGCACAAGCAAGGGAAGGATGAGAGGCCCAGTCTCTCTGGGTTCCTGAGAGAAGGGAGGCAGGGACAGAGGTTTCTTCTTTCCTCATGGGGTTGTACTGGGCTTGGCTTCTAAGTACAGCCAGAGTAGAGATCAAGAGACGGGGGTTCTAATTTTGGCTTTGTCATGAGTAATCTTTGAAACTTGGGCAAATGGCAAATGATTTAAACTGCCCTGTGTCTCTGTTTCCACATCTGTACAAACGGAATGACACATTTTTTTCTAGCTCACAGCCTTTTGAGACTCAAGGAAGAGAATTCAGACAACATTTTCTGGAGAGCAGAAAAATGATCATTCATCTCTTAGTTCATTCCTCCTGTTAACCACATGCCCTCGCCTCCTTCCGAATCTGCTTTAAAATTCTCCACCTCTGTGACCCGCCCCTATCTGAATGTTCCCAGCGCTTGGGTGCTGGTTCTCACTACAAGTGAGTCTACTGCCCGGCGATGCTCTCGAGCCTTGTTTTGAGACGTTCTGTGCACCTTATCTCTCCATCTGACCTTGAGAAAGGGGCTCAAGTTTCCCTTTCAAAGCAGACACACCCCGAGACTTGAAGCCCCACAGGGGTGGGCCTGAGCGCCTCCTCCTCCTATAGCCCATTCCCCTCAAGTGCCAGCACCACGGGGTCCAGCCAGGGAGGCTGCGCGAGGCCTCCGTGAGAACCGCGGCAAGAGTGGGCTGGGACGATCATGCGCTTAATCAAAACCAGCTTTGTGCTCACACGGCTGCCCAGGGGATAAAAATAATTGTAGCAAAATAATTCAAGAGTAGCTTGTATTTTCTGTCTATTTTAATCATTTTGCGATGAAATTGAGCTCCATTTCTAGAGCTGGGCCCCAGGGCTCGAGTCCTTTGCTGGCCTCGTTGTGGGGGAGGAAGACGGAGGTGTGGGGAAGTGGGGGGCCTCTACACCGGGAGGAAAACTTATCCTTATATGGGCAATGCATCTCCCCTTCCACGCCTGGGCTTTCTGTACTCAAATCCTCCAGGGCAGGATTTTTTCTTTTTTGTCTCCCCCAAGAGGTTGTTTGGTTCCCTGGGCTCTTACCCTAGGCAGGGGGAATGAGGTCTTGGGAGACTGCTGGGACGGGCCCCAGTTTCTAGGAGACCCATGGAGGGGCAGGGCAGAGAGGCTGCACTCCAGCCTCTCCTGGGATGGCCCATTCCTCCTTGCTTGCCACTTTCTCAACATGTTAGCATAATAAAAAGAGAGATTTCAAGTTAGGAACCTCAAGCTACTTTCTGGATCTATTTAGTGACTATGAATCCTTGGGCAAGTTTCTGAACTTTTCCTCACTAGGAAAATGGGAATAATACCACCTCAGCAGAAGCATTAAGAAGGAGTGAATGAGATGGAAAATAATAGCTGACATTTACTGGGTACTTATTATGTGCCTGGCACTATGCTTAAGGGCTTTATATGCTTGTATCAGGTTGAACCATAGACATTTGCCAATATGCAAGTATTTTTGACATACAAAAATAGCAATTATTATTTATTTTAATGTCATGCACGTTAGCTGCCTGTAACAATGTAAAGAACAAATGTGGTGTGAATAAAACTGCTTTTAAAAAATAATTAATTAAAAAAAAAAGGAATAAATGTGAAAGCAGGAGCAGGCTTATGAGTACAGCACAACTGAGGCCAACAGAGGGAGGGTGGATCAAAATCAGCTCAGCGACAATCAGAACTGCCTGGTGGCCATGATGACCATGGACTGGAGCCAAGGTTTGGGTCTGGGTCCCCACCTGGCTAGTTATGAGCTACATGACCCTGAGCAAGTGACTCAGACTCTGCATGTTTCAAATCAGGCTTTTGTGACCATTGTTCCCATAAAACTGTCTTGTCAAGGTCACCTATGACATCTCTGTTGCCAAATCCAATGGCCAATGCTCAAGTCCATCTTACTCTACCCAGCAGCAGCAGTGGACACATTGATCAGATCATTTTTCTCTTGAAATCCTCATCATTTGGATTCTGGGACACCCACTCTCCTGGATTTCTTCTCGTCTCACTGGCCAATCCTTCTCAGTCTGCTTCTGCCTCCCTCCCCCTTCCCATCTTCATCCACATCCATGCCTAGGGATCTCATTCAGTCCCAGGGCATTAAATGGCCTCTGTATGCAGATGACTCCCCATACTCTACCTCCAGCCCTGACTTCTCTAGTCAACTCCAGATTCATCCAAACACCTGCCTATGTGACACACCAACATCAGTGTCGAATGGACATCTTAAACATCAGAAGCACAAAAGTCTTGATTGTCCCCTGCCCTTCATTCTTGTTCCAGTCAGTGGTGCCACCACTGGTCTGTGTTCCCCCATGAAAACTGAGCTACCTGTGATTTCCCTTTCTCTCTCCATATTCAATTAATCAGAAAGTCCTATCACCTCTATCATCAAAATATGTTATGTGTCTGATCATGTCTCATCTCTTCTACCACTCCACCGAGAAGATGATGAAGCCAGCATCATCTTCTTCCTGGGCTATTATCTTAGCCACCTCTGACTGTCTCTCTCTGCTCTCCCTCTTACCCGTCATCTATCTAGCCACCATCCTTTAATCATGTAATCAGCTTCTACCTGTGCAGTGCTCTCCCATCCCACTTAGAATAAAAGCTGGCTTCCACTTGTCATGGCCAGACAGACCTGGTCCTTGGTCCTCTTAACCTCCTCTCCTACTGCTCTGCCCCTGGCCCCCTAACTCCTTCCGGAATGCCTCAGGCACATCCTCAGCTCAGCACTTTGTTCTTGCTGTTACCTCTTCCCTCTTACTTTTGGGGCACCTAACCTTACCTCCTTCAGGTCTGTTCAAAGGTCTCTTCCTTACAGAGGCCTATAGCAACTTCTCTATAAACAGCATTCTCTCTCCCTTTGCCCCGCTGTACTTTCTTCACAGCACGTAACATTATTTGAAATTATATGACATATCTGTTCATCTGTACTATTGTCCCTCCCCCACTAGTACACAGGACCCTCGAGAGCAGGAAGGAACTTTTTGTTTTGTTGACTGCTTCTAACTCCAGCCCCTAGAACAGTGCCTGGCACAGAATGGGAACTCAAATATTTGTTGAGTGGAATGGGTGCCCACCGGAATGTCCTCCTACCATAAACATGCACGACCCCGCATGGTCACGAAGCCCTTGATCTCATTGATAGCTGGCAGTACCCTTGGCTAGGGAGGCTGGAGAAGGGAGGCCTGCACTGGGAACGGCTGGGTGAACCAGTGAGGGGGCTAAGTTCTCTTCTGACTCCTATTTTGGGAATTTGTTTCTAATTGTTTTCTCACCCCTCACTCAGGTCTGACTGATAGGAAATGGGTCACTAAGGGCAGATGTACAGAAGGACTTCCCAGCAGGGAAAGCTATTACTAAGGGAGATTTGGATCTCTCAGAAAGCCATGGTAATTCACTACACGGGGTGGCAGTGTGAGTCATGGGATGGATGCAGACTCCTGGACCAGACCCACCAGGGTTCAAATCCTGATATAGTGATTCACATTGTAATGCACTGTGCAGAGTAGTAGAAGGTCATGGGCCTTGGAATCAGGGTATTTGGGCTCAAACACTGGGTCTATTACTTACTGCCTGTGTGACCTGGGAAGGCTAGTGGCCCTTGCTAAGCTCTGATTTTTCTCATTGAGAAAGAGATCCTGCCCAACTGTTGTAGAAATTTAAAATGCAAAATGCCTAAGTCTCTGGGTGGCAGAGAGAAGCTGCTGGAAATCAACTTAGTGCAGTCACCACCCCAGTGGAGAGGGACCAGACTGCTCCTTGGGAGAGATGCAGGACCGGTCCTCCCAGAAGTCAGGGAGGCAGCTGCCGATGGAGAGACCCCACATGACGACTGGACTTGGAAATTCAGTTAGTGGTACTCCTTAGGGCAAATATTTCTTCAAAATATTTGATTCATTAGTCCTTCTGAGAATTTGATTAAAAACCAAATTTAATCAAATTAAATGCTCTAATCCACATACACACACAATTTTGCCTATAATTTCAAAGGATGTTGAGATCTCTTGGGATCTCTAAGTTAAATGTTATTACCTTGGAGAGTGGGGAGAGTTGAGAGCACTAAAAGAATAAAGGCAGGGAATGTATTCAGCTGGGGTGGCACAAAGGAAGTAGAAGTGCTGAAAGGTGACCGGCAACAGTTAAGACTACAAGTTCTTTTCCATTTGCCTGGAGATAGTTCTTGATGAAAAAATAAAGCTAAATGTGGCAAGAGGCCCACCCACCATGCAGGATACTAACATAGCTTCACGTGCAGCAACTGGGAAAAGAACGGAGGTGGGGGGAGGGGGAGGGCACTACCCTTTTTTTCCTTTGGCGAGAAAAAAAAGACAAAAACAAAATCAAAAAGTAATTGACCCACAGTCAGTCCTGTGATCTCAGCTGGTTTCCCTCTGTCACTTTTCTATCTCTTCTCCCAAGACCCAGCTCCTAATTTGTTGCCTGAGGTTAAACCCTGCCTAGGCCCTTCCAAAGAAGTAGAGATAAATAATGATGGTCATTAAGATTAGTGGGGAGAGCAAGGGAATCTACTAGAAGGAGACCATCTGGGCAAACAAAGCCGTTGAAGTTGCAGAATGGATTCCCCAAATCTTAAAAAAAAAAAAAAAAAAATCCCCACATGTATTCTGTGGAGGAAAAGACAATTTCATTTTGAAAACAAAAGTTTGGCTTTAAAAATAAACCATTTGCTGTTTCTAGAAAAGGTGCTGAAAATTTACAGATAAGGAGAATGAATTGCTCTCCTGCCTATGGGTTCCAAAAGCAGATAACCTCATTAGCAGGCTGGGCTTCCTTATAGATGGTGGCTGGAGTCAGCTTGGGTCCCAAATGAGCAGTGGGGCCAAAAGAGCAGTGGGGCCGTTAGAAATAGGCTTATGGGGTCAAGTCCCTGGGAACATACTTTTTTTTTTTTTTAAACTGCAGTACCTGTATAGAAAGAAGCAGAAGGACTCTGATGGTGGTGGTGACAGCCCGGGTGAGACACTTACACACAGCAGCCAAACGTGTCTCAGGTGCCCTCTGAACTGACCATAAATTTTGACCCATCAAATCTGCTTCCTTAGACTCAGAACCTCGGTTGGGAATACATTCACAGAACTCCAGGGAGACATACACAACATTACACTATTTCAGCCTTACTGTTGCCTATTAACAATTTAATACGCATTACTGTTGTGTGTGATTTTTTAAGAATTTCTTTTCTCTCATTCACTATGTATTGCAGATCTGTTTTGTGATTGGGAAATCAGATTTTAAAATTCAGAAGAGAGACCAAGGGTCTATATCTCTTGGAAAGGCAGTGAAACAGGTTAGGATACTAGAACTTAGATCCTAATTCAGTAGTCTGAAGAACAACAAAGCTGGTCTTAGAGATGCCTTATTTGGACACTGGTTTTTAAGCACATCACTCATGGCTATTAACCAGGCATTTCAAGGGCAAGAAACTGTTTCCCCAAAACAACATTTTTTGACAGTTCCAGGCAAGTATAGAAATAAAAAGAAAGTCCTGGGATGGGATTCTGGCCTGGCTCTGCCCTAAATGGGCCCGCGAACCCAAGGCAAGATGGACATTGCCTCTCTGGGTGGCCTTGGCGTTCTCATCTGTAAAATGTGGGTGTTAGTCTGAATCAACACAAGGCTCATTCTACCTCTGGTTCTATAATTCTAAACTCTGCACACACACTGATGAAGGATGTTGTTTATGTGGGAGGGTGTGGGGGGTATGGGGAGTGGGGCATATGGGAATCCCTAGATTTTTTGTGTAACACTTATGTAATCTAAGTATCTTTTAAAAAAATCATATATAAAAAAAGAGGGAAAAACAAAAAACAAACAAACAAAAAACAACTTTGCACAGAGGAGAGAAAGAAGTTGCAGATATACCTGCATTTCTCTAGGACAAATCCAAATTCTCCTGGCTTGCTCTTGCCACTTCCTAAGAGGAAACCCCCACTCAGCCCCGGCAGGCCTGCTCCTCGTCCCATGTGACTCTCCTCCCTCGGCTATATTATTATTACTTTTTTTCCTTTGGCATAGGTCCTGCCTCTACCCAAAGACTTAACCCCAACTCACCTCCCTGAGGCAGTCTCCCACCTGGACCTCGCTGTGCTCCCTGCTCCTCACCGGTCCTCTCAGCACCCCAGCTGGATTAGTCCTGCCAGCACTGACACTTGTTTGTTGCAGCTTGTAAAAGGCTTTTTAGTCATTTCCCTGTGGGTGTGTCTTTTCTTCTCCTGCACCATGCCCTGGTTTCCCTGGTTTCATGCTCAACAAAGTTCTGCATGTGGGGATCAGGACTGGGGCAGGGGGGTATGATAAGGTGACCAGCTCCTCCTTCCAGTGGGGAGAGGGGAGGCAGGAAGGGGTCACGGAGGGTGGTCAAGTCCAGCTCCCAGCTTCCTTCCCGCCTTGGTTTTATATAAGATAGCTTGCCACCCACAAAAGGATCGCTGTGGGTAGGGCAGCAGTCTTGGATGCAATTCATCTCAGGTATGGTGGGCAGGGGAAGGGCTGTGACATGAGACTCTGAATTTGCGCAGCAGTGACTGTTGGGCACAACTTACCATCCACGGTGACCTGGCAGGAGCACTCGGCCTGGCCGGCGGCATTCTTGGCCACACACTTATATATGCCTCTGTCCTCGGGCAATGCCTTCTCGATAGAGACAGAGCAGAGTGAGCCTGGGGAGGAAAAGCAAGAAGAGGTGAGTGGACCAGATGTGGGGCACCCAATGCCAGCCTGGGCATCTGGAGCACAGCAGGTGAATGTTATTCACATGAGCAGCCTCGGAGGGTCCAGAAGTCAGAGGCCCTGAGGGAATCAACCCCCTCCCTTCCCTTTCCAAACTCAGAGCACTTTCTGCTGATAACCCACACCCAAAATAATTGATTAGTAAAAATACTCCCTTCTGATACTCCCTGCCGCCCTTCCCCCCAAGTCCTCTTAAGGGGACACAATGGAAAGGCAAAGAAGGGAGAGAGATAGCTTCTGCCTTTGAGAGCACCCAATACCATGGAAGGAGCAGAAGGCTGCAGGACTTACACACTGGGATGCCATCAAGGGAGAAAGTGAGGCACAGGTTTACAGACCTGTGGTAGGAGCCATGGCAGGTGAGGGGCTCTGCCCAGCCTACAGCAACAATTCTGGGAGTGTGTCTTGGAAAAGGGAGTTCTGAGCCTAGAGTTGGGCAGGGGAGGACAAGAACGCTTGTGCAGTAGGGGAACTGGCCTGTGGGAAGATCAGTTGGGAGGAGAAAGTGATGTATAGTCTGGAACTTGGAGCTGTTTTTTCAGGAATGGTGTCTAAACTAAAGGATCATGGTCAATGAAGGGCACTGGGCCAGGGGACAGGCACTTTGGGGCTGCCACCCTTCAGTGCAGGGTCTCTGAATCTACCGTTGCTCCCAAAACACTTTCTCTGGCCTGATTAGGGGAGGGGTCAGGCTGGGCACACACAGTTCTAGGGCCTGGCCCTGGCCCATGCAGCTCTCTTAGCCCAGGGCTGGCTACTTTTCCTCTGGGGTTCCTCCTTGGAGGCTATGGGGAGAGGCTAGCTGAGGACTGTGCCTGCTGGGCCAGGCAGGAGTTCAGGAGTCTCTAGTTCCTGCCTTCAGATATACAAACAAGGCAAAACCATGGCATCCTGCCCAAAGCTGCCCCATTGTCAGGACAGCAGCCACAACACAAGGAGGGCATCTAAACAGCGCCAGAGCCATGTACGACCTGCTGCTTGTTGCCACTGGCTTTGGTCATCCCCTACCCCACCCTCACAAGCCCTTGGCACTGGGTGGGCAGAGCTTGTCCACCACGGTGTGTGTATGTGACAGGATAACCAGAAGGGGAGCCAACAGGCACTGTTTCCAGAAAGGCTTTCTGATCTTGAAAGCACACACACTCACTGCCACCCCTCCCACTAGACAGATGAACAGACCCAACCAACAAGCAAGGGGTATTTAGAAAGAGGAAGGAAGATATCACTTCTGCCCAGAGAACCTCTTTAGGGCTGGAAGAGAAAGCAAAGGTGTAATATTTCTCTTTAATCCTCGGTACTATTTTAAAGAGGGAAACCTTAGTCCTACAAACCATCTGGGGGCAGGATGTCTGATCTGCACCCCAGCCCCTCTTACTTCTTCAGAGCCCCTTATATAGACCCCACACCTCCTGAAAGGCCTCACTATGTTCTCCCATGGGAGAGGGCAATGGGTCAGGATCTCTTCTCACTGTGGTTAGGAGAGAGAAACTGTAACAGAAAGGATTTAGGGTGGCTTTTCAGGAAGCCCATCATGACAGAACTGTGAGGCCCAGGAAGAGGGGAATGAGAATAACTGTCTTCTAGAGAAAGAAATTTCCATTCATCTGGGAGGGTAGGAGGATGGTGAGATGATCTCTGACCCCAAAACTCAAAGCTTCGGGGAACCAAGCCCATTTTCCAGATCTTCCTCGGTGTGGGCTAAGGCTTTGGGAGAAGATATCCTACTTCCAACAAACACCCTTGTCCAAATCCTTTATTTCCTTTCAGTTTCAATGCCCCAGCTGCCTTCTGCCTTACACCAAAGTGACAAAACCTGCAAAGATAGTAACGAGGCTACTAGGGAAGAAATAGAGCATTTAGATCATAGCCCTCCTGCCATAGCCCTGCTCTCCTACCCCTTCCACCCCACCCATCTGCTCCCTAACCTTTCCCCCTACCCCTCCCGCCCCATCCCTTGCTCCTCCCACCTCTCCACTCCCCCACCAAGGGGAAAGCATCAGAGCAGGCAGCTTTTCCAAGGCACCCAAAGCCTGGACCCCTGGCCACGAGCACAGGCTGGGGGAGGGGCCACCAGGCAGGCTCGGAGGCCCAGCTACCCCAGATGAAGAATCTGGCATTTCCTGTGGGACAGCTCATTCCTGACCTCCAGAAGAAAAACTGTTTCCCAGACTTTTTTTTGAAAAGCCTCAGCCTGGTAGGGAATGTTGAGAGGGAGGTGATGGGGGATGGGAAGGACACAGCAGAACCAGGAATCCAATGAGTGGCTCAGCTGGAGCTCTGGTTGTGAGAGCCCCTCACAGTCATGGACTAAAGGCTCCAAGGTCTAGAGTCTCCCCTTTCTCCTTTTCTGAGTGTGGGGAGCAGGGAGGAGGGCACTTGGATGATGTGAATGGTGGGAGGTAGAAGCCATCTGAAGCCCTGGAGTTTCCTCCTCAAGGCTGCCTGCCCTCTATCAGCAGAGCCTTCCTGACCTGGGCCTCCTGGCAGGGCCAGAGCAACAGGGCAATTCCTCTCCATGTAGGCCCTAAATCTGCCTCAGCCTTAGTGGTCCTCTTCTATGTATCCAAGTGGCCTGAGCTTACCTTTATCAAAATACTTCTCATAAGGCCATTACTGAAATCCAAGCCCTTCTCCCACACTAGCTGTCTGGAGGCAGTGACTGTTACTATTGTGAGTGTTTTTCTTGAGCCTAGAATGCAGCCACAGGAAAACAACATTTGCCATTCTGAGAATGACAAAGGCCCATACCTGTGGCAGGTGAGCTGGTAGAATCCACGGAAGTAAAAGCCATGAACACTTAATCAAATGTAACCTAATGTTGAAAAAGAAATCATTTTCTAAAAGGGAAAAAGCATCCCTAATTCACCAGAGTTCTTCAAGGAAATTAAGCATACAAATAAAGGGAGGGGCTAGAATAATGCCCCCACATATAGTAAGTACTGCATAAATCCTCAAGCTTTGTAGGATGAACTGATACAGGTTTTGAAAAAGTGTTCACAAGATTCCACACTGAAGGCAATTAAAAATGAATCATCAGTTGACAACAACATTATTAGGCTGTGAGAAATGTTTTGCCGGAGGTGGGGTGGGGTGGGGGAGAAGCCTGACTTGGAGACAGGAAACAAAGCATAAAGATAAAAGCACTTCTCAGGATGACAGAATCCTAGCACCACAGAGCTCCCCTTGGCACAAATATCAATCTGTATCCCCTCCCTCAGCCAAGGTTAGAGGAGCTCGGTTGGGTCCAGAAAGGGCCTGGGACGCCCACACTACAGGCTTGTGAGGACCAGGTCTCTGGAGGGCAGGCCTAGCCTGTGGCACTCTGAACACCATCTGCTCTGCAGCTCTGGGGGATGCAGAAAGAGGAGGGTGTCTTCAAATGTCTGTCTGTCCCTCCAAGAATTACAGCCAATGCCAAATGACTACAATCTGACTATAATCTCTCCTCAGCACTAACTGGGGGTGGATGGAGTCCTGTTTTGGGGGAAATCTGCTTATTATGAGCCCTACTCAAGCTACAGACATCAGATAAATGCCCCCTCCCCCAAAACCTATAAAAAGAGACTCCAATAGCAGCAGGGTAGGTGCCCACAGAGATATACATGTTGATGTGCAGGGAGGCAAGCACAAGAGTTTCTCAGGGTCAAAGCCAGGTGACAATGGCCTGGGAAGGCATCCTGGTAGAAGTGAATCTTGATCTTAGATGATAGCAGTAGAACCAGAAGGGCTCCAAGTCAGGGAGCTAGTTCAACCAGAGGCTGGCGGAAGGTGCCAAGTGGAGTGCAAGGGATGGGAAAGTCACTTAGGCACTTCCTTTATCTTCTACAAACCACTTCAAACCACCTGTTGGCGTGACTGAGGCCCCAGTCACCCAGACACTGATACTCATTGGTTTTCACTCCTTTCTCTTCATTACCTACCTCCACATCCCTGTTCCAAGAAGGCACCAGGTTCTATTAATTCTATCCTTGCTTCGTGAGCTGGTTAGTTCCTTTCCATGTTCAAAACTGTCTTCTTATTCCAGGCCTCGCCACCTTTCTCTGGAGTCAATGAAAATCCTAATACCTAGCTTTGTGTGCTTTACTTCTCATTCCAAAATAGCTCCCTCTTACCGGGCTCCTTACTGCTTTGAGAATTGAATTCCTTAGCCTGATATAGGATGAAACTGGGGCTGTGCCTTCCTCTTAAACTCAGCTGGCCTCTTCCCATGTCCCAGAAATGGTGTGAGCAGGCCTGCCTAGAAAGCCCATACCCTATCTCTTTTCTCCTGACTACAAGGTTCAGCTCAGAGATGAGCTTTTTCTCCTCATTTTATGGTCCCAATACACAGCTCCCTCTCCCTCTCCTCCCAGTAGCTGTCCTAACACTTGGCTTGTAGAGTTTTATCACTGTGAGTGTGTGTCCTCTCTTTCCAAATCTATTGACAGAAGGTCCACTCTTGTGTTTCAGAATGCCCTACCCTACACCCTGCAGTGGGACCTGCTGAAGTATCAAGTGATCCTTAAGATGGATCTCCGCTTGAACACAGGGCTCTTGAAGGTTTGGAGGATAGAGCTATAAAGAAGGGATAATGGACAGAAAGTGTGGCTGATATTTTGAGACAAGCACTCTTCCTTAAGTGTAGCAAGAATGGATAGGCCTGTTTCAAGGTCTGCCTCCTCCACTGCAATGAAAATACCAGAAACTTAGAGCCCAGGGGGCATCACCAGGCTGCCAACCTTTTGACAGCTGTTAACAGTGATGATGAGTAAATAGCCATCAGCATTTTTGTTTGATAGACAATGCTCTCTGTGAGCATATTAAAGGTTTTCAGCTGCCACAGTATTCTGACAGCCTAAGGAGAATTAAGGTAATAGAGCAAGTACAGCAAAGTGGTCTAGGCTCACCACCTGCCTCCAAATCCCAGCTCTGCTCACTAACAGTGCAACCTTGGGTAAGGTGCTTTAACTTCTCTGTTAAGGAGCATTGTAGTAGTTGTTGTGAAGAGTGTGAAGAGTGAAAAATGTAAGGTGCCTGGGACAGTGTCTGCCATATAGTGTTCATCAAATGCCAGTTATTTTTTACATTTTAAGTGAGATTAAAAATATTTAGAATGTTTTTTAAAGTAGGATTTGGAGCTTAGTAATCTCCTCTCCCTTACCCCTAACCTACAATCTCTCTTTATCCTCTCCTTGTGATGGCCTTTCTTGTAACCATTTCCTCTTCCCCTGCTTTGGCCCTTTGGAATGGTTTTTGGGGGCAGTGATGCTGGAGTGGCTGGGGTCTCTGTGCCCTGTAACACTCAGCGAGCCACAGGTAAAACATACTCACAGGCCCCTGGGCATCGGCAGCCAGCATCTCAAACCTGGATGCACTCTTGTGACCAGGGCTGGGCTCTGCCTCACACTGCTTGGTTGAGTGGATTGTGGCTGTTGGCAGCTCTGGGTTTGAGCCCCCACAGTTCCAAAGCAGCTGCAGGTTTTGGGCATTGCTCTCCTGCTGTCTGAACCTCAGTTTCCCTGACCACACATCGCACAGGACTGCGTGAACGCACATGTCTCAAGGACAGAGTCTGTCCACCCACCATCGTGCCCAAAGAGATCACCGCAGGAAATTTAGTATAAGGCTTTGGATCGGTTCTACCAGGGGTTTTCCAACTGGGTGAGGCCCACGAGGGCTGGCAGAGAAAGCTATTGTATCTCCTCTCCCCGACATCTCATCCCACAGGGTAACTCCCCATGCCCATCTGTGTGGACCTCAGGGAGGCTGAGGGGACGGATGAGAGGACTTCTGCAGGACCGGCTAAAGGGGACATCCAAATGAAAAAGTTACTGTGCCAACACATGAGCAAAAAAGAAAGCATTTTTCTCTCTCCTGGCCAATTTCCCCTTCACTTCTTCAGCATTTAGATTCAAAATGTTCAGCTGTTCCAAGATCTTCTGTCTGAGATGTAGAGTGAAGAGCAAAACTTCATGTGAGCTGAAAGGGACAGTGTTGTCTCCAAGTGCTTTGTTCCGGTTTCTAAGAGGAAGGAAGGAAGCCTAAGGGGTGGGGTGGGGTGGTGGTGGTGGGGGAGTGGACAGGGGTGCAATGGCAGGATGGGAAGGAAGCATATACAGTGGGGTGAAGGGAGTTTCTGCTGTCTCAGCTGGTTTGGGTTTGACCAGGACCTGTCCACTCTGGCCTTTGCTGGGGCTGCCCTCCACCCCAAGAGTGAAATGCCATTCCCTGTCCAGAGCCACTAGTATCAGCCTCAAGCTCAGGAAGGACCCTATTGGAGCCTGGCTATCTACTCCACCAGAGTGGGATGCTGCCGGCCTTGGAGCTCCCACCCAGGCCGGGGACTTTCAAAAATACTTCAGACCAAATCGAGGGTCCAGGAAAAATCCCCTTTTCACTCTCACCTCATCTCCACTTATAAACTGGCCTATCTGAGAACTCCAGGCACCACAAAAGGCCACAGGTGGCAGGATCTAGAGTCCCCCCTCCCCACCACCCAAGAATGTGAAATAACAACAAACAAAGTCTCATCCAAATTAGGAAACGAGCAGCTCTGTCTGCCTGTGAGGGTGTGCGGTCCGGGCTGTTTTGAGTTTTTGACTCCCCCGCATAGGTCCCTTTAAACCCAAAATGTTACCAAGACTTAATTTGCAGTTGACCCCAAATACAGCCCCAGGCTATCCCATCACTGCCCACCCTTCCCCAAACCTAAAATAAGTAGCTCTTAGCTCAGAGCCCCTAGTTGGCTGTAGCTTCAGTGTCAACTAATTTCCAAGCTTGCAAACAGCCCTTCCCATGCCAGAGCTGTCAGGCATTAGCTCAGGCCCAGGTCTACTCTGAGGAGCAATAAGTGGTAGTGCCATCAGGGGGCTCTACCAGACAGATGCGGAGACATGGACATGTGCCACAAGGACCAGATTCCTCCCTCCACCCTACAGTAATGGGGCCTGTGCCCAAGGTCTCTAAAGGGGGCACCTCCCCTGTGTGTGAGGGGGGAACAGAGGCTGGGCATTCCTGCTATGAGCTACAAGCAGCCATCAACAAGACTAAGGCTCCATGAGCTGACAGTGGCCCTAGTACAGAGACTCCTTCTTCCCTGACCCTCACCCTCATTTACCTTCTTGATGGAGGATGATGAACTTGGTGGTCTTGAGCATCTTTCCATTCAGCATCCAGCTGATGGTGGCCGGAGGATCAGAGGATACCTGGCACTGGAGCAGCAGCTTCTTACCCTCTGCCACGTGGACATCTTGTAGCTTCTCCTTGAAGGCTGGGGCTGTCCCTTGGCTCTCTGATATTTTTTCATTATCTGTGGCCCCTGCATGGAACTTCTTGCAGTTCACATCATTTTTAACCCCCTTCTTCAGTTCTTCTTTCCCAGCTGGTTTCAGGGTCTCGGCAAGCTTGGCATTGCCCAGGGATTTCAGGGGCTCAGCAAGCTTGGAATTGCCCATGGGTTTCAGGGTCTCGGCAGGCTTGGCATTGACCGTGGGTTTCAGGGTCTCAGCAGGCTTGGCATTGCCCGTGGGTTTCAGGGTCTCGGCAGGCTTGGCATTGCCCATGGGCTTCAGGGTCTCGACAGGTTTGGCACTGCCCATAGGTTTCAGAGTCTCAGCAGACTTGGCACTTCCCAGGGGTTTCAGGGTCTCAGCAGGCTTGGCACTTCCCAGGGGTTTCAGGGTCTCAGCAGGCTTGGCACTTCCCAGGGGTTTCAGGGTCTCAGCAGGCTTGGCATTGCTCATGGGCTTCAAGGTCTCAACAGGCTTGGCATTGCCTACAGGTTTCAGGGTCTCGGCAGGCTTGGCACTGCCCATGGGCTTAGGGCTTTCCACTGCCTTGGCATTCAAGGCTTCAGCACTGTTGCTACCATTCTCTGCTGGAAATTTCTTCTTGCTGCCCAGCACTGAACGAAAATCTGGGGTGGCAGGTTTTGGAGGTGAGACCTTCTCAGGCACCGGGGTCTTGGGAGTCCCCTTCTTAGCCAGGACAGAACGGAAGTCAACCTGCTGGGGGCTATGCACCTTCCTCTCTTCCTCAGACACAGTCTTTGGCTTCACTTGCCGCTGTAGGTTGGCGCGAAAATCCATCTGCTCAGCTGGGATCTCCTTCAGGTCGTCTTCTGACAGGGTCTTGGTACTCACCTTCTTTCCCAGGAGATCACGGAAGTCCAACTGCCCCACCTCTTGCTGGCGAATTGCCTCCTCAGTGTGCTGCCGCGTCTCCACGCGCCTCTTCAGCACCCCGCGCACGTCCTCGACTTCTTCCTCCTCGGGCCAGCCCTGTCCTTTCACTAGCCAGCTGGGCCTCAGGGTCCCATAGTAGTCACCACCGCCACCATCCACACCAACTCCTCTGCCAGAGAAGCCCCCGCAGCTGGCAGGCTCCCTCCCCCTGCAACCAGTGAAAGGAAAAAAGGAAAGTAGCAGGAGGAAAAGGGGCCGGTTAAGAAAGAAACATCAGGGGAGAGCAAATCCCTGAGGGTGGGAGGGTAGAGAGGAGGGGGAAGAGGAGGTGGTGGCTGGCTAGGCTGTGTTTATAGAAGGGAACATTGGTGAGAGGAGCTCACTTGCTTAGTTGGTTTATTACATCGGTAATGACTTCAGTAGCCTTATAAGGGTGTGTGCAAAAAAAAATTTCACCCCCCCCACTCTCCCTCCCTCATTCCCCTTCCAATCTCTCCCTCTTGGCTCTGGCAGCCTCAGCTGGAGGATACAAACTATCTGGGACTTTTCAGCTGGGTTTGCTGGGTCTGGAGGAAGAAGTGTGGCCAGCACAGGGGTGGGGGCAGGGGGAGGTGGACCGGGGCCTACGGGGTAACCCCTGGGGGCACTCACCGTGGAGGGGGTCTGGCAGGGCTGTTCTGTAACATCAGTGACACCTGGCAGCTGCATTCACCAACCCGGTTCCTGAAGAATTCAAGTGTTGAGTACAGGTCAAGAGGTGCTCTGGGCCAAGGGCCTGATCAGCCAGGGCTGTGAGGAGGGCAAAGCACACATGGACCTGGCCCCAGGTTGGCTAGCTGCCAGGGAAGATGGAGGTCACTGGAACTCCTTCCCAGGCTTGAAGTTAGGGCACGGCCCTTTCTTATCCTCTGAGCACTCTTTGTTCTCCTAGCTCTTGTTTTTAAAAAAAAAAAAGACTTCTGGACAATAGCTAAGATAGGCACCTAAAAATAAGAATGTTTTATCCTTTTATATTGTATAATACTGTATTTTATAATTTTTAAATCATTTTATCATATAATATTATATTTATATTGTATTATACAATATATTATACAATAAATAAATAAATAAACACACAAACAAATACATAGAGGAGGAGAAGAAAGCCTGAACTTGCTGGGGATGATTAATGGAGTTGCTCCGGCTGGACAGTGAGGCTCCTGTGCGCCTGCCGGATTACCTTGAGTCAGACTTCATGCTCCCTCAATACAGAAGAGGTGACTTCCTCCTCCTCACGATGTCCCCCCACTGCTTCCCCTTCTCCCGCTCACGAAATGATGCTCCCACCCCTGCACTGCCTACCCCATCCATCTCTGATGCCCTCAGATCAGAACTTTTTGTGTTACAAAAACCTAATAAGAAGTGTCTTCCTACATGGGTGACCTTTTTTCCTTCTTCCTTTAGGCAGGAAGAGTCCCAGATTCTCCATGCCCATGCACCCCATTGTTAAAACTGTTCCATCTCCCCAGGGTGCTGTAACCAGCACAGGGGAGGAGGCTGGACACCGCCCTCTGGTGGTGTTTCTGAGTTCCAATCAGTCCTGGGTGGGGGTGGGGGAGGGTCTGAGAGCCACCAGCTCTTCAAGACAATTGGACTGCTTTTTTTAAAAAATTTAATTAAAAAAAAGATTTAAAAAAAAAAAGATGTTTAGATTACATAAATGTTACATAAAAAATATAGGGGATTCCCATATGTCCTGCTTCCCACATAGCCCACATTTACCCCCATTAACAACATCCTTCATCAATACGATACATTCATTGCACTTGATGAACACATTTTGGAGCATTGCCACTAAGCATGAATTATAGTTTACATTGTACTTTACACTCTCTCCCACTCAGTTCTGTAGGTTATGGCAAGATAGTATCTATTGATGCAATGTCATTCAGGACAATTCTCAAGTAGGATTGCTTTTTTAATAGCATCCCCCAGCTTTCATGACTTTCACCCCTAGTGACTTTCATGTTCCCCAGGGACATATAGAGATTATGAAGTCCATTTTAAAGATAAGGAAAGGAGGCTCAGGAGTTTCTGTGACTTAGCACTGGGACTCTCAGGGTTCCTGGATATGGCCATCTGACTAGCACTGCAGGGGTCGACACATAACTCAGATTCAACCACAGAAGTGCCAAACTCGGTGACCGGTTCTTTACATGATCCACCTCTTTTAATCTTCTAACAACTGTGAAGTAGGGATCAGCACCATTTTTATATGTAAGAAAAATGAAGCTTATAAGGGTTAAGTTATTTTCCTAAGCTCACCCAGATATAACAAGTAGGGAAAAGGGTAGGGACCTGGGTCTGTGAGAATCCAAGTCCTGTGCTCTTTCCACCCCATTATCCAGTGCTCATCAGTACAAATCTATTCTGGGATATGTATGTGTGTTTGTGTGTGCTATGTGTATATGTACATACCAAACACATGCACGTATACACACACATGGGGCAGGCCCCTGTGTCTGCACATCCATGTTTCAGAATATTTTCACAGGTGTAAGTCTTACCCACATGAACAGGCATCTGAGCATGTGTTCACAGATGTTGTACCCAGGTGGGTATCTACTTCATTTTTCCTGGCCTCCCTCCCAGTGTTGGACCAATTCCGGGGGGAGATACTGGCAGCTGCTCATGGTGTGGCAAATGATTTTCAGGGGCTTGCTGCTCACTCCTAGGCCCTGGTGCCCATTTGAAGCAAGGGGAGGTTGATCTCTGCTGCCCTCCAAGGCTCCTTTCCCCTGACAGGGTCCCCGTCCTTTGTCCCTCTCCCCAGTGCCCTCCTGCTACCCCAGGCTGTGCCAATGCAGACACCTTCCTGGTCACCTGAGCTCTCTTCCTACTCAATGCTCAGGCTCTTTGAGGGCACAGGTTTAAGGTTCAGGGAGCCTATGACTGGGGACTTTAGGGCCCAGGGTGCTCCTTTGCTCAATAGACCTCAGTGGGAGCTTCCTAAGTGCCAGGCCCTGGAAAGGCTGAGAGACTTTCAGAGCACTGTGAGAACTCAAAAAGGTTTATGGGGCTTAGGTCAGTCTGTAGAATAACCACGGGAGTGAGGCCTAGACCCTGGCACCCCTCTTCTGCCAAGGCATTCTTTTCCTATTTTTTCCCCCAAGCACAGTATTGTGATGCCTGGGGATGGCAAGGAGCAGGAGGACAGGAGGCCCAAGGGCTGTGTTTTCCCGGCAGCCCTTTTTGACATCTCCTCAGCTGAGTTTCCTCCAGTCACAGTAGAACACAGCCCAGATGCAAAAATCAGGAGCAGAAACTGCCCATATGGCACTGCTTTACCCCAGCCAACCGCTTGGAGGCTTTAAATGGTGGGAGCCATTTCCCCTGAGCTGGAAGATGCTCTTTCTCCTCTTGGGGGAAGCAGGTAAGGGCTTTTGTTTTTCATTACCCGCCTTCAAGGAAGGACGTGCAGACTCAGAAAAGCCTCCCAAGACCCCCTGTTCAACCTACCCCCAGACTTCACCCTGATGAATCCCTGAGAGGGCTCATTAAGTGGATCATTCCTTAGTGGGTGACCAGGAGGCAATGACTTCTACAGCCATTAAATGAAATCTCCCTCAGGCCTTTAAGGTTTATCATAGGTTCATCTCAAGCTACAAAGGTCAGAAAGGCCTCCACCTGCGACCCACTGCCAGATCATCTAATAGCCTCTTGGGGCCAACTTTGGCATCTGCATATACCCAATTACAAAATCAAGCCTGACGCTGAGGCTGAGCATCCCCCTAACTCCCTCAGGGTGACACAAAGGATACGAGGCTGTCACCCTATAAGCTATACCTTTTACCACCAAACAGAGCCCTCTTTGTCCCAGCTTCCCAAGACCTGAATAAGAAACCCACTCTTCTGTTACAAAGCTTGGACCCTGTCCCACACTGAATCACCCAATTCTGGAATGGATTTTATATACAAAATTAGTTTAAAGAACAAATTTCCTAACCAGTATCTATTTTTCAAATATTTTAGCTGGAATTTGAAGCTGACTTTTTGACATCCCTCCTTTGGATACAGGAGACAAGAGCTAATGAAAGGGAGGTAAAAACTACCCACCCATACCTACCCCACAACTTTAGCAGAGACAGACAGGACCTACTTCCCTTTCCCCCACCATGGCTACCTCCCCGCCATCCAGTCATCCACCTTGAAAGGGATTCTTCCTCGGGCCTGGGTCTGATTTCCATCAGGGCAAGAAAAGCTGGAGGGAAACAATGTCCTTGGTAGGCATGGCATACATTCCCCAGGAGAACTTTCCACTGAATTGCTCCTTCTCAGTTGGGGACAAAACCAAGGACAGGGCAAGAGCCTCCCAAAGGAATGAAGAGGCTCGACTTTTTGGAGGAAAAAGAGGCAAGGGCTGGCTGCTTGAGTGGAGAATCCAGTGTGGCTCCCCAGGTTCCCCAAGTTCCCAGGGTACTTGAGAGAGACTTGCCATGCTGGGCCATAAGGAATGGAAGGGCATCTGATTGAAGTAAAAAGACAAGAGTTCTAACCTGGGCTCTGCTACTAGCTTTTGGATGGTTGGGAGCAAGTCTGTGACCCTGAAACCTTGTTTTCCCCGTTATTAAATGAGGAGGAGGCCAGATAACTTCTGAAGTCCATTCCAGCTAGGACAGACTATGTTTTATTACTAGCCCAGCTGGCCACAGAGTCTGCCTGCTGACCTCCAAGTGCAAGCCTCCACTCTGGCACACTCCCCACGGCCCTTTGTTCTGTTCTTCCCCCACCCTTCACTCTTTCCACTCAGCCTATTCTACAGTCCCTCAATAGTCAAACCTTTTCTCATTTGTCAAGCCTCAGCCTTTCTTTTTCCCTCAAAAATCCCACTAAAAGCTCCTCTAGGATGTCTGTCTTGATTAGTGTGAGTATGGTCTCTATACAAACAAACAAATATTTTCACATATAATCAACTTGTATTATTTGTACAAGCCTATGAAAGTGAGTATATATTTTCTGCCTTATTTTGGAGGGGATTTGCCTTCCTGATAATAACTGATTCAGGCATAAGGCAAAGTAGTTGATATGTTCTGAGCATACCACTGATGGAAACAAGATGACTAGCCAACCCACAGACATCCCATCAGCTGACCACAGATGTGTTGTTGAGCCCAGCCAAGATATGTTGAGCTTTGCCCAGATCAGGAGAACTACCTAGCAGACCCATAAACTCCCAAGAAATAATAAATGGCTTTTTTTTTTTTTTTTAAAGCCACTAAGTGTTGGAGTGGTTTGTTATGCAGCAAAAGCTAACTGATATAAGAATAAATTACATACCCAGTAAGGACCCAAGTGGGTAAGGTGCATACTGGCATTTGCAATTATTGTAGGAACAAGGCTTCATCATGGCATGTGACTATAGAGCCTTTCTGTATCTCAGTCTTAGGAAGACTCAGTACAAGAGAAGGATAAAGTCCAGGAGAAGAAGCCTCTGCAAAACGGCCAGGCAACTGAGCCAGGGCAGGTCCACCTAGCCTCAGGATGTGTCACAGCCTCCCATTTGCAGGGTCAACGTGCAGACAAGCGCTCTTCTTCAATGCCTAGGACCCAGGGCAGGCATTCTGTCTCCATCAACCCAGGGTCAATTAGCAGGGAATTTGAAAAGTTAGAACACCTTTTTTAAGGATAGAAGAATATTTCTGGATCACAGTCATTAAAAAAAAGTCTACCAAATGCTTACTGTGGACCAGACACTATTCTAGGCACTGGAAATATAGCAGTGTGCCTTCATGGAGCTTACCTTCTTCCCATGTAACCTAGAAAGACCATAAAAAGGTGAGAAAAAAAGGAATGGGGATAGTTAATTACCCTGAGGTGGTTTTAAAGTGTTTATAAATTCTTCGATACCCTTCTCTTCAAGAAACAGAGCTTAATTTCCCTCCCCTGAGTGTGGGCTATACTTAGTGCCTCACTTCTAAAGAATAGAAAATGGCAGAAATGATGGTGTTGTGACTTGCAAGTGTTGATCATAAAAGACATTGAAGGTTCCGACTTGTTCTCTCCTTTGGATAACTCTTTCTGGGGGAAGACAGCTGTCATGCATGAGGACACTCAAGGTCCATGTGGCAAGGATCTGAAGCCTCCTGCCAACAGCCATATGATTGAGCTATCTTGGAAGCAGATCCACCAGCCCCAGTCAAGCCCTAAGATGACTGTAGCCCCTGCTGACATCCTGCAACCTCAGGTAAGTCTCTGAGCCAAAATCACCCAGCTCAGTTCTTCCAAATTCCTGACCCACAGAAATTATGAGATAATAAATGTTTGTTGTTTTAAACTATGTTTTAGAGTTAATTTTTTACGCAGCATAGATAACAAATACACCCCCTCTATCCTCCTGCTTTTCCAGTTTTAATCCATTCCTCCCTCCTCCATATTCTCCATACACAAAATAATGAGGGAACAAAACCTAAGATAAAATAAGACAGAGGACTCTGGGGGAACTGAGCTCAGAAGGAAAGGGTCTCAATGAATGTATGTTGAACTAAAGTAGGAAAAAAAAAAAACCCAAAACTTGTCAGCAGCACCAGAACTGCAATTCCTTTGCCCCGAGGCTCAAGCCCTGCACTAGTTTGGGCTTCTTCTGGCTTCCCAGGTTCCGGTCGCTGAGAACTGGGGAGGCAGGGCTTACGGGAGGTTGGCAGGGCATGCAGACTCACTTGAGCAGGATCTCATACTGGCCACTGTGCCAGGGCTGCACATTCTTTAGAACCAGGGTGAACACGTCCTCGTTCTGCAGCACCTCGAAGTGGCCTGTGTCTTTGGAGAGGGCTCTGCCATTCCGGAGCCAGTGCACAGTGGGAAAGGGGTCACCAGCTATGGCACAAGAGATGAGAACGCTCTGGCCCATAGTGGCTGTCACCGAGCGAGGCTTGCTGATGAACCAGGGCTGGGTGCCATCGTGAGGCTCTGGAAATTGGCAAAGGGTAGTGTTAGAGAGTGAGGCCGTTCAGTAGACAGCGTCCTCTCAACCCTCCATGGTGGTGAAGGATGGAAGAGTGGGCCGCCCAAATAACAGCTTGTCCAGGAATCGGTTCTGTTTTGCACACAAGTACAGCACATCCTTCTTGTTCAAGTCTGTCTTGGTTATATTCTCAGAGGATAATATTAATGTGAATTTCTACATCTAAGGGAAGGAGAGGTAGCCCTGATGGTACAAGGGGCACTGGGCTAGGCGCTAAAGATCTGCATCAGATGTGTATGATTAAGAGTTGTCACCGGTTTTATATGTATTTAAATAGTCTCTCCTCTTAAATACAAATTCTCTAAAGGCAAAGATTCTAATAAGCCCATAATTCAACTCAGGATGCTGTTATTGCCAAATTGTTGGGAGTGTTACAAGATTTCTCTCAGCACTCGATGCAGCTTGTCATCAGTAACCTAGAGGAGGTAGGGACAGGCAGGGAAGGGCAGCCTCACCCAGCCAGAGCTTGGCATGGAGGGTAGGAAGCTGGCCTCTGTGGCTAGCCTGGGACTTAGGGGACAGAGGGTCTGCAGTGGGAACAAAGCAGGCTCCGATGGTTTCCTCACCTCAGACAGGCCATGACAGCCCCCTCCCCCCTCTCCGTTCCCCCTCCTTCCCCTTCCCCCTCCCCACACTCCCCCATCCCCGGCCTCCTCCTCTGTCAGCCTCACCTTGCACAGTGAGCTCGGCCTGTGTGCGGGCCTCTCCGGCACTGTTCCAGGCCTCGCAGGTATATGTGCCCATGTCCTCTGGGAACACCTCCAGGATACAAAGGCTGTGCCGAGTGCCTTTCTGTTCAAAGTGGAAGTCCTCCGACTCCTGGATCTCATTCCCATTGTGAAGCCAGATGACCTCAGGGGGTGGATTCCCTGAACAGGAGGAGGGTGGGTATAAAAGGGGCAGGGGGACTGGTCAGGGGGGTATTTTTCTAGGCCATGTGGCAACTCTGCATTTAATCTTAGTGTAATACTGTACTAAATACTGTACTAAACTCTCTGCGTTTCAGTTTCCCCATCTGTAAAATCAGGAGTCTAACAGTATCCACGTCATAGGTTTGTTGGGAGATAAAATGAGTTAATACAACCTCTCTTAGCAGCCTATTAGAACAGCTTAAAGTAGATAGCATCTGGCACAAAGAGAACATTCAATAAATGTTAATTATAATTATTATTTTACAACAGATTTGGAGAAATAAAGAATCCAGAAGTGAAAAATATGGTTTCAGAGATGAAAAAGAAGATCCATGAAGAATGGGTTTTAAAATTAGAATTCCTAATGCTTGATGATACTAAGTGGTAACTGGAGGACTGCATTCAAAGTATTTTCTGCTCTGCACTGCCTCACAGAGTACACTCACATCCGTGCAGTGTTAATCTCAGCCATTCCCTTGCCAATTTTCACTAAAAATAAAGTTGAGTTACTATTTCGTTCCCATACAAAAGTCATCCCAGGTACAGATAGACATCAGCTACACAGGATTTCCAAATGCTGCTCACGGAGGATAATATTTTCAGTTTTTACCATTCTACTTTCCTAGGCAGTTTTTAGGAATTTTCTGGGGTGTAAAACAATGGCCACCTATGAGGAGTCTCTCTGAGGTAAGAGCTGAGCATTCTCTTGGCTTGCAGAGGAGCCACACTGAGAGAAGTCAGGACAAGGCAAGAGACCCCTGCAATGGGCTCCCATAGTTAGAACATGCCTGGAGGCTGGAGCCTCTCCAACTTCTTTCCACTCAAGGGCCCTGCCAGCAGTGTTTCCTTCCCAGGCTGCGGAGGAGGATGGGGAAGCCAGCACATTGCCTGGGACTGCATGGGATTGCCTCCAGCCTGCAGGAGCATGGAGTTCATCCCAGGATTGCTAAAAGAGAGAGTCCATGGGTTGTCTCATGGCTCATCTTTATTGCTTCTACAGGTCAAGAGGAACCAAAAAACAGGCAAGTGACCTTCAGGCTTTCAGAGGAACTGATCGGTGGCCAAGAAAAATGTATGCAATTAATGGCAAACTACAGATGCCCCCAGCCACGAGATCTCCACGCCAGGAGATTCCTTGGGCTTCTCTTCCTTACCTCTTGCAAGGCCTGTGAGATCTCAAACTGCGATGCTAACCACAAGTTCTTGTGACCCCTGCCTCTGTTCTAAAAGGAGCACTGCTCCATCTTTTCACCTTAAAATTTAGGTAGAGCAACTGAGAAGATCTTCTGAGTCAGGAAGTTCTCACATAATGTGGTTTTGCATCAGTCTTCAAACACCAACCAGCTACATTGGTCATACTGTTTTCAAATTAATCCCTCTCCCCTCTAGACATGGCCACTTTCTTTTCCTGGATTCCTCAGTCTTGAAACCAGAGAATTAGAGAAGGCAGAAAAGAGAGGCCAAGAGGCCTCCACTACTTTAGGTTCATTGCTTGACAGTCTCATGCTGATTTTCTGGTTGGTCAATGACCCAAGTGGTCCTGGGGAGCAATGCCCATGTTACAAACATGACCATTTCACCTAGATCTGAGGAAAGAGATGCAAGACACACCTGACACCTGGACTGTCATGGTGACCTGGCTTCCATCCATGACTTGGTGATCTGAGAGGCCCTGCAGGAAGGTGGGCGCGACAGGCTTGCTGGCAGCCATGGGTAGAAGGTACGCACTCTTCCGGTCACTCTTCTTTTCTGTGTGGTAGACGATGGGATGTGGGTTGAGCATTCATTCACTCATTCAACAAGCACAGACTAAATGACTACTTGGTACCTGTCAGTGTTGAGGCTCAGGGTGCCCCCGGAAGCTAACTGCTAAGAGATAAAGAGTTTTGGAGTCCTGGGAAATCATCAGGAGCAAGAAGCCTGACTGTGCTCTTGCCTGATAGCAGAGAATGTGCAACAAGATGTCTGTAGAGCCAAGCCCACTTCAGGCTCTGTTTCCTCAGGAGAACTTCTAGGAAAAGCTGACTTGGCATCTTATAAGATTTTTTTCCCTTAAAATTTATTTACTTTTTTGAATAAGCAGCACAGCACATGGCACAAAATCCCAAAGTGCCAAAGAGTATATGTAAAGTCTCCCTTCCATCCCTGTCCCCATCCATCAGCTGCTCTTCCCAGAGGCAATCGATTTTCAGTTTCTTGTTCATCTTGCCAGAGGCGGTCTATGTGTATGACACATACAAACAAATACATATATTCTTTTATTTTTTCCTTTGAAGGAAATGAAGCAATAATTAAATAAAACAATAAAAATGAAATAAAACAATGATTGGTATCTTGCATTTTTGCCTATCTCAATGCCTTTCATAAAACAGAACTGAAGAGTCTCTTCATTCTTTTCTAAGACAGCTTCGACCTCCATTGCTCTCTTGTGAGATTTTAAGCACCTCAATAAAGCCAAAGACACTACACCCACTAGAAAGGCTAAACTTCAAAAGGCTGACCTTCCCAAGTGTTGGCGTTGATGAGGATGTGGGGCAACTGGAACTTGCATGCACTGCTCGTGGGAAGGTAAAACGGTGCGGACCCTTTTGAAAAGGACTTGGCAGTTTCTTGAGCAATGAAACCACATATACATAAGGACTCAAAACAGCTTATTCATACTAGCTCCAAACAGGAAACAACCCAAATGTCCATCAACAGGTGAATGGATAAACAAATGGTGATACAGTCATACAATGGAATACTACTCAGCAACAAAAAAAAGAATAAACTATAGACATGTTACAATGTGGATAAATCTCAAAATAGTTATGCTGAACAAAGAAGCCAGACAAAGAAAGAGTACATACTGGATGATTCCACTTATGCAAAATTTTAGAAACTGCAAAGTATAGTGACAGAAAGCAGATTGGTGGCTGCCTAGGGAGGTGGTTTGGGGGTTGGATTGGAAAAAGGTATGAGGAAATATTTGGGGGTTACAGAAATACCTTTAAATGTATTTAAGGTTTCCTGGGTGTATACATATATCAAAACTTGTCAAATTAAATACTTTAAATATGTACAGTTTATTGTTCATCAGTAGTACCCCAATAAAAATTGGGAAAAAAATTCTGTCTCCCAGGGAGAAAGAGAGAGAGAGAGAAAGACAGAGAGAGAACGCCCAAAAGCAGCCAGCTAATCAAGGACAAAAACTAGAACAATTCTCTGAATGCAGGGCTGGCCCATTCGCTCAGGTTCAGTCCATTTTGGGGCTGGATTAACAAATAGACTTTCCATTATGCTTGGAACCTCCCCTCAAGGGAGGTATGTTGAACCTGTCTCCAGGAGCCAAACGGGAAGGGCAGCATAGTGGTTGAGTGGGTTGTCATATTTCACACACAGGAAATCAGACAACCCACTCAGCCCTGGGGTGGGATGAGCAGACACAGATGCCCAGGCTCTGACCGTTCACTTTGTCCTGCGAGCCAGGTGGCTTTTACTTCCAAGATTCCCTTTCAGTTTTTTTGTATTTTGTTTGTTGTTGATGTGGGTTTTTGATGGGGGTGACGGTTGGGGAGTGCAAAAGAACAAATGGAGACTGAAACTCTAAGTTTGGCACATAGAAAGTACTCTGGTACTTTGGGTTATCAGCATAGGGCCACAAAACCAGATGTTCTCCAGTAAGTCTGGATCCCTGGGGGATACTTCCAGGGTGCTTCTATATACCTGAGAAAGACCTATCTCCAAATTTGCCACTGAACTTTTATTTGTTGCCACTGGAAACAAACTATGGCCCACTGCAAAGTTCTCTGAGCTGAGCTTCTGGAAATGTGGATGAGGAGAGGTTGGGAGGGCCCGGGAAGCTGGAGGGAAACTTCCGTGGGAGCAGGTGCAGTCTGAGGGGTATGGAGCAGGAGTATGCAAGCAGTCAAGGCAGGGCATCTCCCACGGTGCATGACCAGAAGCATGGAATCCCAGGACCCTGCTGCTCCCTGCCTCCTCCACAAAGCCCCCTCTCCCAGCTCAGGCATCTCAGCCTTTGGAGGAGGGCAGCCAGGAGGCCTCTTTACAGAAGGGCCCAGGGTGGGCTTGGAGGACAGTATGGGTGATGCCTAGATCTCATTTCCCCACTGGGCCATAGCCGTCAGGAAAGCTGACTGCCTCGGGAGAGTTGAGGAATTTCCTGTCTTGCACAGCCTGAGAAGACTGAGGACAAAATGTTTTCGCCTCTCCAGGGTACTCCCTGTTCTTGCCTCTGCTACTTCAGCTGAGCCCCAAGCTTCACAGAAGCTCTGCGCAAATGTGGCTCTTACTCCCAGGTGCTGCGGGAACGTGAACAGCTCTCAGCCCTCTCTCTTTCAAGCCAGGGTCCTTCTTTTCTTTGTTCCCCAACCCCCTCCCAAATATTCCCACTGCTCCTGTTTCCTGTCCTGGGGCTTTGGGGCCTAAAATCATATCTGCACTTCCCTCTGCCTGCAGCTCAGAAGCATTTCTGAGAGGGTGGCTTGGGAACAGCCTCCCCACAGCACAGCTCCCTGATTTCCTGAAAGTCCGTGCTGTGTCTGCCTGTGGCTGTGGAGTGGAGAACCAGACTGGAAATCTACCACCGGAGGCAGGGGCCTGGCCTCTGCCAGTCATGGCCTCTCTCTGAAGCTCAACTTCCTCAACTGTCAAATATAGGTAATAACAGTTATCATCACAAGATTTGGGGGAGTTTTAAGGAGATAACATGTGAAAATACTTGGCAAAACTATTCATTGTCAATGACATTTGTATGAGGCAGCCACAACAGCCAACTCACACCTACCCACTTGGGCTTAATTACTTGTAAGTTTATCAGCAGCAAAAGAACAAATGGAGACTGGTCTCTCACCCAAGAATTGCACTCATTTTTATATGACCTAAGGCAAATATTGCTAGGAATACAAATGTGTTACTTAAAAATATCACGGGATACATCTCAAAATAAATTGCAAAACAAACTTTCATTGCACCCCTTCTAGGAAAGGGTGAGAGAGAGTAACCATTTGAGGAAACTGGCCCTCTGGTAGGGATTTAGTTCCAGTTGTTGCCCATTACCTCCGACCCTGTTCTTTCTCCCTGCAAACCCTGCAGCAAGAATGGAGGGAAGAATGAAAGGACAGGGAGTAAATGTTCAGAATGAACACGTTCTCAAACCAGTTGGGCCAGAGGTCCTGGTTGTATTAGCCCTCCCCAGGCAGTGCAGGGTGAATCACATGGGACTTGAATGACCGTGATTAGCTGAGTCATCCCCAATTAAACCCAGCCCCAGTCTTCACTGGGTGAGAAAGCCAAGCAACCCTTCCTACAAACACACCCACACTGGGATAAAGGAGCTAGTGAGGATCTCAGTTTCTGGGCAAGTGGCTTCCTTTAAGGCAGCCCTACTGAGAATCCTGAAACCCCTGTCCCAATCCCACCACCCTGCTTTACTGATAGAGAGACCAGGCCTCAGAAAAGCAAAGTGTCTTGTCCAAGGTGACAGCCAATTTTAGTCAGACCTAGGGCTTGTACCCAGGCCTTTCATGATGCGTCCAGGATGTATTACGTAGACCAGTCTCTTAATATATTTATTTATTGAAATAATGTTAGATTTATAGAAAAAGTGCAAAAATAATACAAAGAGTTCACACATACCCCTGACCCAGTTTTCCCTTATGTTATTATCTTAATTTACCATGGAACATTTGCTTCAAAGGGAATCAGGCTTCTCCAATGGTGCCCACAACGAACTCTCCATGAGGACAAGTGTGTGATTTGCTGACCCACATCCTGGACTTTTGACAACAGAGGAAAACTGAAGCAGAGTGGAGTCGAGCCAGGTAAAAAGGTCAGTATGTATGTGTGTGTGTGTGTGTTTGCATTTCACTACATTGCAAAGCCATACAAATCAGTCTGGGTCATGTGTGGCCTATAGACTATCTATAAGTTTATGCTCACTGTTGTATGAACTGAGGTAAAATAAGAAGAGAAAGATAGAAATTGGCATTCTTAGCTCATGGCTCTCACTGTGTGATGTGTCATTAGCTGGGTATATCTGAAGTGAGTTCCTTAACCTAAGCCTCTGACTGTGTTCTTTCCTCTAAATTGGTGATAATACATTATCCTCTGCAGAGTTTTTACATGTTTAAAAGAACTAACATATGTAACACAGCCCCCCAAATATCTGGCACGTAGAACGCATAAAAAATACTTTATTATTATTATTATTGCCTTTCTTAATCCAAGTGACTTTCTTGGTTGGACAAATTCAATGAGAAAATTTCCCAAACTGGGAAGCTCACATCTATTCAAGCAGAGACCTGAAGGGGAATTAGCAGGTGCCACTGAGATAAAATGATAACAATTGTTTACAACGTTCAGTTCAGCAGTTTGATTAGAAAGCATTTTCACAGCTCACTGACTGCTCTCCTGGCTATCCTCTGAAGTGGGGGACAGATTTTGTCCCATTTTACAGCTGAGGGAGTTGAGGCTCAGAGAAGGAAGCTGGCCTGTCCTGAGATGCTGGGGCTGAGATCATCTGCGCACTTTCCCCACACTGGGCTGATTTGGAGAAGAAAGACTGGTCACCCAAATTCTGCCGGGAGCTTTCTGTCATCTTTGCGTTCACGCCCAGAGTCACCATTTACCCTAGGGATTTACTGTGAATGGTCCCTTAGCTCTCATCTGGCGCAGGCCTGGCTTAAGGCTGGGGCAGGAGGACCAGGGAGTGAGAGTCCCCATTGGCAATGCTGCCTCAGGGAGCTCAAGCCTCTCTGTCTTGAGGACAGACATGGGCCATGGCACACAAACAGTAAGGGAGGGCTCACTGGGATCCAGGGACAGATCTGCTACCCAGCTTAAGAGCAGCCACACTAAATATACCCCGAGTTTTCCCCACAGCTGCATTTCCTGCTGCTCTGCTGAGCCCAAGCCCAGGGAGGGTACACCTTCTGGAATCTAGAAAGGGCTGATTTACTGGCCTAGGATTAAAGATTTAAAGCAGCTGTTTCAGCCACAGGATCTGTCGCTCTGGTACCTGGTATTGGCCAATGGACTCTCCATCTACTCACTCAGGCGTTCAAACTGACTGACTGGCTATTGGGTGCATTGTTCCATTTTGAGAGAAAGGAAAAGGATCAGGCCTATCCTCCAGTGAGGAAGACAAGACACTAAGATTAAAGCAATTTATTGACAAGTAAAATGAAGCCACATAGACTAAAGCTGTTAATAGGACATGAGAAAGGGAAGGAAGGAGAAGAGGAAGAATGGAGAGAGGAGAGAAGAGAAAGGGAAAGAGAGAGGGGGGATGTTGGGGAGGGAGGGAGAGAGAGAGGGAGAGAACGAGAGATCTCTTTCTGACCCTACCGACCCTCAGCTTATCCTGCCTGGACATTTCTGCTCTGCTTTTGCCTTATCAGAAGCTTTTTTTGAAGACAGTTTCTAATCATGAGCTTAAACATGACATCCTTGCTCTGGTGAAGCAAAAGCACCAACAGATGACTTATCAGGGACCCAGAGGAGCAAAGTAGAAAGTACAGGGGCTTAGGCAGTTGGAGGTGCAGTCCTGATGCTTACTAGCTGGGATATGTGGGCAACTAACTCAACTAGGTTAACCTCCTTAACCTCTCGGAGCATCAGTTATCTTCATCTGTAAAGTGGAATTAATTCCAAAGTGTGAAGTAGAATTGTTATGAGAAGTAAATAAAATAAACTAGCTTTTCTAACTAATTAGACTTTTTCTATTAAAAAAATGTTCCTTATTTAAATACAAATTGAAAGTACTTTTAGTTTAAAAACACTAATGCTAATTGATACTAAGCCAATGTTATATTTGGAAAAACTCTTATTTAGAGTAAGATGTAAATACCCACCCAATAGGTGCAATTTGTTACCTTTCTCACTAATCCTTACACAAACCCATATAACCTGTTTTTCAATGCAGGACTGGGACTGACCGAGGCCTTTAGTTCCTCTTGAACTTGAATTTAAGAACACCTCCCCTTCCACAGCCTTTGTCCCAGTGGCTGGCTATGATTTAAGTGTCTCCCTCTATACTACAATAATTCTCCCCAAAGTTTATTCTTCTCTTCAGAGCCCTTCTTTTGCTATGAGTTTAGCAGGGAAAAAAAACTCAATTCTGAATTTTTCCATAGAAGTGTTTTCTCCACTTGCCAACTTTTATTAGCCAACGTGCTGCTTTCTAAAGCCTTGAGTTTATGGATTCTAACACGCATTACATGCATCTTTTTACATGTTGACTATGAGGACAGACATTTTCCTTGAAAATGGCTTTCTGCAGGCTTCTAGCTCATAGGAAACTTGTTTCAGATTAAAATGAAAATCCATGGGATGTTATTTAATGTGTTTAAACAGATGAGACAGAAACATAAAACAGGTACAGAACGCTGGTGCCCAACACATGAACAACTGGGGGCTCCCCAGGGGCGCTTCCCTCCAGAGAAGCCACTACCTATTGCTGTCATGGCCATTTATTAAGTCCCACTCTCTGTCAGTGGCTTATGAGTATGAGAAGTGGTCACCAAATGAAAATGGATGTGGAACAGCCCTCCCCTACTTCCTTACTGTCCCCAGTTCCCCTGGCATCTCTTGTACACATGGACAGACCTACTCTTTGAAAATGAATAGCTAGTGGGGAGGGAAAATGATTCCCTTTATCTTGGATCTGCTGAAGATTCTTTTTAAAGCTTTGAACATGAACTATTTTCCTTAGTTATTACTTTGCAAACTACCATTCCAGCAGCAAATCTGATTCACTCCAAACCCTGTTATACTATGGAAATTCAATAAATCACCAACTGAATGGGAGTTATGGAAACACAATCCTCCCTTCTTCCTTTATTTGGTGCTCAAAATCCAGCATGGTCCAGAGATCATGGACCAGCCTCCTCCTTTTCCTAAATTCCAGGATTTTAAACTCTAGAGGACAAAGGAGGGTTACTTTCACCCAGCCCAAGTGAAACGCAGGCCGTTTATGCAAGCTGTAAATCCTCAGGAAGGCATTTGAATTTCCTTCCAAGTCTGTCCCCTAACCAGATAGAGCCTACTTGGAGAGTCAGCAAAACTGCTGCTGCTTGTGGCATTAAAAAAAGGTTCTCAAAAAAAAATGTTCTCCCTCCCATAGCCTTGGGAGGCTGCATGCTCTCTTTTGGCCTTCCTTTTCCCCAGTAACTTCTCCAGAACCTAAGAACAAATGGGAAGAGAAGTGTGCCAGGAAAAGAATGAAAGGAAACAATGATATATGACATCCCCAGAAAAGATCTCTGACCAGTAATGATAGGGTTGCCAGAGCAGGGATCATTTCAACCATGGCCTTCTTGCTGTCTTAGAAGTTATAATCAAACTCTAAACTGAAAGGCATAGCATCCAAACCACCCCAAATGTTCCCTCCCAATGAGTGCCTGGAAACCACACTCTCCACCATTCTGTCATAACACGGATCACATTTTAGCCATGAGGAACACAAAGCTATAATTCTAGATGGCATTCTTGACCAAGGACTCTAAAGCAAATAAATGGAAGATATGATCTACAATGGGTTGTAGAAGTAGACAGTTATGAAACACAATAATTGTTCAATTAGTAAAACGAGGTTCAAATTCTGTTACAGACATGAATGCACACATATATCCTCAGAGGTCCCTTTGCAACAACAAGAAAAAACATGGCACACAAGTCTAGTTCTGTTGTATTCGACCTATATAAAACTAAAATGTTAGTTATAAATGGATTTAACATTTAATTAATAGCCTGCCTTCTTGGAAGTTAAAAGGCTTTTGGACAGATGTTTGGATAGACTAAAGTTCTTTAAAAATAAAATAAAGACAAATTAAAACTGATGTTGTAAACAAAAAATAAAAAAGAAACAAAGAAAAAAACACTGATGTTTATTCATTCCTTCAATAAATTTCTCTTCAGCCAGCATAAGTATTGAAATTTTTTTCCACTGCTTTTAAGCTTATGGAGGGCAGAATCCATGCCTTAAACCATGTAGACAGATTATGTAATATCCAGAGTATCTGAGCATAACTTGGGAAGAAAAGAGGAGACAGCTAGCATCTTCCAATTAAAATGGTCTTCTCCAGAGGTGAGAGGCTGTCACTGCTCAAAGCTGCCTAATAGAGGTTAGTAATCTGAAAATGTACCTCTACTGATGCTTTAATTATTAACCAAATGGTTGCCTTCAGCGGTGTCTGCTGTCTTCATTAGGGGCTCTTCATCAAAACAAATACTCTGATAAATATGCTTATTAAGTTTAATTTTTTATTCTAGAGGTAAGTTTTTTTCAACTTACCCACATTTTATGACATTCATTGCCTCTAATAAGCCCAGAAGGCCTTCAGTTAAATAAACAAACTATTAGGCTGAGAAATGATGTCAAAATGGCACAATTAGCAAGTTATTAATAGAATTTTAGCCTTGACCAAGATACCGTAGGGGAAGATAAATTCAAAATATTCTAGCCCAAAGAACCCCTCCCCCCCAATCAATGACTTACTCCAGATATAGTGAAGTATTTACTCTATTTCAGATATTCCTGGGCTCTACAGGAGTTTGGATTAATCATCCTTTAGGCTCTATCCTGGGTCAGAAAAGAAGACTTTCATTGCCTAGTACTATTTGTAGTTGGGATCCACCTCATCCCCATCCCCAGTTTGGGGGAGGAAGAGAAGGCATATTTGCTGAGGGACTACTGAGTTAATTTGCAGATCTCTTGTACACTCCAATGAGCACTGAGGTCCCAGGCAACTACACAGTCAAGAGAAATGCCACCCCCTGCATTTCTGGGGATACTCTACTTCAGTTTGCTCTTCAATTCATTCCCCTGAATACATGCTTAAGTGGCAGGTCCTGTTCTACATGCAGAAGTGAACAGATATGATCCCTGCCTGCAGAGAGCTTACACTCTTGTTGGGAAGACAATTAAACCAGCAATTAGAGGAAAATTTCAGATAGAATAAAATGCTTCCTCCTTACTCCTAGAGGTGCCACATGATCTACTCCTGCCTCCCTCTCTGAACTCATACTCTACCAATCTGCCATCTGCCCACTTTACTCTAGCTGCACAGGCCATCTTCTTATTCCTTGACTAGGCCAATCCTGTTTCTGACTCAGGGCCTTTGCACTTTCTGTACAGTCTTCCTGGGACATTCTTTTCTCCAGTTCATTTAAGACTGCTCAAAGGTCCCCTCCTCAGAGATGTCTTCCTTCACCACTCAACTAAAAAACTATCCCTTCCCATCATTCTCTATTCTCATACCCTGCCTGTTTTCTTAATGGAACTAATCATTATTTGAAATTAAGCCAGGTGTTGATTATTATCTGTTTCCCCATTAGAATATAAGCCCTATCAGGGCAGGACCCTTGTCTGTCCTGTTCACTCTAGTTGCTCCACAAGGACTCCTGGCACAAAGCTCAATGGCTCAATGAAGATTTGTTGCTAAATAAGTACAGTCATAAGGGTGTTAAGAGAATTCATTCTAGGGTGATTAGGGAAGCCTTCCCAGAGGAAGTGACATTTGTGGGCATTAGCCAGGTTTTTTGCAGGGAGGAAGTTATGGAGGAGGGGAGGCAGAGAAAGCAGGGAAGAGCGGCTGCAGACATGCGTTAGGGCCAGGCCAGCAATTTCTGGATGATTGCAAAACCTTGGCAAAAAGCTAGAGGTGAGAAAGAGTCCTCACATCTGGCCTTCAGCAAACTATCTGGTGACTCTCAGACTAAGTTTGCCTAAAGCAGAGCGGCCCCGGGAAATGGCTCCTCCAGGGAAGCTGGACAACTGGGAGATGCGCTGCAATATGGCGCCCTCTTGTGGCCAGAGACCTTGGAATGCCATGCAAGAGACTATGCCTTTAGGTATCTGCCCAACACCTCCCATCTCTGATTCTGATTCCCTCTTCCCCTTACCAAATCAAAAACAAAACAAAACTCCAACTCATCAGTCTTGGTATTTTTACTATTTTATCTCGTTTAAAGGTCCCGGCTCTGCTGGACATCATCATAACAATAGCGCACATTTACTGAGCACTTCCTACGTTCTAGGCACATTATGTGTATTAGTTCATTGTACCCTCATGTACTATGTGGCAAGTGATGATCAGTACCCATTTCACAGAAGAGAAAGGTGAGGCCTAAACAGTTAAGTCAGTGGCCCAGGTTGCAGTGCTGGTCGGGTAGTGGAGCTGGGATTTGTTCCCAGGCAGTTTGGCTCCACAGCCCATGCCCCAACATGGCCCGAAGCCATACTAAAGGGAAGTGAAAGGCTGGGCAGGGGCAGCTCAGGGAGAGGTGGGAACAGAAGATTGGCACAGTAGGGAACAAATGCCTCTGCTTTTGTGGCTGCAATCATCTCCCCACCCCCACAGAGGACCGGGAGCCAGAGGAACTGCTAATAAAGTAAAAAAACTCCACCACTGAGGATGGTGCAGAAACAGATTCGAGCCTCCCGGGTGCCTGGGATGCTACACCAGGGGTGTTGCTGTGCCAGGCTCACCCTGCCCCCAGTCCTCTGTAGAAACAGCCCAAGGCTGCTGGGCCTGAGCAAGTAGCTGCATCTCTCTGCCTCGTTCACCATTTATGGTATCTGAGCCTCTGTCTGGCCTTCACAGGCCAGTAAATCCCCCATACCAGGAGGGGATTTTCACTCATGCAGTGCTGTTCTTAGAACAAATCCAAACACCCTGGCAGAGTGCTTGTCTAGGTCCTCTCTGTTTCTGCTTAAAAACATGCTTGTACAGGTGATCATGCTGGCCCCACCCCTTCCAAAGACCCAAGGGCAAGCAGAATGGCCCCAAAGTCTTCTTGATCCTTCATCTGGGGATGGACCCCCACATCCAGCGGGACTATAAGCTCAGCTGGGTTTCTCTAATCCAGGGGCTCTTAACAAGGGGTTCATGAGCTTGAATTGAAATTCAAAAAAAAAAAAAAAAACATTATTCTTGTGGGGATGTATTGGTATGGGTGTGATATGTTTATTAAATAATACACAGTATAGTGTGGACTTAGTAAAGGGGTCCATGGTTTTCACCTGACTGGCAAAGGGGTCCATGGAAGAAAAAAGGTTAAGAACTCCTGCTCCAATCCAATCTAAATATGGGCAGCTGGGGACAGATACTGGATCAGCTGGGCTGTTAGCTGAAACTAGCAAGGGAGAAGCTCAGAAAACAGAAAGCCAAGATACAGGGCCCATTGCACCATTCTGAATCCCTCTGTTCATTATTGGACTTTGGAGACGGCCATGCTGACCACCAAGAACCTCTGGGTAGAGAGGTGATGGGGGAAGGTGCGGGCTGCTTCCCTGGCCCCAGGAGACACAGTTCAGATCTATTCTCTTTTCCTCTTAAGTCTCATTATTTCTGAGGCCCCTCAATAAGCCATGAAAGTAGAACTGTGAGGATGAGTGGGATAAGTGCGTGAACCAGAATGCTGGCTGGCAAATTCCCAGGAGCCACAGAGAGGCTCCCACCTGAGTGGAGGGCTTCCTGGAAGGAAAGGGTAGACTGACTCATGGATGACAACTCCTCACCCAGGCACTTCAGAGAAATTGGGGGGTCCAGGGAGCATGGCTAATCCCAGAAGAGAGCTTTGCAGAGCCACATCCTAATCTGTGCTAGTTCCTTTATCCCTAAGGGATTGACACTACCCAGCCCACAGTGACCAGCCTCCCTCTTTGGGCCAGGGATTCATGCACATTCTGAAATAAACATGGGCATTGGAACGTTCATATGCTCCAAAGTCACAAGAATCTAGGTGGGAAAGGCCACCTTCACTTACTAGCTTGGAGCGTCAAGACATGTTACATTAGCCTCTTGAGACCTCTAGACACTTCCGTGGAAAACTGAGGACAGCACTACCCCCAGGGCTGATGAGGTCCAAATGAAATAATACAGGTCAGGAGAAAGTGTTTAGCACAGTAACCAGCAAGTGTTTATTTCCTTTCCTTTTCAGTGACACCATCTCCTGCAGCCTCCCAAGGAAGGTAGCTGCTCACATTACCAGGGGAACTCTCTCCCGGATACCTGGGCACTGGAAAGCAAAGAAAGAGGAGACGAGGGCTCCTGCTAGTCTGCTGGGGGAGTAAAATACACCCCACCCGGTCTGAGCAGGCAAGACTCCCATCATGCACAGGAGCTGGGGGGACAGAGCCAGGCTGGAGAAAATAGCAAGTGGCCCAGGCCCAGGGTGAGGTGGGAAGTTAGGCTTACCTGAAAACAGGCCCCAGAAGCCCTTCATGGCACCTGTCACCAAGCCTGTCAACACCACAGCCAGACAGATCTGTCGTGGGCCCTGTGGCTCCTCTGAGATTTCCTAGGATTAAGCGCTTGGAGCTGATAAATGGTGACCATGATAATCAGATCACTGGGACACTGGGCTGGGGATGTATAAGAACACGTCCAGAGCACATGTGTGTTGCAGGGGGGCTGAGGAAGGGGTGTATAACCTGTGACCCTCCAGGGGGCCCGATACCCACCTTCTATTACTGAGGGGCTATTTGTTAGTGCTCCTAAGTCCTATGGGGACATGTGGTACTCCTCCTAACTCAGAACTTCTTGAGCCAAGGAAGTTCTCGCCTCTTTTCCCTGCATCTTCCCACAGCCCAGGTGGGGTGAGGGAGTGTGAGGTGAGGTGGTCTTTTTGTATCTACCTCCCATGGCAGACCCTTGTCACTGTGAACTCCTGGGGGCCATCTCCTCTACCTGCCCCACCTCCAAAACAGACATGTCTACAGGAAATGTGCTTCTCGTGAGGCTCCCCAAGACTCCTACCGTGGACAGTGACCCGGGCACTGCAGGACGCCTGGCCCAAGGCGTTCTCCGCCAGGCAGGTGTAGGTGCCATCATCCTCCGGCAGAGCATCCTGGATGTGGAGCTCCACCACGCCGGCCTGGCAGGTGGAGTGAGCATACAGGATGGGTTGCTCTGTGGATGGAAACACAGGAAGTCTCAGACCAAGGAGTACCTGGAGGCGGGGACATGAGCCCTATCCTCAGCAGGGCTGCTGCTGCCATGACGCTGATGATCGCCATGCTCACGCCTATCTACTGAGTGCGCCAATGACAGGTAAGGCCCCTTCCTCAACCCTTTGAGGCTTGTGGGTGGGAGAAAGAGGCCAGTGCTAGTGATATGAGGGAAAGGGAGTAATTGTGTGGGGTGAAGGAGCAAGACTGGGGAGAGAGTCCAGAGGAAAAGGGGCATAGTTCTGGGCATTCTGTCTTAAGTAGTCACCAAATCCACATCTTCAACTTCACAGAATTCTGAGCCTGGAAAGACTTACAGGGTCATCTGGCCGGCAGCCCAGCCTTCAAGCAGAACAGACCTTGCCCAGGCTGAACACGAGGCTCCCGCTCCCTTCAGATGTCTCCAGAAACAAAGATTCCATTTCCCATCGCAGATATCAGAAAGCAGTCTGCATCTCTAGCCTAATGCTGCATTAGGTGCATTTCTTTTGTGCAATTAGGTGCACTTTAAGGTTCAGAGACAAGATAGATACAGAGAACTAGAAACGATGCTGACCCCTTCTTCCCAGAGTCCTTCCCACTTTCAGGTCACCAAGTCCTGCATGGAGACAGGAGAGCACACCATGAACTTCGGTGGCTTCCTTTAGGCTGTATGTTCCTGGGACTTTATCATTCCAGGATGTGAGCTTTCATTTCCAGGAAAAAAAAAAAAACCTTCAATACTGAAGATTCTGGCCTTAAAGCAGGAATGTGTCCCTCTGCCATATAGGAAGCAACTGTCAGTTTCTTCCCTTGCCAGGTCCTAGGGCCTCCATTTACACTTCATAAAAGTGGGGGTGGGGGTGGCAGGGTGGGAAAGAGAACAGAAAGAAATCCTCTCTCTATAATGCAATATTTTCTGCTGTACATAGCAACACTTATGTCTCCAGAATAGTTTGGGTAAGAGACCATCAAGCATGCTGTGCGGCCAGGATCCTGCCACTGAGAGGGCTGAAGGCTACTCTTTGTTTTCATTTTTTATGAAATGGCATCCCCCAAACCTCTCTTCACTGTGCATACCAGTACATTCCATGACCACTCTCCATTTGCCCCTACTATTAAGACATGTACCCAAGAGCTGTTTGAGAGCTCTCCTTTGTCTGGAGCATAATTGTTTTGGCCCCACAAGCATAGGGGAGAAAGAAGTCGTTGTCTGAGGGTACGTCAGAATTGGGAAAAATCAAACCCTCACAACTCCATGGTTGGGTCATACCAGAGTTGGCAGGCAACAGAAACCCAACTTGAACTTGAGCGCCCTCTAGTGGGAAGAGTGTGGAAATGCCAAGACTCACCAAGAAGAGGGAGGTGAGGTTGATTTTCACATCCTGAGTGGTAGACCAGGGACTAGCAAACCAAGCTCATGGGCCATAGCTGAAATGCAGCTTGTTTTTGAATGGCCTGCAACCTAAGGATAGTTTTTTTTTTTTCACATTTTTTAATGGCTAAAAAATCCAAAAGATTTCATGACATGTGAAAATTAATGAAGTCCAAATTTCAGAATCCATTAATGAAGTTTTATTGGAACAAAGACAGGCTGATCCATTATGTATTGTCTATGACTGCTTTGCACTATAACAGAAGAGTTGAGTAGTTGCCACCAGAGACTGTATGGCCCATGAAGCCAAAAGTGTTTACTATCTGATCTTTTACAGAAAATGCTTGCTGAACCCTGGTCTAGACTCTGAGTTAGACAGAAATAAATCTTACCCAGATCCATTATTCACCTTTAACATCCATATTCTGTTATAGCCACAAGGCAACTGCTCCTTGCAGTCAGTCCCCAGGATCTGACAGGAGGGCTGTCTTTAGGTGTGGAGTGCAAGCGAAGAGAGACCTCAGTTCTCATTTATCCACTCAAGAAGACTATACATAAAAAGCCTGTGTGGCATGTCCTCTCACGGACTAAAGATAATTTCTGCCAAGCCTTATCAAACCCTAACCTACAAGGAAGGTTCAGAGACCACACGTCAATGACGCAGAAACGACTGGGGAATATTTGCTGCAGAGGTGAGAGGCTCTGCTGGCCCCGAAGAAGCCTGTTCTATCAGAGACCCAAGAGTTGTCTGAGACCCTGAACCTTTGGTTCCAGCCCACCTCCGGACCAACAAGGAAGCCGACGCCCAAGGAGGTACAGTGGGTGTCAAGATCACCTGAGCACACAGGGCTAGAGAAAGACTAGTGCCCATGTCCCCTGTCTCCTGACTCTCGGCTCTTTCATCTTCCCTGTGGTTTCCTAAAGCAGTCCCTGCTCAGTTTCCTCAATTTAATGGACTGTTCTCAATTCTTAAATTAGACTTCTCCCACATTTTTGGCATTAAAAGGCCATTTTAAAAGGGGAAGGGTGATAATAAATGGTCATTCGTTTTTTTAAAGGACCTTACTTGAAAAAAAGATGTTGGCATGCCTCTTCGGGGCTATAGCATTAAAAAGAATTAATGGACTTCTCAACTCATTTTATGAGACAGCATAACTCTGATAAAAACCAGGCAAGGATATTGAGAAACAAGGGAAATTTTGGAGTTAGTGAAACATTTTTTTTTTTTAACTTGAATGTAGTAATGATTTCTTGACTGTACGCATTTGTTAAAATTCAGAACATACACTAAAAAGTGTGAATTGTTTCATGAATATTAAACCTTAATTTAAAAATCAATCAGTGTAATTCACCATATTAATGGGATAAATGAGAAAAGTAAAAAAAATAAAAATAAAATAAAAAAATAAAAATTACTGGTTATAAACCCCCAAAACCACCTGCCACTAAATAAAAGGTGAGGTCCTTCGAGCAACTTCTGGTGTGGTTCATTAATTTGTTAGTTTATTTGTTCATTTGTTGACTCAACAAATATTTATTAAGGTCCTACTATGGGTTTGCTCATTGGAAAAGGAATTAAATTGCTTGTGCACCTATAAGCCAGGAACCTAATTAACTGTTTTTTAAATAAATTATCTAATTTAATTTTCACAACCACCACCCTGCCAGGTAGCTGGTATTACTTCTGTTCTACAGACAAGGAACTCAAGACTTAACAGTTGTAACTTGCTCAGTGTGCCATAGCCTGTCAGTAGCAGACTCCCAGTTCTTGTGCTCTGTAGCCTGTGCTTCTTTCTTACGCTACTAGGATGATGGAGGCATAAATGATGCAGAGTGACAAGTGGGGAAGCCACATGAGAATGCAGGTTGGGCCAACAGCCTAGGGGACGGGAGCAGGAGGCTGGGGCAGGGGGAACTTACGGTTGAGCAGCCAAGTGATTCGGGGTATTGGGGTCCCTTGCACCGAGCACTGCAGCACAAAGTCCTGGCCCTCGATGATGGTACAGTCCTTCAGGCCCCAGGAGAATGAGGGGGCCATCTCCATCCTGGCCAACCCTGAGAGGGCAAAGAGCAGACAGGCCATCTCAGTATCACAGCTTGTCTCCTCTGGTGACTGGCCTCAGCTGCTCCCAGACTCACAGACAGACTCCTCCTGCCCTAGGCCCTGGTGGCCTATCCTTGCCTTGTTCTATTTTCATATGCAGAGAAGCTGGTAGCACTACCAGTGTATCACCCTGGAGCCTGAGCCGTAGGAACTGGCAGGAGCTTTTTCACAGTCACAAAGTACCCCTAGGCCTGGGAGAAATGAGAACATGGGTCTGCATTCCCTCTTCCATGACTCAAGTACCTCTTGTCTTAAATTTTGCTATCCTGGAGCATCCTGAGAGCTGCTTCTTCCTACCTTTGCTGTTCCTACTCTACTTTTTACCATCCCATCTTCTTTAACGTGTCCCATCTATGATTACCCAGTCTTGTGAATTTATTTTTACTTGTAGAGACCACATGCCCACTGGTGAGGGCGTTTCAATTTTTAAATTATTATAATTACTTTTTCCAGTTCCAGGATTGAATTGAGAAAGACTAACATGTGGTTTGAGACCCATCTTAAGCCAATAGTTCAGAGCCATGGGAGGCCTAGTAATATACAACTTAACATGTTCCCTTTGTGATTTTAATGCACATTCAAGATGTAAACCACTGAGCTGAACTTTCAAAAAAGTCTTCTACATTGCTGAATTGGGGAACAGTTTGTAGTTTGGGGACCCTAATTTAGATCAATAGGGATAATCACTTCTATAACAAACAGAACATGTTGCAGAAATGTGAAGGTGACTGATATCTAGGAAAAGATAACTGGATTTGGTGATTAGAAGCTAGATCACTGGTGCTTTTCAAGAGAAGCTATTCAATACACTGTTGAGGAGAAAAGCAATTTTATATTGCAAGGACTTAAGAGCAAGGAAACTATCAATATTTGAGGGCCTACTATGTGCCAAGTACTTTTATAGATGTGATTGTGACAATGCCATGAGGTTGCTAGCTTTAGTTCATTTCACAGGTGAAGTTAATAATCTCCCATCGTCAAGTCCCATGGTGAAGCCAGGCTTTATACACAGCTTTTTGTCTCTACATCTATGCTTTCTCCTCTAGACCAGAGCTCCTAAATGAAGAGTAGGCAGTAGGGGAGCAGCTACAAGTCAGCATGATGGTACATCTAAACAGGTCTGGCACTGAGGAGGGGATGGATAAACTACGCAGAGAGCCTCAGAGAGGCACATCTCCACCCTTGCCACCAGCCAGCATCAAAATCCCTCATTAGAGAAATGCCTTTGGAGTCATTGAAAAGCATATGGGATTTTGTGTAAGACTAACTTAGGATAGAAATACAGCTCTTTTACTAAGCATGTGACCTTGGGCAAATTACTTAACCTCACTACAGCTCAATATTCTCATTTGGAAAATCAGTGTATTATTTCATAAGGTTGTTGGGATAACTAAATGAAACAATGCAAGTGAAGCACTTTGCACAAAGCCTAGTACACAGAAGATGCTCATGAGTGTTGCCTATTATTATTAAATGAAGCTGTGAATATACTTGCAACAAGTTTGGAGGAAAAAGAGAGTAGAGCAATAAAGTGTCGCTTGAGGAGCAGGCAAGCAGAAGGAAGACTTTCTTTCCTTTTCAAACATAGGGAAGACCAGAATGTGCTTGAAGGAGCTTCAAGATTAAGGGAAGGAGGAGAAGTTGAAAAAATGGTGGTAGAGCAAATCATTGTTAGATAAGATCCTAGAGGAAACTGGAAGGGATGGAAAGAGAAGTCTTGGTAAGGGAGACAGGCAGCTTTTTCTGCAGTAACAGAAGGGAGAAAGAGGTAGTTGCAGAAGAAGTCAAAAGAACTCCCACCAGATAGATAGATAGATGAATGGTAGCTAGCTAGCTAGCTAGCTAGATAGAATGATATGCCAAAATATTGGTATCTGGTTGGGGGTATGTTAAAATTCTCTATGGGTTTTGTGTTATTTTTGAAACTATCCTGTATTTGAAATTATTTCTAAATAAAAAGTTAAAAAAAAAGCCTCCCCTCAGATGACCTGTGTCTTGGCAAAGCCAACTTCCAAGAGTGAACTGGGGTTTAATGGAGGCTAGAGAAGGTTTAGAATAGCTAGCTTCAAGGAGACAGGGAGTTAAGAAGTACTTCTGGAATGGTGGCATAAAGACCTAAGAAAATCCATTCCTCCATAAAAGCAACATTAACAGTGGGGAAAAAAAACTGTCAAAATCAACTTTTTCAGAACTCAGGAAATTAACCAAAGGCTTGTAATATCCCCAGGAGCATTCATCTAAGAAAAGCTGCTGAATCTTAGTAACAATGGCAAGTTTTGTGGTATTTTGATTCAATTCCCATATCTCTCTCTCCTCAGCGCTGCGGTAGCCTGGAATACCAAAAAGCTCACAACCATGGTAGTCATGAAAACCAACAGCTTAGCAACTACTGGAGGGGCAGAATAGATTTGGAGTTCTCAAAACTTCCCTCTCCAGAGAACTGTCACAATTTGACCTGTCAATTCCCTGAATAGCTCCATTCTCAGGGATGTCTTTATTTGATCTGACTCAGAGCTTGTTCTATGTGAACAACTCATTCCTAGAGTGTTTGTCAAAGACAACCAGCAGTCATTGTTTAACATCATAGCCTCCTCAGGCAACAATACCAGTTGGTGCTGACAAAAAACTTAAGAGGAAAAACTTGGTGATAAAATGTCTATAGGGGGCTTTGAAAAGGTCTGGCATATTCCTGGGAACTTAGAAATCCACATGTATGTGCAGGATTATGTAATGTCCAGAAAGACCCAAGAAGGCTCTAATTTCTCACCTCTGGCTGACACTGAAGCTCTGTGCAAGCAAGAAGAAGAGCTGTAAACTGCCTGCTAGAACATTGAAGATGTCACCAACACACACACAGAACTCCTTGGTAAAGGCTGCAGGACTTATTAGTTCAAGACATTTAAGGAAACCACCATCCACTCATTAGCTAACCACTATGCTAGTTGAGCAGAGACTTCAATAGCTAAACATGACAAATAATACAGATTTACAGAATTAGTCCAAGGAAGTCACCAAATAAGCAAACAAACATCAATGATCACCACTGAGAGCAAACAGCAACAACAAACCCTGGGGAAGAGGAAAATTTGATTTCCAGGGCTGCCACATTATATTATTTAAAATGTCCAGTTTTCAACAAAAATTTGGGACATGCAAAGAAACAGCAAAGTATGGTCCATACATAAGCAAAAATGCAGACAGTAGAAGTTGTTTCTGAGGAACCTAGAGACCTAGAGATTGGACTTACTAGACAAAGACTTAAAACAGCTATTATAAAAATGCCTTAAGAATTAAAGGAATGAATGAAAACTATATCTAATCAAATAGAGAATATCAATAAAGAGATAGAAATTGTAAGAAAGAACAAAATAGAATTTCTAGAGTTGAAAAGTAAAATAACTGAAATGAAATATTCACTAGAGGAGGGCAAGAGCAGATTTTAATAGTCAAAAGAAAGAATCAACAAATTTGAAGATAGGTCAGTTGAGATGATCCATCTGAGGAAGAGAAAGAATAAGGAAGAAAAATGCACAGAGCCTCAGAGACGTGGGACACCATTAATGTACCAGCATATACATAGTGAGTCCCAGAAGGAGAAGAGAAGGAGAAAATGGTATAAAGAATATTTCAAGAAATAATGGCTCAAAACTTCCCAAATTTGATGAAAATCATTAATCCGTACATTCAAGAAGTTCACTGAACTCCAAGTAGAATAAAGTCAAAGAGATCCACACCTAGATACAGCATAGTCAAACTTTTGCAAACAAAGACAAAGGGAGAATCTTGAAAACAACAAGAGAGAAGTGACTCATCATGAACAAATGATCTTCAATAAGATTCGCAGGTCACTTTTCATCACAAACCATTGAGAAATAAAGACAGTGGGATGACATATTCAAAGTGCTAAAAGGAAAAAAAAAAACAAAAAAACTGTCAATGAAGAATTCTATAACCAGCCAATCTACCATTCAAAAACTAAGGAGAAATTAAGACATTCCCAGATAAACAAGAACAGGGAGCATGTTGCCAGTAGACCTGCTCTATAAGAAATACTAAAGCAAGTCCTTCAGGCTGAAAGGGCAGAACACTAGACAATAGCTCAAATCCACAGGAAGAAATAAAGAGCACCAGTAAAGATAACTACATAGGTAAATATAAAAGACAGTATAAATGTATTTTTGTTTGTAACTCTTGTCTTCTCCTATCTGATTTCAAAGACAACTGCATGAAGCAATAATTATAAAACTATGCTGATGGGCTTATAATGTATGCCAATAATAGCAAAAAGAAGCAAGGAAGCAACCCAGCATATTGGAGCAAAGTTTGTGTATCTTATTGAGATTAAATTGGTATTAATCTATACTAGATTGTTTTAAGTTAAGTTAGATCAAGTTAAGTTAATATAAATTAATCTAAGTTAATTTAAGTTAATTTAAGTTAAATTATATTATTTTAAATTAAGACAGCTGCATAAAAAATAATTATAAAACGGTGTCAATGAATTTATAGGGTATAAAAATGCCATTTGTATGTCAGTAATAGCAAAAAGAACAAGCTATATTGGAACAAAAATTTTATATACTATGGAAGTTAAATTGGTATTAATTTGAATTAGATTATTTTAAGTTTTAATTATAATCCCTAGGGCAGCAATTAAGAAAATAAATTTTTAAAATACAGAGTTAAAAAAAACAAGAAGGGTATCAAAGTGGTACACTAGAAAATATCTATCTAACACAAATTAAGATAGAAATAGAGGAATTGAAGAACAAAAAGATAAGACATATTGAAAACAAATGGCAAAATGGCAGAAAAAAACCTTTCTAATCAACAATTACATTAAATGTAAATAGATTAAACTCTCCAGTTAAAAGGCAGAGGTTGGCAGAATGGATTTAAAAACAAAACAAAACCAAAAAAAAAACCACGATTCAACCATATGGTGTCTGTAAGAGACTTTAAGACCTAAACACAAAGAACAGCTGAAAGCTAAAGGATGGAAAAAGATAATACATGCAAACAGTAACTAAAAGAGAACAGGAGTTCTCTATATTAATACCAAACAGAATAGGCTTTAAGAATTGTTATGAAAGACAAGGAAGGGCATTATGTAATGAAAAAAGGGACTGCCTTTCTGAATTGTCATCAAGAAGATATAACAATTATAGATAGATATGCACCTAACAACAGAGCCCCAAAATACACAAACGAAAACTGACAGATTTGAAGGGAGAAATAGTTCAACAATAATAATTGGAGACTTCAACACCCCACTTTCAATAATAGAACAACTAGACAAAAAATAAATAAAGCAATTCAAATGATCCAGAATAGCCACAACAATCTTAAAAAAAGAAAAAAAGATAAAAGTTGGAGAATTTGTCCTTCCTGATTTCAAAACTTACTACAATGCTACTGTAATCAAGTCAGTGTCGTACTGGCATACAGATAGACATATAGATCAATAGATGAATAGATATATAGATCTATTGTATTGAAGAAAGTCAGACATAAAAGGCCACATATTGTATGATCCCATTTATATGAAATGTCCAAATGGGCAAATCCTTAAAGACAGAAAGGAGATTACTAGTTGCCACGAGCTGAGGGGATGGAGAGAGAGAATGGTACTGGGGTGGTGAAAATGTTCTAAAATTAGATAATAGTGATGGTTGTACAACCCTGTGAATATACTAAAAGCCACTTAATTGTACCCTTTAAAAGGGTGAATTTTATGTGAATTTTATCTCAATAAAGCTGTTATAAAAAAACAAAAGAAGACAGGGAGTCAACCTGGGATGAATTAACCCACGATGCAAACAGGCTTAAAGTAGTTTTCTACAAGACTTAAGATAAAGTCACAGATGAGGAAACTATAGCCTCTCTGGATATGTCATTAAACTTCAGTGAACATGATGCCATAAATCTGCCCCCTGCCCAGACACAGAGCCCTGGCCTTGGATGATGAGGCTCGACATCCTATATCTGTGAATCCTGCCTACAGGCACTGCCACCTCCAAATGGAATGGCTACTATTCCTTACAAAGGAATTCATGAACATAGTAAAAATCTCAATAAAGGAGTGAATCAACAGAACACAATGAAAAGTATTCCCCCCACACCCTCCTATGGACCACCAGTTTCCCTTCCAAGAGGCAAATGCTTTATGCACACACAAGCATCTGTGTGAATGCATACACATAGATTTCTTTTTTCCTTTTACATAAATAGTTAGCATGTGATATACACAGATATTCACTTTGGTTTTTTTTTCCTTACTAATGTATTTTGGACATGGGTCATCATCAGATTCTTTAAATCTGCCACATTTGTTTTATTGGCTGAATGGCATTCTACTGTATGGAGGAACCACTAAGTGATTTCTTTTTTTCTTTAGAAATGTTTATTTTGGAAAATTTCAAACATATACAAAAGTAGAGAAAGCAGCATTTTAAACTCCCATGTACCTATTCCTCCCCTTTAACAACAATTAAACATGGTTAATCTCATTTCATTTATACCCCTACTTAATCCTTCCGAACATGAATTATTCTGGAGCAAATATCAGAATGCATATCATTTCCAGTCTCTATCACTAAAAAAACCAAACCAAAACAAAAGACCACAAGACTACATCACACTTTATATCAAATATCTTATCAATGTTCAAATTTTCCTAATATTCTCATAAATTTTTTAAAAGTTTAAATCAGGATCAAAACTAGATCCATACACTAAGATTGCTTATATCTCTTACATATCTTTAAATCTAAGCTTCCTATAGTTGCCACTCCCCCCCCCTTTTTGCATGCAATTTATTTGTTGAAAAAAAATAGGTACAGTTCATTTGTCCCATAGAATTTCCAATAGTCTGCAATATGCTGATTTTATCTGCATGGTATTGTTTAATATATTCCTCAATGGTATGACGTGGGACTAGGGTTCATAGATAGAATTTAGAGTGAGAAAAAAATTTTACAGAGAGCTAGATGGTTACAAGGATATTTAGCACAGTTTTGTTATAATAGAAAAAAATGGAAACAATCTAAATACTCAACAATAAAAGCGTATCTGTATTAGGTACATCTACACATATACAATTATATGGCCATTAAAAATCATGCTTTCAAAGAATATTAAATAATAAAGAAAGATGCTTATGTTACATGAGCAAATTAGTATGCTTATGTTATATAAACAAATGACAATTTGGTGTAAAAAAAACAATAAAAACAAAAAAAAAAATTCTGAGTCATAACATTTTATATTGCCTAAATTTCCTATAATGAACAAGCATTATTTTTATAAACAGGTATTTCAATAAACATAAAAGTTGTAGAATCCCCCATCATCTCACATTACTCTTAACACTATATTTATTTAGTGAACACTTGGTTCTCCATGGTTACAAAAAGTGAGTCACAGCACTATGACAGCTGAGTAACCTCAGAAAGGTAGCTCTCAGCTGGGCTGGGAATGGGGCTTATTTTGAGGTGATTCTGCAGAATCACTGGCCTAGGGCAGTGGACTTGGCCTTGGAGTGCAGGTGGGGATGTTTTTTTTTAAAGATTTTATTTATTTATTCATTTATCCCCCCTTTGCTGCTTGTGCTCGCTGGGTCAGCTAACCACGCCATGCGGGCGGGCCTGCCTTCACCAGGAGGCAAACGGGAGCCCCACTGATTGAGCCACAGCCGCTTCCCGGTGGGGATGTTTTTGTAGGGCTGTACATCTGCAGTGTGTGAAGCCCCCCTTGAATGGTCCTCCCACGGAGAACGAGGGTGCCCTCGGAGCATGTACTTACTTTTCACTAGAAGGGTCCAGCTGCAGGACACCTGGCCTCGGATATTGGAAGCTGTGCAGCTGTAGTTCCCACCATCCTTCATGCGGATGCTCAGCAGGCAGAGGTAATGGGATGTGGCATCTTCATAAACCTCAATGGCGCCTTCTCGTCTCCTCACAGGGACACCGTCCAGGAACCAGGCCACTTCAGGCTTTGGGACCCCTGAAACTACAGGGCCAGGTAAAGGACATGAGATTCCCTTCCTGAGAGCACATTGTGTTTGTGGGGTGTAGAGCACCTGACAAGAGGGAAGAATCCAGTCTGGTATGGAGCTGCCCTCCCACTCTTAGTCTGCTTTCCTACCCCTTGACCTTCCTCTCCACAAGACTGACCATCATAAAATAGGCAGGGTCCTTGGGGAGAAGGTCTCTGGGTCGGCCAAAGCACGGAGAAGGGAGAAAAGAGAAGAGGAGACCCTATTGCTTGTTTGACAACGACAATGAGGATGATGATGGTTTTCCCCCTCTAGGGTAACTAACATTTAGGGCACAGGGCCCATGTGCTATTCAGCAAAGGACAATGGGCCACTGTCTAGTGTTTGTGTAGAATAGGGGAGATAGATTACTAATCCTTCTAGGGGAAGACTCCTGTTTGGTGGCTTCCTATGGGGCCTAGTCTAAGAGGATGGGTGAATATAGGAGACCTGGAACAAGCTGTGTGCTGAAGGAAGGGAGTGATCACCAAGGGGTTATATTTTGGAGCCCAGTGACCTTAGGTATTAGGTCTACTCACCCTCACATCTGAACTTGATTGCTTGATCCTCACTGACTTCCTGGCTTTGGGGCATGCTCTCAAATTTGGGGAATGTTGAATCCCTCCAGCTCTCCACAGGGCTTTTCCTGGTAGCAACTTTGCTCACCACTTCTTGGCTTTGGAGGCCAGACTGCCTTGAGGGGAAGGTGGCTGTAAAGGGAGCAGGTGGCCTCTTCCTCTCTTCTCCAGAGGGAGAGAGGGCCCCCAAGACTGGTGCTCTTGGTTCCAGCAGGGCTTTCGTGGCCTGCAGGGTGATGGTGCTGGATGTCTTCTGTAGCAATGGTGTCCTCAGAGCCTTTCTGGGGGAGTCCCCGAATGGCTCCAGCTTGGATTCCCTCAGCGGTTGAGGCTGGTTGTTTGTGGCCCAGGCTGGGGGTTCATTTCTCTTACTTTCAGCTGCTGTCTCCTGGCTGTCCAGCTTCAGCCCCTTCACGATTCCATTGGTCACCTCCCTCCTGATGTCTGAATTGGCAGCCTTTATTCCTCTCACAAATGACCTGTGTGGTGGTGGTGGGGAGGCAAGGGAGGGCAGTGGGTAAGGAGAGAGAGAAGAATAGAATGATTATCTGATTACTCACAAACACTTCTCATTACAATGACAGATTCCAGGGATTCTCAAGTCCACAAATTAAGAGAAAGTAAGAGCAAGAGTCTTTCTTTTGCAGTTTTCTCAGTTTCCCAAGCCAGAAAATAGGAAGTCTTTCTTGATACCACCCCATCCCCAATCCAGAGCCCTGTTTCATCTACATTTCTTAAATTTGCCTTTTTCCTCATCTCTGTGCCACCCTTGTTCAAACCACCTAACTTGTTGCTCCTTGTCCACTTTGCCCCTCTCTAATCTGTTTTCCACACAGAAACCAAAGCCAATCTTTTAAAAACATAAATTGATTGAATGAATCTTTTCAAGTTTTAAGGTCCTCCAACAGCTTTTCCAATACATTAAAAATACAATTGAGCTTCTCAAGATAGCCTACAAGGATGGAAGGATGGCCTCATATGAGCTGGCCTATCCCTCCCTTCCTCCTTCCTTTCCTTCCATCCATCCATATCTGTTAAATAAAATAAAATGGCTGCCTGCATAGAGCATTCCTGGGTGGAACCCTGTGTGAGAGGGACTTTCCAAATGACAAAATAGTTGATCACAGAGATGAGACCTTCCAAGACCTAATAAAACTGCAATTTGAGCTCCACATAGACACTTAGTAATAAGCCATTTTCTAGTGTAATAGAACTAGACTATGACAAAATGGATAAATATATCATACTAACCAACACACATCTATTCCCCATTGGGAAATAATGTATAATACATTAATGTGTAATAATGTTAATCAATCATTGTGACTTCCTGCTTGGAAATCCTCTAAATGCCTTTATAAGTGGTTGTGAACAGATGACTATTGAGAATCTCCCACTACCTTCTCCTGGGTTGAGAACTCCCTGCTCGACAGTTTCCCTTTCAATAAAACCTTTTAGTGCTTTAATTTGTATGTGGTAAATTGTTTCTTTTGATATGTCTATCTATCTATCTGGTCTGTTTTGAATTTTATTTTGTGGTAACATATATACATAATGTTGTGCTACCAACACCACCATCTACTACCAAAACTTTTTCATCCCAAAGAGAAACTCTATACCCATTAAGCAATGACTCCCCATTCCTTCTCCCCTTACCCCTCAGCTCCTGACAACCTCTAATCTACTTCCTGTCTCTATAAATTGCTTATTTTAGATATTTCATATAAATGGAATCATATATGAATCTCCTTTTACATCTGGTTTATTTCACCCAGTGTAATGTTTTCAAGGTTCATCCATGTTGTAGCGTGTATCAGAGCTTTGTTCCTTTTTATGGCTGAATAATATTCCATTGTATGTAGATACCATTTGTTTATTCATCAGTTGATGGATGCTTGGGTTATCATCAACTTTTGGCAATTGTGAATGATGCTACAATATTGGCATACAAGCATCTGTTTAAGTCTCTATTTTCAAGTCTTTTGGATATATACCTAGGAGCACAACTGCTGGGTCATATGGTAATTCTGTTGAAACCAAACTGTTTTCTGCAGCAGGTGCGCCATTTTACATTCTTACCAGCAAGGCATGAAAGTTCCAATTTCTCCACATCCTCAACAATACTTTTTTTTTTTTTTTTTTTTTTTTAATAATAGCCTTCCTGGTGGGTGTGAAGCGGTATATCACTGCTTTTTTTTTTTTTTTTTTTAAGATTTATTTATTTATTTCTCTTCCCCCACCCCCTCATTGTTCTGCACTTGCTGTCTGCTCTCTGTGTGTTCTTCTGTGTCTGCTTGTCTTCTTTTTAGGTGGCACCGGGAACCTATCCTGGGACTTTCTGGAGTGGAGAGAGGCACTCAATCTCCTGTGCCACCTCAGCCCCCTGGTCTGCTGCATCTCCTATTGTTTCTGCTCTGTGTCTCCCTTTGTTTTGTCACCTTGCTGCACCAGCTCTCCACGTGGGCCACTACTTTGTGTGGGCCAGCACTCTTGTGCAGGCCAGCTCTCCACGTGGGCCAGCATTCCCCATGGGCTAGCTTGCTTTTCACCAGGAGGTCCTGGGAATCAAACCCTGAACCTCCTAATGGTAGTGGGGAACCCAATTGCTTGAGCCATATCTGCTTCCATTGTGTTTTGATTTGCATTTTCCTAATGATTTGGCCTGTCCCTCAACTCTCACAAGACACTGTCTCTGTCACAAGCCAGGTTGCAGCCACACAGGTATTCTTTTGGGTTTCACCCGTGCCTACCTCTCATATCAATGCTTTTGTACAAGTGATTCCCTCTGGAAAACTTCCCCCCTGAGCTTTCTTCGTCTAGTTAACATTACTTTTTATAGGTCTGAATTCAAATATCAAGTTTCCCAAAAGGGCTTCCCTGACACATTAATCTCAATTAGCAACTCTCTGTTATTCTTCCCTCATATCATATATCACAATTTGTAACTATGTGTCCACACGACTCAGTTTAAAGCCCTCCTCTACACTAGACTGCTCATTCCCGATTACCCACCTTCTAGCACTGAGGCCCCCTCACAGGAAAGGAAGCTCCTGATGAATAGTTACTGAATGAATTAATGAACTATGGCCTGGAATGTGGAAGGCCTTCTTTTTCAAAGCAGAGGGCCTTCCTAATGGCGGCCCGCTGGTGAGGAAACTGAGTAGATCCTAAGAAAGACAACGACACTGAAATAGTAATCCTCAGTGTCCAAGAGTCTCAATACTGATAGCAACCCTGCTAAGGAACCTGTGTGGAATATTACAATAGGAGAATAAAACAAAGTTCCCAGAAGAGTCGATTCCTATATCATGACTCTGAAATTCAGGGCTTTTCTGGGAAACAATCCCTATTTCCTTGAGAGTATTTCAAGATGGAAAACATAATAATAACAAAGCCTAGACATACCTATTGGCATGGTTCAAACCTGGAGAAAAAGGAAGGAAGACAAAGACTGTTAGTGGAATATTTTATACACCAAGAGAAGAAAATGGTGAAACAACAGCTCCTTTAATTTATTAGAGTTTTCACTTCCCAAGCATTTCCTCATCACCTAAGCTCCTACCCTGCCTCACTGCTTTCTGCTTCCCTGATCCTGAACTTCTTAGGTTAATCTGAGAAACTCATCCTGGCTCTGGAGGGCCCTGCCAACACTTCAAGGGCCACGCTTCCTGGCCGACACGTGCCCTTCAATAGTGGCCTTTGCTACCATACCCTGAGACCATGGGACCTTTTCCTGGTCATTAACTCACAAGAGGAAATATAAACCAATCGTGGGACACAAAAATAAACATTTATTGAAAATTTCAGATCCCAAACACCTTTAATTTACACTTGATTCTCAATAACAAACCCCCCAAAAGTGGTCATTTTTGACATATACTTGCCTTAAACATTTACAGGGGAAGTGTAATTTTATTCAGGGCTTCAAAGAAAAAAACATATGCTATATTTTTTTTCTACCCCATTATTTAAAAATTTTTTATCTTGGAAATGGATTAAGGCAATACCAACAATCTGCCAGTCTTATCCATCCCTTTGGGTTTTTTCCCCCTGGAGTATTTAAAGTAAACCTAAGAAAATGTATCATTTTGTCATTAAGTACTTTAGAATGGAATAATGTTAGAGCAATTATACCTGCTCTAGATACCTAACAGGATGTCCTAATTCAGCAGTTAGTAGTGAAGTCAAATTCTTCAGTAGGACCAGGATTTTTTAAAAAAATGGTGTAGAATAGAACAGAAAATAAAAGCATATACTGTGCATAGAGTAAGTATCATTTCATGAAAATTGCTTCAGTTAAATATACTTATATACATATGCATGCTATGGGTAGCAGCATATAAGAAATTTCTTTCTATGGGGTGTGGAAACTACTCTGGCCAATAAAGAAAGGGTAAAGAGAACAAGGAGGAATAGTTTCTGAGAAAAAAAAGGAGACACAGAGGAGAAAAATCATGGAAGAAGAGAGGGTAACAAAGGAGGAGGAAAGAAAGAAGGTCACCTTTCTTCCTGATCCCCCAAATCCCATGTGACTCAAGGTTCCTCCTCCAATGAAGTATCGTCAATCCCCTTCCTTATCCATTTTCTCACTTCCCCAGGCTGGAATTGGAACTACCCAGAGGAATGGAAAGGAGGAGACAAATTCAAAGAGATTTCAGAGGAAGAACTGAAGGGGTCGATGACTAGAGTAAGGAAGAGGCAAGGTCAAAAGTGATGCTGAAATGTCCAGCCTGGAAAACGTTCGGTACAGGAAAATGGGGATCCTGGCACAGAAAGGGTTAAGCTGAGAGAACATCTGATTTGAAAGAGAGAGTGGATGATGCATTAAGTTTTAGACAGGCAAAATTTGGGATGATGGCAAGACATTAGCAATGTCCATTTTCCATTAGCAACTAGATATGATAAAAAGGAGTCCAAGAGAGAAGGACTGAAGACACAGCTGTGGGGGTAGAGTGTGGGGACACAGGGGAAGGTGGCAGCCTGACTCACAGCATCTTCCTCTGTAGCCACATCTGTGCTGCCTTCCCACCACCCTTTCTTCTGGTTTTGATTTGCATTTGTGTTCCCGTGTGGGGAAAACATGGGTTTCTAAGTGTGCCTACGTGTATGCACTCAGATGCTAAATGAACAAGCAGCTTCTTCTAGGAGGAGAAGATACCAGGAAGGACTCATTCTGCACCACCCCTCCCACCAGGTGATACCTTGGATGGAAAGCTCAGCAGACATGGAGGCCTTCCCTGACCCGTTTGCTACCAAGCATGTGTACACTCCCACATCATCCTGGCTGACTTCGTGGATTTCTAGAACTTGCATCCCATTCTTCTCAGACATAGACACACGGGTACTCGACCGCAGTGGAACATTTCCCTGTGGATGACAGTAGGGTAACTTGGTCACAGAAACCTGCTCACCTTTTGGCACTGTTCTTTCCTACCACCCACCAACCCTGAGTGGGAGAGCCACAGGGCACGGACAGCAGAGCCCTCTACTCTGGGGCTCTACCAACATGATCAGAGAGCAGTCTTTAGACAATGCAAGGACTTTGCTTTGAGGTCTACATATGTGGTGTGGTATTCAGTTCAGCTTAGAGCAGATGCATGGATACTGATTTTAAACTAGTTTGAAGTAGGAAATACTATATTCCTTACTTTAGTTTTCTTTTGCCTCCTTCTTCCTTTTATTCTTTTCCCAGGATCAGTTCAGAAGAATGGGGAAGTAGGTAAAAGGTATCCTGTCATCATTTTTTTTTAAACCTGGGAGTTCCATATTTGAAAAATCTTATTTCCCTGCCTTGACTTTGGTAGTTCTCTAAGGCTCCTCACTGCCCTCTTTAACTCCTACCCCACCTCTGCTGCTTCCACTTCCCCTTTCACCACCACCTTCCCCTCGTCTGCTTTCACATTGCCCATCACTGACTATCCACCTGGAGTCTCACAACAATAGTTTGAGGCAGGTGGTATTATCCTCACAGATAAGGAAACCAGGGTCCTAAGAGATCAAATACTTAGCCAATATCACATGCTTTGTGAACTGGGGAGCCGTGGCTTGAAAGCTAATCCCATGACTTCAAATTCTACTCTTTTGAGATTGCCAGGTCTGTCTTGACTCAGAAGTTTTCTGCTACACTGTAAGTGTGAGGATTATGAGCACGGTGCAGTTAGTTACAGCGGGAGAGCGTGCAAACAGGAATAAGAACAAGCACTCTCACCAAACATATAAAGAACCCTCAAGAACCACCTATGGTTGAAACAGGGGGAACTAATTGGAAAGACAGACTCCCACTAGTCCAAGGGTCTAACCCTGAATTTTCAGGGTCCCCAAGCCTGGGCCAGAGTCAGGGTAGACAGAAACCTCACCTTGAGCCAAGTGACTTGTGGTTGGGGCCGGCCAGTGATCTTGCAGGAGAATCGTCCCATTTGTCCTTCTTTGACCACCACTCGGCCCAGCTTGGTAGCAAACTTTGGTGGGCACTCTCCCCAGATACTAGGACGGGTGTCCACCATGGAGGATGCATACCGGTCACTGGAAAGAAATCGCCACATAGAGAATCCAGCCCCAAACAAGGCAGCAATTCAGATCCTTTTCCCTGACCCCACCCAATTCATCTAAGTTGGGGTCAGAAACTCACAAAAGGTAGCCTTCCCAGCTCTATGCCCCCAACACATTTCTAATGTCCCACTCTGGAAAAAAATATATGGCACCAAAATCTGTTTCCTCTACCTCCTGGGTATGCAACTAGACTTTATTTACCACCCTTCCTTGTAGTTAGGTATATCTGAATTCTACTGCACTTTGGCCAAGCCTTAGTTCTGACCCAAAAGACTGTGAGCAGAAGTGATATATGCCACTTCCAGTCCAGGTCCATAAAAACCTCCTCTGATATTTTCCATACCCTCTCTCTTGCCCACTCTGCTATCTATATGTAGAAGATCCAGCAGAGACTCTCAGGCCCTAAGGGATGATGGAGCCACAACATGCAAGGAGAATGGGTCACTGAAAGATATTGTAGAAGTTCTCTACCTGGAATATATGAATTGAAACTTATCTAAGAAAGAAATAAACTGTCACTGTGTTAAGCCATTGAGATTTGGAGGCTTGCTTATTACAGCATCTACTGTTACTTACCCTTACTAATACAAATTTAGTTTTCATAAGAAGTGTCACATATTGATTGTCTCTTCCAAGTCTGAATATTGCCTTAATAGTCATAGAGCTTCCTGCTGACTATGGCCATATCTTCCACTTCCTCAGCATTTAGAAGCTGGGTCAGTCAAAGGGGCTACCCCCAGAGGTTGACTAGGTCAGTAGTGTCTGTGTAAACAACATATCACATCCCAATAGGCTCCTACCCTTTAGTTACCATATCCTAGGATGCCCAAGAAGACTTACTCCCTAAACCTATCCTGGCAAGTAGTCATCAGGGAAAGTTCAGCCCTTACCCTGGCTTGAACACCCCAGCACTTACCCCAAGGTTTTTGAAAAAACAGACTGACCACGCTTCTTCATAGATCCCCCTGAAAGTGTGAAACAAACAGAAAGAGGTTGAAGGTCTTTTTGAAGGTCTGAGCCATCAACTTGAAAAATGAAAGTCAGGAAGATTCAACAACAGGGGTGGGGTGGGATAATGTTGGTAAAAATTAACCCTCACTGAGTGTGGTGGTTTGAGATTCTTTATGAATTCCAAAACTAAAGATTATGTTTGTCAACTGGTCTGTTCCTCTGGGCGTGATACCCTTTGACTGTATTAGATTCAGCTGAGATGTCTTTGATTATGTTAAGATTAGGGCTTTGATTTGGCCAAGTAAGTAGAGTGTAACTCAGTTTGAGGCCCTGCCCCCTTTGTGGGCTATATAAAAGGACACTCAATCAAGGAGACACAGAGAAGTAGGTACACAGAAAAAAGCATGGCGGAGGAAGAGAAATGGCTCCATAGGACACAGCAGAGGCCCGGGAAGAGAGATGAGCCATTCGCCTGATAGTTTGCAGCTGAAAAGAACAGAGCAGCTGAGCCCTATGCCATCCTACAGCTGAGACTGGAAGAAGATGGGCCCATGGAGCCTTAAGAGGAAAGAGGAAAGCTGAAGCCTCGCAGACATCACCCACCATCTTGCTTCAACACATGGAACAGACTTTGGTGAGAAAAATCAACCTTGAGCTGGACTCTTTAGGGCCTCATAACTCTAAGCTTTGATGCCAAATAAATACTCTTTATAAAAGCCAACAGATTTCTGGTACTTTGCACCAGCACTCCTTTGGCTGACTAATATACTAATAAGTACTTTACATTAATTTATTACAATAAGTTGACAAGTCTGATTTATTTTATTTCATTTTTAAACAGATAAGAAAAACGACGTTCTGAGACGTTAAGCCACCCATGCACAGTCACAGAGCCAGTAACAGTGTGGGAATCAGGAATGCACCCAGGTCTGCCTGGTTCTAGAACATTCAATCCCTCTGTGAAGCTGGTAGATATCACAGTAATTCATGCTGGACCTTTCACTTTGGGGATTATCCACGGTGATCCAGGACCTTTCTGGAAGGGAGGGAGGGAGAGGTGTATGCTCATCTTACCATGTCTATTCACATTTGACACAATCATGACTCCATCCTTCCAATTCTTCCAGCAAAGAGCAATAGGCTGAGATGGAGCAGGACAAAAGACTGGAGACGAACCACAGTGGTGCAATTCCCTCACCTGGAATAGGCAGTGCTGCCACACTGGGTGCTATTGGTCCTGGGTGAGGTGCTTCCCTCTGGGCAGGAAGCAGTTAAACAGCAAACCCAGCAAGGCAGCTGGGGTCAGCTCCTTTCATCCAGCTGCTGCAGCTGGGAAGGGGCAATTCATAATGTGACCAGGAAGTAACTATGAAGTAGTGGTTTTTCTGAGGAATGGTGAAGGGGAGGGGGCTTGGAAGTCGTTCCCTTTTAGCCACAAGCTGAAAATGTTAATAAAACCCCATCCCAGATATGCAAAGAAAAAGGTAGAATTCATTCCCTGCTATGAGCAGGCAGCTGCTATGGGGGAATTTGCAGGGTGTTTACTGAAAAAGGGCAAACTTCCTTCAATTCCAGCAATGATCACATCTACACAAATGCATAGGAACATAGGAATGGAGGAAGAGGAGGATTACAGCTGAGATATTTTTCTCCACCATCTCTGGTTGTTTAAGGTTTCACCAGAACCTTAGTGAAAAGGGATTAGTAATAATACCAGCATCACATTTAAGTTGTGGCTCTGACTGGCAATTATTGTACATGCATTTCTGTTTAACATAACTATATAGTAAGGTGTACATGTTTTCATTCCAAAATGTGGGTTCAGTTCTTGTCATACAATTCTCTGTCCAAGGTTAAAAGCACTTCCAAAATGATAGAAGGACAGACATGTTCTGGAAGGACCCAAGACATTTATGGTGAAGATGCTGGCGCCTTGTAGACGCTGCTACGACGCTGCTGGAGGAAGTGCAAGCCTTTCAGTCCATTCAGTCCTTTTGGAAAGTATGTGAGCAAGTACGAATCAGAAGCTCTCAAGATGCTTCCCTTTCTGTGAGAAATGATGCTAAAAATAGAAAAGAAAGTTTACAAAGCTGTTCACATTGGTCTTATTTGTAACAGCAAAAACCTGGTAAATGTCACTCAGTAGGAAGACAATAAATTATTAAGTAAAATGTACAATTAAACGTCTTATGCTGCCATAAAATGATGTTTAAGAATATTTGAAACATGCAGAAATATGGGCTATGATCCTCACCACTCCACTGAACTTCATTTGACCTCCATCTTGCCAAATCCAATGGTAAATTCTCTGTCCTCACCCCACTCAGATGCTCAGTAGCATCGACACAAGGGGCCATGCCCCCTCCACCTCTCAGCACTTTCTCCCACAGACTCGACTGCTTTTCTTCTTACCAGATTGCCAGTCTTTCTCAACCTCCGGCTTGGCTCAACCTTTGCATGCTGGAGTGCCCTAGAGCTGAATCCAGGACTCTATCCTCAGTTCAATCTACTTGCCCCCAGGTGGTCTTAGCAGTCCCATCGCTTTAAATTCCATCTATATGCTGATGACTCTCAAACTCAAATCCCTACCGTATCTTCTTATTCACTCATCAGAGGTATTCAGAGCAGCACCCCAATATTAAAATATTTGTTAAATAAATGAACTTTATGGGGAAAAAAAGAGGAGCACACAAAATTCTTCACTCAGTATGATCACAATTAGGTAAAAATAAAATACCCAAACATAAGGAAAATACCAGAAGAACATGTATCAAAAGGTTTAATAGAGATTGTTTTTGAGTGGTGGGACTCTGAGTAATTTTATTCAGTTGTATTTTCTAAAATCTATAAATACAAAAGATTTATTTGTACAATGGTTAAGACAAAACAAAACATATCTAATTCAGAAACAGAAAGAGAGAGAGAGAGAGAGAGAGAGAGAGAGAGAATGAAAGAGAGAAAGAAAAAAAAAAAAAGATTCTAACCTTCAAACGGGTGAATTGGGCCTCTGAACAATGATCACAAGCTCCGTGGGACAGCGTTATTCACAAGCCCAATCACTAACACTCTGGCCTAAAAATATCTATGTACTATCCAATGCGCTTATCAGTGCTACTGTATCACTCACACTATTTCATCTTGGAGTAAAGATTTGATAAAAATTACACTGAACATCTTCAAAACTCTTGGGAGCTAAACATCTTTTTTTTTTTTTTTTTTTTTGAACCGGGAGGTCCCAGGGATCGAACCCGGGTCCTTCCATATGGGAGAGGGACGCCCAACCAGTTGAGCCACATCCGACCCTGAGCTAAACATCTTAATCCAAAGGCTGAAACTCCTTTATTCCTTAAAAATAAAATAAAAGCAAAAATATGGCCTTTCCCCAAAGAACAGCAAAAGAATGCTGTTTGGATGTATTTCCATGTCAGGGCAAGATCAGTTTATGGTATGAATCAAAGGTAACACATAAAGCAGTCAGCTAAAATGGGATTGAGGAATGCTTATTTTAATGGGAGTTAACACCAGAGAATTTACATCAAAGCATAAAAAGAATTTGGGCTAAAATGACTAACAGGATCTATTTATAGGAAAAAATTTAAGGTTGTAAATTGTCAGATAAGACAAAAATAATTTTGTGAAAGTATGAAAATCTGGCAAAACAGTATAAGACAAAAATGGAAAGGGGATTAAGGTAAAAATGCCAAAAATGGCAGAGTAAGTTAGGAGAATTGGTGAAGGCAGGATCAAGTTGGTAAGGAAAAGAAAACGCCAAGACACTGAAAGCATTTTAGACAGTCATGTAAAACTAATCAAGGATGAGTAGAAGAGAGTGCTAGCAGAGTTTAGGAGTGAAAAGTTCAATGGTGGAGGGGCTAAAAGAAGACTTAGCACTTTTCCTCAACGAACACAAAAAGGCTGAATCGAGACAGATAAGACTGCTCAAGAAGTGAATAATGTGATCAAGGTTTTAAGGAGGTGAAATGCTTTCGGAGATATGTGGTGAGGTAATGTATCATCCAGACAGGGGCTCTTGAAAGAGATGCAATCAATAATTATGCCAGGACTAGTTCAGGCAAACTGGGGAGGAGTCACCCCACTTGTAGTCAATTTCAAAGTGGATTTTAAGGATTGCTTAGAATAGCATTTCTCCACTGCATCAGAACAAATGCCTACTTCTTATTACAGACATTTAGCAGTGCTTCCTTTGCCATCCTGAATTGAAATCCATTGCTAAAAACCCATGCATAAAATTTCAAAAAGAAATTAAATGTAAAACCCTCACTATAAGGATAAATAAAAAGAAAGCTAATTATTATAATATTTATTTTGATATATAAATGTTCAGGCATGGCTATTCCAATATGTAAATGTTAAGGCATGATAGAAGACATAACGAATTAGATGCTGTCATCAACTTATATCATTGGATTTGAAAGTGAATGATCAAAAACCTTACTGTACAAGTGGTACAGGAAACTTAAAGCACATAGGTGGTAGAATAAAAATTAGTGCTAGGATAAATAATGGAGCAGACATACTATATGTGAGAGAAAGAAGAAAATAACATAGCAAGACAAGTTACAGACCACTGAAGTAGAGAAAAGAAAGGCTACAGACAAGCTATGTGTTAGAATGAAAACACAGCAGCAATCCCAAAATTAATAACTTCAATGAGTAATTTTTTTACAATTTAGATTTCTCATCCTTATACTCCAAAGTTTTAAAAGATATGGAAGATGGCAATAAAATTCAATGAGATGCCTACATCTCATGTACCTCTGCTAATTTAATAATATTTGGTTCTAAATCTGTTAAGAGTCTCAAGTCTCCTCTGACCCATAGTTTTAGGGCAGTAGTGCAGTTACCATATTTTCAAAATCATCTTTGCTAGAAACACTGTTTTATTTAGTAGGAGGAAAATGTGCTCAGAGTAAATGTTTCAATAATTTTGAAGCTATAACTTCTTTCCTTTTAAGCTTCCTTCTCCATAATGGTCATCTCTTGAATTATTGGGCTTTTCTCATAACTTCTTGAGAATCTTTCTTCATATTATTGAAGACTAAGGAACCACCAATTTAAATTTGTGGTGTGTCTCTTTCAGCAGGACATTCAGCAGTTGTAAGGAATGTGAAAAAGTTCTCGTTGTGCAGTACTGTCTTAAACAGTGCAGGACATCCAGCACCCCTGGTCCTTGCCCACTACAGGCCAGCGGCTCCCTCAAATCATTGGGAAGCCAAAAGGACCTCCACAAATTTCCTAAGTGCCCTCCTAGAGGGCAGTACTACCTCCATTTAGAGCCACTGCCTTAAGGAAACTTCTGGAGAAATTCCCAGTATCATGGCTTCTGATTAAATATTAAACTTGATATTTAAGAAAAGAGAGTGAAAAAAAGTAGAAACTAAAGGCCACTGAAATTGCTCAATAAGAATAACATTTTTGCAGAAATTCTTCAGCTAGCTCTCTCCTCTCTCTTCTTTAAAGCACTCTGCCTTTCTTTGAAGGCACGGATTTTATTCTAGCTTTTACTGCACACATCAGTCTAAAGCTCAAGCTAATTCCTTTTACATAGTAGAGCCTGAGTAAATATTTTAATAAAGATGGGGGTCCCAATGAGAGTCACACAGGGGTTGGTCAGGCAGTCAACAAGTATTTTCTTTTTTTTTTATTTAAGATTTTATTTATTTATTCATCCATCCACCCCCCTGCTGCCCGTGCTCACTGGGTCAGCCAACCACGCCGTGCGGGCGGGCCTACCCTCACCAGGAGGCCCCGGGAACCGAACCCGGGGCCTCCCATATGGTAAACGGGAGCCCCACTGATTGAGCCACAGCCGCCCCCCAACAAGTATTTTCTGAGTTCTTACCATGGGCCAGACCACCTGACCCTGATGGTCAGGCCCTGCACTAGGCTCCTAGGCATTGGGGACTCAGTAGCTGGTAAAAAAGACACATCTTTGCCTTCGTGGAGCTTACAGTCTAGTGGGGGGAAAACACTAAAAAATACTAATTAATAATTTAAACACAAGTTCAAATGTATAAAAAATGGTGAGGAACTGAATGCTTTGGGAACATTCCTAATCTAGGGGTGGTGAGGTAGGGCTATCCAGGGGAAGAGAAGTTGAGGCCAAAAACCAAGCAGGATTTATAGACAAAAGGGGTGAGAGCATTCCAGGGAGAGAAGTGGCATGTGCCAAGGCTCTGGGTGAGAATAAGCTTGGCTTCTTGAAAAAATTGAAAGGTCTGTGTGACTAGAACTCAGCAGGCAAAAGAGAGACTGGAGAATTCAAAAAAGAGCCAGGACAGGCCATACTTGAAGTTGAAAATTGAAATGGCAGCCAAGAGTCCCATTTACCCTACAAAGAGAAGCCCCATGAAGGAGGACTATTTTAAACCAGTGTCAAAAGGATACCCTTGAAGCATGGCTAAAGGGGAACCCTTACCCTATTATATCTTCCAGGGAACAGCTAGCCAAAGAAATTGGTATTCCAAAGTCTAGAATTCAGAATACATAGGAGCAGGACACAGAAGAAACCGAATACTCATGACAAGATCTCATATCAGTATCTTAATTCGAGCCTCAAGAAGAACCAATTCCCTGGTATTGCTACTAGGGAAGAACTGGTTAAAAAAACAGGCATTTTGGAATCAAGAATTCAGACATGGTTTCACAATCCAAGAGCTTGGAACCAAAGGCAGAGCGGCAGGAACCTGTGAATTCCTTGGTAGTACCCCAAATCTGACAAAAGAACTGACCTAAATGACCATTCTATTGTCCCAAGCAGGTTTCATAATTTTCTTCCCTCCAATTCTTTTGGCGTCTACCAAAATTCTCGCCTTCTATTCTACACATCTTTTACTCCTTGGGGTCCCTTTGGGGGTTGTGTGAGTCAGGGACCAAGTGCCATGATGGTCCAGACCATGCACACTGTGCAGGCAGGAGAGAACTGTCCCTCACCTCTGACACTACAGAATCACTTGCCAACAGTACTGCCTCCAGGAAGGGGGTTCTTAGATACTCAGCCTCCTTTCTGGCCCCCATACCAAGGAAAATGTCAGGATCCCCATGAACATATTTCCCTGGGGGTACTACAGTCATAGAATTACATAATAAAAATTAATTGAAAGATCTAGGTCAACAAGATGAAACTTTCTTTATGCAGTGGTGGGAGGAGTGGTGCCAAGCTCTGATTGCAGAATGGGAACATCCTGAAGGGACAGTGGGACATCTAGTATCCACAGATAGAGACCTGCAGTGGCATCTGACACAGTCAGCTGAAGAGCAATCTCTTCTATTTGACCAATGACATCAGTAATATCTAGAATCAACATCTCCCACCCACAGATTTACAGTAAAACGTATACCCTTTTCTCAACCACTTCTCAGCAGGAAAGATTTTCAGTGTCTGCTCCACATGCTGAGAAATTCAAGAGGGTCCCAGCTTTAAGAGGAGTAAGATGTTATTCTCACCACCCTAGTCTAGGCCTCCTTTCCTTTGATACAGAATCAGTGGAATTTAAAGGATGATGAACATGGAAGACACCTTGTTCTGAAGGAAGACTAACACACAAAGAAGTATGAACCACTGGGAAATCCAAATGCAGACTTTTATTCTGCCCGTAGTCAGTGCTTACCTTCTCTATTTACTTCATTGAGTAAATGATTGTTTGAAACAGCACACTACCTTTGGAGGCACTATAGGCACCAGGCAGTGGACACATTTGCTGAGTCCTTGACAAACAAAAGCATTTTCAAGACAAATATGACCTCTTCCCTATAATCAACACTTCCTCAGCAATCTGGACAATCTGTGAATTGAAAATGAACTCATGGTAGGAGAAAAGGTCTACCTGCATGTCTTTCCTTCTGGCTAGGAGGAAAGTCAAACATGAAATGAGGTTGATGTGTGGAAAATGAGGACATGCAATATTTCCTGATGATGTGCATCTTTGTTTGCCAAAGAGATGCTGAATTAAAGTACCAGAAAGGGGCTGGCTTTTAGAATTGGAATTTTATGTAAGGTAAAAGCTTAGAGTTCTGAGGCCATGAAATGTTCAAATCAAGACATTAGCAGAGATGCTTTCTAAGCAAAGTCAGCTACTGGTGATCCTGGGGTCTTGCCATGTGGTGAAACAAGATGGTGGCTGATGTCTATCGAAGTCCCTGCCTTCCCCTCTGGGCTCGCCATCTCCCAAAGCCCAATTGTGGGTCAACAGGCAGAGGGCTTGTCTCTTCCTGGGACTCCTCTCTCAGTCTCAGCTGCTCCGCTGTCTTCCCAAGTTCAGCTGAGGGCTATCAGGCATATGGCTCTGCCAGTCTCTTCAGCCTTGAACTGCTCTATGGGCCCAGCCCTTTAGGGGCCTCTTTCCATGCCTCTGTGCTCTGCTGATTCCAGTTTCTGGGAGCTCTATCAGCCTACAGGGCTTTTCTGTTTTCCTGCAGTCTTCTCTCTCAAGTGGCAGGATCAGTATGGCAGCTTCCTTTCTCTGTATGTCTCCATTTTTATAAAGCTCTAGTAAGAGGGTAGAGACCCAACTTGAGTCATGGCTTACTGACATAGTCCAATCAAAGGGGCCCCCCCACAGGAATGGATTATTTTAACATAATATTTTCCTCTTTTGGATTCATAAAGTAACTTCAAACTGTCACAATGTGCATTCATAAAAGTGAGTTTTTTTCATTGTCTGAGGGTTGGAATTGGGAACTGGAAACTACCTCAGTATCCACCAAAAAGAAAGATTAAACTTATTATGATGTATTATTGATGTATAATATTATTTTTTCCTTTGATTTAAAACACGGAAAATTATATAATAGCAACAACATACACTCACAGAATAAAGATTAATGATATTAATATTTCTACCTTATTAGCTTTTTCATCTATTTTTATGTGTATATTTATATATAAAGTCTCCAATTTTTAAATAAATTATTTGTATTCCTAAAAATTCTAGTTTGTTGCCCATTATTAACTTCTAAAATTACATCATAGTGGAACAAGCTGTATAGCATTTATACTGGTGTAATAAAAATATATTGGTGTATAAAAAAAAAAAAAGCCAGTTCACACAGGCAGAGCCTTGTTGAGGATTTTGAGTTTTCATTTAAATCACTAGAGGATTTTAATCAGGGGGTAATAAAACCCAGTCTGGATTTTTTTAAAAAGTGTCTAAAACAGCAGTGGAGATTAGAGTGGGGTAAGAGTGGAAGTGGTAAGAACAGTTAGGAACTTTTGTAAGAGATGATGGCAGCCGGGACCAGGATGGTAGTGGGGATGGAAAGATGTGGGCAAAGTAGAATTACCTAGTAGATGGCATATCTGGTTCTGGCTGTGGTTGAGGATGACTGGGGTTGCCTGGCAGCCCTCCTTCTCAAGGAGACATGGTTTGTCAGCTGTGCCTTTGTGGGAGGGCAACCAAAGTCCTAACCATAAATGTTAATGGGCCTCTTTGTCATGGGCTTCCTGTCACTCTATACACGGTGGACTCGTCTTACACAAACTGCTCATTCTACAGTCTTTACCTATGCACGGAGCTTTGGAGTTCACTGTTCTAGTCCACACTTGCTAGTGTGCTATGTACTCATGTATATTATTCTTATGCTGTGATACTCAATAACAAGTGCATCCCTCTACAGAGGCTAAGGAAGTAATCCCAGGGTACCAAATAGACATTTCAGGAGTTCTCTTGGGGGCTTCAGGAAATTAAAACACTAAAGAATCAGTTCTTCTTCAAAGGGTTGAAGTAAAATATACACTTCTTAGAAAACAAGCCATTTTCTGGTAATCCATGGATAAGGTAGTGACACAAAGTTATTTTTTGGAGGAGGGAGTAGTATAATAGGGTGACGTCTCAATTGTCTTAAATAAGTGCTCTAAAGTGAAATTTAGATAGTCTGAAGAGAAAAAATTGGCCTATTTCCTTTAGAGTCTTCTTTAAGAGGCCAGGCATCCTAGCTCCCTTCTCTAGAGCTCCTTTCCATTGTGATTCTACAAACTAAGCCAAGTAGCAGGTATTCCCTTTAGTATTAAAGTCACAAAGACTGATTTTACATTGATTTATCAGAATGAAAATAAAGAAAACTTTGTAATCAGTTTGAAACATCTCCCCACCCCCACGTCCTGCTCTGATGTAGTTTCAGTCATTTGGCTGTGGTTGTCAGTATAGGTGTCAGATCAGAAGCCACTCAATGGGCAAGCGTAATATATGGGAAGGCTATTTTAAGCATGGATGTAGAGAAATTAATTGTACTAATAAGTAACATGTTTTGGTTGGGGACCATGAAAATTATGGTTTATCAGAAACTAGTGAAACTTATGAAAAAACTGTAATCAGAATACTTGTAATAAACTCATGAGTTCAGAAAAATAAATGTAAAGTAAAAAGGATCCATGAGGCAAAGGTACACACAACACAGTGTGTACATACTTTTAGCTGTGGCTAAGGGGAGCAGTTCATTATGAGGGCTACATGCAGTATGAAAATGGAAAAGAATGATTAGTGGGTAGAATCCAGTCCACTCATAAACTGGAAATGGATACAACTCTAAAACTGCCCAGCCTCATATTCCAGCCCTACTGCAGTCTCCTCCCAATGTGTCCTTCCAGCTTTATTTCCCACCACTGTCTTCTGTTCCTACAGTTCACTCCCTGGCCCTGAGCTCACCCTTCACCCCCACCACTACCCCCGGGCCCTAACTCTCTATACCTCTCACACGCCTCCATCATCTGAATCACAATCTGTCTAAATCATAATTATTTTCCCAGGGCGAGCCCAAGTGCCTCTTCTCCAAGAGGAGACCATTCCAGCCTCCAGAGGTCACACTCTACTCTGACCTTACAGAGCCTACGTACCAATCATCTGGTGAATAAACACATGCTGCCTTAGGACTGGAGTTGTGCATTTACTTAGTTTTCAATGTGCCTATGTCTTATCTGACTAATCAGGTTCTTGCAAAAAGGATCTGACAAAGCATTTTGTCTCCCTCACAGTACCACACAAAGTCAGAACTTAATATTTAAGTTCTGATGTTAAATCTTATTTGCAAAATAATAATAGTAATGGGGTTGAGAAAGTTAGTCTCTTGAGGGTAATGCTCTTTAAAACCCCTGTACAACGTTAGCACAGTCAAGAAAATTTGATGAATGAAGAAGAAGCTAGAACTATGAACAACTGGACAAAGCACAAATCCATAAAGGGCCAGGGGTGGGGATGGAAGAAGGAGGTGGGAGAATATGAGATGGGATAAAAGGCAGCATCAAAGGCAAGAATCAAAGATGAGTCAGCAAGGGGGATTGGTGTGTATTTGGGAGCAAAAAAAAAAGATGCAAAGGCAAAGTGGAAAGTAAAAATAAAAAGAGAGGAAGGGAGTCAAGGTAAAAGAAATTTTGAAGTCATCCTTCAAGAATAGAATGAGACCAAATAATTTGTCATCTAACTCTTCCGTATACACAAATAAGTGAGGCTTCTGCCAAAGTAGTCTTTTTTTTTGTTTTTTTTTTAAAGATTTTATTTATTTATTCATTTCTCCCCCCCTTGCTGCTTGTGCTCGCTGGGTCAGCTAACCACGCCGTGCGGGCGGGCTTGCCTTCACCAGGAGGCCCCGGGAACCGAACCCGGGGCCTCCCATATGGTAAACAGGAGCCCTACTGATTGAGCCACAGCCGCTTCCCCCAAAGTAGTCTTGATACTCAACTATTTCACATCAGAGATACTAGTGGAGCGAAAATAACTTTCATCTCTACCACATTTATATCATTAACTTTGATGAGACAGAAAAGGACAAAAACTTTGAACATTTTAAGTTTCTGTCTGGCAAAAAAAAAAAAAAAAATAGGGCATATGTCACCATTAAAAAAAGAAGGATCACAAGGGAATTTTATAGACTGAAAAGATTTTATAAAGGGCATACATGAGAAATATAATTATAGGTCTTTTTTTTTTTTTACTTTATTTTCCAAGAAGCTTTAGGTTACAGAAAAGTTATATAGGGGATTCCCATATACCACCACCCCCATCCTCCCCTACCAATAACATCCTACATGAGTATGAAACATTCATTACAATTGATGAAAAAATATTGAAGCATTGCTACTAACCATGATCAATGGTTTACATTATGGTTTACATTTTGCACCAAACACTTTTATCAGTTCTGACAAAATGTATAATGGCCTGTGTCCATCATTGTAAGATCATGCAGAACAATTCCAATGCCCCCCAAATGCCCTATGTTCCACCCATTCTTCCCTCCTCCTTCCCTTTGAACCTATGGCAACCACTAAGGTTTAAAGTCCTCAAGAAAGGTAGAAAAGTTAGATAAAGGGAGATAGTGAAAAAGAAATAAGCAAAGTAAAATAAACATGGAGAACCATGACAGACATTCTGGAGGAATGGAATCATTAAAAACTGGGCCAGTACAAACAGACATGGACTTAAAATGCACATTGATATTGATCTGATGCAAAGTAAAGGTAAAAGGAATTGGAGAACTCTGTGCCTGAGAAAGGGTAGTGGCAGAAAAGATGGCAAAGGAACATTTCCCATGAATTCACAATCACCCCAGAATGTTGGCATCAGTGGTACCCATAGAGCTGGGCTGTACAGTCACTAGGGCAGCTCTTCTTTTTTTTTTTTTAAAGATTTTATTTATTTATTCTTTTCCCCCCCCCCCCCCCCGCTGCTTGTGCTGGCCGGGTCAGCCAACCACACCGTGCGGGCGGGCCCGCCCCCACCAGGAGGCCCCGGGAATCGAACCCAGGGCCCCCCATATGGTAAACGGGAGCCCTACTGATTGAGCCACAGCTGCTTCCCCAGGGCAGCTCTTCTTAATCCACTGACACGGGGCCATGCCCCCTTCTGCTGTCATGTTCTAGGCCCCATGCCCGCTCAGCTCTCTCTCTCTCTTACATGGTCCAGGAGACTTGGTTTTTATGGCTGCTGGTTTCATGGAAGTGTAGAGAGCAGAAGCAACAGCACTGAGGGGGTGGCTGGGGGGCAGGGAGTGGTGTGCTTGTGGAGAAGATGGGCTGGATGCTGACCATCTGGAAGAGGAGAGCTGGGCAGGACTGCTTGAGCCCAGGTCCAGTTTTGAAGAGGGGCAACTAAAAGGCAAAGCAAAGACCTACAGCTCTTGGCACTCCGCTGGGCCAAGGGTGCAGCAGAGGGAGGGGCAGAGGAAAATTCAGATCTTTATGGGACAATGGAACAAAAGCCGCACAGCTGAGGTGTAGTCGAGGGTCAGAGGTGAGCTACTCTCTATCATATCATAGACTTTAAAAGACCAGTACACTGATCTCTCTCGTGTGGATCTGGGAAATGCTTTCTACATGGAAACAATTGTTTCTCAGTTTTCAGGAAATAAATGTTTCAGGACAGGAGACCGATGCCTAGCCTCTCCATGTCAGTCAGATTATTTGCATAAATCAAATCATGTCACGTTCCTCCTTGATATCTTCCAATAACTTCCTATCGCCATGATTTAAAGGCTGTCCGTGGTCCTGCCCCTGCCCACCTCTCCAAACTGATCTCTACTCCCCCCTGCCCTCACTCTTCTCCAGCCCCAACAACTTTCTTACTGTTCCTTATTTCTACCTCAGGGCCTGTGGTGGTTTCAAAATGTCTACAAGAAACCTGAAACTCTTTGTCTGGTCCCAGGAGCAGCCTCAGACATGTGGAGCAATGGAGAGTTAATGCCTCAGGAAGAAGCCTCCAACAAATGACAGATGGGGAAATGGTAGGAAAGCACCCCAGCTGCCTCACTCCTCAGTTGAGATAACTCTGAGGTGCATTTTCTATGCTGTCTCCCAGAGATCCCCAGCAGGACTCGGCTCCAGTTGCCCACAGCAGTAAGGTACTTGGTAACATCTCCTTTACGGGCTCTGGCCCTTCCCAGTCCACTTCCCCACACCAGTGTTTCCTAGAATTTCCCCCCAAAATAGACCACATGCATTAGAAAAATATATATGTCCATAAATCAGCCTTCAAAAGGTGTGATCTAATTCCCCTTCCATTGAATGTGGGTCACAAATGATGGTACTGTTTAAGATTTTTTTGCCCCTGAGAATGCCTGCTCCAGGGGAAGCCAGCCACCATGTGGTGAGGACACATAAGCAGCCAGTGGAGAGGCCCATGTGTACGGAAAAGGAGACTTTCCATCAAGGACCAGCAGCAACTTGCCAGCTCTATGAGTGAGCCACCTTGGAAGCTAATCTCCTAGCCCCAAACAAGTAGTCAAGATGATTGCAGCCCTTAACTGCCCAGCTATGCTGCTCCCAAATTCCTAACCCATAGGAACTATGAACATTATAAATGTTTCTTGTTTTAAGCCACTAAGTTTTGGGGTAATATTTCACATAGCAATAGGTAATAATACAAGGTCGACTGTACTTACTGTTACCTCTACTAGGATATTTTTCACTCAGATGCTCACATGGCTTGTTGCTCATTTCTATCTCACAGTTCTGGGGAGTTCTTCAGATGGCTGCATAAACATTATCCTCAGATAGGCTTTCCCTGACCTCAGAATCTGTGATGGTTAATTTCATGTGTCACCTTAGCTACATTATGGTGTCCTGTTGATTGCTTAATCAAGCACAGGCCTGATTGTTACAGTGAGGGTATATCATAGATGGGTCTAAATCATTAGTCTGTTAACTGCAACTATGGCTGATTACATCTACAATCAACAGAGGAGATTGCCTTCAGCTATGAGAGGAAGCTTCTCATCCAATCAATTGGAGGCCTTAAAAGAGAACTGAGGATTTCAGCAGCCAGAAAGAGGAATTTCCATTTGTACTTCAGACAAACAGCTTCTCCTGGGGAATTCAATACTACCTTTCTCGAGTTTCCAACTTGTGACCTGTACTACAGAATTCGGACTTGCCAGTTCCCATGGTAGCATGAGCCAATTCCTATAAGAAATCTCTTAATATTTACATATGTATATATATCCTGTTGGTTCTGTTTCTCTGGAGAACCTGGACTAATACAGATTCACTCAGTTTCCTTACCTTGCTTTATTTTTTCTTCCTAGCACTTAATACTACTAGAAAGGTTATATTTATTACTTATTTATAGTTTCTCTCTCCCAGTAGAAAGTAAACTCAACGAGGACAGGACCTTGTCTGACTCATTCCCTGCTCTACCTCCAGACCCTCAAACAGTGCCTGACAGAATAGGAATGGAGTAGTGAAAGGAATGATGGATGGAGGGATTCGCTCCTCACTCGGAGACAGTATAGGGTGAGGGGACCAGTCTTTGCTTTTTAACAGGGAAATACAAAAGTGGGCAGCCTCAGAGCCTATCATCTACAAGGGAGGAAGTTGGGGAAAGAGCCCCACAGGAATGGAGGCAGAGGAGAAGGAATTTGTGCCTAATGGAGAGGAAAGTGGATGGCTGAGGCTAGAACCAGAAAGAAGGGGAGGGGAGAGGGAACTAGGTTTATGTCTTGCCTACTTATTTATTTCAAATGAAACTCCAGAAGGGGAGGTAGCCCCTGAAGAAATCGATTTCCCAGCAAATGAGCTGTTATTATTAAGAAATTGTTCATTGCATTCTTATGCTAAGTGATTAACACTTGAAATTTATTTTTGAGATAAAAATAAATTTTACCCACTTCCTCTGAAACTATTGTTCTTCCTATTCTTCTCCTCCTAGAATAATCCTTTATTTCCCATATCAACTCTAAAATTTTACTCACTGCCCAGTGCATCAGACATGTCAATCATGGCTAAGTTACCCATGTAATTTACTATTCAAACTCAGAATCTTTTGAAAGCAAAAGGAGGCTCTATTTATAATTACATTGGCATAACAGGCATAAAGTGGAACAAATGGTCACCCTAATGGCATCTGCTGTGACCATGGGCCTGCAAAATGGGTAGCCATTTGGTGGCCATGTTTTATGTTCATTACCCCACCCCCACCCCACTGCAGACTAGACTAATGGTGGCATCTGTACTAAAGATGACAGATACAAAATCTTGCTGGTGACATAGACTAAGGGCTGAATGCCAGTTAGCTACAATCATATAATTCCTGGCTTTCTATACATCTTTTCTTGGCTTTGTTGCTACTATCTCACAACTTGTGCTTGCATGTTCCTATTTTGCCTTTCCAGTCTATGTCATGTACCCACTGCTAATTCTTACAGTATCTCAGCATTACTATGCTGATATTCCCAATAGAAAGTTAAAAAAGAAGCGGAATATTACAATCAAGGCTAACTTTCATTGAGCACTTAGGTACAAGGCCTAGTCCACTAGTTCACAAAGTAAATTGGTTCCCTGACCAGCAGTATTAGCATCACCAGGAAACTTGTTAGAAATGAAAATTCTTGGACACTACCCCAAAACTATTACATCAGAAACCGGGGCCGAAGGCCTAGCAACCTGTGGTTACACAAGCCTTCCAGGTGATTCTGATGCACACTCAGGTGTGAGAATCATTGTGCTAGGCTAAGTACATCAGGCATGTAATTTAATCCTTACTTGCTACTCAAAGTGTGGTCTGTGGACCAACAGCATGGACATCACCTGGGAGCTGGCTAGAACTACAGATCCCACCCCAGACCCACTGCATCAGAATCTGCATTTTAACAAGATTCCCCAGGTGATCTGTGTGCACATGCATTTGCTCTAAACAGCCCTGTAAGGTGAGTACAATCCATAGCAAGGCCTGCCAGTTTGGCTTTCCCTGGGCTCCTGAGCTTATGTCCTCAAAATTAATGCTCTATTTCTTGAAGTAACTTAAGTGACTTCCTGGTCCCTGAAACACAAAAGGCCTTTTCTGATTCATACCACCCTGTTTGGTGTGAGCACCACCCCTCACTCCACCTCACCCCAAGGTGGATATAATTGTCCAGTACTCCTCATTGCCTTGTTCATACATGGGGGATTCTCTTCTTCTGATTCTGGGTAAGCCTTGTTTTTCCTTATTCAGACCGCAGCTGCTAGAGCTGTGCTGTAGCACAGCTGTCCAATACGGTAGCCATTAGGCACAGGTGGTGACCGAGCACTTGAATATGGCTAGGCTGAACTGAGATGTGTGGTAAGTGTAAAATACACCCCAGATGTTGAAGAAGGTAAAATATCTCATTAATAATTTTTATATTGATGAGATGCTGAAATGACAATTTTGGACATACTGGGTTAAAGAAAATATTTTATTAAAATTGACTTCACCTGTGTTATTATGTTGCTACGAGAACATTTAAGATTACATATGTGTCATGCATTATATCTTTACTTGACATTGCTGTGCTAGAAAGCAAGCTTGTGGCTCCTCTATTAGAGAGAAAACTCCCTGAGAGCAGATACAATCTTTCTTCCTTGCTCTGTACAAAGCCTCAGTGACCAGCTCTCTGGAAGTGGGTGCCAGAGCTGACTTTAGAGCAGTCTTTCCAGGCTCAGACCAGGGTTGCTTCCTGTTGCCCGAGATCCCTTTCTGCTCTGAAGAGCTGCATGATTCTGTTAAGGTGCTTGTCCTCATGGGAATACTGCATGTTTCTTGGCCCTGATTACCAATTTGGAAGTCAGACGAAGAAGCTTTCTCCTCTGCTCTCCACACAGGATTATTGTCACCCCTTTCCCTCTGTAGGTAGCTCTAAGGTTCAAATACTTACAAGGCTACCATTTATTGGGTGCCTACTATTTGCCAGTGCTGTGCTTATCTTTACACCACCCTGTGGGGTAGCCATGCTCCAGTTTACAGAAATGGAAACAAGGCCCAGAAAGGTTAATTTCCACATAGTTAGAAATTAGTAGAACTAAAAATCAGTCCAAGACCATTTGGTTTTCTTTCCATTGTACAACACTACCTCTTAAACTTGACCACTAGGGAGTTAAAAGACTCCACATAACTATTACAATCTTAATTCTAGGACTTCTGCTCTTGGAAAAGCATAGAACAGAGAGTTAGGAAGAAAGTACGTGGGCTGCTAGATTCCCGTTGTCTATAAGTTTGGGGTAGCCTGGCACAGTCAATAACTTATCCATGATAGAAGGGATGGGGGCAGAGTGGATCCTTCCAGGTCTATAGTCTATGAGGTGTTCGCAAATCACAAATCGGCTGAAATTGGCCTGTGATGCAGAAGCAGAATATAGAGGGCCCACCTATATTTAAACAGACTGCAGCCTTCAAGCCAACCTTTAGCTCCTAGTTTGGAAGGAGAAAACGTATTAAAGGGTCTGGGCCTGGAAGAGGCTGTGGCTCAATTGGTTGGGCTCCTGTTTACCATATGGTAGGCCCCGGGTTCAATTCCTGGGGCCTCCTGGTGAAGGCAAGCTGGCCCACGTGAGTGCAGTGAGCTAGTGCAGCAAGATGATGCAACAGAAGGAGACAAGCAGACACACACACACAAAAAAAAAACACAAAGGAAATGGACACAGCGAGCACAAGCATTGCAAGGGGGAGATAAAAAAATAAATAAATCTTTTAGGAAAAAAAAAAAAAGGGTCTGGGTCTTAGTCTCCCCAGATTAAAACCAAAGATCTCTTTTCTCTATAGCTCTCTTGTCTTGTTTCTTTCCCCTGCCTATGTATCATGACCTACTAAAGTTTTTTTTGCTTGGCAGACAACAGAACTAACTTCCTGAACAATGGAAACTGAAATAAAGGCTTTCAGATTATCTGGGTTTTACATTCCTCCCCTGCACTCTCTCACCCTCTCCAGCCCAGGCTGTAGGGACCACTGACTTCAAACCCTTTATTCTGTAGAAATTGAAGCCCTGGGATTTAAAGTCACAACATCTTGTTGACAAAAGTTGGGACCTGAACCTTGGATCCCTGACTCATAATTCAGTGCTCGTTCCACATCCCCTACTCCAAACAGAAAATCAGAGAAGGGAATGGAGAGATTTTTATTTGTGGGACTCAATGAAAAGTTTGGGCACTGACAAAGGGATAATGTAGGAGAAAGCATGGCACCAGAATGGCAGGGATGAGGTCTACCCTGAGGCTCTGGGCAGCAACCACTTTCCATATGGAATGCCCGAGCCCACAGGTACTTGAAGGTCATTAAAATGAGTGAGCCACTGGGTTGAAGAATTTGGAGAAAGTATCCAAACTATGAATACTCTGCTCTGGGACACAGCCTGTCTGCCCTTCCATGGATGGAGGGAAACTTAGGGCTAGGAGTGGCCATTGATCCAGGTGTATTTCATGCCCTTTTGAATCTTTCTCTGGCTACCTCAATCCTCCATCCATATAGTGTCCCCCCTGGAAAACCAGGCTGGGAGGACACTCTTCTAAGAGAGGAGAAAGTGAACCTGACGTCCTCTTTTACAAGATCTCAGAAAGGCCTGGAAGGATTGAAAGAACCTTGCCTCACTTCTGAGGGACAGACAATCCTCCATGTCCTTTCAGACACCAAAATCTTTAAGCATCAGCCAGTGGCCTGAACTGGAAAAGTTCTCACCAGTGAAGAGGCTTCTGCAGGCCAGGGGACAAAGTAGAGGCAATAGAAATAGTTTTACTTATGGTCAAATGTTTTGATGCTAATAGGCGGGGCCAGGGGCGGGGTGGGGGTGGGGGTGGGGAGACACAAAAATGACCAAGTAACCAGTGTTAATACATAGGTGTGTTTACTTCCTGTGTATCTTCTTGAGTTTTCTGATTTTAGTTTATAATGGGCATGTGTTACTTAATAATGATGATAATGATTATGATGATGATGATAAACATTGCTCATTCATTTCCCAAATATTTCAGTAGATACCACATACCAGGGATTTTCCTAGTTGCTGGCAATTCAACAGTGACTAAAGACAGACAAAGTCTCTCTCCTCCTAGAGCCTCCATTTAGTGGTGAGGCAGGGGGTGGAGGAAATTATATAATGTAAAACAGTGATACGTGTTAGGAAGAAAAAAATCAGAGCGGGGTGAGAGGATGGAGAGTGATGGAACAGAGTGGTCAGAAAAGGCTTCTCTAAAAAGACAGAGACCTGAAGGAAGTGCGGGCTATGTAAGGTGAAGAGCTGGGGGAAGAGCCCTTCTTTTAGACAGAGGGAACGGCAGGGGTGAAGATCCTAGGCCTTGCTCAAGGGTCTGTCAGGAGACAGGCCTGGAGAGCCAGACAGCAGCTAGATGGAGCAGGCTTTGTGAGGCCTAAGTGTAAGGGGAAGCCACAGGATGGTTTGAGCAGGACAAATGTTTTCTCCTGGGTATCTTTCTGGTTTGCAGGGACCATATCTCTCCCATTAGATTGGAAGGTCCTGTGTTTAGGGATGGGGGATGCTTCTCCTTGCAGGTTCTTCCATCTCCCAAAAGAATACCTGAAAACAGGTATAGGAGGACTTGGGGGAATGGCCAGCTTACCTCCCACCAGGATTCTCGCCTCTGGGTACTCACCTTCTACTGTTAACTCCACTGTCACCTGGCGGGCACCACTACCATTGGTAGCTTCACAGGTATACTTTCCTTTGTCCTCTTCACGGACAGCATGAATCACAAGGCTGAAATTCCCCCGGATACCAGAATCCAGCAGGAAGTGGCTCCCGCTGGTGATGCGTTGCCCATTTCTGTACCATGTCACCTGGGGCTCCGGGTAACCTCGGACCTTAAAGAGAAAGAAGAAAGGGTGAGAGCTTATATTTCATAATGACTTACTGTGTGCCAGATGTTGTTCTAGGTGCTTTACATGTGTTAACTCATTTAATCCTCATAACAACCCTCAAAGCAGATAATACTTTTGTCTCCATTTTACAGATGAAGAGATTGATGCACAGAGAATTTTTGTAAATTTCCCAAGGTCTCTCAGGAGCAAAGTGGCAGAGTGAGGCATCCTGGATCCAGGACCCATTATACAAGTGACTCTCAAGCCTGATTGCACATTAGAATCACCAGGGGAACTTAAAAAAACACCAAAACACTAGTGCCCAGGCCAATTAAATCAGAATCTCAGGGGGTGGGGACTGAGCATGTTCTAGACCAGTGCTTCTCATGCAAACAAATCACTTGGGGATCTCGTTAAAATGCAGATTGTGATCTACAGGAAGTTAGGCCTGAAATTCTGCAGTTCAGACAAGCTCTCAGATGATACTGATACTGCTGGCCCCTGGAACTCACCTTGTGTAGCAGGGTTCTACATCTGTGCTGTCTAATACAGTAGCCACTAACCACATGCGGGAATTAAGCACTTGATATGTGACTAGTTGTATTGGGTTGGGCTCTAAGTGTAAATTACACCCTGAGTTTCAGAGACTTAGTATGAAAAAAAAGAATGTGAAATATCTCAATAATTTAAAAATATTGATTACACATTGAAAAGATAATATTTTTGATATTTTGGATTAAATAGAATATGTTATTAAAATCAATTTCACCTGTATGTGTTTTGTTGTTGTTGTTTTACTTTTATATGCAGTTACTAAAAAATTTTAAATGACATACATGGCTCTCATGATATTTCTGTTGGGCAGCACTGCTCTAGACTGCTCTGCCTTTCTCTAATAATAGTGGTTAACATTTGATGAGTGCTAAGTGTTAAGCACTTTTCTAAGTACTTGAGTCATTGAGCCTGACAGCAACTCTTTAAGAGAGAAGATATTCTCCAAAAGAGGAAAATGCATGAGATAAAGTCAAACAAAAGGGTTCATTTTGAATTTCAGAGAAAGTTGTGTCTTTTCAGAAAAAGGGCCTTAAAACAACAGAAACTCAGCAGGCCCTACAGAAAAGACTCATCTTCAGGGGAACAGGACTCAGACTGACTCATCAATGCACAGACCAGGATAGAAGGTCCCACAACTATTATAACATGAAGCCCATGTAGTGGTAAGATGGTGGATCTCTCCTGTTTTCCTTTTACTTAATTATTATTTTCTGATAATTCTTCAAATAACACACCTATGTAACTGGGGGTTAAGAATTAACAAATAATTATGATTACTAAATCATTATACACATGCTTTTTCTATTACCAATAGCCAAAATTAATACCTGAAATTCCTGAGGCTAGCTAGAGTGGTCTCACCCCTGTTTATGGTTACTCTAGACTTAGCCTCACCCTTGTGTATACCTGCTATTGTGATGGTAATTCAGACTGACCTTACCCTTGTTTATGGTTATTCCAAAACTAAGCTCACCCTGGCATGCTAAAAAATGCTATCATCTGAGCTTTCACCAAGTCATAATCTTTTTGCTGGTGGAAGGTCTTGCCTACATGTTGATGGCTGCTGACTGATCAGGGTGGTAGTTGCTGAAAGTTGGGGTCGCTGTAGAAAATTCTTAAAATAAGACAACAATGAAGTTGACTCTTCCTCTCACAAAAGATTTCTCTGTAGCATGTGATGCTGTTTGATAGTGTTTTACCCATAACAGAACTTCTTTCAAAATTGGGAGTCAATTCTCTCAAAACCTGCCATTGCTTTATCAACCAAGCTTATATAATATTCTAAATTCTTTGTTGTTATTTCAACAACGTTCACAGTCTCTTTACCAGAGTAGATTCCATCTCAAGAAGCCAGTTTCTTTGCTCATCCATAAAAAGTAACTCCTCATCAGTTCAAGTTTTATCATGAGATTACAGCAATTCAGTCACATCTCTCAGGCTCCATTTCTGATTCTAGTTCTCTTGCTATTTCTTTTTTTTTTTTTTTTTTTTTAAGATTTTATTTATTTATTCATTTATCCCCCCCCTTGCTGCTTGTGCTCTATGGGTCAGCCAACCACTCCGTGCTGGCAGGCCTGCCTTCACCAGGAGGCCCCGGGAACCGAACCCGGGGCCTCCCATATGGTAAACGGGAGCCCTACTGATTGAGCCACAGCCGCTTCCCAGTTCTCTTGCTATTTCTACCACATCTGCAGTTACTTCCTCCACTGAAGTCTTGAACCCCTCAAACTCATACATGAAGATTGGAATCAACTTCTAAACTCCTTGTATTTTGACCTCCTCCCATGAACCTCAAATATTCTTAAGGGCATCCAGAATGGTGAATTCTTTCCAGAAGATTTTCAGTTTACTTTGCCCAGATCCATCAGAGGAATCACTATCTATGGCAGCTATAGTTTTGCAAAATGTATTTCTTAAATGACTCCTTGTTCCATAGGCTGCAGAATGGATGCTGTGTTACCAGGCACAAAAACAACATTAATCTCATACATCTCCATCAGAGCTAGGTAACTAGGTGCATTGTCAATGAGTAGTAATATTCTGAAAGGAATCTTTTTTTTTTGAGCAGTAGGTCTCAACATGGGCTTACAATATTCACTAAACCATGTGAAAACAGATGTGCTGGTACCAAGGCTTTGTTCCATTTATAGAGTACAGGTAGAGTAGCATAATGTTAAGGGCCCTAAGATTTTCAGAATGGTAAATGAGCATTGGTTTCAACTTAAAGTCACCAGCTGTTTTAGCCCCTAAGAAGAGTCAGCCTGTCCTTTGAGGCTTTGAGGCCAGGCATTGCCTTCTCTCTAGCTTTGAAGGTATTAGATGGCCTCTTCTTCTGATAGAAGGCTGTTTCATCTACATTGAAAATCTGTTGTTTAATGTAACCACTTTCAACAATGATCTTAGCTAGATCTTCTAATAATTTGCTACAGCTTCTATATCAGCACTTGCTGCTTCACCTTGTACTTTCATGTTATGGAAATTGCTTTTTTCCTTAAACCTTTGTTACCTTCAAACTTCAAACTTTCATTCTGTAGTTTCCTTATCTCTACCAGCCTTCATAGAATTGAAGAGAGTTAGGACCTTGCTCTGGATTATGCTTTGATCTTCTATCTAGGCCACTAAAACTTTCTCCATACCAGCAATAAGGCTGTTTCACTTTCTTATCATTCATGTGTTTACTGGGGTAGCACTTTTAAGTTCCTTCAAGAATTTTCCTTTGCTTTCACAACTTAGCTGTTTGGTGTATGAGGCCTAGCTTTTGGCCTATCTCAGCTTTCAACATGCTTTCCCCACTAAGCTTAATCATTTCTAGCTTTTGATTTAAAGTGAGAGATGTGGGACCCTTCCTTTCACTTAAAAACTTAGAGGCCATAGTAGGGTTATTAATTTTTTCAATATTATTGTTTCTCAAGGAATAGGGAGGCCTGAGGACAGGGAGAGAGACGGTGGGCAGGCCAGTCATTGGAGCAATCAGAACACATACAACATTTATCAATGAAGTTCGCCTTCTTATATGGGTGTGGTTTGTGGCACCCCAAAACAATAGTAACACCAAAGAGCACAGATCACAGGTAACAATAATGAAAATTTTGAAATATTGTGAGAATTACCAAAATGTGACACAGAGACACGAAGTGAGCACATATTGTTGGAAAAATGGAGCCATCAGACTTACTCGAGGCAGGGTTGCCACAAAGCTTCAGTTTGTGAAAAATGCAACATCTGCGAAGTGCAATAAAGCAAAGCACGACTGTATGCCTATCATTTGTTGAATCTAGCAGTGGAAATAAAAGAGCTATCCAAATAAATATAATACAAGTTCAAATGTGACAAATGTTATGTACCCACATAAAATCATGTCATCTTGTGGCCTTGTCGTGGCACAAAGGTGCATGCAAAGGAATATCAGACAACAGTCATTATTTTTTCATTTGCAGAAAACAACAAAGGAAATCTTTTCCTACAGAAAAAGTCCCTTGGGAGTCTGTCCATAAAGTGACTTTGCAAACCATCATTATCTTCTCCTTCATTCCATTCGACAGCACCAGACTAACCTCCAGAAGAAGAGCACATGCCCCTCTGTCAGCGTCAGAGAAAGGGAGAGCAGAGTACTGCAATCCAGGAGGAGATAAATCATTAACTGCACCAAAGGTGTCCTTAGCATTCCATCAGCAGGCATTCTGGCCCCCTGCAGCAGGGCCAACTCTGGTGGCCCCATAGGCCCCGAGGCATCAATGATTAACTGGAGACATTGCAAGTGTTCCAGATCTCAGAGACAGGGATCCCTCTCTCTCTTTCTCTCCCCTCATTTTCTGTACACACACATACTCAGACCCCGTATTCACCTCTGAAGACCCCGGGAAGAGCACTGTTAAAATATCCAGGGACTTAAAAATATGATGAAATTGGCATCACTTAGAAAGCTGCAGTTTGCAAATGGTATATATATTTATAACACCTTGTATCTGAGGCAAAGCAGGAATTCTGTGATCTTGCTCAGTTCCAAAGTATGAATGATTTGCAACTTCAATTTTTGTCCTCCCACCACAGGAAAACCTTGTTCAGCCACTACCTAAAATTGCCTAAAAATTACTCAACTTTAGATAAATCCATTTTTAACCGTGTGCCCTTTATACTTGGCTCCTGGGTGGGGAGAGAAGATATCCTTGGGATGCAAGACAACAAGACAACAGCCCTGCCCTCCCTGGGTGCTTCATTGGCCTTCATCCAAGAAGCCACAGCTGGGATTTTGGCAAGGAGGCTATTCACCAAAACCCCAGTAACAACCTGCTGACATTTTAGTTTTCAAAGGGCCTCCATGTATCGAATCTTACTTGATTCTCGCAACACAATGAGATAGGGATTCAGAGAACCCTGTTTGCAAATCCTTAGCAGGTAATACTCAGAGGAGCTGGGGAATGGGTGTACTGGCCTGGTGAAGAGGATCTGGGTGGGGCACCAACAGCACCTGTGACAGCCTGCAAAGGCAATTGCATTATTAAGTCCATTCTAAGCTGAGAAAAGAGGCCTAGAGAAGTGGATGATTTGCCAGTGAGGTCATGTGGCAGATTAAGTGGCAGATCTGTGACTACAATTTTGGTCTCCAAGTTTAGTGATTGTCTCATTGTAGATTCGTGTTTTTGAGGAGACAAATGCTGTCACAACCAAAGCATCAATAAATGACTATCTCTGATATACACTAAATCTCCTCTAGGTTAAAGCAACATCCGTTCCACACTTTTAGAAAAGGTCAAAAGGTTCACAAAACATATGGCCGTGCCATATGCAAGTCTTGGCTGTTCCCTCAGACTCACAATAGGTCAGGACTGGTATCATGCATATGCCCAAGACACTCCCAGGAGATCAATGGTACAGAGAGGACTGCTGGGAGCCAGGGACGGAGCCCTGGGTCTGGCTTGGCTTCTGAATCTCTCTGGGTTTTAATTCCTTTCTTTTATTGATGAGAAAACGGCTCTTGATATCTAAGGTTCCTTCCATATCTGAAACGGTTTGGTTCTAATGGTGACCCACTTAGCTTCTTGGTGAAAATTCTTTCCTCTCCCCTTCTTTCTCCTCTGGGTTCAACCCACAGCCTTGGTACCCTCTAATCCTCTATATGGGAAAACCAAGTGACCACAAGAAGAAATGCTCATGAACATGATATAGGCAGTCCCAAGTTTTGGAAATGGCCCCAAAGAAAGTCACTCTAAGGAGGTTCATATTTTTGCCACAGTAACCACATTTAATTGGAGACTGTGTTCTTAAACAAAAGCCCAGTATCAAATAAATCAAGGGCATAACCAGTAACTTTTCATAAAAATAAAGATATAGTAACCATAACCCCCATAATAATTTAAAATAGTAAAACTGTATTCCAGCCCCATAAAATGTCCTCAAAACCTTTATAGCCTCAAAAGCCCTTCAAAAGGATTGGGAGCTCATTTTGTAATTCTTGTATGGATGAGGAGAAAGCTGGACTGCAGGGAGGCCTTGTCTCTCCTGAGGGGCTTTTTTTCAGAAACTGGTGCTGTATTGAGATTGACTTCATGATAAAAATAAAAGTAACAATTCTTAAAGGCACTAAATCTCTTGATTTTTCTCTAACTCGTGAATAGCTTTCAATTGATTCTGAGTTTCCCAGAGCAGGTTACTGCAGCCTGAGCCCAGAGGAGTGGCAGTTCTCTGCCCCCATGGGACATATCTGCCTCCTGCTAGCTTGGTGAGTAGCAGAAAGAAGGTGATTTTGCAATTTTTACCATATTCTGCACGTCTTTTGTCCCCGGGCTCTGTCCCTGTGTGAGCACTGCACATCAGCCCAGTAGCCTGAGCAGGAGCAGGTCTGAGCAGGAGATGGAACTAAAGCTCTGCCAAGGAGGCATGGAGGGAGACCAGAAAGAGAGTTGGAAAGATACAGAAAGAAGATGTGAGCAGTGGGCCGAGAAATCTTTATGGCAGGGAGAAAAGACTCAAGGGGTTGTCGATAAGTATTTATTTGAATCTTGCTGAGTAACTGAATCAATGCTGGAGAGGCTGAGCATGGAAGATGGGACAATAAGAAAACGTCTCAGATAGACATCTCCCCCAAGCTGCAACACCATTGTATACTCATAATTGCCTGCCAGTCTGTAGCACATTACTCTGACATGTAATTACTCTGTTCACAGGCAGTTTCTTTTATTATAAATAAAGATCTCCTATTTTAAATGGCAATAACAGAGCCAGTGATTAAAACCTGTAAAATAATAGGAAATAAAACCAATAGTGTTAAGGAATCTGTTTGAAGAAAAGAATCCTCCAAGCATAACAAGCTCACACAGAGAGTTAATGGGCATGGATGCACAGAAAAGAGAATTAAAACATTAACATCCAAACCAAATTAGACCAAAAAATATTTATATAAAACTTACATCATGGGTAGATAATGAGGGTGAAGAGTGAAGGAAGAGCCCTGTGGCATGACCAAGCCTAGGAGCCTGCAACTGTCTGTGTCAGCAACTGGCACACAGCCTCACAGACAGGCAGGGACTTTATTAAGGCATTGAATAATTCTGTTGCCAACAGTCAAAAGCCTTAACTGAACCACAGAATGCATCAGGAGGAGAGCATACCAGCTGAAAACAGCAATCAGTGAGAGGCTTAAACTGCTGGATGCCCCCCTCTCCCTTGCCCAGTCTACCTTGTGTAACAGTGATGACAGAAGCACTTAGGTGAAAAATAAAATCAGAAAGTAGAAAATGCAGATTGCCCAGAGCAAATGCCACATGAGTCTGCAGTGACAGTTACTTAAAGTCTCTGTAATAAATAAGTCTCTCTCATTTTTCATGGCATGTTTTCTTTTCTTTTGATCCATAGCTTAGAGACCCGCCTACCTCTCCTCACATCTGCAAGTCTGAGGATTTCTTGTTTCTCCTACCAGAGAGCATAATGGAGGTTATATCCTGGCAGCCTTGGGTTGCATCTCAAGCCCTTCCGAAAACAGCCTCCTCATCCACCCACTCCCAAAAAGATCTTGTTTTTTTTATCTAGATCAAGTTTATTAATACATATAACTTACTGATTCCCTTTTAAAGATGTAAGCACCTAAAACTCTTTGAAGCGGTCCAAGAAACAGAATTCTAAGTGTAATTTGGAACCTCTCACACATTGATGCTTTCCTTGTTCCTCCAAATTTCTTGATTCCAGCCTTCCTGGGACCAACTCTACACAGAGCTCTGGGGTTCTTGCTTCACTCTCTCTCATGACACATTTCCAAGGACACTGTCCTCAGCTGGTGAGGCTGGCCTGGGAGATTACTCTCCTATGGTGGTTCTCCAATCACTGCTAACAAGTTGAGATATACTCTTGTATATATTAAAATATTAGTAATATTAATAAAGTACTAATAAATATTAAATATTAATGTGTAGAGGTTTAACAAATAGTGTTTTGTTTTGATTTGCTCAGGATCTCTTGTCCCCCGATTTCTGGGATAATCGGTCTATCCTTCCTTTAGGGGAATTGCTCACTCCCCCTCTGCCCATTACATGTACTCCTGGTGGGGCCCATCAGTGAGCTGCCTCCAGGCCAAAGTGCTTGGTCTACAAAATGGGCATATGATCCAAGCCAGCCAATCAGAGCTCTTCCCTGCCACTTTATCTTTGACTATCAGGAGACCAAGGCCGTTTCTTTTCATAGAGATCCAGAGCTGGGATGATGTAAGTCTGAAGCTGTCTTCAGCCATCCTCTTCCACCCCAAATCTCTATTTTCTTGCTTCTACCCAAGAGGAGGAAACCATCTGAAGGAGAGTAAGACCTCACACACTGTGGAGGAGAGAAGAAATAGAGACATTGCCTGACAGGGTTGTGGAGGATGCTTGATCCACTCAGTTATATGAGACGATACATCTCCTTTACTTAACCTAGCTGGAGTTGGTTTCTGACACTTGAAAACAAGAGTCCTGATTAATTCAGGAAGTATTTGGCCTCTGAAGTCTGACTGATCTGAGCATGGACACTGACTGCACCAATCACCAGCTGCCTGAACTTGGGCAAGCTGCTTGGCCTATCTGGCTCTCAGTATGCACAACTGAATGGAATCTCATTTGGATTCCATTCCAAATGAGAATGATACCAGTACCTACTTCCATGGACAAGTTTACAATCTAATGAGAACACACGTACAATACCACATTAATAGATGTGAGAGTTAGAACCTCCCTCTCTTATTTCTTCAAAGTCAATAATTCTTTATAATTAGGTGCCCTAGGATCCATTTAGCTCCCAGCTTTTTAAAAACAGTGTCAAACTATTTTTGCTCTTAGAAATAGCAGCACTTATGAACTTATGGGCTTGGTGTGCCTCATCTTACACAACTCGCATTTTTACAGACAACTTCAGGGATACCACATTATTAATTAGGTAAAAACCTAGTACTTTTAACACCTTCTGCTCTGGCTGAACTGGCTTATAATTTTTATTTAAAGAGCTAATACCCCATTTGAAAAATGATTATTGTTTTTATATGACATTATGCAATATATTTTAAAACAAAAAAACAGTCTGCAATTTTGTCTGCACCATTATTCAACTCCTGTAATACCATGTACAACTTTGAGAGAGAGACCATCTCCTTGATTTCTGCTTCATTGACTAATGCAGCCCTGGAATTTCAAGGGGCATGGTGAGCATCGGGAAGGAAATAAATCTGGGGTAATAAATCTGGAGTTTCTAGCCAGTTATGGCTAGACTTGCAGAGACATAAATCACTGGCAGCAGGGCTGAAGCAGAAGGCTGCTCCCCAAACAAACAAAAGAAAGACCATTCAGCAACTTGTCCTTATCCCTCAAGCAGCAGAACTGGCTACAGAATGTAGTGGGAAGGGTCTGTCGTATGAAGACTCTCTGAGAACACAAGAGGGCAAAAGTGACCTGGAGGGTCCCAACAACCCAAGAACACCTTGTTTTGGTCTTCTTGGCTTAAATTCAGAATTTTCGGTCTCTCCAGGCTGCCTCTCTGCTCCAACACCTGCTTCACATGCATGTCAACCAAGACTTCTGTGAATTCTGGGGCACAAAGAGTGCATTCTGCTTGGATGCTCTCAGGTGGCAGGCTGGAAGGGACGGAGTTGAGCAGGTGGGGCTTTGGAAGCAGAATTTTCATACCACCTGCATCAATATGGCCAGGAGAGCATCTCCGTGACTTTGTCTGCAAACACTTGACATAAATAGCAGAGAGAAGTCATATGAAGATGTCATTTCAGGGCAGAATATCCACCCTGTGTTCCCAGCCACCCAAAGATATCCTGAACTGCATAGAGAATCATACCAGAGAAGGAATCCAAAGTTCCTAATGCAATGTTAGTGTCTGACTGCCATGTTTTCTTAAAATGCTTTAATTCTCATCAAAACAATAAATGCATGTGGTTAAAATGTCAACTGATAATAAGTCATAACAAAAAAAGATCTGGCCCCTGCTCTACCCCTCTCCATGCCCAATCACCACTTTATTGAGGCAATCACCTTCAACTCTTTTAAACATGTCTTCTGGCATTTTCTTTCATATTTCTAAAGAAAAACTTACACAACTACTCTTTTATTCTTTTCAGTTTTAGGCCTTATCTCTTATCCTCTCTCTATGGAATATAAGTATTTAGGTCTCAAATCTCCCCTCACATAAACCCTTCCCCTGTTCCCCAATAATTAACTCACAATTTTTGGTTATGTCAATGTACGTTAACTGCATTAACTTTTCTCAATGCCAAGCCACATGGTATATTAGAATTACAGTTTTTGACTACCTTTTCATTTTTCCTAGAGTTAAAAACTGCCTTACTTTTGGCTTGCTTAGGGTTTTATGGATCCCAATTTCTCAAGAGAACTATAAATTCTTCTCAGCTATGATTAAATGCATCAGATATTAATTCATCAGTTGATTTTTTCTTCTTTGGAGATGTCTTTCCGGGAACAGTCTGTCCTCCTTCTCCAGTCTAAACTGGTTGCTTTCTTGGCTTGATATATAGTGGTCTGTGACATCCTGAAAACTTCTTGGTGTATGACATCCTTTTGTTAGAATATGACCTCTAGTGATTTCCCAAGAATGAATGCATAAAAAGCTAAATTTTTGAGACCTGTCATTTCCAAAGGTGTTGATATTTTACACTGAAATTTTATGCTGAACTGATAGTATGGCAGAGAGGAGTACTCTAGGTAGATACCATTTTTCTCAGAATTTGGAGGCATTGCTTCGTGGCATTTGAACATAATGCTTCTGGCAGCCAAGGCTGTTGAGAAGTCTAGTGCCATGTTGACTCTTGGTCTTCTAAATGGTGATCCATCTTGTGTGTGTCTTCCTTTCAAGCATTAAAATCTTCTCTTTATCCTTGACAGCTTAAAGTTTCATGATGATTTGGCTTGGTATGGGTCTTCATTCATTCATTGTGTTGGACCCTTGGTGGGTCCTTTCAATATTGGTAATGTATGTCCTTCAGTTTTGAGGAAATTTTGCACTTTGATAATTCTCTCCACACTGTTTATTTTGTTCTCTTTACGGAACTCCTATATGTTGGATATTAGACCTTTTCTTTTCTCATTTCTTTCTCTCCTTCTGGCTTTTTGTTCTTTTTTGGAGATTTCCTTGATTTTACCTTCCAACTAGTCTATTGATTTATTATTTTGGCTATCATTAACTTAAAAAAAAACTTTCCTTTATAGTTTTTCAAAATTGTTTTGAATAGCCTCCTTTTCTTGTTTAATGGATATAAAATCTCTGAGGAGAGAGAAATTTTCTTCAAAGTTTTCTGTTCTCTGTGGTCTCTGCTTCTACTTCTGGTTCTTTATGTATTTTTCATAGTAGAGGCTTCCCTTGGACATATGGAGATGGATCCATCATTGATTTTTCATGAATATGACTTAGAAAATAAAAAGCTCTGTGCACACACGTGAGGCCTATCAACATGGTCCTCACAGTAGAATGGTTGGGTAAGGACCCAAACCATAATATCTATAGATTTTTTTCTCTTGAGGTAATCATTTTCCACAAAAAGGAATCTTCCAATTTCCTGCTTTGTGGTGATTGTAATGGTGGTGATGGTGGGGCAGAGTAATTAAATATGACTACCAGCATCATACTGGTATGACGGAGTGAGGAAGTGGAGTGAGGGAAGGCTGTGCAGCATTTCAATTTGCTGATCTTCACTTAAGTACTCTCCCTTTTGAGTGCAATGCTTCGTCCCTTCTTTCAGTTGTGCCCAGAGTCCAGGAGTTGAGAGTGTGTCAAGCTCAGTCTTTCCACAGAGTAACTTTCAGTGTTCTGTGGGTTTGAGGGAAGAGTGGTGGCCTGGTCACATGGACAATGGGAAGAGATCTGGGGGCCTAATTGCTCTTTATCATACTTTTAATTAATTCTCCAGTTTTTAACTTCACTCCACAACAGGCTTTCAAAGTATTTGATGCTTCTAATTCCTTAGCCTTTTCAGGAATTTTCTGGCACAAACAGTCTTACTTCTTATTGCCCATTCCCCTAACTCCAGGCATAGCAAACACAGAAGGCCAAAAGCTATGTCATCTGGTCCATTGTCCATCTCTCATCTGCTGTTCTCTCTCTGTTCTTACTATTCTTATAGGTTTGTAAGTTTTCTTTTCTTTTTAAACAAACTCAATTTAGAGGTGTTTAGGGAGGGGGGGTCAAATGCATGTGGTAACTGCATAGTTAATTGGAAGTTATTTATACATACTTTTAAGAAATAAACACTGCTATACCACTGGAAAATTTGCATCTCATTGGACAAAGTAAATTCTTTAAGTTCCTGCAATGCCTAGAGCTGTATAGGAATATACAGGGACAGCCAGAGCCATAGTCATAAAGATGAGGATCCTACTTAACAGGAGAGCATGGTGGGGCAGAAGGGGAGTAAAACAGAGAATGGTGTTGGACGGTGGGTGTGGAAAAAATCAACATAACATAAGTGATGGCAGAGTAAATAAAGAAGTGTGCAAATTAACATCTTGGGCTTTTGAGTACATTGCTCTAGAACTTTAAGAAACTGATGAAGCTATAGGGAACAGAAAACTTCATTTTTACAAGTTGTATGTTGGGGGAAAATTGCCACATTTGAATATGATTTGGGAACTGTGACACATCATAAGACAAAATGATCGGCCTTTGAATGAATTCCAAATATAAACAGAAATTATTTTGGATTAATAAATGTTTGGAATACTCTTTCATTCCCTCCCTTGTATAAAGGTCACTATGATCCATAAACTAAGCATTATTTATTTATTGTTAACCTACAGAAATCCCCCAGTCTCTGCTCTTTTCAAGTCACCAACTGCACCTCTGGGCTAAAGCTGTGGCAGATACAAAGAGGAATCTGACAAAACCTCTGTCCTGGGGCCAACAGTCTGGGCAGAGATGTGAGGATCATCCATTAACATAGTCCAGGGTCATTCCCTGAGGTGCAGAGAGCCTGTACTAAGGTGATCAACAGAGACCTTCTCAGCGGAGGGAGGAGATCACAAAAAATAAGCAATACCAACCTAAGGAGAGAACTGACACTGAATCTTTGGAAGGAGGGAAAAATCCATCTGAGAAAGTTAGAAATAATATCAAAGGAGAGGATATGCTTCATCTGAATTTCCTGGACAGTGGGGCCAGTATATACAAAGACATGGAAGCTAGAGAGCAGTTTAGTGAGTCTGGAGCTTGGAGTGTCATCGGGGTGTCTGTAGACAAACATGAGGCTGGAACAGCAGGCAGGGGCCTTACTGTACAGGGCTTGTCTACCTGACTTAGGAGTTTTATCTGGATTCCCCGGACAATGGAGAGCCATACGAAACTCAAGCAAGAATGTAATAAAAACAGATTGATGAAAATAGAACATAAATGCCACTGGTCCCCAATCCACAGAGGACTCTTCCTTGGAATGCCCTGAAGGTATAGACACTACAGGAGTGGGAGCTTTGCTTCTTTAAGTTAAAGAAATGACTCCCAACCTTTTAGAAGCAGATTATCTATCTATCTATCTATCTATCTATCTATCTATCTATCTATCTAT